>CAKKXW010000002.1:11432174-12032174 GCA_920937365.1 Sphaerophoria rueppellii | reverse complement strand
CCATTGGCCAGAGAAGATCCACGCCTCAACTGTTAAGCAAAATGACATTTTGTGGCGTCAACAGCGTTCGCACAGCACATTCAGTAGTCTGAAAGTGAAACAGGCCTTCTCGAGTGACAGCTCCTCAACAGACACCGAGGAATTTGAATTTCGAAAGGACTTCTTGCCTCACATTCCGCCCAGCCCGGCGCCATAACTAAGAAAAATGCTTAAATATTTAATGAATTTACTGTTTGGAAGCGTTATGCCGCCAACGTCGTCGTCATCAGCGTCGACGGCGTCGCCGGCTGTCAAACGATCAACGGCTCAATCATCAAGTTTGAAATTTTAAAATGAAAAAAAAAATTGTTAAGGTTCGATTTTAACGAGTTGAGAGTTGCCAGTTGCGAGTTGATAGTTATTATTGTCGTTGTTGTTGTTGTGTAGTGAGTTATGCATAAATGCTTGGTATACGCGCGTGTAGAGAAAATAACGAGGGAAAAAATTGGAAAAATGCTTCTGCGTAAATTAATTGAATTTTTAAGCAGCAAAATTCTGCAAAACAAAAAAAATCATCGCCAACATTTTCTTTTGTATACGGGTGCCTTAATTTATGTTCAAAAGCATTTCCTCGTCCTGAATAGTGTATGTGTATGTATGTGTGTCATCATTGCCCGGTCCGGCCCAGATTCAAGTCACATGTTTTGTTTGTCGAATGGTAATCCCTCATCGTAAGGATTTTTTTTATATTTTTTGGCGCCATGTGTAAAATAAACATTTTTGAGGCAAGGTTTCTAGGAGACGATGCAAAGTTCTCGAGTCCTGTACCGTTCACTAAAAGTAAATTGAACTTCCTAAAATTAGAAAATTTTCGAATAAGAAGTTTTGAAAAATGTCTATAAAACGT
This sequence comes from Sphaerophoria rueppellii, assembly GCA_920937365.1. Classification (NCBI taxonomy): domain Eukaryota; kingdom Metazoa; phylum Arthropoda; class Insecta; order Diptera; family Syrphidae; genus Sphaerophoria; species Sphaerophoria rueppellii. The sequence goes on along the minus strand of CAKKXW010000002.1, from coordinate 12,031,288 downwards.
TTAAGTTAAGTTTTTTTTTTTTTTTATAAAAACAAAAAAATTAAATCTAGAAAATTCTCATAGAAAGTAGTATAGGTACTCCAACACATTCAAATACACATTTTCCCGCTAAAATCTTGGATCATTTAAGTAAAGGGGAGCTTCTGATTTCAGAGTTTAAATTCGATTTTTTTGTGAAAAAGTTCAAAACTGTTTTTTCGGTTGTACCTTCCACAATTTCGCTTCTTTTTAAGTCTGCAATGAGATGTAAGCTAAGGACTTGCTTTCCGTGTTATGCGCGTTGGCCCAATGGTATCATTTGTATTTAACTGTAGGTCCGATCAATGTTGAAACGTTTAAACTACTTGGCCTTGGTTCTCCGAAGCTGTCGTGCTAAGTTTACTTCAAAAATATTTCTTACGTAAAGAGTGGTCACTAGCTCAATGGTATCAATGAGTTTTCAAAATATTCTTAAATATCTACAAGGCAAATAATTTGGTTTATTTCAAAAATGTTATTATCGACTTGAAGAACAATCAAAACGTTAAAAATGGAGCTCGACTACATTCATATGGCCATCGCGAGCAGGTTTGCACCGATCGATTCGTAAGGCATTTTTTCGATGACTCGGAAACACTTTTCGCCCAAATCGGCCGCTATTTCGCTGTCAATATTAGCTCTGGGTTCTTACAACGTCGTCGGCTTGTTACCATTAGCCAATGACTTACAGAAGCCCCAAAGAAATACTCTCGAAGCGTTAAATCGCACGAACGAGGCGGCCAATCGGCTGGCCCATTAACCATTTCTTGGACACGCTCATCAAACTTATTTTTTCAATCCATCACAAGGTGTGCTGTGTGGTACCATCCTGTCGGCCCGGCCAAGTCCATATCTTCCAATTGTGAAAGTCTGAAAGCAGACACCACTGGTTATTAAAGTCTGAAAGCAGACGCCACTGTTAATTACAGTCTGAAAGAGGACAGCACTTTCTAAGACCCAGTAAATGAATTTCACAGTCTATCAAATTTGCGAGAGGTTCACTGCTTTTGCCTTCCAATTTCACTTTATTAGTCAATTTGGTGCCAAAACATGAATGTGAATCATAATTGGTGAACGAAATGATTCCATACAATTTGTATCTCTCTGATACACGGAGTATTTGGCTGTTAGCTGATTGTAAGAAACGACTGAGTGTGCTTGGTTTTGGTTGTGTGTGTTCAGCTGCTGGTTGTCGTCAATCGTTGATGGTGGAGTGGGATATTTATTATTTGTAATTAATGTTTCATTACACCATTGAGACAAAAATAAGCTTTGTCACTGACGATGATTTTGCGAAGTTCATCATTCTCCAGAGCCCAACCGGAGAACATACGTCTGTCGCTTCAAATGATCCATTGACTTCAAATCTTCAGTCAACTTGATCTTGTTTGGGTGTAAACCAGATCCTTACGCAAAATACGCCATAATCTGATCTGAGCGATGCCCAATTCTTGAGAACGCCGTGGAATTGATGGCTGAAACGCAAACACGGCTTAGCTTCGTCTTCGTCTCCATTTAAATGCAGCCTCTTCGAGTTTGCTCTCCACCATCATCCATCTCCCTCCAAAAACATGAATTTTGTTTGCTGACTTGTTTTGACTACAGCATTTGCATATATGAATATGCTTGGATAGTAATCGAGAACTGGCACATGACGCATTTTTTTACTGTGCCAAGTTATATAGAAACAAAATTGTTTCTGTGCCAGGTCTCAAGATGGCGCTACAACCTATTTACATCTTGCTACAAGCCAAGAAGAAGTATACAGCTGTTGAGTTGTCAGACAAAGCAAATGTTCAACATAAAGGCTGAAACAAAAACACGCTTTAGCTTCGGCTTCGCCTGACATATACGAATTCAGCCATAGGAATCCAAAATGACAATTACGTTTCGTACGTAATGTTACGTAATGTGACTCCAAAAAGAAGCTCTAGTTCAAAAATTCTGAACATTTGCTTTGTTTAACAGCTCAACAGCTTCTAAAAGTACACAAACAAAATTTATTCAATCTTGAAGGGATGATGTTGATCGAGAGAGACTTGTCATTCAAAGTAAACTCGAAGCGGATGCATCGTAACGCGGATGAAGAGGAAGGTAAAGCGTGTTTGTATTTTAGCCATGATTGATTTTGATCGTTTGCAACGAACGCCTGAACGGCAGCGAGGTTTTCGATTTTAGAATTGGAGTTACAGTCACTGACTCCAAACGACATTGGTCGTTCGTATATTTTACTTGATGAACCCCTTGAATTTAATTTGATGAACTCACTGAATGCGTTCAATTGGACAAAAGTGACAGTTGTGATTCTAAACAGAACAGATTTCTTCGGGCCGTGTGCGAATTTAGTTAAAAAGTGTTTAAAACTTGACGTTTGGTTAAATGTTTGCCCTTCGCATTGAATAAAATGTGTTAAAATAAGACAAGCTGCGGAGCAGGGTAGTTAAATTTAACCAGTATTTTTAACCGAATTCAAACAATTCGCACACGGCCTAATTTATAAAACAGATTGCTTTTTTTTTATTAATTGCCAATAAAAAACGCCATAACAACGACAGTCCGCTGATTGGTGAAAGAATGCGTTCACAATTAAAATAAAATTTGTCAAGTCCCTATTGAAAAAACTCGGTATTCTTATCAACGTGTACAATCATCTCCCAAACAATACTCGCACAGTCCGATGTCATTTCGCCATCATTTTAAAATGCATATATATACAAATCGGTGCCGACCACGTTGATGGTAACCTAGACTGTCATTCCGTATCTCGGTAGCCATCAAACGCTATCGTTTCGACGAGCGACTCGCTTCACGTAACGCTGAAGATCACTATCGTGTCTAGACATTTGCTTATCCGTAACTCGATTATCGTCAAAACTATGGAATTCGAACGATAGTTAATTAGGTATTAGATTTTGAAAATAACGGAATGACACTTCAGGTCTGAATTCAGGATCATCTTATATCTATAATTGAGTTGTTATGTTGACTTTGAGCAAGTCTGCTAGTCTGTCGATCCTTACAGTTTTAATTCACATAAATGCCCGTTGCTAAAAAATTGATTTAGTTTTTTTTTTTTGTCAAACGACATATATCCTTTTCTTGTTCAGAGAATAGTCGAAACAAAGTTCTACAGTTCGCACCCATTTCAGGTTGTTTTCGCACGTATTTTTGCATTCCAATTGACATTCGTTTGATATGAGTGTTCAGGTGTTCCAACTTCCACCCAGACCCAACCCAAATTCGGCAAGTTTAATTGAACTGACTTTCGCATCTGTACTTATTGAACATAAAGAAAATATTTATTCTTCGATAAGATCGCACAAAACCGTTAACGATTCGTTTTCAATGCTTAACTCTTAAATTTTCAAAAAACAGCACACATTCAGCAATTAACAAAATGGTTGATCTTTTATTTGGTCAAATATTTTTATTAAAACACTGCAAGTTTTCTTTTTTTTGTATACAATTTCTATAACACACGACAATCTGTGCTACTCAAAACAATTTTTCTATTAAAAAAAAAAAAAAAAACAACTTTTTATTACAGCAAAATTTTAAACTCGTAAAACTATAAACAAAAATAACAAAAACAAAAAAATATTCAAAAAATTTGAAATTTTAAATTTTAAATCAGAGTTGAATTTAAAAGAAAAAAAAGATTGAAAGCAATAAAATAGAGTTCAAGGATCGTTGAAATAAAATTGATATTAAAATACAAGAATAACATTTAAAACAAAAAATATTCAAAATAAAATACAAAAAAAATAACATTAAATGTGTGAATATTCTATTGCTGCTATTTACATTTAATATTTATTAAAAAAAATATATATAAATTATAATGTTTGAAATAAAAAAAAATATTTATAATCTAAAAATAACATAAAATTAATAAAAAAAAATATTTTATTGTAATTGTTTGATAATTACACAAGTGAATTTATAAACAAACCAAAAGAGTCGTAATACTATTTTCTTTATACGTAAAACATATTATAATATATTTATATCTATAAATTAAAATTAATCCGAAAAAAGCCATAATTTTGAATGAAATAAAGTGTTTAAACTTAAAAACAAAAAATAAACCTAAAAGGAAAGCGAATTATAAGAAAAAAAGTTTGTTGCATTTCTTGAAAAACTAATAAATACAAAATTGATTCCAAATTGAAAAAAAAAATCTCGTAAATTATTACTAACCGGAAATGTAGACCACTTAAGATGAAACACACCGTTTTCAAGCTTCGAAGCTTATTAAATTGCATTCAAATCAGGACTAAAACTCTTAACAGTTCTGGGGAAAAACACTAATAAACGTTAAGATGAGCTTTGGTGACTTGATCTAACCTCAACAATCTAAACCTCTTCGGCACTCACACAATCATTTTGTTCGTGGCTTTTTAGCATATTTAACCTTTTATTCTAATTCATGTTTAGCGCTCCTACTGTTCATAACATTTTTCTCTCTTTTCGTTTAGAATACAACCTTTCCAAATGAATTTAACTTTTATTATTTTTTTTTCTATTGTTTTTCGTTTTATTTTTAAATAATTATTTTGAATTTTCATTTTAACCCACAATACTCCTAATCCTTAAAAAAAAAACTACCTTTAACGCTTTGATTTTCTCACTAACGCCATTCCTGCCCGTCCCCACGTCAAAAATACAAAATATCCCCACATCCTCCTCGAAACAAAACAAAAACACTCCCTCCGATCCACACATAAAATCTCATCCACAGAACACGATTACCGAAGAAGGACGTGAAGCCTACAATAGTCTAATTGAACGCAAATCCTCGATGACCTTCATAAGCAAATTGGACACCAATGAATTTGAAATGACCACCGCCAAGACTCTGCCGAGAAGGTCGATTCATTTGAAGAACGAAGTAGATGTCCTTTCGATGGAGACGACACTGAGAAATCCTCAGGGTCAGTTGTCGGTGCCATTGCAAGAAGCTCCACGACCAATGACTCTGCCGAATCGCGGTTTCAATGGAAAATTGAGGAAGAGTGAACTGATCACGAATCCGAAGTTCTTCCCATTGAAACAGCGCCCGAGGACATTGGCTGGGGAGAACGATGAGAATGCTCCGTCAAATAGTAATTCGACTTGCATCAGTCAAGCCGATAAAGAATGCGAAAGTCCTAGTTATATGACGAATACATCATATACTTTCCCTGAGAAGAGCACGGACTCTGCGGCACAAGCGGACAATGCCAACGCAAATGTCATTCCCCTGCCGCCGAGAGATAGAAACAAAGTTATCAAAACAAATCCGAAGCGTCATGTTCGCAAGCATCCGCTTATAATTCCAGCCTATGGTGTCCAGCGGACACTCAATAAAGTCACCGAAGTTACACCCGATGATGATCCTAAAATTCCATTTCCTGGAACGTCTTCGTCAGCCATTCGGAGTAATTCCCTTTCAACTGACCCACAGAGGCATTCAGCCATTAATTTGAGGAAATTCACACATGAAGCTGTAAGTGCGGTTGTCCGTCCGAACAGCCAGCATTCGGATTCTTTTGATAAGCCTCCAACTGAGAATGCAAGAACCTACCAGAATCTGCAAGAAGTCCATCGCGATCATAATGACAATAGCAGCAGGAATTCGGAGTCGCTGCAATTTGAATCTATTGTCGAAGATAGCAGTCAGAATTTAACATCTTCACCTGACGTCACTGATGGATTCTACAATTTCTCAATTCAAAAGGAACAATACACTAAATGCAAGGAAGTCGACTTTGACAGTACGAAGATATCGGGGCTTTATGTAAACGAAGACGAACTCCGAAATTTGGATATTGAGAAGAAAACCGTTGTACCCTTTGCATCGCCAAGAACAACAAGCAACAGCTCTGGCAGCAGTTCAACATCATCGATTGTTGTGCCAGCAAAGACAACAACGACAGTAGGAGCTGCGACAACAACAACAAGTAGCGGTAGTGGCAATGAGCTGGCTGGTCATGCCCTGTTCAATAAAATCCGAGAAAGTGTTGACATGGCAATGAAGAGAACGCAAAGCAACGATGGCAGTCGACATAGCAGTCGTCCTGGCAGCAAACAAGATGAGATTGACGGCTCGAATCAGATTGACAAGGATGAAGATGTCTCGCCGCAAGGGGCGTTGGTGAAAGACTCGAATTCAGTGAGTTGTGAGGATTTGTTGGAGTTTTCGGACAAGAAGCCTAAGGGATGCGAGCGTGGTGTCGATTCGGACGAAGTGAGGATTATGATGAAAGTCCTTGGAAAGGAGGTAATTCTCTCTCAAGATAGATCATTGTTTCACTTATTTGATTTTCGATTTTTCAGAGCACTCCGACCAGATGTCTTCACGTCCTGGAATTCATCGAATGGGATGTTCATAAAGCCATCAAACTGATTAAACTACAAAACATTCTCAGTGGCATGGAATTGAGTCTAACCGAATCCGTGGAGGCTCTGCAAAAATCCGATTGGGATCTACAAATAACTGCCATGAAGTTGAAAGGTCACAAATGAAGAAAAAGATGAACAGTTTTTGTTGCAAAGTAAAGTCGCAATTCATCTAAACACGCGTTTCATTTTATTTTCGAAATTATTTTCCATTACAAAAAGAAATATATTTTACATGACAATTTTTTTGTATTTGAATTTTATCGAAGTCTGAATCTCGATTAAGTACTTATTTAGCTGTAAAAAGTTTAACAACCACAATTTTTAAATAAAAAAATATTTAAAAAGTAATACAACATTTAATTAAGAGTTTTTTTTTAATTTTATTTGTTTAAATCGATCAAAAATTCTCTTAATTATTAATGTTCTTGTAAAATGTCTATAATGTTATTAAACTCTTTTTTTACCATATTATGATGGGAAAACGTTTATTGTTAAAAATATTGTAAAGTAAATTAAAACTTTATTTTTTTTTTTATTAACTCATTGACTTATTTAAGAAATAAATACAAACAAAAAATACACAAGTACATTTATACTTTTTTTTTCAAAGAAAATTTAATAAAATATTTTGTAATAACCAATAAAATAGTTTTTTAGCTTCTTTAAAAGATAATTGATCGTTTTCTACGAGAGAAAGGGAAGAAAGAATGATTCCAACGAAATGAAATGTGTTCTTAGAGACATCTCGGTTGAAAAGTGTGCATATGCCAGTAAATGTAGTAATTCCTTAGAAGTCTCTACCATTTAGAAGGCCACGTTGAGTTTATAAGATGAGACTGATCCATATCACGTTATAATGAGAGTGTTTTCATAAACGTCGAAATAGCTTAGATCTGCCTTAGATCGCCAGATCTCTCAATTTTCCCAGGTAGCCTATATCAAATAACGAACGGGAACAAGCAAAATTCAGAGGAAATCAGAGAGAATTCCGCTCCGATGCGACGGTTACCTCGATTGGTCCGATTTTTTTTTTTTTTTATTTTAATCAACACGCACTCAAGGGTTTTTTTCATTACCATTTATATGCCAAGAGCACAGCGCGAGCATTAAGGAAAGGATAAAGGATGTTAAATGAGGTGACATTAGTTTTGAATTCTTGAATATTACAATGACTGGGGAAGAAAGAGTGTGGAAAAAAGTAACACATTCGCATAGTAAGGCTAAAGAACGATTCTCTGTACATTACATAACGAAGTTGTGAACTGATGGGACGTAGGTGTAATCGGAGAGAAGAAGATTTGCCTTTTTTTAAATTAGCTGGACAAATGCTCGGAACGATCTCAGAAGAATAAGATAGATGGAAAAGCTAACGCAAGGGTTCTGCCAGCGTGGAAGAACACCTCTTCGGAATAATAACGTTGAGATCTTTTAGGACACTATTTTGCAGCGAAGAGTTGGAGGCGAACTTCCTAGGAAAAAGGTTAACTTTCGCGGGAGAACTAACAACTGGAGTGTCATTGTCAACGAGCGTAGGGACCGAGGAAGAAGAAGCATTCTTCATATTTTTTAACAAATGACCAAAAATTCTTACTGCCTTTGGGACATTGCAGTATTTTTTGCCTTAATTTTTGGTCATGCAAGAACTTGGTCCATCAAATATGGGCATTGCAGGCCTTCCTGGCTTGTTTAAACTTATTCCGGTTTTCCTTAGCTGGGTTAGTAATCATATCTGCGCTGGAGTCTACGTTACTATCGAGGAAACATAGTGACCAGTTAAAGATCCGGAAGAAGTTATTGAAACCGTCCCAGTTGACTTTCTCGTATTGCCGGTTCTTTCGGAGCTCTTTCTCTAACTGGATTAGTTTGACACGAGAAATTTGCAGATATAATACTATGGTCTGATCTGCCTAGAGGCGTTAATACACAGATAGTGTATTTATCAGGGTCAGACGTAAGGAACAAGTCAAGATTTTTTTCCGCTTGGCCAATAATATCTTTTGATGTAAATATCTCTGCAACTAGAGCTATTTCAAAATAAAGGCTAACAAGTATTCTGTCTGTCATTGAAAGCGAATATTTTCTCAACACTCGGTTAAGAGAACATAATCAAAAATTCATTCCCTGCGATTTCCACCTTTATAAAATTTCCTCCGATTTCATATCGACACGCCGCGGACTTGTTTGCAAGGACTTGCATTTAAGCATGTATAAAATCGTACCGACTTAAGTTACACAGACTTGTTGCGCAGACAAAATTGAATAGAAGTCGGAGTCAAGGTTGGCGTCGTGTGGACCCACCATTTGTCGCAAAATAGAAAGTAGCAATTTTTAATGACGGAAATTAAAACACGTTATAGATTCACTTATCGACATAAGATTCAAGAACAATTTGTCTTTAAAAATCAAACACATCCCTTATGTTTGCCCAAATATTTCGCAAAAAAAACGCAGCTAATGAAAAAAAAAACTCGTTGCAAAAGCAAAATTGTCCCGGGACAATTTATATCGCTACAACTAAAAACTACACGCGTATACTCACTTTAAACCAGGAAAAATAGCACTAAGCAAAAAGGATTAAAATTTTGCACAAAATATAAAATAAGCACAATTATTATTTTATTCAATTGATTTGTAAACAACTTCAATTTCACAACACAATTTAAAACACTTTCCAAATAAATAAATGTGCCTGCCCTGGCAGAAGGGAATTCTTCATCCGTTGAGTTTGTGGCATGTGAAGACAATCCACGCAGCTTTTGAGTGTATTCTGTATGGAAAAATGGAATGATGCATTAGAATTTGCCAGGTTTTAGGTACCGTTAGCTTATCTTGTTAAACCAAATTTTTAACTTACTTAAATTTCATTATTTTGGAAAATACTATGGCCCTTGGAATCCATTGCAAGGATTATTATATTGCCAAGTAACCAAACTTCAATTGTTCGAAGGTTTTGTTTTCTAAAGGAACAGGAAGCTCAACACAATTTAATGGAGGCTTTCAAAATAATCGAAATCACACATGGTCGCGACTATTCCTTGTACAATGACATTATAAATTCTTTAACTCATGAAATAAACGCAAAATTTGAATTTTCGTAATGATGAAAATAATGTTTATTTTAAAATTGTTGTTGTTTGTTTGTGTTTACTTTAAAGTTTAAACTGTGTATGCCAGTGCATTTGCACGCCGATCGGTGTTTTGGAAAAGTGCTCGTATTAAATGTTTGACTCCTTCGGCTTTAAAATTGGCCATCAGAATGCCGTGGTCCTCACACCATTGCTCAGTTATTTGTAAGGAAGCACCGAGGATCATTTTTAGTTGCTCACATATAATCCATGACACGTCAAATGATTTGTTGTTTCTCGTTAAAAAGCGTTGGGAAATCGGAGACGATAGGGCCAGCCTCCGCTGATGCCTTATTTTACTGTTGAAATGCTCTATGTGTGTGAAGAGATTTGAAGATTGTGGAGGTAGCAATTCCCTTATTAGAGTTCTTGGTCACTCAAAGGCTCAAAAACATTGTGTTATTGTAAAAAATGCTGATTGCTGTGGGATATTCTGCAAGAATTTCTCATGATGCGTTGGCACCTCGTCAACGTAACGATGGATTCGAGTTGGAATAACTGATTACTGATATCAACTATTCACTCAGATCACCGTCAACCGAACCAGCACGTCGGATTATTTTTTCCATCACATGGATAAGTTCCTAGAACGCAAAATAAACAGTGTATAATACATTCACTATTCCCGCCATAAACCGCGGGAAGAGAAACGGGTTGTTGGCCACTTATTTAGGGCTATTGCTATTTTGTTCGGCTATCAATATTATTTCGTGCAAACCCTTCCGCACAGCGGTGGATATCGCTGTGTCCATAATCGTCCCACAAAATCGATTCCGGAACAAAATGGCTATCTTCGTCAATGGGCTAAAAATTTCTGGAAATTCAGGACATTTTTAAGAAGCAGTTGATTCGTGCATTGTTTCGGGAACTGCATTCGACGGAATTTAACTTTGATGATGTGATATCATTCAAGGCGATTGAATATCTTGTCTGTGGGATCGTCAATGAGGTGTTTGAGTTTGCTAACAATGTCCATGACAATGAGGTATTCTTTATTGGATTTGGCTTCTTCGAGACTCTGGAATAGATCATCAATTCGCAGGATTTTGCACGAGAATGAGGTTGATTGATATTCCTTTGAGTTCGTTGATACATTGCTGGAGGTCTTCATTTGCTTCGCAAATAGCATTTTGAGTGCCTACTTCCATGTTTTGTAGGAGGTATTCGACCTGCAAATATGGCGATTGTGGAAACAAGGAGCACACAGCCTAAACTCGAAAATCTTCAGCACTTTTGAATTTCGTTAATTGAAGAAATAAACTTATTTCTTTTGAGCGTTTCATATTAGACACACCCTATGTAGGTGTTCTGTAATCTGAACATTCATCAATGTGAACTGATTTATTTATTTATAAGTTTTATGTAACTTTCGTTGTTCGTTATTTTAATAAAACTTCACTCGTGTTGTCGTGTTTCTACTTTCGTCAAATAAACAAGCGTCTTTTTTAACTCTCGCTCTGCTATAGGTTATGGGCCCAGCACGCTTCCACTGCGCCCAACCCGCATCTGTGTAACCGGTGATGAAGCTCTGGTTATCATCCTTCTTGAAGCTTTTCTTACAACCCAAGAATTGATCCGTGACGTAAAAGTGGCAACTTTTGTTCCCTTAAACGCATTTCTTTCACAAAGAAATTGAATTTATTTCTCGAAGGATTGATTTCTCTCGAATCTCTTTTTGGAGACGGATTTACTCATACTTGAACAAGGATTTTACACATATACTACAGCTGAGTTTTCTGTTGTTGTGATTATACAGTTGACCAGACAACACAGACATTCAAAAAAAGGGATTGATTCGTTTTTGCACATTTCACCGAAAAACATTGAATTTTAGTAGCAATTCTTCGTGGTTGTAAGAAAAGCCACATTAGTTTCATCTTTGATGTGGGACGGAGATATCGAAAAAGATGTTTGACAGCAGGCCAATGACGAAATCCGGGGTTATTATAACGACTAAGGTTGTTCACGGCAAAGGAAATGTCAGGTCTAGGGCATTGTGCAAGGTACAGCAAACATCCTATTGCTTCCTGGTACGGATTTTTTTGCATTTGTTCAATGTCTTCGACTGTCTATGCACCATCTTCCTTGCTGACTTTCTCACTTGAGTTCATTGGTGTTTTGACTACTTTGGCGTCCTTCATGCCAAACTTTTTAAGAAGGTTTTCAATGTAGAACTCTTGATCGATTGAAATTGAATCATGTTCACGAGTTATTCTCATTCCAAATTCTGCTTGACTGCTTCAGTCCGTACAGTGCTTTGTGCAGGCGGCAAGCTTTCGATTGATTGTTCTTGTCAACATACAATGGTGGCTGCTCCATATAAATTTCTTCATTTAGTTGGCCTTGAAGAAATGCAGTTATTGCGTCCATTTGTTGAATTTTAAGATTGAGTTTTGCGGCGATTGCAAAATGGTATCTCAGGGAACTATGACGTACTACCGGGGAGTATATCTCCTCATATTTCATCCTCTTCCAAATACAATTCGTTGCTTGATAAATTTAGAAATTCGACATTAATTTTTGAGTTTAAGTTTCGACATAAGTTTTGATTTCATCTTCAACAAAGAAACAAAAACAAATGATTTTTTTCACACGATTGGCTTCTGTCACTTTGGGCCCAGGAAAAAATGTACCCACGGTGATGTGAATTTTTGTTTTTTTTTTTCTTTCTAAAAGTTTCAAGGACACGAAAAAGAGAGAGGATCGTGAGAGTTCACCTCAGAAGAGATTTGCGGCTGTTTTCGGAAAGGGACGAAGAATGTCGGGACTCTAGGTAATATAATATGTCCTCTATGAATATGATAGTCACAAATCACCTTACATGATTCCACCCCAGTTTATCTTCATTTATGAAAGCAAATCTTTAGGTCGTGTCCCTAGCCATTATCTTTTGTAGTCCTTTTATCATCAAAAAAAAAAAAAAACATTCTTATAAATAACCTAATTCTTTATTGCTAACATTCTTTTGTATATACAATTTGATTAATTTAAATTTTTTAAAAATATATAATGTTTGTTTTTGTGTCAAACTCATAGTGCATTTATGTATAAACTAAAAATATTAATTGTAAAAGAGGAAAAGAAAAAAAAAGGAAGAGTTAAATAAACCACTTACAAAAGTAATTTACACTACCTACCTATGCTCGGGTTAAAATTTATACATATATATCTATGATACATTAACAACTTTTTGCAGGCGTATAAAAATTTATTCTAAACATTCCAATGTGTTTTTTTTTTTTTTTTGTGTAAATGTCATTTCTACTGAAAATTTCGTTCTAGAGTTCCAACGGCATTTGAAAATCGAAAAATCGAAAAATAAGATGAAAAAAATGTTGATGCAAAATAATAAACAAAAATCATTCTAATGTTGAAAAGAAAGAAAATAAAACAGAGGAAAAAAAAAATATGAAAAAGAAAAAGAATTTTAGGAATTAATAGTAAATGAAATGCAAATCTCTCCGGAGCTTCTGTGGTCGTCACATGTTTCTTTTGCGCAGCGCCGCTCTATCACGACCTAGCAAACGGCCATTGTTTCTGGCGATTTTCGTAAGCTTTTTCGGCCTCTGTTCGACAGTCAATGAAGATGATGACTCGGACGTCGCCTTTGATTGTGTTACTTTTTTCAAACTGGAATGACTCCATCTCTCATTCGAATCCTGATCGGAATCAGTTATGTGCGATGACGCTGAACTGTTTGCACGCACTCGCACCGCAGACTCGCTTTTCTGTGTTTTCGATTTATTCAAATTTGAATTCGATCGATTTGCACGCAGTGCTATGTTGACTGGAATTTTACTGATTTTCGGTTGTGGTGGCGGCGGCGGTGGCTGTGGTTTCTGTGGGACAGCAGCACTTGATGTGACTTTCTTTTTTGTAATGGTTTTCAGAGATGAGATTAAGTTTGTATTCGACTTTGGACTTCTAACATTCTCCATAGACAAACGTTTGCGAGTCATAATCATGTTGTTTTGGCGATCTTTTCGAGCCGAATTCCTCGTATTCACACGACCAGTCGAAGCCGAGATGTTTGAGCGACGAATCACAAGAGTAGGATTCTTGCTATTCGCTATTCTCTTCTGCGTCGATAATGTGACTGAAAAAGATGACAGAATTTTTTTCTTTTTGACTGTTTTTGAAACGCTTTTTTCTTCGTCCTCATCACTATCACTAGATGAATCGAGCGATACAATCGACTTGGCTGGACTCTTTGGTTCGTTTTCTTTACTCGACGGACTTTTGTTTTTCTTTTGTGTGCTTTTGCTAGTGTTCTGCATTTTTTGTTGTGATTTTGTATGTTTTTCAGGAACATTGGAATTCTTCGCTCGAAGTCTGTTGGTAATTGGTGATTGTTGGTTTACTGTGGTATTCTCACTTCTTTGCACATCACTTGTTGTAGTGGTTGTTGTTGATACTGTTGCTTCTGAAGTTGTTTCTCGGGGAACTTCGACGGCTGTTGTGTTTTCTGAAAGATGAATACTCGTCTTTGATTTTTTGCGTAAGGGAGACACGGTTTCTTTACCATCTTCAGTGAAACTCTTTGTTGAGTCTGGTGAAATCGGTCTTTTACGAGTATTTCGTGTGATTGGTTCAGTTGTTTTCTCAGTCGTCTGCAAGCAAAGGAAATGCATTTTAAAGATTGTGTGGGTGATGTTTTCATACACTTACGGCACTTGGGGTATTGTTACGAGTAGGTCGAGTTGCCTTTCGAGCCGGTGTTTGGTTCTCATTTGGGCGTACCTGCAGGAAAAAGTGTGGTTTTAATTAGAAACCATTTTTAAAAGGAAAAAGCAACTAAACAATGTAGAATGTACACAGTGTGCTCAAAGTGTTTCAAGAACAAATCTCAATCTAGTGTTAACAGAATTGTTATTCCCAATGTTCGTCTTATTATTAAGAACTTAAAGAAAAAGCAAAACCCGATTTCAACGACAACAATCTACTAAAACTCTCATTTAATGTTTCAAAGGGTTCTGTTCGTCTACCTTCTGATAGAGTTTATTTGAAACAAAATATATACAATTTGGATTTGGAGGTTTTAAATCATAAAAATAGATACAGCGCGTTTTCGTTAATCACTCAAGTCTTACTAAAACTGAATACCTCTTGGTACTCACTTTAATATGATCAAAACGAAGGGTTCGGTTGATTCTCCTTGTTGAATTCCTTGTTTCATTGGCGACATCAGTAGACGCAAACGATGTTGGTGAAGGAGGAATTTCATCAGAATCATCGCTCTAAAAGAAAAAAAAAACCCGTTAGCAAATGAAAACGAAACTAGTTGCTCAGTTTACTTACCACTTCTGGCGAACGATCTCTTTCCTTTTCTTTCTGTTGTTGTTTCCTAGTCGACTTTCGTGTCGAAGTTACAGGCGCTTCTTTTTTCTTACTCTTAGTCGATTGTGCCCGTTGTTTTCGTGTTAATTTTTCCGTATCCGAATCAGCTGGTGGATTTGTGAGCGCGCGAAGTTTTTGTCTCATCGATCGAACAGCTTTAACTGGAGATTGTTGAACTTTTTGCGGCGAAACAATGTTATCAATGCGAGCTTCTATGCGAATTTTCGGTAATGGTGCATCTTTTGGCGTAGCATTTTGACGCGCTGAATTCATTGATTTACGTAAATATCTTAAGGCTGTTGAGTTCTCACGTCCGAACGTTGTCGGTGTTGTTATTGGTCGAATTTGATTTGCCGGAGTTATTGGGGGCTGCATTGATGCTGATGTAGTCGGCGTGGTGGCAGGAAGAGGAGTCTTCGGCAGACGAGATGGAGAACCGGGTCCGGGTGTTGATGGCGGTTCAGTAGGCGAAGACAATGGTTGACAGTCTTTTTCTTGTTCAGCATCTTCCTTGGCTTTTTTAGTGGTTTTCCGTGATGATTGAGATGCTGCTTTCTTTTCGGGGGATTTCTTCTTTTCAGGTGACTTCTTCTTTTCGGGCGACTTGTTAACCCCATCGGATTTTCGTTTCTCTGCCGATTTTGATCCGCTTTCGGTAATAGTTGCTTCCTTGTCTGCTGTGTTTTCAGATGATGTTGATGGGACGTCACCTGTAGTGCTTGCAGGCTCTTCTTCTATCGGCACGTCATTGTTAGACGTTGAGACTTGTATTTCGCTTTCTTCCTCTTCTATTACGGACTGGAGACGAGTTGGAGCTGTATCATTTGATGTTACTCTTTCGAATTCAGTAGTGGCAGCACTGGCGTTTTCATCATCCGTTTTATCCTCCTTAAAAATTATGATTAGAAATGCATTCAGAACTAGAAAAAAGAATGATTAACTTACATCATCAGAACCATCGGGATTTGCCTGCATCAACGGGGGATTGAATTTACCATCCAACATATCCTTGAAATCTATTATGTGCTTTAACGTTTTCGAATCAAATTCGCACTAGAAGAGAAGCATGAAAAAGACAAGCAACAACAAAAATACAAGAAACAATTACATTTATCAACTTCTCGGCTATGCTTTTAAGTTCATTCTTAAACGCCTGATCGTCCTGTACACACATTTCCAGCGATAGAAGTTCCTTCGACAAAATCTTGCACAAATCCTTATTTGCAATGTTATTTTGCATTTCTTGCAAGAACGCTTGGGCCAATTTATTATGAATATTTGCAGCCGGTGCACAAAATTCGGGACGTGTTGCATCGATGACAAAACGCAGCACCGTTTCGGGTTTGATTTCGTGCAGGGGAGATTCATAAGGAGCGCTTATAACAAGTGAAACGGTTGGCAGTAGACACGGATGGAGATAGTCTTGTTTTTTGCGCTGAATCAAGTTCTCCAGGAAGACTCCGAGAATTTGGTTTATTTCAGGATCTAAGAGGAAAACCATGTAAGAGAGAACATGCTTACTCGAGTGTTTGAATTACCTGTCGATGGATTAAAATAACAAAGAAGCAATTTCTCCAGAATCTCCGGATTTTTGATGTGATCGTGGAGAACCAACCGACAGAAGCCGTTCACAATTGCACTTATGATACAGACATCATCGCAAGTGTCCAGAAAATGCGACATCATAAAAATTATATCCACAGCTATCAAGGGACAACATAAAAATTAGAATTATCGAACGAATTTCAAAAAGAGTTGTTACCTTGCCCTGATGACCACACAGTGCTGTCATCTTCAGCATCAAGAAACTCGAGTGTGTTGTACAATTGCCTGCCATTGCGTTTGTTTTTACTTTGGCGTTCTTCGACATTAAAACTTGAACAGCCGTACCGATCGAGGAGCTCAAAAATGCAAGTAATCGAAGTCTTCCAAATCCGAATATTGTGGTTCTTAAAGAACTGCGCGTAGAGAACTTCATAGATTTCTTTGGCCAGAGGCTCGTACAACATGCTGTAAGCTGTTCCACATTTCAGCGCCCAATCTCGAATGGCAATTTGATTGGAAGCAACGTGGCGGCCAATAAAGTCCTAAAATATTTTGTTTAAAGTTAAGGTTTTTGTTGAATTTGATGAGAGCCTAAATTTACCTTGTAGAGCTTACAGACATTTGGATTTAGCGTCCTGACTTTCTTTGACACCACCATGTAGAAGGCTATTTGCAGGCTTTTGATTATCGTCTCCGTGGTGACTTTTTTGTTACGCTGGAAGCACGATGTGAGCTAAAGAATACACCGAACAGTTGAGATATATTTTGGTTTGTTTGAAAATCAGCAAAACTCACCGAAGTCGATTGCTCATTGTTGCTAGAACTTGCAGTCGAAGTATTTTCCGAGTGTTTTTCCAACAGCGGTTTTAGCAAATTCGTGTACTCTTCGGTGCAGGCGTTTTTCTCTTCGGTAATGCGATGGGCTTGCACATAGTCCTTCCTTTCAACGAAATTCATTTCTTGTTCTTCGAGATCCAAAATTTTGACCTTCAACGAAGACAATTTCAGCTTGAGATCCTTGTCGGGATGCTTTTCAAGCAATTCATCAATGAGAACGCGATCGTTTATGAGAGTATCGTTATGGAACGAGCTCATATTTGTGATTTCTTCAATAATTTCAATAAAGAACTGTAAGAGAAGAAAAATATTTGTATTCCTTTCCCTGGAAGAAATTGCAGCATTCTTACTTGCATCCGAGTGTTCTGATCAGTTATCAAATTCTCGGTACACTTGACGATGATTTCCACGAGTTTCTCTTCAAGATCATTGGATTTCAACACTGTGGAGATTAGTTTTTTGAAATTTTCCCGTCCGATTTCATCGCCTAGATCGTAGAGATAGAGAATCTCCAGCAGCGATAGGAGAATGTATTGGAATTCCATTTTCATAAATTTGTCTGTTGCCGATTTTTGAGCTTCACAAAATCTACAATCAAACAGGCATTAAATTTGACTTCTTGTAGCAAATACTTTGAACTTAAGACTCACTTTAGAACATAGGCACAAAATGTGCTTAGTTCAGGAATTATCGAATCCAATTCATCAGCCATGGTGGTTGACAAGTGTTCAATAAGGCACCGCCAGTACAAAGTTGTTTCAATTGATAGTTTTTCGTGCGGCACGCATTTGTGAAACTCGCCATCCTCTTCAAGAGGCACACAACTCACAAGATCATCGAGTTTTTGTCGCCTGAAATATCAACAAATTATTAAATCTTTTCCCAAGTCCGTGATATGAAAAGAACTTACTTGAAAATCTCATGTAAAGCAACCTTGGCAATTTTGATAAATCTCTCAACCTCCGCCTCGCTAGCGTCGAGCTTCAAAGCGGACACAAATAGAATGAAGTTCTTGTTGTACGATTCCAACCACTGTGGCAACATGATTGTTGTAACAACCTTCTTAACCATTTCCGATCGATCGTTGAGACCCTGCTCGAGTAATTGTAACCGCTGCGACACCTTGTACGCTTTGACCGGATAACCACTCATGTGGAGGTATGTGTGCCGTCGCACCTTCTCATCGATGTCCCACAAACGATCGAGTATGTAGGGAATTGTGTTGTAGTTTCTCCCCATGGATGTGACGACAGCCTGACGGACGCGAGGTGACGGATCCGAGCACAAATGAAATTGATAGAGACGGAGAACCACATCGTCTGGGTTGTCCGGGCATTGTAGTCGCTGGAGTGCTAATATTGCTTGGACCCGTACATTTGGATTCAGGTCGCGCAAGCGCCTAATCATATATTCCATGATGCTGTCGCAGATGGCGTCGTCAAGAGCTGCTTCAACGCCGAGTGCGTTGAGAATCATATTCACGAACTGGCACAAGCGAAAACGAATGTGAGGATTATGACTGATAGTCTGAAATGGAAACGAATTTTATATTGGGATGTTATTTTGAGATTGAAGGTGAACAGTGTCTATCGAACAATCGGGTACAATTTTAAGTAGCAAGTGACTTTGTCAATTTCCCACCACCTTTCCCTTTAGTTTGATTTAATCTCCAAAAGAAGATGAAAAAATTAAATAGCAAAAACAAAAGTAAATACGGGATGTCAACACCCATTCAACTTTGAGTTGTATTCTTTAATCGAATTCTCATTGTTTCTGCCCTCAACTGAAATCCTCCGAAAAATATTGTTCTCATGAACATATTTCATCAGAATAAGTGCTGGTGTGCCTCATGACTCTGTTCTGTATCTTACTCTTCCAGTTTCTTACAACTGACCTCATTTTTGAACCTTCTTATCCTCTCAACTGCCACATAGATGAAAGTACCCTGAACTTGGCAAGTGGGGATAAACCAATGGTTCGAAAAGTAACTTACATCACGGAAGTCGATCATCTAGATTTTACTAGTATTTGTGGAGTGATAAAATGCCGCAAGATATTTGGGTTTCTCTCGACTGTGGAAGAAATTTGGTTCATCCTCTAATCTGTCTGTTCTCTATCCTAGCGCGATAGATGCTCTTGGCGAATCAAAACTATTCCCTGAGAAGTTATAAACTAATGTGTTCTGGTCTCTCATAAAACGTCATTCTAATAGCTTGCTTTGGTTTCAAAGCCATAAACAAATTTGCTTGCTGATTTTTTATTTTTTTTTCTGTAATAAAACGGAAGGCACTTGTCCAGCATTTTAGATGTTCGAACGTTCCGAGGAGCTAACATCGACTCGGACCACTACCTCGTCGTAGCCAAGGTAGTGCTACGAATATCCCGAAAACGTGAAATGGTGCAAGAAAATTCGACGTCGGACGGCTACAATCGCAAGAGATCGCCAGATCCTTCTCTGATCGAGTGTCAAGTAACCTCTTAAGGAGTCCTATGCCCCCAACATCAGGTATCGAAGACTAGTGGCAAAATTGCCAGAAAGCAGTTAGAGATGCCGCCTGAAGAGAAACCCCTGGTTTGACGAAGAATGCAGGCAGGCCCATGAAGCCAAGCAGGAGGCATACAATGCGGCGCTGCATAGAAGGACAAGAGCTGCTCGTGAGCTCTACAAGCGAAAGAGGAGAGAGGAACGCTGGCTTCTCAGGAGAAAAAAGATTGAGCATGAGAAGCGTCAGATCGAGGATTTAGAGAGCCAACAGCAGGAATGAAGTTCTGAGATTTTATCGAAAGGTTAAACAGCTGGCTTAAGGTCATCGAGCAAGAACAGATGCCTGCAGAGATAAACAAGGGAACATCATAGTAGAATCGCAGTCAATGCTGGGGATTTGGAAAGACCACTTCTGTAGATTGTATAACGGCGACGACGAACAAAATACCGCCGTCAGACAGGAGCCTTTCATCGGACACGATGATAGCCAACAATTCCGTGAACCCGACCTAGAAGAAGTGAAAACCGCAATATCACGGCTGAAATCCAACAAAGCCGCTGGAGCAGATGGACTAGCTGCTGAGTTGTTCAAAGCAGCAGGCGACGAGCTAGATAGGAGCATGCACCAAATCATCTGTAAGATGGTCAGAGGAATGCATGCCCGATGAATGGAACCTCAGCATTGTTTGCCCGATCCTGAAAAAGGGAGATCCTCTAAACTGCGCCAACTATAGAGGAATAAGTCTACTAAACATCGCCTACAAGATCCTCTCTGCCGTAATATGTGAACGTCTGAAGCCTTTCGTCAACAATCTGATTGGTCCTTATCAATGTGGCTTCAGGCCAGGAAAGTCAACCATCGACCAAATTTTCACGTTGCGGCAGATCCTGGAAAAGACCTATGAACTCCAAATCGATACCCACCACCTTTTCATCGATTTTAAGGCCGCGTATGACAGCATCTACAGAGACGAACTGTACAAAGCTATGTCTAGTTTTGGCGTCCCTGCCAAGCTCGTTCGCTTGTGCAAAATGACGATGGAGAACTCACGCTGCTCCATCAAGGTTGGCAACGAGCTTACGGAATCTTTCGACGTCAAAAAAGGATTCAGACAAGGCGATGCACTGTCATGCGATTTCTTTAACATCGTTCTTGAGAAGATAGTGCAGAACTCCAACGTCAACACCAGAGGCACTATCTTCCAAAAATCTGTTCAACTTCTCGCGTACGCCGATGATATTGATATAATGGGAAGAACACAGCGTGATGTCAATGGCGCCTTTGTGAGAATTGAGACAGAAGCGGCAAAAATGGGTTTAGCGGTAAATGAGGGAAAAACGAAGTATATGCTGTCTTCGAGGAAGGACACCCAACACCGACGGCTCGGACAGAACGTCACAATAGACGCATATAACTTCGAGGTAGTAGAGGAGTTTGTCTACCTAGGCTCCGCTATAAACACGGGCAATAACACCAGCGCCGAGATCAGACGAAGAATAACTCTTGCTAATCGCTGTTTCTTTGGGCTAAGAAAGCAATTGAGTGGAAAAGCCCTCTCTCGAGCAACTAAGGTAAAACTGTACAACACACTCATCATCCCAGTCCTGCTGTATGGTGCAGAAGCATGGACCTTGACAAAATCGGATGAAAGTGCCTTAGGCTGTTTCGAGAGGAAAGTTCTTCGGGTCATCTTTGGCCCCGTGTGCATTGAAGGGGAATGGCGAAGAAGATACAACAGCGAACTTTACGGGTTGTACAACGACATGGACCTAGCCAGAAGGGTCAAGGTCCAGAGACTCAGATGGCTCGGTCATTTAGAGCGGATGGACACCAATGCTCCGGCCCGGAAAGCCTTCGACACTATTCCCGAAGGACGTAGGAAGAGAGGAAGACCGCGACTCAGGTGTCGCACTCAAGTGGAAGAGGACCTCAATCAACTTGGAGTGCAAATCTGGAGACAACTAGCTAAGGACCGAGCTAGCTGGCGGAGACTGTTGATTGAGGCCCAAGTCCACAACGGACTGTAGCGCCACCTTAAGTTAGTAAGTAAAACCGCAATTCAAAATTCCTATGCAATTACCCAAAAGCACATGAATCAACCCCTAAAATGATTAACGAACGAAACATCGTGGATGGATATCCAATAAACAGTCATTAGAAAGTGTCATGACGCATTTATCCCTCCACACACTTTGTTGTATTAGGGATGCTCAGCGACACTGTTCTGCACACTTTGGAACGGAAAAGTACAGCTTCTTGGTGTTCATTGACACATTTGCGTTCAATGAGTTTGCTAGAACGGTTTGAAACAGTTTAGGACAGAATTTTCTGTTCCATCTTTTAAGGTAGAACACATTTTGTGTTCTAAACTGTTCTGACATTTATCATGAAGCTGTGCTGTCTTTTTTCTCGCTGAACTAAGCTATTAATAAATACACAAAATGAAATTAGATTCTACATCGAACAATGCAAACAAATAAAATCAACAAATAATAATGTAAATCGCTATCCGCTGTACTGTAACTGTACTCTCTTGGCATAGCAAAACCATCACTTACCGTCATTAACCATCGACAAGTATCCAACAAAACTTGATGCGTATCTTCCGAGTCGAAGGAAGCAACAAATTTTGCACAAAACAAAAGCGTCGTATGAGCATATTCGTTAGTTTCCTCGGCTTCCATTGACGATTTGACCATTTTAATAAATGTAAACATGAAAATTTCATGGTCCATCTATGAAAAGAAATAATAAAGGAAAAAATAGCTTCAAATTATTTATTGCCCACTTAAACAAAGCCAAGGCACCTACTTTCTCATAGAGTTGACTCATTTCACGCATATATTTCTTGTGAAAGGTCTCACTGAGCTGGACATTGGCCATAATCGAGTACATTGGGCCATTTTGGACGAGTGAAGAATTGCTTGAGGCTTCGGTAACATTAACTTCATCCTCATTTTCTTCAATAATTGATTTAGGAGCAGGCACAGGCACTTTTCGTTTGCGAGGCATTTTTATTTGCGTAGCTGTAAATTTGTCGCTGCAATTTTTGGGTCACGATTTGCGTTTTGTATTTTCTTGGCTTTGGGATTTTTCCTCGGTTGCACCGTTTACTTTTCACTTTGTTCACTTTAGTTGATGTATTTGCATAATGTATTAATTAATTAAGCAAGTTAAAGGGTAAAAGAAAAATTGTACGAAAAGAAAAACATAAAAAAATTAGCTTGTTTGTCAATTCTTACAAGAAACAAAAAAAAAATGTTATTCAAATGTATGCAATGCAAGAACAAGGTGACGCTTGGATAGTGTCGATATTTTTTTTTTCATTTTGACGCCCTTGACAGAAAATTCCGTTGGAAATTAGTTTGAAAGGGGGTGGGTTCGCAGGGTATTTGTGATTAAGGTGGACGCGCAGGATAGGGATGTTGTTTTGTTTATTAGGCGGAGTGCAAACTAGATATTTTTCTGCGTATTGATCTCTAACAAAATTGATAAAATGTATTATAAATTTTGAATTTCATGAAAAAATACCACGTCAAAAATTCAGATTATAACACAGATAATCATCTTGTCGGCATCTAATTGATAGCTTTAAAAATAGTGAAGTTGGTGTTTTGTTTTCAGTTAATATTTTATTTGTACTTTTGGATGTTATATGAACGGAAATATACAACGATATAAAATGAAGAAGTTGATTAGATTTCATAAGCTCTCAATATTTGAAAGGACGTGGCGTTAAGACACACATTTTGTATGAAAACGATTGTAATAGATCGGGATACACGCAGTTCAAACGCTTGTCAAGCACGTGCAATTTATATGACAAATACAACTGCACGTGCTTGACAAACATTTGAACTGTATATGATGCTTATATGCTGTAGATAATATAAATCTCGACTTTTTTTGGAATTTTATACATAAAACGTAGTAGATTAGATTAGATTCTTACTTTATTCATTAGATAAATTACATTTTTTTTCTTTTGAAAATATGGACATGACAATGCTGCCGTCTGCCGGAAATGACATCTAACTAAAACTAAAACTAAAACGTAGTATAATGTGCTGATTCCATTAACGCTATTCACGAAATTAAGTGAGTAGATTAAAAAAAAATCTCGACTTTTATAAGATTTAGGGTACATATTCGTAGATCAAAAGGAAAAATAATAGAACGGTTAATAAAATACTACGTTTTATTTACCTTAATGGTGGATTTACATGTATCTGCATCATCTTGATCTGTAAAAATCAAGAAAAGTAAGGCGGGTGAGATATACGTCGTTATACAAAAGAGTGAAAGAGTACACTATATGCCTGCTTTTTTAAATTGCCATAATTTTTTATAGCTCAGTGACATATGAAGAGTCGCATTTTTTTGGTAACACATTTATTTATCAATTCCTCCATTATTTTCTGGTTGTAGTATCTATACGAAATAAAGTTTATCAATAATTTATTGAGTAATTTTATTGAGTTTGTTATTTCTTTTCGCGGAAAAATTGACAATTATAGTTCTTGTTGCTTTTTTAGCGTTCAGGTGAGAAAGGGAGATTCGCTGTTGACCTGAACTCAGTTATAGGAACCTCAAATGCAGATGAGCATGCTATAAAAAAGATGAACATGTTCGTCTTAACCATAATCTTGATCTTGATTTCTATTATTTCCTATAATCTTGATCTTGACAAGATGTCTGCATTTTGATTTTCCCTCTCTATCGAATGAGTATGATTTTTGTATTTTGCATCTCTCTTTTTTGCAGAACTAAAAATGCAGATACATGTAAATCCACCATAAATCACAAAACAGTCAAGTTTTTTTTATTAATCCACTTCGCTAAATCTCGTGAATAGCGTCAGTGGAATCAGCATATTGGGCCTGCACACACGAGACTAATTCATCCGGACTAAAACCAGGAAAGTCAGCAAGGGAAGCGAAGTGGACAGCATGAAACGGACTGAAATATTCAACCCGAAATTTGGTGGATGAACGAAGACCTAACACATACACAAAAGCTATCAGTTTTGGTACGTTTAAATACTCACACATTTAAAAGAGGTTCATGTATACATTTCTTCCGCCGGTCTGAAGGCATCTCGTGTGTGCTTGAACTATCGGATCAAACCCTGTTTTAGTCCAAGAATTATTCATCCCGTGTGTTCAAGCCCATTCAGATTAACAAGCTATTAAAATTTCGGATTCAAGTGTGCGCATTCCTTAATAAAACAAGATCTACATTCTGCAAAGCGCATGTACATTTCCATTAACTTCGCCTCAATAAAACCGCTGTACTGTCAGCTGTCAAATTACCATCTGTCTGTCTTCTCAATTCGCCCTTCTAATTTTTTTCCCTGATATTCGAAACTCGAAATGAAGCTGAAGCTGGTTTTTCTTTTATTTATCTAAAAATTTTAATTAATCAATTCAAAGTTTCTAGAGTCTATTTCGAAAATGTTGTATCAAAGAGCTCTGTGCACCTTTGCCTATACAAAACACACTCTGCCAGTTGTAAGTTAAAGCCGAAAATTAGAAGAAAATAAAGTTTCTACATTCACTCAGTGTGCGTAAATGCGCATCGATCCCAAAGCAGGCCATATAAACTTACATAAACAATGCTGTATATCGTCGTCCTCTTAAATTTGCATCATTTCAGATTTCACAATTCTCGCAATTGCACTCGAATTCATTGCGTATCAATGGTGCGCTTCTTCAATCCAAATGTACCACCCAGACACCTCTGAAGGCACTAACTGCACCAGCCACATATGCCACCGATGTGTATCAAGTCAAGGTCAACAACAATGAAGAAGGAATTCTCAAAAAAGTCCTTAAAAAAGTTGGATTCGCTCACAACTCGAAATCGGTAAGTGTGTCCATTCGTCTCGTCATACATATTGATTGAGAATTTTTCTATGTTTCTAAAACAGCGTCTGCGGGTGTGCAGTCATCTTCTCTACGAAAGTGTTGCTGATAAAATCAATTACATGAACTTCTTTGAGTACTTTAACCTCCCAAACACTTTCAACTCATGGTTCCTGGTCACAGAGCTGCATGTGTGGATGCTCCTTGTTCGAGCCATGGCCGAAGGCTCAGAGTCCGGAGAGGATGGTCGATTCCTGAGGAATTCAATTGTTGAAGCGATGTGGAGGGATGTCAACACTCGGGCCAAAAAGTTGGGGGTACTTCTGTTTTTCCTTTGCCTTTTACTGTTAGCGCAGATTTATTAAAATCAATTTTATTTAGGCACAAAACCCATCTCGAACTCGAGCTCAAATCGAAATTCTATCCGAACAATTTCAAGCCGCATTAATTGGCTACGACGAAGGACTGGAGTCGGACGACCGTGTTCTGGCGGGCGCTATTTGGAGACGTTTCTTCGAAATGAAATGTGATGATTTCTGCAAATTGGAGACATTAGTCATCTATGTGAGGCAGCAAATGTATATGCTGGATAATTTGTCAAGGGAGGAGTTTATAGTGAAGCCCAAGATTCCTTGGATGGATCTGGAGAAAGACACGTTAAAGAGGAAGATCTTTCCTTTCAGTAAAGACGTTTGAAGGAGAGCGGACGATCGAGGGAGAAATTGATAAGGAGATAGTTTTTTTTTCTTTGTTTTAGGCATCATCTATCATTAGTTTGTTGAAAATGTTAAAGCTTCTTTTAGAGTGCAATCTTGATCGGAAGTTAATATAACTGTAAAGAAGAATGTTTTTCAAAGCAAAGTGTGTTTTATTTCGTTGAAAATACGTGTCATCATTGCCTAAATCCTAGGTCCTAGCGGAAAGAGTTTTGGAATCTACCTCAAAAGTAGCTAAACATTATTATCCTCCAAATCGATGAAAGGGAAATTGATTCTAATTTTTGTGAACGTAGCCTTAAAAGTTTGAAGGAAAACCTAAAAATAAAAAATCAAACAAACCTTATTTTTCCAATTCGCCGTTGAAATTGACATTGACACATGAGACAAACGTCAGACAGTACAAAAAAAAAAAACAAAAAAATAGAAACCAAATTAAAATTTGTTTTTTCTCAAAATTATTCAAGTTTCCTCCCAAATAAATTGTAATAAAAAATCTTTTTTCTTTTCACTTACAAGCAAGCAAATCAATTCTTCCTAAATGAAAAAAGAAATGTCAAATAAAGATGCCGATCCTGTTGCTGCAGCAGACAAAGTCAACGGCAGCACCTACCTGAAACTCCAGCAGTCCCAAATGATCCGTACTAATATTCAAGGAATCTCACAACTTCTAAACACCGGCCTCAACAATGAAACTTTGGACATTTGTATCAAACTAATCGAAGCCGGAGTCCATCCACAAGCTCTGGCCGAGGTCATAAATCAGATTCGAAGAGAAATGGCTTCACTGCAAGACGAACATTGATCAGCGAAGAGGTCATTCGAATGAAAAAAAAAGTTTTATTTTCTTAAATTATTATTCACATTGTACTAAAATTAAATATACCCATAGTTTATTATTTAATTAATAATGTTTCCAAATAAAATAGTAAAAATGAATAAAGAGTCTTTTCTACGTTGGCAGATGTTCGAGAAATAAAGATTCTAGAATCACTCAATTAGTTTGATATGTTCCGCTGAATACCAGGCTAAGGAATAGAATTAGAAAGTGTGTAAACGAGACATCGAGTATCGTCGATCCACTACCACGACCGATGTTGCAGAGAGCCTTCTCGCAGCACGACGTGCAGGCGTACAACTTTGTTCTTTCACCAATGATTATGCATCCTGCCTCGCAATTAACCGAACAGCGTCGATCAAGTGACCACATCTTGGGATGGCTGGTCATGTTCTCTGTGCTGGTGGTGTACGAAAACCGTTTAACCTGAAACCACAATCATTTGGAAAGTTTCTCAACATCGTCGTCGCTTTATTTATCTTACCATGCAAACAAACTCATCGGCCTTGCACTTTTTTATCAACGATGAAGATGTGTTTTTGGCCAGTAGATCGGAGCAAGCTTCTCCGTCATCCATAGTATCGCATTGGTAACACCATAAATCGTTTACCCGTTCTGTTGCAGCTTGAGTGCGATGAATTCCGCTCGTCAGGGATTGGGAATTAACTAAATCTAGGGAGAATTGTTTTTATTGATTTTTCTAAATGGACCAGCTGATGAGAGACAATCACCTAAATGCAATATGACTATGAGGGCACACGAAGAAAACAAAAGCATGTCTATTAAACATTAACTTGAACTAGTTGCGGTGTAAAATACGCAATTTTACTATTGGAATCGAACTACGGGAGGTTATCTAAAAGCGATAGAGACTAGACACAATACGCACTCTGGATGCTTCTTCCTGCGAACGTTCCTTCACCAAACAAGTAATGGCGTAGATGAAATGCAGGCACCAGATGATTGTCATTTAGCTCGTTGTTGTTGGGTTCTTGATAATTTATAACAGTTAAATAAAATGTTAAAAGCTAAGGAGTCGATTTTGGTCCAGGTCCAGCATACAAAGATGGCGCTCTTAGAGCTTTAGAGAGTGTTTAAGGAAGCTTTTTATGAACTGTAATCGTCTTTATCTCTATGGTTGCGTGAATTATCTATATTTAAATTTCAATTGAGCGACAACGGTTTTAGGAAAATTTTTAAAGGTAAGGAGGAGGGTTAAAGTGTGTTATCTCAATTGGATACAAATTAGGTTTGTTCGATGTAACCAGCCCCAGGGCGCTCCGGTGCTTGTCATACTGTGAATGGAGTTGTCAAAAAACTGAAAAATGTCTCCGGGTTTGGTTTGGTTTCTCTTTGTTGTATAGCAACAGCTGATTTGAACAGCTCCGAAATTCTCGCCCCGAAAAAAAACTTGGGGCGATTCAGAGCGCCCCGGTGCGAGCACTGAATACACATCGAACACGGTGCAAACGCACCGGGGCGAAAAAGAGCAACATCGAACAGCTCAGTGTGAAATCAGAGCGCCACAGAGCGACCCAGAGCGCACATCGAACAAACCTATTATGATACCCCTGCGTGGTACTCTCAAAGAAACCCTTATTTTTCGTACAAAATATGTACATACATATATGAATTGTATTGGAATTATTTTTCCTTTTCCCAGACTGTTGTTTTTAGGAGCAAGCTTGTGCCACCAAGATATTCCATTTCTAACAATATAAAAAGTAGTGATTCAGAAATCTGACGTCATGAACAAAATTTAAATATTTAACTAGCTGACCCCTCGATCGTTGTTTTATCTGTCTGACAATCTGTTTAACTATGATCTTCATAGGACTCTGGTCACACAAGAAGCATACTTCGGAAGTATGGCTTCTCTTTTGAGAGTATTTACTTTTATTCACTATCAGGACAGCTACAAAATCTTTATCTTAAATAATGACATGGTGCGTCAAATGGTAGATATCAGTGGACTCATGAGGACCCAAACGTCCTCAACAACCTCTGTCTACCAAGTCCTACTCTCACTTCCACGTGGTGACCACCGGGTGTCTAGTACATTAGCTGGCGATAGAGTGAAAACCCCTATGGAAGGCTTTGGCGACAGCTAACGAGAGAAGACTGAGGCACTACTCTTTTTTCCAGGCGGCAGCGAAAGAATTCCCAGGATGGAGTCAACGGTGGCGTCTACAATTCCAGTTAGGTTGAACTACTCAGTGAACACCTTATACGGGCTTCTTCGACATATTTGGAGCTCAGGCCGATAAGGAGCGGTTTATCATGGCTCTTGTCCTTGGAGTTTAAATAAGGATCTGGCCTTCCAGGTTGGGGGTCTTGCTTTCGGGTGATTTCCCAATCTCGTAAAGAAATGCTACTTGCAAAGCAACAACAAGCCTCGGATACAGACGGATCTACTGATGGCGGACCATGCAAACGAAATAAGGACAACGAGATTCGGATCTGTACGTAGAATGTTAGGTCCATGCGCGAACACTAGCGGGCCTGACGTTATAAGCAGATATAACCGCCATCCAGGAAATGCGATGGGATGGGCTGGGCAAAAGGAGGATGAAAAACTGCAATATCTATTACGGCGACTGCTACAGAGAACAACAACATCATCTGTTTGGATTTGGCTTTGTCGTTGAAGGCAGGCTTAGGCAACATATATGTCCTAAGCTACAGAGCTGTCAACGAGCGCCTCACGACAATCCGCATAAAGGCTAAATTCGGCAACATAAGCCTAATATGTGCTCACGCCCCTTATAAAAGAGAAATATGACGATACAAGACATCAGAGCCTCGACAAGACATACGAGCAATGCCCTAGGTTCGACATTCCAATGTCTCCAGACCAATGTACTGTCAACCATATTGATCATATTGCGATCGACGCAAGACTTTCTTCAAGCATTATTAATGTCCGAACCTTTCGAGGGGACAACATCGACTCGGACCACTACCTCTTTGTAGCCAAGGTAGTGCAGCGGATATCTCGACCAAATCCAAAAGCAGAAAGTGCTAGAAGAAAACATAACGTCAGACGGATAGAATCTCAAGAGATCGCCAGATCCTTTTCTGATCGAGCCAGAATCGAGTATTGAGAACCAGTAGAAGAATTGCCAGGAAGCCATTAGGTATGCTGCCTCTGATGTGTTGGGTTTCACGCGGTCACCAAAACGAAACCCCTGGTTTGATGATGAATGCATCAAGGTATGTATGTACATGCAGACAAGCGCTACACAGGAGGACGAGATCAGCTCGGGTGCTCTACGAGCAGAAGAGCTGACAAGAACACAAGCTTTCAGATAGAAAAAGAGAGAGAGAGCATGAAAAGCTATCGATCGATGATGTTGAAAGACTAAAAAACAGGAACGAGGTTCGGAAGTTTAACCAAGAGGTAAAAAGAATGACTCCAGGTTACCGAGCACTAACTGAAAGCCTTTAAAGACCAACAGGTAAATATCGTAGTATAGAATAGGGAAGGACCACTTCTGCAGAGTGTACAGCGGCGATGACGAATCAAATTCCGCTGTCAGGCAGAATAAACCATTCAATCGAGACGACCCAAGCCAAGATTTCCTTCTATTCGACCTTGAAGAAGTGAAGATAGCAATATCTTAGCTTAAAAACAACAAAGTCGCAGGAGCTGACGGCATCACTGCCCAACTCTTCAAAGCAGCCGGGACGAATACTGCAGAACTCCCACGTCAACACTAGAGGCACTATTTGCACAGAAATCTGTGCAACTACTCGCGCTGATGTAATTGATATCATTGGGAGAACGCAGCGTGATATCAACAGTGCTTTTGCGAGTATTCAGATAGAGGCTGAAAATTGGGTTTAGCGGTCAATGAGGGCAAAACAAAGTATATGCTGTGATCAACAAAGGACACCCAACATCGACGTCTTGGACAAAACGTTAAGATAGATTCATATAATTTCGAGGTAGATATGGACTTTGTGTACCTTAGCTCCGCTATCAACACGGACACTGACATCAGCGCCTAGATCAGAAGGACAACAAGTCTTGCTAATCGCTGTTTCTTCGGGCTAAAAAAGCAATTGAGTAGTAAAGCCCTCTCCCGAACAACCAAGGTGATGCTCTATGAGACCATCATCATCAACGTCCTGCTATATGGTGCGGAAGCATGGAACGTGTTAAAAACGGATGAGTGCACCAGGCCAGCTCGAGATAAAAGATCATCGGATTCATATGTAGCACGAGCCAAAATCCTCGCATGATTGTATTAAACAAGGTCGAAAGCTTGGATCCAGAGAAGTTCATCCCGCAAATATCAGTTATAATAAAACTGACACCTCAACTGAGATGTTTGACCAGGTTGAAATGGCCATCACCTACTGTTTATTAAAGTAGAAATCCTTCATTGACAGTGCATGTCATCTATTATTTCCAGTCGGTGTTCCAGTTCCAGTGGAATGTCGAGGAGAAAAGTAAAAAAGTTACAGAAACGTATGTCGGTATAGCTAGTTGCTTAAAAAAAAAACTGCATACACTCATTTGCTGAACCGTTCACAAAGTGCTGACGTCTTCAAGTTTAACGTAAATAACAAAATATTTAACTTAAACTATAGACACATTTAACTACCCGAAGGTTTTAAAACATAAAAACGGAAACGAAAATTTGTTTTTTAATTCAATTTTATTCCAGTTTTTAGTAGGTATGTTAAATTATTAACATTCCGCACCAAGTGG
Source organism: Sphaerophoria rueppellii (assembly GCA_920937365.1). NCBI lineage: Eukaryota > Metazoa > Arthropoda > Insecta > Diptera > Syrphidae > Sphaerophoria > Sphaerophoria rueppellii. Next base: position 11,999,421 of record CAKKXW010000002.1, on the reverse strand, counting down.
AGTCAAAATAATACCACCTGCAGTTTCTTCAAACTTGATTTGTACCTGTGTATGTATATTTATGTGTTTTTGTTAGTTTCCTTCAAGTCGTTACAATATTTTCAATTCCTTTGATACCACAGAGGAAAGACATGACTCAAATGTTTCCAAACACTCACACCACACACATACATCACCGAGAGATGAGTCCCGGGCGCCAAATACTATAAAAATCCTTGTATATAATATTTAAATGAGTTTCCAAAGCTTAGTGCTCTTAAGGAGCACATTTTGCAGTTGGTACGTGCTGAAGTGCATCACTTTGATACTACGGTCCTCTTGTGAACTGCATAAATACATATATTCGCCTACTCTATTTGGGGTCTTTTGAGAGCGAAGGTTTAACTTTTTTTTGGAAATTCTCTTCCTCCATGCCAACCAAGACATTTGTACGTAAAGGAATTCAAATACAAATATTTCAACCCACTTCTTCGGATCGCACAGAAGAAATAGAATGACAGGGAACGTTGCGATGCACGTTAGAATATCCTTAGATGGAATTCTTCCACTCCTCGTTTTCAAACGAAAGTAATGTCTAGAGATATCAGGTTCAATTCAATGGAGTTTATGTTGAACCTTTAATGTGTGCTTATTTGGATTGAGATATGAGAAACTTACTGATTCAGAAGAGCTAAATATTAAACTTTTAACGTTAGCGTAATTTTTCTCAAACTGATTTGTGACGTGCATAAATACAAGAGATTTACTCAAGACATTTTACATTGCATACAAAGCTCCAAACTATGAAGTTTGAAGAACTCATTTCTATGCCAACTCGAAAAGGGGACACACCCATTTTTTTTCTCCGAAATCCCATTAAAAGCCAATTAGGCTTGTAGCATGACATCAGAATAATTTTCTTCGGTCAATTAACTGTCAATAAACTTCAAAGAACAATAAATTAATTGATGAGTTCTTTATTTATTAGCCACGTCCAAACTCCATTGATTTTCTTTGATTCAAGATTAAAGAAAAAACAACCCATCCATAGACTCTACTCGCCCGCCATCTCGAATAAATCTCTCTTCATCAAAATACAAACATCCGAAATATCTTATCTTCTTAAAGAAATTATTTTCTCATCTTCAATATTTATGTGAGTAAGTAGAAGGAAAAGGAATTCGTTGACTCATAATAGAAAATGTGTCTCATGTTCCATCGGATGTAACGTTGAATAAACTCGCCATCAAAGATTTGGACCTTCATCAGGCCGACAAACAGGCGTCACATCACATTACATGGAATAAATCAATGACTTTTATCCTGGACTTAGCTCGAGCTTTATATCCTGATTCAAAGAGAAAAAGAAATCTTCCTGACGTGCGTCGGTCGTCCGTTGGCATCGTCATCGTGTCGTCCTTCGTCCATAACTGCCGCCCGCCACTAGGTCAACTTAAAGAACCCGTAAAATATTTGTGTATTCTTTTTCCTTTATTTTCTTTTATTGCTCCCAATTCAATTCGCAGACATCAAAGGCTATTTAGGAACACAGAAGATGATGATACGACATGAGGAAAATTGTTTTGGAGCGGCCAAGGGACTTTGTAGCAGATTTGGGAATCATCTTCAGGGAATGAAATTCGATAGTTATACTCGTCTGCTCAAAGGAAGAAAATGAAAGTTTGGCAATTCTTTTCAAAGACATTCAATTTGATTTATTTTATTATTAATGATTTTTTCATATCGCATTAAGAAGATTTTTAACAGTTTGTCCTCTATTTGTGCATTTCGTTGAACACGTCTCGGAAATAACCAAATATAGTTTGGAACGATCTTCATTTTGAGGTAAACTGTCTTCTACAAAATGAAAAAAGGTATAGTTTGTCGTTTCAGTCTGCTCAAGATGAAATCATTAATTTCGATAAACATCAAAAGTCTAACGTTAAGTCGTAAATACATTGGTAAATCTGATTTTCAATCTTCTAATGAAACGTAAATAGAATTAGAGCATAATAAAGCAGCTCCTTATCAAGTTTAACCAAAAATTAGTTGTTAACCACAGTAATTAAATATTAAGTTAAATTATCAACTCAAGGGCGAGCTACTTTTAATGAAATCACTTCCCCAAATCAATTAAATCTTATCAAATTAAACTCAGATGGTTTTAACGACCTCTTCAGTTGCTCAGTTGCAAAGTTAATTACCTACTCCTATTTACGAGCAATTCTTTTATTTTGTTGTTGTGGGATTTTATCGAATAAATTAAGCGTTCAAACGTAGACAGAAAGCAGGATCTTAAGTGGTGGGAAAATGTCCTCTACTTCATGAACTTTTATCTGAGCAACATTCTCTATCAAATGAGCAGTTTTTTAGGAAGTCTAAAATGATTGAATTATGGGTTCTGAATAAATTTAAAGAAATTTGATATTTACTTTTTTTCATAGTATATCTACGTTTTGCGGGAATCATAAGTTATTACCTTGTATCACAGATAATATAGTTACATAGATATCGCATCCAGTGCAAATAAAAATGACCACTTTTTTGTCCCTTATTTTCAAGATATTTGCTATAGTCAAACCTTGCAACCAAAATCAACAGAACAAAATCAGACAACAAGAATAAGATCCAGCTTCCAGCCACAAACGCTAGCTACCAAGTTGCATTCGAAAGATACAAACATTTTCTGTTTGCCATTCCTTTTCGTGTGCCAACACAACTTTCAACTGTTCACGTGCAGGTAGTTTTTTTTTCTATATAATTTTGCTGCGGACATCCAAGGATGGATCGATGGGTTGTGTTGTGTTGTGTTGTGTTTTGGGCTGCGTTGTGCTCGCCGTGTCGGCCGTCGGCGGCGGCGGCACGATCGGTTATTGTGGTTTCTTCTTTTTTTTTTACCCTCGACTTCAGAGTTCAGAACGATTTGGATGTTGTTTTTTATGTGGTTGAGCTATCATTCCTTCTAAATTTTATTGGCAACGATAATTTTTTTCAGCGATTTATTTTTCGGTGCTATTTTTTTTTTTTTTTTTAATGCAATGGGTGATAAGAGATTATCTGGAGTTTCTTGTTCAATTTTTATGAAAACAAAAAATTTGAAAAAATTGAAAATTTTTCAAAAGAAAAAATTTTAAGTAATTTGTGGAGGCAGGCTTGTGGATTTGCAAATGATAAATGAAGGCAAGTACTTTGTTTGTGGTGACCACTTTTGCCCGGTGTTTTTCGGAAGAAAATACCTTAAGAAGGATGCTGTTCCTTCTATGAATTATTCTTCTGATTTAGATTCAGATTTAAATTAAGAAGATCTTAAATCTCCTCCAACTAACTTTGAGTAGTTGTACCATTTCGTGTGTACGTTGCGATCAATTATTAAAGAGATGCGTCAAAGCGGAGAAAAAAAATGCGATTTAAAAATTCAATGCATAAAAATAATAAGAATTCATAAGAAAAGATTAAAATTTAAGTATGTAGCCCGTAAATACATTCTATTCCTAAAATTAAAATGTCAAATAGATTGAAACCTTATCCTTGATTTATTGAATTTGTTTTTTTTGGTTTTTGGCAAAAAAAACGTATGGTGGCTACCCTAAATTTTTATTAAAAATAAACAAAAAAACAAAAAACCACCCACGCGAATTCGGACCAGTAGCTAAGGCTGTAGATGCGTTTACAGACAGACAGACGGACGGAATCGGCGGACCCAGTTTTTTCGACTTCTCTATCATCGTAATGTCATATCTTTCTCAACTTTTTTTTTGCATGAATTCAATATTTGCCATATATTCTATATGTCGCAAGTAAAAAAGAAAACGCAACAAGCAACTTGACAATACAATACAAATAAGAAACAACATAAAGACTGAGTATGATTCACTCCAGTTTGATCGAACTGGGACGTAGTGGTACGTCCCATAGAATTGAAAAATGGTAATTTTTTTTTCCTCTGCGTGCGATATCTATGTAACTATATTATCTGTGCTTGTATGTTACTAAAAAAAAACACAATCAAATTATTTGAACGAAGAATTTTCATGCTTCGTTCTCCATGATTCTCAGCATTTGGTGTCTTCTAAATTTTCTGATTTTGAAAAAAGGTGTGGTCTTACTCAACAATGTTAGAAAATAGATTTCGATATCCTTAAGTTATACCTTTGAGTGACGAAAAAGAATAAATTGTCATGAAAAGAGGATTTTTTAGGGTCAAATGACATTCGGGCAAAAAAATTGCGGAAACAAAAAACAAAAAATCTTGTTTATCCAAATGTTTTGGATTAAAATAGCTTGCATTTAATAAAATATATTTTTTTTTATTATTCCACTGAAAACGTAGCGAAGCGTAGCGGTACAGCTATAGTATTTTATAATTTCAATTTCTTATTATTTAAACACAATTTTTAAAGTTCTTGTTTCCCTTAAAGTTATATGCCCACCAATTTAATCACCAAATGGCAAGCCAACACACATTAATAAATTAAACCAAAAGTGTTACAGAACATTTCAACTCTTATTCAAACCACCCATCATAAATTATGCTACCCTTTTAAGACCACATAACCCCTACAAATGTGTTCTTTATGTTCTTTAACAAATAATGTCTATTTCACATCTATTTCTTTCATAAAAGTCTAAGCCCACACATCCATTTTGTTTGAAATTATTACTCAAAAAAGGCTCTTCCATAACATACTCAACTCATGCTATGTTCTCGCTGGTCCATATAGTTAATTTTTATTATAAAAGTCAGTGTTTTTATTGTTTCAAAATAACACATAACCATTAACATTTATAACAATTTTGGGGCAAAATACATTTGCTGTTGCTGTTGTTGTTATTTGTTTTTCTAATAAACTTGTATCGTCGCTTTTTCGACCCATTTGAGGTTTATTTCGTCTCTGTCAGCCTTTTTCGTTTGTTCCGACTGACACAATAATAAAAATATCGATTCTGACTGACTGACCATGACAGGAGAGGAGAACTATTTTTTCTTTTTGTTTTAGGGATGTCAAACTGTCGAATAATGTTAAGTTGCCAAAGGGCGACTATGACTACGACTTTATCTTTTTGCCATTTGAATGGATGTTTTGAACAAATCACACACGGAATGGTTCTTATTTAATTTCGTTAAATGTGTGACGTCTTAAGAGATTACTTGCTTTTCGATTCTACTAATAAAACGCCCTCGTCTGTCTATTTAGATAATACTAACTGGGTTGAATATTCATGATGGCTCATATCCCCAAGCAGGAATCATGGATGGACTCTGTACGTGATATCATATCACTTTACACGTATGTCAAGAAGAGGATTTCAAAGAGTCTATAAAGAGTCCTTTGGTAAAGTGCATTCAGTGTTAAGCCACTAAAACATTACTACACATTTTATTCACGAGAAAAGACTTCGAATTCCTGTGTGTACCTTCAGCTTATTTCTAAATGATAGTTAGTTTCGTAGCTTGTATGGTTTTTAGATAAGCGAAGTGCAAAAAACTATGAAAACAGGGTGTTTCATAATGCTGGAGACAGTAATTTGACAAAGTTGTTACTATATAAGAAATTTCGCGTATTCAGATTTGGTTACGTTGATTAATGTGATCAAGCTCTTATGACTAATTTTCTGTCTTGTAACGTCTTATATATTAAAGAAGCACTTCGAAAAACTTTTCGAAGCACCCTGTTCTTAGAAGAAATGCCATCCCGATTAAATAAGTGGGAATACGGATATAAAGGTTCTCATGCAAAATAAACACGTTAGCAAAACATCATCAGCAAACTATTTTTCTTCCCAGAGACAGGATAACGATGTGAATGATGTTACAAACAACGTTGTGATATTTGATGATAGGTGTTACTTATGTACGTGTTAGTTTCCTCTTTATAAGAACTAATGTGTAAAGTATGAGGTGGTTGAATATATCTTGGTTTACTCAATTTGAAAACAATTTTCAGAATAGGATTAGGTTTTGAACCGACAATTTACTGGGCTTAACTACCATGAGAAAGAAGCAGGAAAAAGGCTGCTGTCCTACTAGTCAAACGCAGATATAGTGTAATTTTGACAGTTTTGCATTTTCACAAGAAGTCCGTGTGAATATGTGAGAAGTGCTAGGATTAAGTATTAAATATATTTGCAGCTACTGTAAAGAATTGAGGAACACATTCATTATGCTAACTTTCATTCAAAGAAGTTGTGGGGTTAGGCTGTTAAATTGACCATAATTATCCTTTTGAGTATGACTCATTTGATGTAAATAGAAGTAGTAGCGAGTGTCATCATGGTCGGAAAAAACCTAACGGACGCATTTGATGTCAAAAAAGCTTTTAGACAAGGCGGTGCATTGTCATGTGATTTCTTCAACATCATACTTGAAAAAATTGTGCAAAACTATAACGTCAACACTAGAGGCACAATCTTTCAAAAGTCCGTCCAGCTACTAGGATACGTAGACGACATTGACATAATTGGAAGAACACAGGGTGATATGTCAGTTTGCGAGTCTTGAGACGGAGGCCAGGAAGATGGGTCTAGCAGTCAACGAGGGCAAGACCAAGTTAATGCTATCAACAAGAAAGGACAACCAACATCGACGTCTTGGAGCAAACGTCAACATACACAGTTTTAACTTCAAGGTAGTTAAGAACTTCCTCTACCTAGGATCCACTATTAAATCAGACAACAATACCAGCGTTGAAATCAAACGAAGAGTCACTCTTGCCAATCGCTGCTTCTTTGGACCTAGAAGGTAACTAAAGTGGCACTCTACAAAACCCTCATCATACCGGTCCTCATGTATGGTGCAGAGACATGGACCATGACAACATCTGATGAAAACGCCTTGGGTTGCTTTGAGAGAAAAATTCTTCGAGTGATTTTTGGTCCTGTCTGCATTAATGGAGAATGGAGACGAAGATTCAATCATAAACCGTACGATCTGTTCAGCGACACTGACCAAGCCAAAAGTTAAGGGCCAACGACTTAGATGGTTGGGACATGTAGAGCGAATGGAAAATAATGCTTCGGCTCATAGAGTCTTCGAATCCAACCCAAAAGGACGTCTCAGAAAAGGAAGACCGCGTCTCAGGTGGAGCACATAGGTGATAGAGGACCTGAACCAACTGTGCGTGCGAAACTGAAGACAGCTAGCTAGGGACCGAGCTAGTTGGATGAATCCCTGGTACGACCTGGACTGTAGCGTCACCATAAGTAAGTAAGTAAGTAAGTAAGCGAGTTGACTTCTTTGTCAAAAAGTATATATCTTACTTTAATTTTCAGATATGAATCGCAAACAAGAAGTTGATGAAACATTGTGGGTTGGGGATTAAAGAACTTAAAATCAAATCTCGGATAACGAAATGCCGGAAAGTAAAAATTCCTACCTTTTCTCACGAGAATCTACTTCCCTTCTTTACGCAATGTTATGAGAATTAAGGAAAAACAGAAATTTGATTAGACACCAAATGCTGAGAATCATGGAGAACGAAGCAAAATGATTCTTTGATAATTCTATACATAAGCAATTGTTTTTTGTTGTGAAAACTCATGCTGCACTGAGGACAATCGATAAAATAAAAATATTCTAACATTTCTCTCAGACAAATAACAATTTTACACTTAAAAACCAAACAAACAGAATTCAAAACATGAACAACCCTAATTGCCTTAATTCTTGGTCCTATAGTTTGACCCATCAAAACCCAATGCCAAACCACAAATAGGTAGATTATTTTCCTTCGAATGAATACGAGCAAATGTTTGCCTTTGACATTTCGCAGTACTTTCGTAAACGTTGTTCGTAAGCAAATTTAAGCTTTTGATAAATTACTTAAAGTGCGTTTTTAAGTTGTGTATGTTCCAGAAAGATTTCGATAGAGAACAGAACAGGGATATCTGAAATGTTGACCATTAATCAAGGGACTATTTTTTTTGTGTTGTGAAGTGAATAGGGGTGGACTGTCATGTGTTTAATTGTTGGGGTTGAACCAATTCAGAAAATGTCTTGAGAATATCCTTGAATGACAACACATTTACTTCTAAAACATATTTGGCCAAAGATTTAAGTAATTCTGTGTAGTTTCAAGTGAAATGAACTCAAAGAGAACATCATTAATTTCAGTTAAGTGTTTTTTTTCTTCTTCTTCACAATCGAAGTTCAGAGACTGTTAAGAGGACAAAAGAAACAAATGAAAAGTTTGTGTGATATAATTCGTATATTTTTTTTGTTATTACTGTGACCTTTGATACGTGAATGAATTTCATTGAATCAGAAATTTATTTCCAAGCAAAAGCTTTTGGAGAATTCTCACATCATGAACACATGTTTCCTTTATAAATGTGGAGTTTCATTTATAATTTTAAGAATCTTCTTTTCGTATCAGCAAAAACAGCTTTTATTTATGTTATTGTAGTGATAGCCCATGTTTCAAAATTAGTTGTGGGCATGGGAATTTCGTCCTTTGGTGTTATTTCGCAATAGTCAACAAAGTTTCTGCTGACAGAAGCTAAGCTGACAACAAGGACGAAACATTATTGTCGACACTACTTTTAAGATTTCTTAATCTTTCTAACTCAATTCAAATTCCTCAAAAAAAATTTCACTGATCAACTCCCATCATCCATGAAATCTTAACTCGCCTAGTTTCCGGGTTGTTTGATATTAAAACGAAGATAGTTTTAACACCAAAAATTTAAATCAACTCACAAGTTCCATTTTCCCATTTATAACTTAATTCCATTGTGTTGACAAACAATTGACAACTTACGAAAATAAAAATTCTTCTGCGCAGTGAAAGCGTTAATTAAAAGTCTGCCTTGCTATCCATGTTAAACGAATTGAAACCCTTAGGGCCTCAGACCAATCAAACCGACCGACCGACCGTCCGACCCCTACACAGAACGAAGAACTAACTTATTTATCATTTCATCAAAAAAAAGTAAAAGTTTATCCCTTCCGTCAGACAAATTACACTTCTACGGTGGCGAATGTCCTGAAGGTGGATTTTCCCCTTTTTCATATGATATCGTTTTCACCCTCATATTTTTGTTCGCAATGAAACTTTTCTCATTATGATTTGTTAAACGGGATATAGTTTGCGAGAAACTACGAACAAAAGACCTACCAGCGAGAAAATTAGTTTAATACAAGTTGCCCAAAGGACTCGAAAACAAAGCCGAAGTTGATCTGTCAAATTATCTTGACGACCGACTGACATAAGTGCAATTACATACTTCCTCCTCTCTCCCCCCAATCAACCATAGAAAACTTCTGTTAGCAATCAAATAGTCTTGTCAACCTTCAAATAATAGATTTAATCGTAAGCTCTGTTTCTGCTCGAACGGGTTTCCTACGAAACCGGATGTGGGTAATGGAAATGGCCTGTAGTTATGGTGTTCTTTCGATTCTATGTGAATGACGCTCCTTCCGGTTCGAGTAGAGTAGAGTAGGTAAAACAAACAATTCAAGTTATCAATAAATCATGAACTCGAAGCAAACACAGGACGAATACCGATATCAAAGAACGACTATAGAGAGTATGTATGAACATTAAGAGATGGAAGTGTAATGGAGCAATAAGGATGAACAATTTTCTTGAAATGCGGCAAGAGAAAGAGATGAATTGTTGTGGTTTGATGGAGTTTAAAAGGGAAACGCACATTTAACCAGCCATTATCTCGTTCAAGCTAAAAGGTTATAAAGCCATTTAAGACATGAGATGACAAACGTGATGCCGAGACGTGTCTTGCTTTGGAGGACAGCTGTGCGACAGGAATCGATTAAATGCCATTTTAAATGTCAATGTTTTGGTTTGGCATCTTGGAGAAAATATTGAAGACTTTATCATACAAAAAATTCGACAGCAGCGGCTTATGGTTGACATTTGAGGATTTTAGTATGAATGTTAGATTGGAAGTTACCCTGCTTGTTCTTAAATTTCCTCCTCTGTCGTGTGTTGTAGGGAAATATAATTTTATAATCATTGAATTTAAAGTTCCATTCCCCGAAATTAAATAAAAAAAATATAATTTCCCGCAAAATAAATGATTCATCCAAAAGTCTGGAATACGATGATGGGAATGCTTTAGTTTTGTGTGTTCAATAAAACTTTGTCGTCATCCTGTCGTCTATGAAGGTCTGTTTTCAATCTTGATTAATTACATTCAGCTCTATTGATTTTAACGAATTAAAAAGTTAAGCTCATGTGTGGTATGACTTCTTGTCAGGCCCGCATTTCCAAGGAAATCTTGGATATAAACATTATTTTTTTATTGGCTTCAGTTCATTAAAAATATACAGTAGAGAGCGGGTCACCCTCTATTCTAAGTTATTTATTTGAGATGAAATTTAGAATCCTTCTTTGAATTATTAAATTAAGAATAAGTTTGCACTTTCGTAAGATCCTACACTGGTTTCCTTCAATATCTCCTTATTGTTATCGTATTCCCTTGAAAACGTGGTATTTGTTATTTGCCTCACTGTAGATTATCGGAGGAGTATTCTCGATAAAATATTGTCGACGGTGAATTTGATGAGCAGCTTTATTATTATTTCAAAACTTTCAACACAACATACCCATTTATTTTAGGGATTGCTGTATTTAGTCTTTTCAATTCAATTATCATCCTCTTTGCAAGGATTAGATAAAATATTTCACCGACGACGACTATGATAAAACCATGATTATGGTGGAGATGGCGAAGGCAAAGGAGATGCCGGTGATTTTATGAAGCTTAAAAATTTAATCGGCAAATTTCAATCAGTTGGTAAATTGGACGTCTGAAGTTGGAACGTGCCTTTTCTGTTTCTATTTAACTTTCAACCTGATGGATTACTAACGTCAATTTGAACGCAATGGAATACGGTAGTTCAATAAGTACCTTGGTAAGACCTTAAAAGTGTTGTTAAATATTTGATTTTCGAAAGGTAGTTCTATTATTAATTTAAACTATAAATCAGTTTAAACGAATTACGAAAAGAGAAGACTATGTGAAGCGGAAAAAGCGCAGACCGGACGAATTCCATCATTCAAAAATTGTGTCATAAAATTCGGTTCGTTAGTTTTTGAAGCACTGAAAACAGAATGTGAGTGGAAAAGTCAACTTAATTAAGTACTTCTTTTTTGTGGTTCAAATTGACAACAAATTCCGAAAACAATTTAATAAAATAAAGTTTGAAAAATTAGGGTGGATATTGCAAAAGTATTTGTAGACGCTGTGGCTGCGGACCGGTAGGTTAAGTTAGGTTAGTTAGAGTGGCTGTGGATACAGGATCCACTCACCTAGGCCAAAAAAAAGGCCCATTGTGAGAGACTTTATAGCAGCCTAAAGGTGAGGTTCTCAATGCCCCGCTTATGCAAGCCATGCAGTGAACTGGACACTGCTGATGTGTTTGTCACGTAAGTGACTTTTTCCAATGCAGTCCACCATAGTGCAACCCCGTAGATGAGTATTGGTCGGGTGACCGATGTTTATAGCCAATAGGTTGTGCGAGGTTGGAAACCCCATTTGCTTCCTATGGCTTTTTTGCAGGAGGAAAGAGCTTTTGGGTCCATTGGTAAAAATTATTGGTATACCTTTTGTTGAAGGAGGAACAATTGCTGAGGTCTGTTCGTTGAGCATTAATATTCAGTCCACAGTGATCAGCCGATCTAGTGAGCATATTAAGTGCGTGTTGGAGGAGGTCTCGCAGGATATAAGAACATTTTCCTATGACGGCGATAGCAACATCACTCTGTGGCCGTTCTTCTATAGGGATGTTAGCAGTTCCACAGGAGAGGGGACAGAACAACGACTTGCGGAGTGCCTCTGCTGACAGACCTTCTCGTATAAAAATCTCCCATCTTCGAGTTGATCTTGATGATCCTGCTTTTCTTTGCATTAGATTAATCAACTCACAGAGTGAGCATATATTATACATATTCGACGTTCAGGGTCGTCATAGCAGAAGTGATTGCAGATGTGTCAACGCTGTTTAAAGCACCTTTATTGTCTAGGAAGGCAACCATAATGTATTCCTTTTGCTTAAGGGAGTATTCGATAGTTCTTACCAGAGTATGCAAAGCTGATTCTACTGATTTCCCTCTGCAGTAAGCATGCTGAGACATAGATAGTCTCGTATCAATGCTATTACGTAAATAGATATCGATCAATTGTTCCAGAGTTTTAAGAATGAATGATAGGCTAATAGGTCTTAGAGTTGACATGCGAGCATTTGCCCGCCTTGAATGAATACTATGCGGACCAGTAAGTAAGTAAGACCAGTATGATGCCTCTGATGACACGGATTGGCAGGTACACTGCCGTAATACTAACCGTAGATCAGCTTTAGCACCCAGCTGGTACCAACACCTCTGTTGACAAGATTGAAACCACTTACAGTTGGTGGAGGAAAGTTCCGATGATGATCGGAAAATTGATACTATAGTATCATTCGTTAGTACTAGTGAGGCGATTTTAGTACGATCGTACTAGTCTACTTCTAATATTTTCCCAAGGGATTGAGTGTGATGTGCGAATTGAATATAAAAAGTTCGATTCCGTATGTAAAACTTACTTACATACTTATGATGGCGCTACAGTCCAGGTCGGACAAGGGCCTCACCCAACAAACTTCTCCAGCCAGCTCGGTCCCTGGTTAACAGTCTTCAGTTTCGCACGCCAAGTTGGTTCAGGTCCTCTACCATCTCTGTGCTCCACCGGAGTCGTGGTCTTCCTCTTCTGCGACGTCCTTCCGGATTGGATTCGAAGACTCTACGGGCCGGAGCATTATTTTCCATTCGCTCAACATGACCCAACCATCTAAGTCGTTGGACCTTAACTTTTCTCGCTAGGTCAGTGTCGCTGTACAGCTCGTACAGTTCTTGGTTGAATCTTCTCCTCCATTCTCCATTAATGCAGACAGGACCAAAAATCACTCGAAGAATTTTTCTCTCAAAGCAGTCCAAAGCGTTTTCATCAGATGTTGTCATAGTCCATGTCTCTGCACCATACATGAGGACCGGAATGATGAGGGTTTTGTAGAGTGTCACTTTAGTTGCTCGGGAGAGGACTTTACTACTCAATTGCCTTCTAAGTCCAAAGAAGCAGCGATTGGCAAGAGTGATTCTTCGTTTGATTTCAGCGCTGGTGTTGTTGTCTGAGTTGATAGCGGATCCCAGGTAGACAAAGTCCTTAACTACCTCGAAGTTAAATCTGTCTATGTTGACGTTTGCTCCAAGACGTCGATGGTCGACAAGAAACGACATGTCGACAGCATTAACTTGGTCTTGCCCTCGTTAACCGCTAGACCCATCTTCCTGGCCTCCGTCTCAAGGCTCACAAACGCTCCACTGACATCACGCTGTGTTCTTCCAATTATGTCAATGTCGTCTGCGTATCCTAGTAGCTGGACGGACTTTTGAAAGATTGTGCATCTGGTGTTGACATTGGAGCTTTGCACAATCTTTTCAAGAATGATGTTGAAGAAATCGCATGACAGCGCATCTATGTAAAACATACATATGAAAAAACATGTATGACTTCGTTCCATTAAAGAGCGTGGCAGTAAGTGAATAAAATATATTGTAATTTTTTACTTTCGTTTTCAAGGAAAGTGTATTTGAGAGTGTGGGATGAAAAATAAACAGCAATTATAACTGCGGGCGTCTTTACATTCTCATTTAGTTATTGCCTGCACATAATTTTGCATATTCCTCTATATATCCTGCACTATTATCAAAATAACTTAAGGTTGTAGAAATTAAAATTTAACCATCACGCCATCGCAGCAAAGCAACCCATCACAACTTCACAACTTTATAAAACACTTGTTTACCTTTCAGTCTGAATATTAAACATAAATTATATGCCAAAACTGTTTTTCTCGTTAATATTACATCCCTGACTAAAGAAACAAAAACAAAAGTTACATAAATAAAACAGGATAAAATAAATAATGAAGAAACGTTTCTGCAGCTTTTCACACAGTGTCAACCTTTAAGTCATAGAAACAGAAAAATTGCTCCCAAAAGTCACATTTTCCATATAGCTTCCTTTTAAACTCCCCACGGGTGGGTACCGGGTACTCTGAATAAAGTAAACAGGTATCACCATCTTCTGGTATTGTATAGCAGTTAGGGTCAGTGCTTCAGTTTTGGTAGTGTGACATTTTTCAATGACAACAGAAAATTTAAACCCAAGGTTTTTGTTTTGGTTTTTTATTTTCTTCCTACTTTTTGCAAAGGAACTGCACACCTCTGTTGTTATGTTGCTATATCCTTATGAAATAGTCCTTGGTGCAAAGTTAAAAAAAGCAAAAAAAAAGGTATGCACACGAACAGAAATCAAAACAATGGAGACAAATATACTTTTTCACCTGCAATGAATTGAAAAAAGAAGAATTTATGTTGGGACTTAAGCATAACCGAGTCGCACGTATCTGCTTTAATGGCGATTATTCCTTGAGGACAGCATGAGAAGTGCTGTCCTTCTAGTTTTTGATAAATTAATTTGAGAGTGACAAACATTTTGGTCTTTGGTATTTGCTTATGCTTTTTATTGAGTGAAGTGCTTAGAGAAATACTCTTTTTTTTTTAAACCAAAGTTTGGCCCTTAACATGTATGGAAAGTAGTGAACCGAAAAAAGAGTACAATTCCTTCCATTGCCGAGTATAAAATTTTTCCTATTTCATTTCTGGTCACTTAGTGTTAGATTCTTTGTATATTCTTCAAGTTGCAAGAGTTATTTCAAGAATGCGAACTCAGGTGAAAAATATCAACACCTTAGTACATTGTCCTGCAGTTATTTGTTCCCATTCGTTTGTTTTTCCAACTCAATAGTCTTGAGAAAAAATTCTTTTCTCAGCGACCAGAGTCCCAAGAATTTTTCCAGAGTTATTTTTGTGACTCGAATTAGGAAGGTATTTTTTTTGGTTTTGTTCTCTGGGATTTTTCTTTCTTAGAAACAAGGTTATAAATGCAATTGGATTTCTATATGTATCTACCGAAAACAGGAGCAGAAAGAAGAAAAAAAAATGTTTCCTTGCTTTTGTTCGAAAGGCATTTTTTTGCAAATTGAATATTTCTCAATAAAGCCTCTTGAAATTGACTAGAGCATCTGGGGGTTTGTTTCCTTTTGATATGACTACAAATATATTAGGGGAATTGAGTGTTTTCAAAGGCTGCCTGGTGTTTTTTTTTCTTTTCGGTTTGTCTTAGAGTTAGGGTTATGGTAAAGTGTTATTCTACCAAGAAAATTAGATGTACGATTTTCGTTTTTTTTTTGATATGAAGAAGCAAATTAGGTTTCTGTTTTTTGCTTATTGTGTCATATTTCGAGTCGTGGGAGATTGGGAGACTATATTTCTTGTCATGAAATTGGATATATCGAACTTTGGAAGGGAAAACGTTGGTAGGTACTTCTGCTTACAAAATATTTGTTCTTAATTTTTTTTTCCTTTTAAGGTGCCAAAAGGCTTAAGAAATTCGATTTATATTTCAAAAAAGGTAACCATTTACAAAATATATCTACCTAGCTTCTTGTAAACATAAGTCTTCATCATCCTTTGGTGCAGTAAGGCTTGGAATCCTGATTGTTTTCTTTACCCTTTATTCTAATCATTATAAGGCCGGGGAGCTCGTTATAGCATTAGCCCTATAAAATAATCCTTTTATCTTTGCAAGAACTGTTGACGCAAGTAAGGCGTTTATCGAGAGCAGTCCACATTTTACTTCTATTTCAATTCAAATGATCAGGAGCAGGACATTATTTTCTCCTTAAAGATAAATCATCGTTTTCAAGGTTATAGAACACAAAAAAAAAAAAAAATCGACAACTTTAAAAAATAAGTTTTCATCTTCAGAACTTCCGAGTGTCACCTAACTTCTGTCATTATTTTTTAGAAAAAAAAAAAATACTTGCTTCACTTATTCTCTATTCAACAGCAACTTAGAAAAGGTTTCAAGTTAAAAAAAACATCCGCATAATGCGATTCCTCATTTCCGTCTTTTCCCTTCTTCATCACAAAAAGTCTTTTTTTGAGATTATGATTTATTAACGGTCGATCTGAAGTTCATCCACCTATCTACCAACTAAAAAAAACCATCCCACGTACAGGTCATGTTTTGGAAAATAGTCCCAAATTCGAGCTTTCCGTTTATTTCAATCAAACTTTGACAAAAGTTTTCGCATTTTCCACACACAAAGGAAAACATCGATCTGATAACATTCAAAACGTACAGAAAAAAAGAAAACAAACCGCCCAACCAACCGGCGAACAAACAAGTCAAAGAAAACAACCCCTTTCGTGGGAAAACATTTTTGGCGCCAAAACACAGATGATGCGAAAAGCTCTCCCAATTCGCCACATCCCAACAGCTGATGCTGTGCGAATTCGCTTGGTATAGCTCTTTTGGTTGTGTTTTACAAGATGACTATGAAAAGTTTCCTATCGTCGTTCAGCGCGGCGTTCGTCGTCGTTCGTTATTGTCGCGCGTTTGTTTGTCAGTTACAAAATTTTGTTTCTTTCACACAAAAATGTGTAGATGCATAACTTGCTCTTCGGTGCGGTGGTGCGACCACTGTTGTAGTGAATATTGAAAAAAGATACTTTCTGTTATTTTTTAAAGCTCTTCAGAGTTCAGTTCGTCAGTTCAAATTGATTCATGAGTATCGGGTCCGTTGTCGGTTACTGTATCCAGTCTTTGGCCCGCGCGGTGGCGGTTGCACATTTTAATTATTTATTCGTTTTTAATTCATAAACACATTTCATTCCACTTGCAAAAAAAAAAAAAACCAATGCGCTGGTTGTGTTCGTTCCTCAGTGTTGAGATTTGCAAAAACAAAAAAATATTACTTCCAAAATTCTTGTGAATTGATTTATTTTTAAATCTGTCTGTTGTATCATAAATTTCCCCGAACACAGTGTTTGATTGATGCAGTTAAAAATTGAAAAATCCATAAAAGTGTGAATTTTGTTCATCTGCGCTCATAATTTGTTCTAACAATTTCTATACATTTGTGTCAGTTCTTATATGATAATGTCTTTCGTTGGGCGCTATTTAGTGAAAAAATATAAAAATTAATTACTTTTCCTTAAGCTGTGTAGTGGTAATTGGTGTTATGGATGTTTGAATGCTCCCATTTTGAATATAACCTCCCGGTCCATTCCATAAGTTCGTGTTTTCAAATTCCAGAGGTAGCAAGTGTTAGTTTTTGCGTAACTTTTTGCACCTTCTAATTAAGAAACGACAGAGCAAAGCTCTCATCACAGTCGTAAATAGTAATTAAGATATAATAAAGTGGTTGGTGTTGTGTATTTAACAACAAAAATGAGTGTGTTTAAGTGTAAAAGAGTGAAGAAACGTGGTTGTCTTAACATGTCAATAAATAAACACTAATGAAGTTCGTTTTCAACCCTTAGTGTTTCAAGTCCCTTTAAAGCAAAATTCTCGCAAATCGAATGTAATTAGTGTTTCTAACAACAACAGAAGCAATAAGAGAAGAGAGAAATATTGGAAAATTTTATTTGTGTTTGTACTTTGTTTTGCCGAACGTAATTATTATTACAGGTGGAATACGCGTGCTTTTGTCTATAACGAATGTGAGTACTTAACCGGATATGTTTTAAAGATTTCTTGAGTTGTATTATTTTGCTACAAGGTTGTTTTGCTGTTCTTTAATACATACCAATTTGATAATTTTTGAATATTCCTTTTGATAGTCGAAAACCACTTAAACAAATAATAATAATATTTATGGAACGTGTTGAACTGCAAACATTCAAATGTTGGGTTCTGTTTTTGTTTTAAGTTAATAAATAGTGAGTGTTTGCATAATCTTCGGATGAATTTTATTTTTTATTTAAATTTTTTGTAGGTACCAGGACAAAATTCCTAACAAGTATCTGCTAGCAAACAAACAAGTGAAGTTATTAAATTTAAAATGTTGGTAAATGTTTCTCCCAAGGGAGATACACTTTAATAAATACAATAGTATTCACATTAGTCAGTAGGTATCCATTCGTTTTTTTTTTTTTTATTTTTTAAGTAGGTACATACCTACAATTCTAAATATTCGTTAAGAAATTACTGAAAAGCATATTCTTATAGTGATATTCGAAAAGGAAGTAGTTTAAAAAAATCTGCACAACTCGGTCGTACGAACTTGCGCCTGTCTTCCAAAACTTAACTCACAAAAAACATTAAAAATATGTACCTCAAAAAACACATTTTATCTTAACAAAATTGATGCCATAACATTTCTTGAATAGTTAGTTGATTTTTCAAATTTAAAAACATACATTTCTTGGATCGGTTTTTTTCTTAATTAAATTATTGGATAAATGGAACAAAAATATTTTGCCCTCAGAACATGATAGGCATGGTTTCTTCACAACAAATGTCGATTTTGTAATATATTTCTTACAACGCATTGAAAACAAACTTAACACTTTAACCAATATCTCGGGTACAAGGCCTTCAAAAAACTTGATGAATAGAGTTCGACCAAACTCCAGACCTTTCTTTTAATGTATCATTCGATGGGTTTCGGAAGAATTTTTGTTTCTGTGCAAAATTTTGGTAAGGCATAGGCAGTCATGAAGAAATCGATTTCGCTAAATTCAACATCTTTTGTAGTTCTCATTATCCTGAGCTTATTCCTGAAAGCCGAACTCAATTCCGAGCTCTGGTTGCCGATATGTTTTGCATCAAAAGATATTCTTTCTATTACAGTAACCCAATGGCGAAGCTAGCCTGGCAAGGGCCCGTGTTCAAAATTCACATGAGGGCCCCAAACAATTTTTTTTTTTAAATTTATTGTTCTATAAACAAACCATGAACAAAAAGTATTACAATTATAAATATGATGTAGCTACTTATAATATTATATTTTTACGAGCTTTAATGGAAGCGAATGTATCTATCATATCACTTTAATCTATTTCTGAAGCCACCTCATTTTTAATTGCGATTAAAGATAAACTTTTAAGACGATCTTGAGTCATTGTATTTCTTAAGTAATTTTTAATTATTTTCATTTTACTGAAAGGCCTCTCAGCAGATGCAGAAGTAACGATAATTCGCACTCCATTACACCAAATTTAGTTATAAATATGTTACAAAAATCGTGAATGTATAACTCTTCAGTTAATTCATTTTTTAAAAAAAGACAAATGTTTCATTCACTTTGACTATTCACTAGCAATTGACGTTTATAAAATGAACAATAAGATTTTTTTTTTGCAAATTCTTTTAGGCTGATTTTGTTCACTAGAAGTTGAACATAACTTGGGGATTTTTATTGTAAACTTGAGAATTCGATTTTGTTCACTCAAAGTTGACGTTTTCAACTTTCGGTTTCAAACTCGAGAGTTTACAAACTTTTGATTTTCATAACTTCCCGAAAAAGTAGAAGTTAAGAATAAAACTTTTGATTTTATATATTACAAAAAGAAAAATTAACAAAAATGTATCGAAGAAATTATTTTTGGGAAAATTCGGCATATTCATCTTCAAGCAGCGAAGATGAAGAAAGTCTGCCAATTGAGAGACGGGAATATAAAATGTTCCAACGTATTAAATTAAACACGTTGGATGACCGTGACTTTTTGCATCGTTTCCGTTTCCAAAACTTACGACAATGATGGTGCTAGAAGAAATAAAGGATTCCTTGCCGTGTGATGAGAGGAGGTAAAAGTTTCTCGTTTTGGTTGAAGTGTTTAAGTGAAATATTTTTCATTTTTCTAAAAAGATCGCGCGAATTACGACGTATCACGCAATTGCTAATCGTATTAAGGTATTATGCGCTCGAATCTTTTCAACTAGCAATCGCAGATTTTTCAGGGGTTTGTATTACAAGTAAACACGTTGTGTTGAAACGTGTGTCCAGAGCTCTTGCCGAACTTTCCCCACGGTATATTTATATGCCCCAAACACAAAACGAGCGCTTGAAAGCAGCTAAAGAATGTTTTTGCAGTGGAAAAATTCCCTCGGACAATTGGTGCAATAGGTTGCACCCATATTTGGATTCAATCGCCAAGTGGAACTGATGCAGAAAATTTTAGAAACCGAAAAGAGTGGTTCTCGTTGAACGTATAGACGGTATCCGCAGCTAATTTAAAAATTTAACGATATCGTGGCTCGGTGGCAGGCAGACCTTATGCTCTTTAAAAATGAAAAATTTCGTAAAGATATTTACTATTATTTTCTTTTGAAAGGGGTCTGCTCATGATTAGCTAATTTTCAACATGTCGGCTCTAAAGAAACGGTTTGAAGGTGGAGAGTTCGAGCATTCTATATTTGTCGGAGATTCAGGCTATACAAATACCACATTTCTTGCAACACCATTTCTCAATGTCACATACGCAGTAGAAAACTTGTATAACGGATCACAAATTCGAAGTCTCAATTGTGTGGAACATTCAAATAGCGTTTGGTAATAGATGCTTGTGCCGTTCTTCATAATATTGCGTGATTTTGCTAATATGCTGGCCACTACAGATGTTCCTTCAGATACGCTTTTGGGACCGGCTTCCACAACTACTCATAAAGTTCGCGCTCGATTGGTGCTTTCATATTTTCAGCCAATGTTAGATAGCTAAATATGATATTTTAAAACTTAATCTTCACATGAAAACTCAATAAAGTAAAACTTCAACAACTCGTTTGCTTTTCAAATTAAAAACTGGCATAATTTGTATTGATTGTCACAAATATCCCAAGGATATTTTCAAACCTGAAAGTTTGCTAACTTTTGTTTTTTAAACTCGAGAGTTATGAAAAAAATAGTGAACAAAATAGATTCTTAACTTTTGTTTTAACTCTCGAGTTTGAGTCAACTCTCAAGTTTGTTAACTTGAGAGTTTGCTTCAAGTTGAGCAATAGTGAACAAAATCAGCCTTAGTCGTTGACGCGATTTTAACCGTTAACTTTTTTATTCTCTCTCGGCCCATACCCATACACAGAACACTCTTGTGTTCACATGGTATGGGTAAGTGATGGGAGCATTCGAATGAAAATAATCGATTAATAGTAATCGAATAAAAAAAAAAAATTAATGATTAGTAGTATTAGAATAAAAACAATTGAATGATGATTATTTTAATTCGAATAAAATAACTCAAATTACGATTTTATTTCAGTTTGAATTTGCGGATCTTTGAAATGGAATTTTGACTATGGTTTTTGGCGATATTTTTTAAAGAAGAACAAAAATATTTATTTGGATTTATATTTTTATTCATTTCTTTTTGTTAAATAGCACATCATGCACTGTAAACGTTAAATTTTTGACCATTTTCATTCGGTTTCTTTATTCGAATGATCATTCGATTATTCAAATCATTCGAATACTATTTCCTCGATTATTGAAATCATTCAATTATGCCCATTTCTAGCATGTGTGCTGAGATGGCTGCCGTCTGTCTGTGGGCTGGTGTGCGTATGCGCAACATTTTTGGTATGAGAATCAGTGTTACCGCATGGACTCTATAGAGTGAAAATTAACATTTTTATCACGTTTGACTCTTTATATTTTCGTCAGAACACGAAAAGGTACATTAATTACTAAGCATTTTATATTTTGAATCGTTATTTCTTGTCCTAAACGCTTGTATTTCGAACATTCAAACTATTCAATTAATTTGTTGTATGTTAAAAATTAAAAAAAAAAAACAAATTATTTCTTTTCTGAGAGTTTAAATTTTTTTATGTTGATTCGTTTTTTTTGTTAATGATTAGTTTTTTATGCTTCTGGGACTCGAAAATATTTTTATCTGCGGTAACACTGGTAAGAAATGAGAAACCGTGTGCCGTGTGAGTAAAAATCAAAACTTTACGATTTTTAGATGTGTGTGTCACGATCGGTGTGATGCCTGTGCAGCTGGGGATGTTGCACACACATTTCATATTTTTTTCGATGCACAAAAGTAGCTGTGTATCGGCTGTTTTATTATTATACTGTTGAAATTATGTGGACAGTGTATGTATGCACTTATTTACATGCACGTATTCTCTTTCGATCAGTGCAAGTTAGACAGAGACAATAGTGTTGTGAGTATCAATAGAGTTGGAAAGAAGGCAAGTGTACATACTTTATATTAAAAAAAAAAAAATGCCATTTGGCATTTAAGCGTTTATTTGTTGTTATAAAATATAAAAAAAAGGAGGCGAAGATTTTTACTAATTTTTAATTTTGATTCGTATGAAAATTGTAGGTATAGACTTCTGGAAGGGCCCCTAAAAGTTGTGGGCCCGTGTGCATTGCACGCTTTTGCACCCACGTAGCTACGCCACTGAAGTAACCTAAGGTCAAAAACCAAACAAAACAGTTTATTGATCGGTAACCAGATCAATTAGTTTTGGTTTTCAGTGACTGGTAAAGGGCAATTAGACCTTTGTTCTCATGCATCGTTTGATAAAGTTTGTCTGGGAAAATTGACCGATATGGTGATAACTCATAACAGAGTGATAAAAAAAGATTTGCTTTCAATGAAAGAAAGAATAACTGCAAGCTCTTTATTTGATGTACAATATGGTGGTATAGCTGTTGTCTTGGCAAATTGTGTGTAAGATCGATAAAAATAAAAAAAATAAAAAAAGAACAGACAAATGGAGAGGATTGTCGGACCCCCTTTTCGAACTAAATAACTACCTTTTTTTTGCAATTTTCTTCTGTATTGTTGAGATTGTAGACTACTTGATACTATGAGAATCATGGAGAACGAAGCAAATAATTTTTTGTCAGCTTCATTTGCTTTTTTGTAAATGATTCAGATTCTATCATCGTAATGTCATGATTGATGAAAATCTCCGACTGAATTTGTTTTTGAATGTAAAACTTGATATTCACAATCGGCACCATGACGTTATCTCGAATACAAAAATCTCGAATGTAAAAAATCTCGATCTGTAGTGTCCGTAGCTTAGTGGTTAGGTGCGTTGGCTGCTAAGCAGAACGTCGCACAGTGGCCCGTTTAGGCGAGGAACGTGGCAATAATCATTTTTCGCGTGATTTTATTTTTAAAAAGTAAAAATCACATTTTGTTTAGAATTGTTTAAAGTGTAAGAATCCAAAAACAAAAAAATATTAGATGAACGGTTTGGCTTGAGGAGCCGATCAAAGTCAGAAAATATTAAAAAAAAAAAAAAAATATTTTTTTTTGTTTTTTGTTGCACTTCGAACTTGAATATTAGAAAAACGGTGCAAGTAAATCCATTTATTTTTTTTTCGTTGAAAAGTTTGACATTATTTTAATCAAATTTTGGAAACAAAAAAAAAATGCATATCTTTTTTTTAATGAAAAAAAAAAAAAAAAAAATCACTTTTTGCACCTATTTTTGAATTTTAACTTGGCTCATATAAAAAACGTCAAAACCCGTCAAACCAAACTAAGTGAGGGATGAATGCCCACATATTCCTTAACATGTCCTCAAAAACTCAGCTGCGTAAAGTTGCATAAAGCCGAGTTATGGCAATTTAATTGGTTCAAGTCAGTGATTATTCATTTTTTTTAGTTTTTTTCATATGAAAAGAATATAGTTAATTTTTTTGTCGCAACCTTTATTTTTGATTTGCATGACTTAATTTAGGTATTTAAATAAGTGCAATGAGTGGAATAGCTAAAAAAAATTTATGGTTTGGGGATTACCTATTTCTAAAAAAATAATAAAAAAAAAACAATGATGACCTTCCGAGATCATCAAGTGGATCAAGAGGGAGACCAAAGATGCAATTTGAAAAATGTGCAGCGTATACGAAAAGGCAAAAGTTATTGCATGTCACAGAAGGGATAACAACCGAAAATCTTTCTCAAACCTTAGAATGGAGATACCTTCAGGAAAATGAAAATACGAAGAGTTTTGTTGTCAATTCGAGTACAAAGAATAAAAGAAAGTATTCCAACCCCTCTAAGTGATCCAGTAAAATTTACCAATGAAAATGCATTGGCATTGTTTATTGATTTAGGTCTATTGAAAGAAAAATATAAAATCCTGCGGACATCATTGCGAAAGCACAATGTAGATATTTTGCCTTCCTACAATAACATTACAATGGCAAAAAAGGAGGCAGTTCCCAAAAATTTGGAAATCACGGAAGTATCGGCAAAAGTTAAGCTTCAGGACATCATGGATCATACAGCAAAGAGGTTGTTACAAACCA
This sequence comes from Sphaerophoria rueppellii, assembly GCA_920937365.1. Classification (NCBI taxonomy): domain Eukaryota; kingdom Metazoa; phylum Arthropoda; class Insecta; order Diptera; family Syrphidae; genus Sphaerophoria; species Sphaerophoria rueppellii. The sequence continues at coordinate 11,975,312 of CAKKXW010000002.1, read as the reverse complement.
AAACCGAAAATCAGCTTCTTGAATTACCAACTGATCTTACATTAAGGAACAAATGGGGTTGCGATGGATCATCTTACCAAAGTGCGTTCAAGCAAAAAAAATAACTCAACAGGAAATGAATCGGACGAAAACATGTTTATGGCATCAGTTGTTCCACTCAGGTTAAATTGCCCAAATGGTGAAATTTGGAGAAACGCTAGCCCATCATCAGTTCATTTCTGTCGACCTATTCAATTTCAATATTCTAAGGAAACTGGCGATCATATAAATATGACAGTCAACGATATCCGGAATCAAATATTAAATATTCAACCAACAGCTTATAAAGTGAATGAAGAAGTTACATTAATAGTTAAACACGAGTTCTTTTTAACTATGATTGATGGGAAAGTTTTAAATGAACTAACGGAAAATAGATCAACACGGTCATGTCCTACTTGCAAAAAAACTCAAAAGAAGTTTAATGCACAGGATAAAGGAGATATTACGGACGAACATAACTACGAGTATGAGATTTCTCCATTGCATGCTAGAATTAGGTGCATGGAATTCATTTTGAAACTTAGCTATACGATTGCTAAGGAAGGAGAGGATAGCTCTATTGGAATCAAAGAGTTAGAAAAAAAGAGGAAGCAGGATATTCAAAAGCGTTTCCATGAAGAACTTGGACTTGATGTGGATAAACCTAAGCCTGGGTTTGGAAAAACCAATGATGGCAATACTTCCAGGCGATTCTTTTTCTATTTTTCAAGAAATAATATATGTAAATTATTAAGAATAAAACAAGATAAAATCTAACGTTTATGCTTTATTTTTTTCCATATTCGTACTTTTAAAACACTTTTTTCTAATTTGAGGGTTGTTTTTTTCATTGAAATATTGAAATCATGGTAATTTTCAGTTCAATTGAAACACCCTGTTTGATTTTGAATGTAAATATTGATGGTTTGATTGGTTGCATATCAAAAATTATAAAACCTTAACTTAAAACTAAAAATTTTTTTTTTTGCTTTTATGACTATTTAAGTGTTATTTTTTTTTCTTTTTCCTGCTATACCAAAACTAATTGTTCTCTAATCATTCACAAAAACAAATTTTTCGCCATTATGGATACATTTTTAACAATTTTTATGACATTGAAAAAACTTCCAACTTTGGGACTTAATTCTGAAACACCCTGTGAACACATTTTGTTAAAATTTTCACGAAACATAGCTTTGGAAATTCCCTGCTAAATAGGAGCTATGATTTTTGCAAGGTAAAAAGCGAAAACGGGCCACTGTGCGTCGTGGGTTCGAATCCTACTCGGGCCCAAAGTTTTTATTTCATCTTTCACGGGCACTGCCTCTTGCGAAGAACTGACAAAACTTCCAAGAGTATCAATCTGTCATGAAAAAGTGCTTCTCAACTTTGCCGTTCGGAATCGGCGTTAAATTGTAGTTCCCCTCAATTCTTCACAAGCACCTAGAGAATTGTTGATGAGAGTAAGCCACTTAGGCCTTGGCTCTTCAAGAGCTGTCACGCCACTCTATTTATTTATTTATTTATTTTTTTTTAATCTCGAAACGAAAAAATAAAAATCTCGAATACAAGAAACTCGAACGTACAAGAATTTCTGAAGGAAAACGTGTTTTCGTAATTTAATTCATAATTATACTACTTTTACTTTAAACAAAACAACAAAATTTTACAAAATTCAAGAAAATTGTCAATCAATATAACTTTTCTTCTTTTTCTCCCATTAAAGTCAAAATTTGTTGCATACTTCCACCTCATTTCAAATTTCTCCCCCTTTCCAAGTGTTTCTACCTTATATTTTGGTTGAAACGATTCCTGCACAAAAACATGAATCAGCTTGTACAGGCCAACGTGCGGCTTACCAACTAAAACTTTAAGTCTTCTATCCTAAGACTCAAATTTGTTTTGAGTTCTTGTAAGATCTCTGTTTGGTCTGCACAAGACCAAAGACTGAAAAGACAAAGGTTGCTGGTTTTTTGTACCTTTGAGGAAACTCTTAGGAAAAATGTATAATTTGATAAAAAAAAATCACTATTTTTGGAATTCCCTCTAATATATTTTTATAAAAAAAAGCTTTATTAAAACAAACTTATTCTGTCGTGTATGATTGTAAATGTCTGCCACGAAATGTCGAATGCAAATATCGCGAAAAAAAATATCTCGAAAGAAAAAAATCTCGAAAACAAATTTCTCGAATGTAAGATCTCGAAACACAAAAATCTCGAAAAAAAATTCCGAATGCGAAAATCTCGAAAAAATAAATGAATAAATTCGCGCGAATTAATGAAACAAAATTTTGAATGAGCGATGCTCTTTATTTCGTAGTTAATATTGAACTGATTACATTTACGAATAAAGAATACCGAGATGCGCTTCTGAAGGAATGTGCATCGTTCTTGGGGTGTGGTAAATGCAAAATATTGATATCCATTAAACAAAAAAGAGATCGATAAGATCGGTTAATGAATATCGTCATCTCAGCATTTCTAAACCTTATGACAAAGAGATCGATTAAATCAACAAATGGATATTTGAATTTACATTTGCAGGGTGGTGTGTTCATTCGCGCACGATTTTGTTGGTTTGTTAAGCTAAAAATAAAGGTTGTTTTTTTTTCATTAGGGACAAAGGACAACCGGCATTTTGGCCTAGGAACCAATAACGGCATGATGTACATAGAAGTTTTGTTTTGTTTTCTTTTGTAAAGCTTTTCTATTATGATTAAATCAAGAAAACATTATTTTTTTGAATGACTTTATTGTGCAATAACTTTTTCCCCACAGTGATATGGGACTTCTTGTTAAAACAAAAGTTAAAGTACACAGAAAAACGTTTCTATTGCTATTGCAAGGTCAAGATGAAAAGAAGAAATCACTTATTACTTGTGAATGACTTTATTGTGCAATAACTTTTTCCACACAGCAATTTGGGACTTACTGCTTTAGTAAAAGTTAAAGTAGACAAAAAAAACCTAACCATTGATATTATATCATGACGTTATTGTTTCCTAGGCCAGCTTCCATACATTTTTGCCGGTTCTCCTTTATTAATCGAAAAATAGAAAAGGAATGTTTTGCTAAACAGTAAGTAAAAGATGAAATTTTTAGTCTACAAATCCGAATGCTCAAATGCTTAGCTTTTTTACATCATGAAATTCGAGACTATGCGTTGAGTAATCAATTTTCCAAAAGTATTTAGAAAGCAAATCGGGAAGTGGTTTGACAGAAACTAAGGGTGTACAGTACACAAAACTGATTTTTTTTTATTTCTGTATTAAATAAGCTGAAAAAAAACACAGATTTTGGTCCTATAAATTTTCATTCGTAAAAATCAACCAAAAGCAATGAAACGAATGTTTTGTCGTGTTATTGTGGAATACCTAACGTCCATACTCAACATCACTCTGAAAACACCTTTGAAGTTATAGAGAGCCTCATTTACCAATTTTGTATGCATGTTTTGTTAAAAGAAAAGAAATCAAGCAAAAACCGAAACGATTTACGATTTTAAGCCAACCCACCTAATGTGTGCAACATTACAATAATTCTTTTCAAGCATGCCACCATTAACCTGCGTGATATACCTGCAAGTGTTACAAGTTTAAAACTTTCAAATTTGCAATGTCTATATGTCTATGTCATTGAGAATATCAATTAACTTTTCTACAACTCCAGTCAAATCAGTATGCTGATTTGTCATTTGCAATGCCAAAAGAGAATTGCTTTGCCTACACAGCTGTAACAACTGTCAATCACTTGGATCTAAATAAAAAAGAAAATACAAAAATCGACATTTATTGGAGGTAGCATGACACAATCACCAATTCTAAACAAAAATACTGCAGAATAGGAATAACTGGGTTAATCTCTCATCCAACTAAAATATTTTGATGTATTACTCGTTTCGTTTGATGTTTGAAAGCCATTTTCACGTGACACGAAAAAGCTTTATGTCATATTGCTCATATTGTCGTCGTTGACCACACACTAAAGTGAACTATTATGGCACGAGAATTGAAAATTGAATAACTCGGAAAATTCTCATTTTACCCATGAAAGCAATTCTTTACCTAGCCCAACCGGAAGTTGCTCTTCGTGGTCAACGCCATATTCAGTGGTTCTCGTCTCTCGTGCAACGAGTAAAAGTTGAGCGGATTATCGTTTTGACACTTTCAAGCAAGCAATGATAAATTGAATTTCACTTCGGTTGGGAATTTAATTATTTTTGTTGTTATTCTTTTATTGTTTCTGTCGTTCGTTGGGATTTTATTTTATTTTTTTAATGGAAAAGGGAAACAATGCTGACAGATTATTTCGCTCATTACGCTATCGATATTCGATTTCGATAAAAATTTCATGCTGTCTACTTATGTCAATTTAAGTGTGACTGATCCATTGTGTAAGGATAATGTGTAGGCTTTTATTATTCGCAAACAAATGGCATTCATTTGTAATTTAAAAGAGTGCCATTAATTCAACAATAATCGTGCGATTGACATTCTATGAGCAAGTTAAAAAAGAAACGACATTTTATACATAATTTCAACAGGAAAAATTAAATTCATTAAAATAAATCGAACCTCATTGTTCTTAATGTATCGATATCGAATTCGATAGTCAAATTCAAATTTATCTCGTTTTTCTTTTCTCTCAATGACATTCAAAGAAAATCGTTCTCCTGCCACTAAGTGAACATTTTTCCAGTCAATTCAGAGTCTGTCCATTTCAGATTGCTTTGTTGTTGGTTGAATAAAAAAATACAGTCCTTCGTTATCAAATTATTTTATTTTGAAAATCATCTCACTTTCAAAACTGATGATCCCCACGGAGAGTGAATTGAATTGACGGAAGAAGAACAAAAGCACAAAGGCTAATAAAAAGATGGTGGCGTCCATCGGTCGGCAGCGATAGGGATGACCATGACCATCCCCTCGAGATAGCAGGTTTCGTTGATATCCTCTTTCCTTTGAATATCCTTTTCTTTTTAAGATTTTCTTTTTTTTGTGGGTGTGTGTGTGTGGGGGGGGGGGGGTGCTGGTTTTCAACAACTCCCACGAATATTTTTGTTCACTCCTACGGCTTAATCTTTTCGATGATGGTTAGCGGATACGAAATCTGTGTTCTCGTTCTAATATTGTTTTTTCATGCCCGGATAAGGACTTGCTTGGACTCGTGGGAAATAACTTTGTTGTTTCGTTATATTATTCGCTTTTTTCTCTTTTGGAATTTTAACGACATTAAAAGAAAGAAAATCCTTTTTCACTGGAAATAATGAAGGTTGTGGGATAATGATTGCGTGAAGATATTGAAAAAAAAAGATCCTGAAAAGAATGAAGAAGTTTTTAGGGGAAAATCTATCGATTCTTTTCATTCTTTCTTTTCTTCTAGTTGTAGCTGACTTTATTCGTTTCTTCTAGTTTTTTTTTTTTTTTTTTTATCGTGACGACGAAGAAAAGATCATCATTAATTTAAAAATAAGCCACTAAAGGTTTATTTTGAACCTAATTCAATTAAAGGTCAATTTTATGAGAATTTCTTATTCTGAGAAGATTTTCCTCGGGGATTGGAATCATTAAGTGAAACATCAAATTAGGAAATTGAAGTAGAAGCGGAATAATAGCAATCATTTTGTACTTGTGGCGGTTTCCCTGAAGTGTTGTATTTTTAATAAGCTTCTTAAATGGGAGTGAAGGGACCTTAAAAAAAGTATTGATAACATAAATAGGGAGAGTTGAGATAAGTATCGTAAGCAATTCTAGATGGAATACGGTGCATCTCGAAAGGACGTGTCATAACTCATAAGACCGCAACATTTTTCTTTGCGAGATTAACTACCTTTTGGAAAAAGAAATAAAACTATTTTTTGCGGGATTAAGCACTATTTTGAAAGTTTATTTCGTATTGAAATGTATGATACGCAAAATTGTTGTTTTTTTATTTTAAGGTTGAGATTGATATTTTTTTAATTGTTTATGTTTTGAGGCACAGTTTTTTGAATAAAAAAAACAACCAATTGATGTGTCGTCTCCCTAGTATGAACAACCTGGAACTGTAACTGAACTGGCTGAAGACTGATTTCCCAAAAAACAACTGCTTACCTATATAAAAATATTTGAACGAAGAATTTTAATGCTTAGTTCTCCATGATTCTCAGCGTTTGGTGTCTCCTTTAATTTCTCGTTTTCAAAATGGGTGTGTCCTCATTCAAGGATGTTAGAAAAATCGATAAAAAGGTATCAGATTACGTTCTCCCTAGTTCTCATAACTTTGAGTTACGAAAAGAAGTAGATTCTCTTGAAAAAAGTAGAATTTTTTGCGGTCAAATGTGAAAAGTAATTAGAGGTCATATGAGGCTTGTGCTCTTTCGGTTTGCGGACATATGGTTTCCGGTCTTTCAATAACCAGTGTGCTTCACTTGAGTCGCGGTCTCCACTTTCTGAGACATCTTGCAGGGTTTGTCCATTCGCTCTACCTATACGCCCAGGTGATGTAAATCATTGTCACTTACCCTTTGTGTGCTGAATTACCTTCATCCCCCACCGTCTCGAATCAACATTGAGGTCACTGTCGCTGCACCATACATGAGGCACGGTAAGAATAAGGGCCTGTCCGGAACAGAATTGTTTCGCATTTCTCGACATTTATTTTTAGTTTCCACAGTCATCGCAATATCGCTGAATCTTCTCGGAGTCACGTTGCAAGAGAATTCTAATGACTTCGACCTTTGGGGCAGTTCTGTACGCAATCAGGTCGTCGGCTTACGTAATTGCCTGGATAAGGCTTCCTATCAGATCGCTGGTGTAAATGCTGAAGAGGATCGGCGAATTAACCGCTCCCTGTTCAAGACCGTTTTTAATTTCAAAGGTGGTGGTAGAAGTTACATTGCCACTTTTGACAGCAAACTTTCTACCGTTGAGCATATCATAAAGCATATACAATAATGGTTTAATGATGCCTAGTCTAGTGAGGTTGAGGAACAACCCTTCTAACCATACGGAGTCGAAGGCCTTCTCTAAATCAACCAGAACAGCACCGGTGCATTATTTCCATTGGAATTCTTGACCTCCGTCTTAGGACTTACAAACACTCCACTGACATTATGCTGTGATCTATACAAATTTTGTCAATGTCGCTAACGTATGCTATTGGATGGATTCTTGAAAAATTGTGATGCCAAAACTAGGATTTTAATATACGCGCTCATATGCGGTCTTGAAATCGATGAAAAAGTGGTATGTATCCCTTTAAAGTCCCTAAGCCTTTTCCAAAATCTGCCGTAACACTGAATACTTGATGGTGCAATTATTGGTCTAAGCCATATTGCTGACAAACAGCTTAAACCGTATACAAGGTAGTACCTGGTACCTACTGCTTTTCCTCTTCACGAAGAACATCCGTATATACCAAACAACCATCTTAAAGGCCAAAAATGAATACATTCCCTGTAACAGCAAAATATTCAAAATTTCGCCACATTGTGATTATTCCACTTAAATAAAGAGGAATTTGAAATACCTACTTGTGATAGGTTAGATACCTCATCGTATATGCTCATGACACCGGAGGTCTCTTTTTGCTTCTTTCTCATTTCCTTCTTCCTTCGATTTAGTAAGCCATAGAATTATGTAGGACTTGAGTATGCTTCGTGAACATTTAAAATACCTTCGGATTATTTTGGAATTTTATTTCAATTTATTTTATTTTCCCGCAACAAAAATTCTCCGAACTTGATAGCCCGTGCGCCTGTTCACTAAATTTAGGTTGTTAATGCCAGATAATCTCTGGAGAGCTGGCATAACAATGATTTGCAACTTCTTTTTATGTTAATATAATTTTAAGCTTAAAAAAAAATTAGGAAAACCCTACATTTTAGAACACACGAGGAAGGGAAGAACTGATGATGAGAGAAAAAAAAGAACTAAGTCCCGGACTATATTTAGTAGCAACCCTGTCATCCCAAAGGTACAAGGATTTGTGTTGTGTGTTTAGTTCATGTTTTTACATGAGAATAAAGAAACTTCCAGCATCTCGAGTTCCGTTTTGACTAGAGGATAAGTTCAGCATATCGTCGAGCGTTGAAGTTCGTTTAGATGATATAATGTGCCCTGCGGCAACAACATGCAATTAATGTAAGAAGTAGGTAACTTTTACGTGTGCTATTTAATAACAAACCAGCAACACAACCGAGCTTATGGGACTTGGGACACAAACCTCATTCATATGAAGGTATAATCAGCCAGGGAAGTGATGAGTTTTTCTTTTGTTCTGGTGTAGTTGGGGAGAGATGAAAGATAATTTGCTGTTTTGACAATGTGTGCGGCCACGTTGGAGGCTATTATTATTATTTTTTATAACGGTCGAACGCATGGGGGTTAAATGGTAAGATTATGAAATTTAACAGAGACACACGAAGTATTAAATGTTTAAGATCTTGCTTACTAATTTAGTTCAACTCCTTGTTGTTGCGAGAAGAAGAGCAAAACTGTGTCTGTGTCCAAAATATGGCGTCAAAATCATCCTTGGCAGGTACAGGGAGCTAGAATTTAGGCAAGTTAGGTGAAAGATTTTTTGACTTTTATATTTATTTTGTTCTTGATTTTGAAAAACATTACTCATTAAAAATCGTTTTCCAAAAACCATTTCCGCTGAAATCCAATTCCAAATATAATTAAGTGACAAAAAATGAACGTACATTTCACTTGTGAAAAAAAAAAACAATATTATTAATGGCAAGAACTGAACATAATTGCTCAATGCTCAGTACTCGGTCTTGAATTACATTTTCCCATCCTACATTGACTTTCGTTTCATTCGGAAATGTTAAGTTTAACCCAATATCCGAATGATGGACACGTACATCGTCCGTTGATCACGTTGCATTCTTTTTGCTTAACACATCCGCCCACCACATTCGATTCTTACACAACCAAGGATAATTGCAGTGTGCTTTTAAAAACAACCGGATACCTCTCAGCTGATGTGTTTTCTTTCATTTGAAGAGAGATTTTTGTCCCAGTGGTCTTCCTTTATTTGGCATTCGATATCTTCGACGTTGTGTTTTATCAAGTCCTCATCAAGGACTTATTGAGGACTGTCTCCTCGCTCATGCTGCTTTTGTCCCAACAATTTTAAACTCAAAAGGAGCACATTTATTTTTGGTATTAAATTTCAGTGGTGTCGAACCGTCTCGAAGTTCATTTTAAAAACCCTGATGTGATCAATACAGAAATCGTTTCAGCAACATCATTGCAACTCACTCTCGTCTAAAAGAAATCCAATTTCAAATCTTAAAAGACTGCAATTGACGTCACAGAAATTTGTATAAAAAGAACTTACACAATCTCGTCGCTTTTCTCGGTTATAACTTTTGTTTGAAATGAGTTTTCTGTCCTTAGATTTATTTGATGCTACAAGAACGCAGATGGTAGTTTAACTTTTAAAAACAATATTTAATTACACCTCGGAGATTGAGGTAATTAGGATGATGGCAATGGCAAGTTGCTTGCTTGCCTTGTATTCGCCTTTTTGTTGGTCGATTTTAATATTACAACTTTTATAATTGCTTCGAATAATATCAAGTGCTTTGAGAGCCTTTGTATTAAAGTTCTGTTGCTGTTAAGTTTTGCGTAGTTTCCTGAGCTGAGACTTGAAACGATAAACTTTAAATGGCGCCAACTGGATGGTTCATTAATTTAATGTAAAACATAAATTTCCCCGATAATGCTTACCTTTTATTCGCTTTAATAAGGCGTTCAGACGAATAAAAAAGAAAGAAATCAGCTTACTCTAATTACATTTTAACAATTTCCAGAACCTCGATCGAAGCAATTAATCTTGCAATCTCCTTTGTAGAACATCGCCTGCGAATAATAAAAGGACAAGAACTTTTTGATGGCGGGAAATTGTAAATAACTTAATTATCACAATAAAAGTTTCATTGGATATAGATTGAACTCGATTGTTAAGCACCTGAACGCTAAAAAAAAGCAGATTAAAAAGCGAAACTTGAAAATCAAAGACTGCTCAAGGAGTGTCGATTTTCAATTTACTTCTTTACTTTAATGCAAGCGTGCACCCATGATGCAGGTGGGTGAAGTGCAAACAACGTTTTAAATTAATACAAAATGGGGTTTGATGAAAGTTCAAAGGAATATCGATTGGGGGTTGAAAAGTTAATTAAGAGGAATTTAAAGCATACTATCATGTTTGATAGCGTCCCTTTATAATGTTCCCAGGAAGATAGTCAATTTTTTTTTAGAGGCCCTTCCCAGGAAACCGTTTTTTTTTTTTCCTAAGCGGAGGCAGATCCTGGAAAAGACCAACGAATTTCAAGTGGATACCCAACATCGTTTAGTCGACTTCAAAGCTGCTTATGATAGCATCCAAAGCCAAAAGCTTTTGATGACGATGTCTGAATTCACGATGGAAGGTCGCAGTATCTCACGCTGAGATCATTCATGGATTGGGAGCTGGATAAGTAAGTAACATAGTAAGTAAGCAAGTTGCTTGACAGAACTAAGTTTTTCAATCTGTTTGTTGAGACATGATCGAAGAGAAACCAATTGTTCAGGAAAATTGTCACTAATGTTTTCAGTATAAGTATTCGCAAGTATTAAAGCTTCCCTGTAGAGTTCTTGATCCGTTAGTTTTGTTAATTCCTTAGGGTGTAGTACTCGAAAAGTTCTAAGAACCTTCCTCAAACTTTCAAATTGATTTGATATATTTTGATTGCAAATAGTACGAAGACATCAAGAATTAAAATTCTTCGTCTTCAAAAGCTGTGTCTTCTCTTCCTATTGTATGCAAGTAGGTACATTTTTTCAATTTTTCGTACAATTCATTTGCTTCATGCTCTAAAAAAAAATTATTGTAATCACATTTAAACAAATTTAAAAAAATTAAGCTCTTTCGGATGAGGAGCTTTTTGAGTAATCACACTAATACTATAAAAAATGCGAATGTTTACATTTATGGACGGATGGATGTTTGTTGCTCAATAACTCCAGAACCACTGAACGGTTAAAACAAGAATGATACAGAGGTAGATTTTAATCTGGAATGCATGCATGCTATAATTATGTGACCGTTCTAAGAAAGTTTTACTCTATTGTGTCCTGCAAACTTTATAATACGTTTCCTGTAACTGTTTGTTACATTCATGTATTGTCCTTATTTCTGAAAAAAATCTAAGGCCTGGCTGCTTGAATTTGACAATAATTAAATCGAAATTTTTGTTGACCTAAGTCACTTGAGGATAATTTTATATTTCTCTTAATTTATTGTATTTTAATGTTTAAATTTCTTTTCATTTTTTCTTATTTTTATTTAAATGCCGCTGTATAAACATTATAATAATAAATAATAATTAAAAATAATAAATTGATATTTATTCTTATCCCGGTAAATTGTATGGTTCCGATTTTAGGTCATTTATTATGCAAAAAAACGACTAAGAGAAAAATATCCTGCAAGTCCTTCCTCGTGCTTCCTGCCTGACAAGAGTGACATGTCAAAATACCACTGATTTAAAGTCAACAATCTGTTTTATGCAAAATTCTTCTGAATATATCCATTTTGCAATGAATTTATCGTAAAATATTATTTTCCATTGATCTTTTTGCTTACGGAACTCATCAAATTTAAATTCAATTCGTGTTGCTTCAACATTTTTATTTTATCATCACGTTTCGCCTCATTGGACATCAATGATACAAATTTTGCATATTTTCGCACTCTTGTATTCACAGCGTTCGAAATAATTCTATACAAATTGATCATCGGTTATCAAAGATGTCAAAGAATCAACATGAATAAATTTGAAATCACAAAAAATATGCATGTTTAAGTTATGTTGTGCGTATGCATACACACTCTGTGGATTTGTTCGTGTTAAAATGGTCAATTTATTGTTCAACATAAATTTGCAAAAAAAAAGATTGATCCAATTTGTTCACATCAAACAAAAATAAACCATCTTTATGCCTCACTTAACACAAATAATTTCCTAAACCACCCTATTTTAGATGTGGCTACCCCCAAATTGCTCGAAATCAGACTTCCTGTTGACTTGTTAATTTTACTCACCATAACCACTTTTTCAATAATAAAGAGTAGCCTAGTTCAATATTTGGGTGAATTGAATTGATTCTCCATCAAAGTAAGTAACACTTTCAGTTATCAGAGCCCCAAAGCCCGAGGCTCAGTTCAGTATTCTTGTCATTAAAATTCAATGAAAAGCTATACCTACTACTTGTACATTCAAGGCTTGTTGCTGTTGCTCTTGCCGGCTATAGAAAGTCAAGTACATTTGAATTTAATGGTTACAACATGGCTAACGAGTAGGTATGAGACATGTATTGGCTCTGTTCAATCTTAATGGGTTTGCTAAAATATGAGCGAAAAGAGCTTATAATTGAATGGATGAAACGGAAAATAAGGCAAATCAATGAACAAAAAAGTTAAAGTGGATATCAGTAATTGGACTTTTATTTTAAATATCGATGTAACAGACTGAATTTTTTTCAACATATTGGAGTCATTACTGCAAAAGATAATGATGATTTTCTTTCCTGCACTTCGGAACCATCAAGACCTAGAAATATTAAGTTCTATGAGTGATGTGGTTTTTTTTGTAAATATTTTTTTTATAAACATGAGTTTAATCATCACAAAGTAATATCCACCTGGTCATGCTTTGGAAAAAGTTTAAATTTCTCTCCTCCAGCAGCTCCTATTATTTATGTTTTAACAAAACTCATTGCCCTATTTTATTCCTTCTACAAAAAAAAAAAAAAAAAAAATAAAAACAAAATCAAAGAAGTACACTTCGACTTCATAACTTGCAAACAAGTTCATTAAAAGTCATTAAACAAAATTTCTTGATGGAAAATGGGAAAATTACAGTGCAATGTTATTTCTATAGGCGCTCAAGACAAGCGCGCGCCTGCTGTGGAAATTTCATTCATTATTTCACTCGTACCTTCCAATTTCATATAGTAACGAAGGGTAAACGGATGGAATGTGCTTCCACAGGAGCAGGTCAACAAAGTATATAGATGCCTTGTGTACTTAAATGTTTATAAGTCAATAGAGGGAGCTGTAATAGGGTCAACTATCAACAGTAGGTAATGGAGCAAGTTGGATTCTTGATGATGTTTATGATGCAGTGTGGAGACTCTAAATTGGATATTCTTTCAATATTTGCACAGGACGTTGCCCTATTAGAGCTGGGTATCAAATTTTACATTTAAGTGTTTTGATTTCAACGGCAGCTCAATTTTATGAAAATTTAAGGAGTACGACAATTTTAAGGAATAATTATCAAGTTGAAGTAAGGAAAATTATTACTTCTTACTTGAACGATTTTTGATTTCTTGAAATTTTGCCGAAACATGCAATTTCGATAACAAACTGTTGATACAGCTAAAAACCTTCAATCCATTTTAATTGGGCTCAAATTATATCAAATCATCCGGAAAAATATATAATTTAAGCCATTCGACCATCTTTCTTTCGTTTACCTATATTTTTAAGAACAACCAAAAATTACCTTCCAGCAATTCGATTATTCTAAATAACCCCAATTCCAAGGAACAGATTTTCACTTCCATTCCCAAAACAAGAAAATCCGTTATTAGCATATCGAGAATATTCTGTTACCATTCCATTGATTTCCGAAAGGTCAATTTTCTTTAAGAAAAAAAGGTTTCACCTGAAGCAATTTCTCAGTTCCGATGAATTCAATTTGGTTGCGTCGACTACGAATCTCAACTCAAACCATCTGTGCTCATCCGCTACTTGTGGTTGTTGTTTCCATTTAATTGGTTCGATGCTAAACAGTTTCTGCCACTTATTCTGCTTTATGCTACTACTTATCGCAAAAAGCTCCTCTTCAAAAACTATAAGAATGAGTTGGCAAAAGAGACAGAGAGACAAGCAAGCAAAGCAGGTGCCCTATAGGTATAGCCTGTAGCAAAAGATTAATGGATCTTCTTTTCCTTATAATACCATATGCTCCATCGAGTACCCATTGAGATTAAAATAGGGAGCACATCCCTGTGAGCTGGAATCATTGTTATCCTTATTCTAATCCTCGCGTTCAATTGGACAAGAAGAACATCAGCATGTTGTTGTTGAAAATTTGTGGCAATGGCAATGGCAGTCAAGTGAGTCGGAGTGGGTCATTATTCCAAGTGGATTTGCTATTGTTTTTTTTTTTTTGGCTTGGCGGAAAGATAAAAAGGATATTCGCATTACTTCGGTGGTTTTTGTGTGCAGAATATTGTTATTGTTATGTAAATTCTATTATAAAATCAATTTATTCAACTTAAGTGTAATTGTCTTTGTTTGCTGTTTTTACGAAAGAATTTTCGAAACTTTAAATTGCCTGAAAATCATTCTTGCGGAATAATTGGGAATAAGTAGGAGTTATGTTCGGTTAGGGAGTGTAATGGCAATTTTATTTGATCGATGATTGTTTTGCTTTACTTTTTAAAGAAAAATTCGAATTTTTATGATTGAAAGACAGATTAAGGTATTAAAAGTTTTCTTAGCAGCAGATTTTTAGATTCATTTTAAATGGTTTCTTCAATGTGATTTCCTTTTTTTCTTTTAACATTTTATCTTTATTTGAACATATTTACAATTTATTGAATTATTATTTAAAGTAATTTTTGATTATTAATTTGTTGGCACATAAGGGGTCTATATGTATACAATGTTTGTTTTCTAAATTTAAGGTTAACAAAAATATCAATGAATAAAAGATAAAAATACATGAAATCATAGTTCTCGGGATGTTCAGTCCTGGCTGTCCATTGGTGAGGCTGTTAGCCACAGTTCAAAGCTGACCCCGTGTCAGCGTTGAATTGAAGATCTCCTTCTTTGGTGTTCGAGCTCCTCTCTTAGTACGTCCAACGCGCATATAGATATCTTGCTGGGTTGATTATTTAGTGATCCTGCTATCCTTTTTGCTGATTGTATGAGATACTTGTCTAATGCTGTTATTTATGCTTCGTCGTAGATTCGTTTGTTGCTGAAATGTCTTCTTCTCTGGTGGTTAGAAGAAAGTCCTGTGCAGCTCGGTAGGACTTTTCGTTCGAACACTTTAAGTTGCTTCATTGCTGTTTTAAAGATGGCGTACTACAGTGGGAAGCTGTAGGTGATGACGGACGGTCCTAATTAGCTGCTTGTATATAAATAGCTTCGTTGATTTGTTAAGTCCTGTCCCCTTCTTAGAAGTGGATTCATTCGGTTTAGGGCGTTGTTGGCCTTCCTTAGCACAACTCTCTAGTGAGGGTTGAATATCATCATCTCGTTGAAGTGAACTCCGAGGTATTTGGTATTTCCTCTTCGCTGCCAAGATTGATCCATCATGTAGAGAAATTGAGATGCTACGGCATCTTTCAGCTGTTCTGGTTCTACCTCTGTTATTGGTGGGCCTTCGGAATCAATTCAGTTCTGATGTCTCAGTGTTTATGCGTATCTCCCATTTGTTGTAGAAATGATGAAGCCTTTGATATGGGATTCCACCTGCCTTTCTGCGATTATTGGCGATGGTAAAGAGCAGTATGTAATTGAGTTATCTGCATACAGAAGACTCTCACATTCAATGCATTTGGGTGGTCGCGGGGCATCAGTCTGAAAAGGAATGGTTCAAGTTTTGATCCTTGAGCTACTCGAGCTTTTATTGTTCTTGTCGATGATTTAAAGTACTCCATTTGAACAAAGAATTTCCTGGAAGAAAGAAGAGAAATGTGTGTAGTGCTCAATCCAGACGCTGTTAAACGCCCTATCGACATCATAATAATAATGTGTTGGAGTCTAGCCAGCGGATGCAGAGTCGGAAGTGTTTCTGTAAATCCAAATTGAAAGTCCCGGATGAGATTTTTCCTGAAGCTGCACATCTCTTCCAAGACTTTGCTTATGTTGTTGAGGAGGGAGACTGGTCTGAAATTAGTAACAAGACTCCTGGCCCATTTCTTTGGAATTTCCACTATCTTTGCAGTTTTCCATTTTTGAGGAAAATTGCAGTTGTTGAAAACTGTTGTGATGTACAGGATGAATATGTGAGATAGCTGCTTATGCATGAAGTTGGAAACTGTTGTTTTTTTTGGTTTCAGGTTCTTGAAGGCTTTGCTGACTTCTCTTGTACAAAACTTTTCATTGTTTTCAATGGGATCATTGGCAGGGTTTGTTGAGCAAAGAATGACTTCTTCGTTGTTTGGCTTAATGGATCGTTATACTGATTCTCCTTGCTTCCGGCAATTCTATTAATTTCCTTGTTGCATTGGGACCAGGGCCAAATCGTGTAAGGTGATATGTGACTATCATATTTGAAACTACAAAAGTGATAGTTCTGTTTTTTTCGTGTGTGTAATGTGATAGTCTACTATCACATTTTTTTTTATTCATTTGGCATTACTTGTAAGAAATTGCTTACAAAATTTCAAAATTCATGTATATTGACAAATTTTTGACACTGTAACCTATTTTTATTTGAACTTGTGAATTTAGTTTTGTTTTTACAAAGTGAAATTGAATCTAACATAATGGTGTAAGTTATGTTATGCAGATGAGGACATTTGTAATGACCTTGGCGCAGAAGACTTATTAGTGTCCTTTACCAATAAATAATAAAAAGGAAGAAGAAATTATTTGGAAGAACTACTTCAAGACGCCTTGCTGGTCGAACAAGACAATTCAAATTCAAATTCAAATTAAAATAAATCATAAGACCCAACCGAAAGAAAAATATCGTTCTCCAAAGAAAACCAAATATTAGAGTTCCAAAATGCTGTTTCTCAACAATGTTACCATCGAATTTATCGATAAGAGTGTTAATAAAACTCAGACGTTTCTAATTAAATTCAAGCGTTTAGCTTGCTTTTTATGGAATTAAATCTGTTTTCTTAGTTTAGCTTATCCCGCGGTGTTACCCGCTTAAGCCGAAAAAAAGTTAGTCCAGTCGTTCTGGAGTTATTGAGCGACAAACATCCATCCATCCTCACTTTGGCAGCTGTATGCAGCTCCGCGGTCCGGTTCACTGCCCATCTGTTTTGGTCATCTCATAACTGTTTGCTGTCAAACTAACTTCGAATTTTATGTTATTTTTTTAAGTTCTGTCAGGTCTTCACAAGAGGAAGGACGTGTGAAAGATGAAATAAAAGCTTTATGGGAATGAGTAGGGTTGAACCCACAACGTTCTGCAACAAACATGACCATTACGCCACGGTCACTACACTTACTTGGCATTTGGAACATTATAAATGTTAAGTCTTTATCTTAGCCTTATTCGCAAGAGCCGAACAATTCTATTCTCTTCTGGTAAAAATAATTATACCGGCACAAGTACGTTCATTTTCAATTTTGAATCTTAAAAATACATAAATAAATATATCCAAGTATCAAAATGATACTTAAAAAGCTGTCACAAGAAAAAATCAAAAAAATGTGATATCACTTTGTGATTATCACTTTACACAGATGAATTTCAATCAATATGACTATCATCTATCACATATCACCTTATACGATTCGGCCCCAGTTTTTATTTCTGGAGCCTCTTCTGGAAATGAAGGTTGTTGTGTATTGGATGGTGTTCCGAAACATGGTGTTGGTGCATTGGAGTTCTTCTTTGACTGCCTGGTAATCGCTATTGACGGTGTTGATTTCCCGTTGGTGAATCCGTTGGAGACGTTTCCTTAGCCGTTGCCTGTGGTTGTACAGATTTTGCACAAAAATTGGAAGGTGTCGGTATCCATTCCTAGAGGTTTTTGGTACCTTCTGGTTGTGTACGGCTGTTTTGATGGCTGCTTGAAGTCCTTCGATAGCGCTGACGATTTCTTCATTCCGAAGATTACTGTTGGGAAATGGAATGATCAGACTGCGTTCCATGTCACTGTTGAGTTTCACGACGTCAAGCTAGCTGTAATCCAGGCAGTCATCTGGTGTTATTTCCATTGTTCCATCTTTTCTGCAAACGCTTGTCCTTCGATGTTTATTGTGGTTTCCATCTAGTTACGACCGATGATTCCATATGTGGTTTGCCTTAATGCAGTAATGAGTACATGAACATCGTTTTGAATATTAGCTACTGAGGAACTGCATTTCACATACAGGCTTATCAATGTTATAGTGTCTCCTCCTCCTATATTTAGCTTTATGGATGTTGCTTCACTGGTCCGTAGTCCTGGGATGATGACTTCATTTGCGTTTGGATTTAATTTGGTATTAAGGAATATAGCTACCCCCTTCGGTTTTCATCCTTATCCTGTCTGAATGAGGTGTACAATGAATTCACACAAAGTGCTTTCACCAAAAAACCAATTGCTTATATGGAATTATTTGAACTAAGAATTATTTTACTTTGTTCTCCATGATTCTCAGCATTTGGTGTCTCCTTAAATTTCTGCTTTTGAAAAAGGATGGGCCTGGGGGCTGTTGGATAAATCGAAAAATGTATCAGATTTCTATCAATGCTCATAACTTTGGAGTGACTAAAAGGAGAAAAAAGTTAGGATTTTTTTGCGGTCAAATGATATGCGTTAAAAAAAAAACTGCGGGAAAGTAGTTTGCGGTCTTTTGGTTTGCGAGATTTTGGTTACCGCCCTACCCTAATTTACGTCATACTTTGCGTACATTGTCAAACATTGTGAATAATATATGAGTCCTGGATGCAAACCACGATGTTGAGCTTTCTTTTAAGCTTAGAAAAGTTATAGTAGAATTTTGCCGCCACTTCAACCAGCTCGGTTTATAATACAATACCTAATCAACAATATTGATTCAAATCATTCACTAAAAACAAAAGAACGATTTTTATTCAACTTTTTAACGCAATGCTATTTTGCACTAGGTTATCCTATTGAACCGTGCTGTAATAAAGACCAGAAGTCCACACCCTAACCATTCGAATTTGGTTGTAATTTCATTTCATGCTTAGTTCTGATTGTTAACCTATGTTATACGCAACAAGAAAAAATATTATTATTTACAAAATGAACTGAAAGTTGATTTATGTTTAAGTTAATTATTATTATTTTTCACCAAAACACAAACTCAATTATTTTGTTACATTAAAATGGGTCATTGTGAAAGTTTTGTGATTGAAAAGTTGTTTTTATTGGACTTTCTGATGCAAACTCGTAAAATGGCACTAAATCCAATAGCTGGTCAGTCACGTTCCTGCCACTGTATGATAGCCATAAATAATTAATGAACAGAGAATATTGCACTATAAAAATAGATGGCTTCCATGATGAACATGGCAACCAACACTTCTCCAACGAACAGTGCGGATGAATAATTAACAAATAATTAGTACTCTATTCGCTTTTATTGCTGATTAAACTATTTAAATGTTTGCAACATTGAAAATAATGCATAATAAGTTGTTATGGTGGATGCAAATCCAGTATTTCGTCCTTGCTTTGCGGATAATATAGCTCGGTATTGTTTATTTACTGTAAAAACGATTATTTGGTTTACAAAAGGATTTTTTTATGTATACCGGAGGAAATTATAATTCAGAAATTCAACGATAATATTTTCAAAGGTTGGATATTTTCTTTGTTTGACTTGGTAAAAGCAATGACAGTAAATTTTCCAGCACATACATAATTGGGTCCTTATTTGCTATGTCAGATGAGGAGTGGTAAATGAAGGCAGCGAATTGACAAGTGGTTTTGTTTTCAGCTGGTTTCATCACACATTTTTTCTTATTTTACACAGTCGAGTGTGGGGACCACTGTTAATAAATTACTATCGTTCAAGGACTCTATGTAAATATGATGAAACCAAAATTTAATTTCAACTATTGCAGAGAGAATGACCAGTTTCTGTGTATTTGAGATTGAAAAAAAGGAACTCAAGCAGAAGTAATTAACAATACAGCAAATTAATATTGATTTTAAAAATGTTTACCAACAGTATGTAAACTCTCATTACCAAAACTAAACATTTTCTAAACAACCATTAGGAATGTAATGTACCTTGGAATCATAATTTTGGCCAAAAATAAATATTCGCCCAAATTTCATTCAATCATCTGCGACGGAAGTTTATATTTTCAATTTCCTGTTTGCTAATTGATTTTTAATAAAAACACTCATACGCCAAAGTGAACGCATTCAAAATAAATTAAAGAGTCCATTAATTAGAATATTTTCCCTAAATCGAACAAAAAAAATCCAGACAGGTATCGCACTTTTAAATCGATATTTTAAAACTGAAAATAAATATTTTCCATTGATGATACACATAGCTTCCGTCTGTCGTAATAAATTCAAATTAAATCACAAGTTTACAAAGCGGACATAAAACAAAAACATATTACCTGCGCTTACTAAAAATATGCAAAATAATTTCGCCAGATGAATTATTTTTTTTTTTCAGCAAAATTTATGAGAACGAAAATTTGTTAACGAGGCAAAAAAGAGCAAACAAAAATGGGAGAATCTATTTTTCCATTTTAAAATTGCTGGCCAACACGGAAATTCTAAATACAAAAACAAACAACGAAAACGTTTTTTAAAAAAAGATTAACTAGTGTTTTTATTTTGCTTAGAGAATAGACAAACAAACGGCTATTAAAAAATACAAACAGAACACATGCATTTATATTTAATTCATTTGGAATTGCCTCTAAAGTACTTGACTATGCCAGCTAGAAAATACAAAGCTGAAAGAACAACAAAGTAACCGCCAAAAGTCAGGAACTGCCCTCGGGGCTGCAAACTAAAACCACTCTCGGTAATGACTATCACAGTAAAAATGGCTTGTGCTCCGAGTGCAACGAGCGTATTGATGCCAAAGATTAATCCAAAACTGTCCTCGACAATGTTTTCAGCAACGATGGCGCTGGAAAAGTAGAAAAAATGTTTAGACACTTTTAGTGTTGTGATTAAAAAATGGGAAAGGGATTTTTATGAGATTGCATGCGAGTTACATCAAAGTTTTAAGTAAATTAAATTGGATTTTGTCCTACAGATGGAAAAACAGAAGTGACAAAAACTCTGTGACCATAAAAAACTTTAAATCAAAATGAAATTTCTGCCGTATGTCTCGTGAGTCAATGTTAATATTAAACATTAATATTTTCGTTTAAATGTAGCACTTCAACATTTGAAAAAATGTGCACGACTGGGTCGTACGAACTTGCTCCTGCATGCTAAAACTAAATATTTATGATTACTTAAATTGCAAAAGGTAGTGTTAAAATAAGAGATACACTTTAAGCAATTCTGATTACACTCTTACTTACAGCTTACACTTAACTCAAAAAAAAATTATATATATAAAAATAATTAGAATTTATTAAGAAAATTAAAATTTGGAAATGTACCTCGTATATACATTTCATTCCAAAAATTTAAATGCCGAACAAATTCAAACCTTATTCTTGATTTATTGAATTTTTTTTTTGAAAATCGTCGGAACCGTTTTTTTTTAAATTAATTTTTTATATATAAAATTTTTCAAAAATATCCTAAAATTAATTTGGGTATGCAGTTTTCAAGACCATGTAAATATACATATTATACTCTAATTTGGATTTTTAAAATTGATCCGTTTTTGAGATACAGAATTTTGAAAAAAAAAGTTAAAAATATTTTTCAAAAATCCAAAAAAAAATTTGAAATTTTTTTGAAAACAAAATATTATTTGAACAATATGTACGTACTTTCGAAAAAAAACTTACGCTGATCGGACTTTCAGTTTTCGAGAAAATCTAATAACAAAAAAACGGTTCTATGGGAGGTACCGTTTTGGAGCAATACAAACATTTTTTTTTTACATAAAACACATGAATGTTGAAAAAAATTAAACTCGAGGAAGTTTAAAAAAAATCGTTCGGGCCGTTTTTGTGAAAAAAATAAGTTTTGGTTTTTGACCAAAAAAATCGTATGGTGGCTACCCTAAATTTTGATCTTAAAACAAAAATAAAAAAATTGGGATATGACTTTTTGCTCAAACCTCTAATTTTCAAATTTGAAGTCAATCGGACCAGTAGTTAAGCCTGTAGATGCCTGTAAACTTTCCGACAGACAGACAGACGGAATCGCCGGACCCACTTTTTTCGACTTCTCTATCATCGTAATATCATACCTCATCCTCATCTCAATTTTTTTTTTTTTACGAATTCAAAACTTGCCATATATTCTATATGTCGCAAGTAAAATTCTCGTTTTTAAGGTTCACTGATTTTTGCATTTCTTCATTTTGTTATTGATTCAACATGATGACATAGAAGCAATTTCAAATCACATAACGCTCTGTAAATGACAACAAATGAAAGACAATTGAAAAAGACATCATCTGTCAAATAAACTCATACAACAACAAAAGTCATGAAAATCTATTTAAAATTCATGAAAACTAACAAAAAAGACCTTATCTTCAAAAATTGACTCCGCACGTTCCACCTTGACATTGTCTTCTTCCCAAAATCCAATTATATTCAAATCACTCCACTCACTCATTTTCCATCTATACGTACATAAAGGACGTATGACAAGTCTATACCTACCTTGCTTTTGTCACGACAAAGAAGTACACTGTGTAGAAGACAATATGAATGGCATACGCCACCCACACCGAACTCGTTGTGGCAGCCCAAAGAAGTAGACCTCCTTCGAACAACGAACAAATTGTCAAAATCCATAAATTCCATTTTTGATAGCGTTGACTGTTCAAAAAGCCAGCGGCAAGAGCTCCAACCGCACCAAGCAAAGTGGCAATAGCATCGGTGGCGCCATTATAAGCACTTTGATGGTTGTCATCAATTTCCTTCCAAAGAAACTGCACATATGAAACTACCTATGAGGGGGAAAGAAATTTTTACAACTGTTATTGAGTTTCATAAAAATATAGAAAATAGAATTTAAGGACGTTGGATTGCTTTTGAAATATTTTTCTAAAGGAGTTTGAATTATTGCTTCACGTGGACTGCGTTCTAAAAAATTGCCATAATTGGTGTTAAAACTGAAACAGAAGAATAAACATTTTCTTTATTGAAGAATAAAAAAATAAATTACGAAGAGTAAGAAAGTTTTTTTTGTGGAAACAACATTTGGATTCTTAAAAACTTCATTCGTTAATTTTTTAACGATTAATTTTGCTTACAAAAAATATGAGTTCGTCTCATCCTTATGCCCGATTGAAGTAAAACGTATTCCCTTTGTTTGAAATCGTAGTTTTTCCTGCTTTGAATTAAAAATAGCTCGAATAAACGTTCATCCGAAAGACATTGCGACTTTGTAACCAACCCTCAATTTGGCGACACATTTTTTTTGCAAGTCTGACTATAAATTTGAGTACTTGGAACGATGAGAATCATGGAGAACAGAGAACAGAGAAAAAAGCTGCAATGGCTTCGATTGGTTAAAAACTAGTAACTGTTTTTACGTTGTCCTGCACAACGCCGGAAAAAAAGTGCTGAAGAATCTTGAATCTGGAGCGGTTTACGATCCGGCAAGCCTTTCGTGGTGCAACGCCCCAACGGAGCTCTTTTGAAAAAGAGGATAATTTTGACTTGGTGCAGACTCACTTTGATTTACCAAGACAATAGTATCAATGTCGGCCTGAATCATGTTACAGGTGTTCCTGAAGTCTATAGTTGCAACAACAACGAATCATACGAATGCATAAGTTAAGCTTCGATAAACTCATATAGTCTAAAACATACACACCAACAATTTAGGTATCTTTAGGTACCTTTCTCACCGAACGAGCAAATTCATTGAAAACTATTGGAGTGCTGCAAGGAAGCAGCAATATTTGGGTTTCCAAAGAAATTTGGGTGAAACTAAAAAAAAAATAATAAAAATAGAAGCTGGGGATAAGTTCGCAAAGAAATATGTTCTGATCATTGCACCACTGGAAAAAATGAAAGGTTCCTTCGCATGTGTCGTCGCGGCAAGCGTTGACGATAGAAGCAGACGTGCCACAGCAGGACCATTTCTGAAAATCTATGTTTGTCTTTCTAAAATTGAGATAGTAAAATTACTTGCCATTGAAATAATTTAAGCAGATTTCCAAAAATAAAAATTGCTTTGAAATTTCCACTTGTAAGGAAGCTTAAATAAACGATGCGATAAATTTTCTTTTTTGTTTCTATCTGAGTGACTTACACCAAATCCTTTGGAACACATAAACAAAGAAATCTGATTATGCTGACGCAGTCTTGTTTTTCTATTAAATCCCCAATTTAACATCACGATAATCCTATGTGCTCATCCTCAGTTACATCAACGAGCTTATTATCAACACGAGTGCCGAAATTTCGGATTAAGGGTGATTTAAACCGAATCTCGAATCTGGATGTTTTCATTTTTGTATTTTTTTGTATTTTTTTTACATCTATGAGAATTGAAAGTTGAAGGACATGTGCTTTTCCCTTGAAAAGTTTCATTCTTGCCGGTTTGGTTTGGGTGTTGGATGGTTGTTGGGATTAGTGAAATTCCACTAGCTTCAGTTTCAGAAAATGTATGCATGTAGGTAGCTGTATAAAATTTAAACTTAATTTTATTCTGAGTTTAAAAGGCTGGCCTCCAATTCCTAATCATTCAATTTCTACTTTTCTCATCGGAACTACTGAACAGGACATTCAATGTAACTGTAAAGGGAATCTCTCATGAATATTCATATACGCCATCACACATTAAATTCAGTTAGTTTTATTTTCTTTTGCTTATCATAAGCTGACTTATGGTCGACCATCTTGTTATGGGAAGTAATATTTTTTGTGAAATTGGGTGTTTCTCATTTTTGTACCAACATCTCGTTTATCTTTTATTTTTTGTTTTATATTTCCCCTTCTTATGTGAAAAAATAAATTGTGTTTAATGCCACAACAGATGATATCTTTGATTAACTTTATTTTTGTTTCTGCAAGCTTTCACATTATGATGAGCAAACAAGAAAAAAAAACATCGTATAATCGAATTTTTGAATGTTTATTGGATTTTCGTAAATTGGTTATTTTTTATGACAAAATAATAATAAACAATATTTTTGCAAGAAAAAGATGTTGAGGAACATTTTGGGGTTTAAGTCTACAAAAAATATGAGTTTTGATTACTTAATTTTTTTTCATTTTGTCTTCTGTTAGCATAGGAGAACTTAAGGTCCTATTTTCTCTTTTTACACCCATGAAGAATTATTGTAGGTTTCTATTAGATTTTCTTTGTTGATTTTCAGGGCTAAAAAACTCAATGTGCAACTATTGCTTTCTGATATCGTTTTTGTGAACAAATCCTCCACAAAAATTAGCTATTCCTTGCTGTAGCCATTAAACAATTCCCTTCTGAAAAGGGTTCTATTTCAATTCATCGTTCCCTGTCATCACAGCTTTAAAGGAAATAATTTGAATTTCACAGAAAAAAATCCCTTCAAAGCCCATAACTTTGTCTTTCCTATCATTATTCTTACCAAATGCCTTTTCACTAACCCAAAATAAGTAATTATCATTGTTCCACTCTTTGACTTTATTTTAAGCCCTAATACATCATCCTGCTAATTCCGATACAATGTGCTCTGGCTTACCCTGAATACCCTCGATAATAATCAAAAGAAAATTTATTATGTCGTTCCAGAAGCCTAAAGATACCAGCTTCTTCCTGCCCAACCGCAAAATAATATTTCCTGTTGTGTAACATGAATTCCAATGACCCCACAAGACACTTTAACCATTGTGCACAGAGTGACTGAAGGTAGAGTGGTTTTCTGACATAATTTCATAATAAGAGGAACTGTGCCATCACAGATGTATTGAGATTAATTGAAGTGTACAGCTTGTTCATTTCTTGTACAGTGTTGTTTCACACGCCCACAAGCAAAACGCCCACTTCTATCGCCAGCCAAGCAAGCAAGTGTAACCAAACTCAATTGGGGATGCCAAGCAATAACTTGCAAAGTTGTGCATGTCCTACATATCCATCCAAGGACGACACGGACAAACTCTTCTAAACGAAATGAAGAACGCTCATCTTGGGGATTTCGCTATCTCCCAGAAACACATTTATACATCCTCGCGGCATGCCACGTCAGCCACTGCGCCAACTGGTGTGTGCTATGTAGTCGTATAGTTGGTCCTTAGAGATGATGATATTTCCTTCACGAGTCATAAAACCCAGTTCGTTAAATGAAGGACTCCGGGTAACACGCCACGTGAGTTTCTGAGAACACAGATTTCTTAAGACTGAAATAAATCAGTCTTTGTGTATCCGAAAAATCTGTAGTGTCAGTTCAGAGTACCAGTGCGGCATTATTATGTTATATTTCAAAAGAACCAAAGATACAGGTGTGCAATGGTAACGACGAAGGTAAAAAGAAGAACTTAATCGAAAAGCATTGCTGAACAGAGGTCCGTGTTATGCAATGACAGAGTGGCAATGTTATACGTGATGGTATTTCTTTTGTTGTGATTTTTCTTTTTTATAAATCGCATCAGTTGGTTGCTGCAAGGGAGACTCACTTAAGTAATAAGGTTTTATTTCAAAATAGCCTCAAGCTGATAAACTTAATTAAAATATCTAGACAAAATTGAGTTGACATTTATTTTTCAATTGTAACCCAAGTATCTACAAATCTTTAAAAAAAAATAATAAATATTCTTTGAAAAGCAAACACTGTCTTATAACTTTAATTTTTAATAAATTGTTTATAAACGAAATATATTCAGGTTTAAAGTACAAATTCATGCGAAATTTAAACTACATGTTTGTGTTATATACAAAAAAAAGAAAGAAATCGGGGTACCCTACCCCAACAGTGAACAATCTGGAACTGACTGAGCTCCCAGAAAAGCCGTAGCTTGTATAGAATTATTTGAACGAAGAATTTTAATGCTTCGTTCTCCACGATTCTCAGCGCTTGTTGTCTGATAAAATGTCTGTTTTTGAAAATTGGTGTTGCCTAATTCTGGGCTGTTAGAAAATTCGAAAAAGGTATCAGATTTACATCTCCTTAATTCTCATAACTTTGGGTGACAAAAAGGAGATAATTTTCATAGAAAAGTAGTCCAATAAAGTTCGGGAAAGTATTTCGCGGGATTTCGCTATGCGGGATTTCAATTTGCAGTCTTTCGCCACCAATCTGAGAAATAAAAGCATACCTATCTTGTCAAAGAAAACACGTCCCTCAATGTTTCTCTTTAATTAAGAAAAACAAAATAATACTTCACCCAAAAAGTCTGCTCCTACACAAGTTTGCATGTCAAGGCGAAAATCAAAAGAATTCTCAATTCCATTCAAAATTTATTTCATCATATTTTCAACCTTTGATAAATATGAACATTTCCATGAATATTTTTCGACTGAGAGCGGTGTTTTAAGCAAGTCCCCTAAGGAGATCCGCTTTCTGATTATGTTTATCCGCCATTGCTAGGGGCCATCTAAAAAAAGGCCCAGGAAGCCGTTTATTTTTCAGCGTTTTATCGTCTCAAAAAAAAAGGAAAGAAAAAAACAAAAGAGGGAAAACAAATTTACAGTACACTGTTTTTGGGCTTTCGGCAGCTTATCGTATTCCGGATATTGGCGTTCCTAACAAAAGAATTAACCCGCACACCAAAAGAACAAAAAACTGAACAAAAATGTGCTCAAATAAAATTTACATATTTCATTGTTCGCAATGTAACCGTTGGCCATTTCGACTGCCTTTTGTCGTTTTTGTTTTCATCGGAGAATTATTGGGGCATTGCGTATAACCAATTTAACCATTTTCAACAAACATTAATAAATCTTTTCATTGCTGTGAGGAAAAAAAAAGGAAAAAAAAAAACGAAACAATAATATTTTTCCCCATTGTCCTTACCTGCAGTTGCCCGCATGTGGCCAAGGCCCACCAGATGCTCCATTCCACGACGACAGGCTTTGAATAGGCACTCACAACATGCTGTCCCAATAATCGTGTCGCATTCTGCCACGAGAACTTTGGTTCCTGCAAAAAATTGCAGATAAAAAGAAATTAATTCGATATTCATGCAAATTAGAAACATGAAATCAGATGGACGGTTGTGTGGTTTTTGAGGGATCGGAGACAGATTGTTCTCCCTCCGGTGTGGTGAGTTGTTTTTCCTCTCTAACACCTCATTAAAATACTACACCACTTTTTGAGTTTTTTGTTATTTTTTTTTTTGAACTTTTGTAAAACTAACCTCATTTTCATTTGCAGCAATTATTTTGTGGCCTGAGGTGTTGTTCAACTCAATTCCATTCACTGTCTGTTGTGGTTGGTGTTGCTGTGGTTGTTGTTGTTGTAGTTCTATCTGTTGGTCTTTTAGTGAAATTGTGGTAAAGGCCGTTTCAAGATGCAGTTGCGTCGTCGTCGTCAGCGGCGCACTCGGTGGAGGTTGCACAGATTTTCGCTTCGAGTTTTCACTGTTGTAGAAGTAGATACTTTTATGTACTGAAGGTAAGGCTATGCCCACGAAGAGCGAGGCTATTTGAGCTGCAAGAAAATGCATAAAACATTGTCTTCTATAGTTCTTTGTTGTTATAATGTATTTTTTTTGTTTTAAAACGTTTCTCTGCTTACATAAAAGTGGAATTTTAGATGAGGAACTTTAAGGATTTTTTTTCTCTGCAATATAAAGTTAATTGCAGAAACCGTATAATTTTGTAAGGTCTAAGGAACAATGCATTTACATTTAAAACAATACAAAACTAAATTCACTTTTGTTTAATTTTTTTTTTTCAGACAATGGAAATGGACTTGGAGCAGATAAACATTTAAGGTATTTTTCTTAAGAGTATAATTTTTAAAATATTGCATTTTCAACTCACTTCCAAGACTAATAAAATTAAGGTCTCTGAGATCCATTATTTCGGCTGAGAGTAAAATTTGCGCCACAATGCCGGCTAAAAATTTGCCAGCCAACATTGCTGCTCGAGTGTTTCCAGTGACCTTCTGAAAGTGATCCTTGTCGACTTTGGCATAGATGTAGGTGTAGTAGGCAACTTCACTTGCCATATAGAGTCCATAGAAACATTGGCCAACCTAGGAAAACCCAAAATGAATCAGACATTATAAAATGAATGAGAACTTTAGGCACATAGGTACTGATATCTCAGATCTTCAAATTACATTTCTTAAATCTATGAAAATGCTAAAACATATGCAACAAACAACAATTGATAGTCATGGAATTTGCATTTGAAAATTTGTTTGATTAAGTTAAACATTTTGTTTGCTTCGTCTTTTGGTATATTCCTTTCAAAATGGATAGTAGTTTAATGCGGCTCTATTCTTTTGTTGCTGGAATAACGTTGTTTCAACATTAGTAGTCAAAAAGAGTTTCAAGCTCAACTGCTGAGAATAAGAATTTCTTTTTGTAGAAATATTTTACATAATCCAAAACAAGAACAGAAGTAAATTTGTAATTTGAGACGGTACTGTATTATTATGCAAATTAAGAGTCATATCGGAAGCATTTTGATTTTCCAAACTTCATGATTATTTTCATTTAAAAATTTAAACAAAACACCAACTTGAAGTCGTTGAAATCACGGCTTTCGAAATTCAATTCCATTGGCTAGGGTTTTCGACATTTCATAAGTAACTGATTTATCGGGGGCGGTATAGTCGACGCTTATGGAGAGCGTTTTGAGTTCAGTTATAGAATATGTAGGCGCTTACCTGATTTAACAATGAATGCATCTACAAATGGCATTTATTGCAAACTTTTTACAACTTGCATTTTTTAAAATACATATTTCCTTAACTATATCCACCTTTGCAATTGCATCGGTGCAGAACATAAAATAAATCGTTAACATTTCAGCAGAAAAAATAAACTTATGAAAGCCTTATGTGTTCAACATTTATTTCTTAACAAAATCCACCAGTCCGACAGGTAGAAATAATCCTTACTTAAATCTCCCCAAAGCTATAAAAGAAAACTATCAAGGGCTGCCCTAGAGTCAATTTCCCCCAGGCAATATACCCCCCTAACCCTCTTAAAAAAGAAAACTACATCTTTTCCATTAATTTCTCAACTCAAACCGCATTCATCGTCGTCGAGGTCGTCATTTGGTCGGGTCGTATGGCTGAACGCTGAATGGAATGTTGATACGAGATGCGATTGAATATGAGAAAACCACCATTTACGTTCGAATAATGTCCCCAATACAGGATATCTGACTTTGCAATTCCTGGTTTTTGCTGAAATCAATTTATTTCAACAACGAAGACACACGTTTTTCTGATGTTTCGCCCCACAAGGGAAATGCCATTACCAATGCATGCACAGTCAACAATATTTACTGGGAACATTCCTATGACAATGTGCACGGAAATTCAAATGAATAGAAGACACGGGGAGGGGGCTTTTGTGTATACAGTCCAATGTTTCAATATCTTCCATAAATATAAACAACAAAGCCATCTTCCGGATTAAAGCCGAATCAAGACCGAAACTTTCATCACGGAGTCGATGAGAAAGAATTCCCTTCACAAATAGGTTTTATAGGTGAATAATAGTGTGCCAAGTGTGGTGGTGTAGATGAGAGCATACCTGCAATTCCCAAACCGATTTCGTCCATAGAAGGATGCTCCAGAGAATTATCCCCGCACATGCCGAAGTGATTATTATCGGTTTGTATCTGCAATTGTGAAAATGTGAGGAAATTGAGAAAATGCAATAATAAGACTGCTGTAGTTGCAGTGTCATTGTCCTGCTACTATTGAATCCTGATGAATCAGGATTTGGTCTTTAAATTTTATTCTTTTCTTACCTCAGCATGTCGGTGACTAAAAGCACAATGACCAGCCATGATAGATTCATATAAATCCCCAATGGATATAGCTCCTTGTTCACCTGTTCGGATGTTATATCGTGCCATTCACCCGACAGAAACTCTGTGGCAAAGGAGTCGGACGGTCGCAGTTCCCGAAGGAAGCCAAAACAACAAAGGAGCATTGATATCTTCAGCCAGGACATCATTGTGCCGTGGCGTCGTCGTTATTGTTGGGGATTTGTCCTTCAAAGAAATATTCTTTTTCTTCCTGATCGTTCGTCGTCCTGTCACCCCGGTTATGGAGCGTCCTGGAAAAGATAAAAAAAAACATATTGAACCCAATGAGACATCATCAGAGAGAAAGGGCTGTATAAAATTGAGATCAAATTTCAAGGACTATGGTTGTTTGTATATTCATTGTCAGAGTGCGTGGGGACACATATTGTTGAACGGATAACGTACTTTATATGTAAATGATGTGGACTGCTGAACTGAATTGAGTTTACCTTACACATCGATTCGATTGGTTTAGCTGAGTGAAAGGATTCAAATTCCGATGGGATTTGGTGCTACACTGTCTAAAGAGATGAGGAAATGTGCGAAGAATTGAAAATTTTCAAACCAACACGACATTACTGGCGTTGTGTTTATGGTAAAAGGTTTCGGTGCGTCATATAATCCCAAATGTACGAAATTTGGTTGTAATCCTTAGCACAAGAAGGACGTTAATGCGTGGAATTTGTGTGTTGTGTGGATTTCAATTGTGATACGCGTTTCACAGACACGTGTGAAGTGCTTTTTGCATCTGAATGTTTTCAGTAAATTTTGCAACTCTGCGAAATGTATTTATTGCTTATTGTTTAAGCAGTTTAAACCAAGAACTTTGTTAGAAATTTTAACTTTGAAAGTTGAACCTTGGGAGGGCTTTACTCTGCGATGAGGTGAACATTTGATAATGTTTTTCCGGTGATATGATTCAGTGAAGAAGTTGAGAAGAGCACGTGTTCAATAAATTTTAAAATACAGAGAAGCAAGTGAAACTTGAAATTCCGTAATGGAGTGTGCTATGAAATAGGTAGTTTTGTTTTTTATTTTTTTTCTCTACAAAGTTTTGTTTTGCTAGTTTCTTACTTTAAATTTCAATATTAATACACATTATAAAAGTCTCGTCCCTTACGTAAATTCGATCTCGAACAACTCGAAATTCAAAAACAAAAACGAATAAATTACTTCGTTCTCCATGATTCTCATCGTTTCGAGTCTCCTCAAGAAATGTACTTTGAATAAATTGATTCTAATTGAGATGTGAGAACAAGATGCAAATAGGTAGATACCGACGTATTTTCGATCTCCTCTCTCCTCTCATGAATTTCGTTGGCTAAATCAAGGTTTTGAATGAAGAACCTAGCGTCACAAGCCCTGCTCTTAAAATCACATACCTGCACTCAAAATTACCTTTTTCTCTAACATATTGCTTTAAAGATCTTACATCATCATCTCACAAGAATCTTAAGTACTTGCCATCAACAACCTTTGAATCGTAAATATTTCCCAATTGATAACGCTTAAACTTCTTTCATCACAGATATTTATTTGTTTGTTCCTCTTGTTTTCACAAATTGCTGTAGACGCCTTTTGTTGAAGACTTTTCGGTGCCTTTCAATATATAACAACATCAAACTTTAATCTCTTAAGTTTTCACCTTCAATACAATATTTCTCCTTGATAGCCACTTGAATAGAAATTTGTTTGCGTCGCCAACGCAGCCCTTATAGTAATTGAGTAGGGAATTGAAAAAGGTCCCGAAAACCAATAAATTGTTCTTATCTCCTTCTCGCTCTCAAATGCCAAAATAAAAATAACCATAACCCTGATCATTTATTAGGCACACTCCTACACTCTATATTCATATATCTACACATCATTCAAGTCTGTAGGTTATGGTTCCTACTCTAGGTCCCTGTGGTGAGATAAAAGTTTTTCTCCTAACACTAATTTTTATACAACAAAATACCTATTGACCTATAATGACATTCAACGATGATGACGGTGATGTGTACCAAACCCCAAAAATTTATCCACAAAATTCAAGGGTCCTCGATGTCCTTCGACAATAAGGAAAAACCTCTCCAAAAGACGATATAAATAGCTTTCCATCTCGGAAACATTCATCTCTGCTCCATTTCCATTTCTAGTTCAAGTTTGTGGCGGAACCTTATCTCATCAATTATATCCATTTATTGATTGCTTCTTCTGACGCATCAAGGTCAAATTGTTCTTTGGGGTGACTGTCGAACTCGGGGCGAAAAATAACCCACATCCTTCCGTATAATTTTGTGAGATTTCAGTTTGTAAAATTTATTGCACCCAATTGGCACATCTGAGCCCTCATACAAATTAGTTAATTTACTCGTTACGCAAATTAAATTCCTTTGTTTTTTCATTTTTTGTTGTGTTTTGTTTTTATCCTTTCAAAGCGTCGTTGTCCTTGCCGTCAGACCATGGGGAAACCCTTGAAAATGAAAACAACATCCAAGAACGATGATAATCCCGCATAAAAATCTACTTTCCGATTATTCATCGGGTGTGAGGGTTGAAGGCGGATTACCTATAAAAATAAACTCAATTTGTTTCACTCGACTTGCTAAGTAGTTAACCCACACGCAAACAAAGAAGAAAAAAAAATGAAATAAGTGAAAGTTTAAGTCAACACGAGAGAATGAGCATTTCATACGACACTTCCTCAGCAATCACCATTTTGGATTGCGAGATCCCTTTTTTATTCTAATTTGAATTTTTATCGACTGTGAATATAAATTTTTGGTTTATTTCGGTAAAAAATAAAATAATTGAGGTCCAACATAAAATGGAAATTCTAAATGAAATTCCTACCATTAACGATTTGTTTGTGCGATTGTTGCGAATAAGAATATTAAATTTGAGTGGTCGAGTGGGAAAAATAGCTTTAATGTCCAAAGGACTTCAACGTATTAAAATGCTTTGAAATGTTTGTTCAAAGAGTGTGAGTTCATTAATGGTTGGATAAATCAGGGTCTTGAATATCAAGCTGTTAATATATTGAGTAAAGAGTTTTGGACGCATTTACTTGGCCAAGTCGAACATTGTATTATCTGTTCTTCAACTGATATGAATAGGGACACTACTTAAGTCTGCGAGTGTCGTTAATAATGCCAATACAATACCATTCACATAGCATATGAATTGGATGGTTTTGCTGAAGACAATGTTTAAACACTTTTTTGAATAAACAACATTACACTGCTCCTACTCTAAAATAGCACCCATGAGATGTTGCCCAATCGTCACTGAACTGCTCGAGGTGTAACGTCATGAGGCATAGCTGGTTCAATTTTCGTCGGATTTCTAAGTTTAAGGAAATGTGGCCTTAGTTGTGACGGTTAGTTTATGAACTCGAACTTGAAATTTGTTGGTATTTTCTACGACAATACAAATATTTGATCTATCGTTGATTTGACTGGGTTTTAACCTTTCTGATTCCTACCGATGATAGTCTTTCAAGCTTGTAGACGTTTTCAAAGAAGGCAGGATAGGATTTGATGAGCAGCATTAGCAAAAGGCCATGGAGCTTCTTTTTGTATTGTCTGGTTAAAATGGGTTTACAATGAATGATTGCCTGTGCCTCGATGCTTCTCTTTTCCTTACACGCAATGTTTCCTAATCAACTTTTTTTTTTTGTTTATTGGATAATCTTCTCGTCTAAAATACATAGTAACCTTCGGTATTCTTGGCTTCCTGTTTCATGTTTGCAATGATGAACCTAAATACGATTTTGAAAAGCCTTATTTTGATACTGCATAATCCTCAACTCACCAAGCTCTTAAAAACTGAAGGATATACAACTTTTCAGGAATTAAATTAAAATTGAAAAAAAAATCATAAAATAACCTCCCCAAAGTGGTTATTCTTTAACGACCTGCTTTGATTCCATTTGAACACATGCTCATATTCCAACTGAAATTTTCAAAATTTTATGGAATCTGCACTTGAAGGGATTTCATTACCCAATTTAATGTCAGTGATTCCCTTACCAGTTATTACTTTTATTTTTCTAACCAAACATGATTACTTCTGTGACGTTTTCCATACCAAAACCTTTTTAGCTGGCTCTCGGGAATCTTGTCGTTTCCGATGGACCCAGATTCTCGTTATCTCGTGTTTTCTATATCGATTTATAAGAAATCCCATCATTTATCTTCAAGAAAAATATCCCTCTGGCCATAACATCACATCATAATATTAATAGTTAACAATATATGAATGTGAATTGCTAAAGATACTCTTGTAGCCTTTTTTTCTGCCTCCACACTCACTCTAGAGAAATGTATGCATGATAAATATTTATGTGATGCAATAAATCAAAAATCTCTGTTTATTTTGCTTGACTTCTGACTTTGTACCGTAAAAAAAATTGAAAAGAAAAAAAAAACATAGCATGTATGAACATTCGTCGAGAAAATCCTAAAGAAAGCGAAATGCATACAAAAAACCGATGGGCCAAATAGTGATGACGATGTAGTGTATAGTGGGAGGATTGAAAAGTGAATTGTGTTACTGCATGATGGTTATCGAATTGAACAAACACATCGTTTTCCTGGGCTGGAAGTTCTTTTTGAATGCCAAACATGATTTGGAATGATTTTGAGAAATCGAGAGTTGTTGGCGCAATTTTGAGATTCGACGAGCATGACTGACATCTTGATAACGATGCGGGTAATGTGCTATTCTTCCCTTTCAATGATTTCGAATTAACAATAGTCGGGAAGAATGTTTGCTGTTTTCAATAGTTGTTATTGAGTTTGAGTGTTGAAAAATGAGTTATGAACATGACAGGAATTGTGTTTGTTATTTTTGTAGAAAAACAAAGAACAAAATTCTCTATAGATGATCGTAGAAGGAACCGTTTGACATGGACATATTGCTATACCAAACGATGTGCGAAGAATAAAGGAATTTCATCCAAAGACTTTTTATTGAACAGACCTGTTTCTTATCGTCCTTTGGAATGCTTATAAGAATTGAAAATACCCTCTAAGAACAGTAATGCATCGTCTTGTAATCCTATGAGATCCTTATTTTCATAAAAGAGAATTCTTTCAAGATAATGCATATTTTATGTGCAATAATGCTGACATTATTTTGCTGGCATGTGTTATCAGACACAGACAGTTACTAAAAACCCAATATCCATTCACCTTTTAAGGAAATGCACATAATTTATTAAAATTAACCTCTGACATTACCATTGTCAAAATCTCTCTCTTAACGACATTTAGGTAAACCAGTCGTTGAATAAAAAATAACCCAACCAAGATCTACCGACCGACAGTTTGATATTTCAGAATTGAACAGGTGTGGGATTAATTTAATATCGAAAAAGGACCAACGAGAAATAAGTTCACTACGTGGGTTATATCATTTTGGGACCTTCTTTTCCTTCATAGCCGACAGCTTGTCCCTTTTCCTGTCCTTTTGCCGTTCACAGAAAGGAAAATATCAACTCAGATCGTCTCGATATCTCTGCCGCCTTCAGGAACTTAACCCAGATAAGTGGTTACACCACATTTCCTTTTAACAAGCGAAGAGAGAAATTGAATGAAACATTTATATATGTTAACCTGTAAAGAGAGAAGAAAAATAGGATCCAATCGTACATTCATACCACAACTGGTCTTATTTCTATATATTGGAATAAAATGAAGAATTTAAAATTGATGTCTCCAGTGTGTCTCCGAGTGCTGTCACAGTTGAATGAATGGAAAGAATTAGATAGTTTGTTTGCCTGGAAGAATATTTGAGTAGATTTTTCAAATTCATTGGGGACTTGTTTTTATTTACAAATAATACCAACAGCGAACGAATAAAACCGATATTGTGTAGGATAAACAGGAAGCAAAGGGAACAATAGAAACGGCTATTGTTATTTGTTACCACAAGTGTAACATTGAAATAAACTACAAGGGTTCTACTCAAACTTCAAGTGGTTTTGTGGAGAAATGTAAGCAAATGCTCTTTTATTTTCGTCTTTTTAAAATTTAGTCCTTGGGGATATTTCCAAAAACTGTTGGTACCAAATCGGTGTTACTCAAAAGTTTATCCTTCAAGGTTTGTTTGTTATTCTTTCAAGTCAATCCTTAAGCCATCTTGAAGTATGTTATGTCGATGTCGGACGCACACGCGAAGATATAAATGCTTTGTTTGAAGAATTTGCTATTAAAAACAAGCAAAAGCCATTTCATAAAATATGTATGTAGCTATTTATTTATGACATGCGAAGGCGCGCATGAATTCATTTCTGATGTTTTCTTCCAGCCTCCTTGACTTTGACAGCTCTTGAAATATCTCAATTATGAAAAGAACAATCAAAATGACAACATTTCATCGTGTCTAAAATTTACATCAACTCAATAATTTAACTCTGAGTTGTAGAACTTCAATTAATTTTATTCAATAATTCAAGATTCAAGATAGATCATTTGCGAATAGAACTTTCAATTCTCCAAAAAGCCATTAATATTAAATTTAATGTGAAAGGCGTCTGACTCTGGTTAAAATTCACCATATGGGCCAGACGGTGTTTTATGAGTACCCTACTGATGGCAATTTAATCAAAAGTTACTGCCTCCTTAAATGAGAAATTAATTAGAATTCCTCTTTATATCATCGTTTGTGAATTGAATTCTTTAACTCTTTCAACTTTCACACACCAGTTAGTCGATTAAAGTGCGTGGGGTGGGGCGTGTGTTCTGACTCTGTCCTTCCAATCCTCTTAAAGGCCTTTCTTATGGTATGGGGTACTCATACTGAATTCAATTCATTATTCTAGAGAAACTTTGATTATGAAATCAAGAATGTTTGCGTATAGTATGCAAACAAATCAATAAATGGTTACCGGAGCGGACTATTGGAATAAGCTCTCCTTCTGCCGTGTTTAGATTGGCTTTAATTATGAATAGGGCTATGGGCCTGTTTGGGTTTCACTTTCAATAGTTAATTATATTTTGCTGGAATTGGTCTGGTTTGAATTGGTATAATAAATTGGGCGATTAAGTTTTTGGGGTTTGGGAAATCATCGGTTGGCAATCAGGTTATGCAGAGGCACAATATGTACCAAGAGACTTATTTACTTTGGTTCGAATTTATTAACTAAAATGGAATATCATATTTGGAAAGAACAACTGTTCGATTAAACAAACCAAAGACTAGATTTGTAAATATTTGCATACATCTAAAATTATAATTGTTTGGGATTTGTTGAGTGTGTGTTGAACTCTATAAGTCAACGTTATTTGGTAAACGAACTAATGCCAGAAGTTAGGGCAGGCAAGTATTTGCTCAAAAACGAGAAGAACAAGATCTTGCACAAAACTTCAACTTCGTCTTTTATAAACTTCGAAAAACACCCCAGAATTAACAATTTGATTGAAGGCGATTTTGAGTTTTTCTCGTTTTCTTGATGATGTTAGAAAAGTTCTGATTTATTGCGATGGTTATCTTTAATTTGTTTAAATGTGAAATAATGTCAGTCATTTAAATACCTTAATCGCAACCATAAATCAATGATGTTGAGCCTTTCATTTGTTTTTTATACATCCTCAATCAAATTCGTTGTAGAAACATTTTTAACTGCGATCATAATCTCAATATCGGTGATTTATGGAAAAAGTATTGACGCAAACCTCAACCCTTTGGCCTCCATTAACTCATATTACCATCTGACAGAAACATCTATCCTTCGATTAGACCATTAAGCCCAGTAATCTCCAATCGTTTGAAAGCCAATAAAACTTAATCTCCGGATCCGATTTCACTATGTGTATCCTCTTCTGCATATTTATTATCTTCGAAAAGGTCCTTCCTGGTGTTTTAACAGTTTCTACGACTTTTGATACCTTCCATTTAATCTTTAAGAGGTCCAAATCCTAAAGCTTTCCCTCCCACATCGTTTCGAACAACCAACAACAAAAAAAGGGTATTGCACCCTCAAAAAATAAATATAAATCCAAAGTGAAAAGTGACAATCGATTTGTTTGCATTTTTGTTCTTGTTTTCTTTTAAAATTTGCGTCACATAAAGAAGCAAATAGAAGACGTGGAGGTTAGTCAATCAAAATGTGACATCTCCAAATTCCAAAATCAGGCATAGTCGAAAAAGTTTATATTTCTTCCCTGCCCCCGTGGATTTTCTTTTGATTTATATACAAAAAAAAATCATCCGGTTCTCTTGCTACAAAAGCAATGAAAACAAGCACAAAAGGAACAAATAAAAATCTTCAGCCTTTTCAACGATTTTCCGCTTTCAACGAATTTGATTTATTTGGGCGATACCCAGCAACAAAAATTGACAGCGGGCGCTAGCACAACATCCAGCCATAGACATAACTTTCGAATAAAATTAAATCTACATTTCACACAAAATTAGATTTTGTATACGAGAGTGCGATTATCCCTCTAGGTTCTCGGGTTCTATGGGCTCTGGGGAGTGATTTGGTCAAAGAGCAAAGGTTAAAATTGCCTCTTGCGAAAATTCTGGAAAAAATCCTTTCACGAATTCCTTGAAGCGGGTGGAGGAATTTCCCGCCCTCCCTGTGGTGGTCCTGTCTCGTTAGATTATTATCATACCATACCGATACTCAGTTGGCAAAACGTAAAATATTTCGGGTTTTTTGGGATATCTTTGGAAATACTTGGAAATCGTCACATTTTGAGGTCGGTCATGAAGCGACAGGCCAGCAGCCGGATGGTAGAAGGATTTATCTGTTTTATGCCCACCTCCAGCTGGATAACGATTCCGATCGTTTGCATAGCTGAAGTCTTTGCTGGATGGATATTTTATGTTAAGGCGATTTATGGTTTCTGGAAAATAAAGAATCACAAAGAGCTTTAACGACCGACGACGGAGAATACAAAAATTTATGGTAGAACAGGATGTTAACATGATATCGAAAGAATAGCAAATTCACACAACCTCAACCAGCACTCTTTTTTTTTTGCAATGTTTAAAGGAGTTCGTGAATTTGTCGTAATATTTTCTTTTATTATAAAACTAAAAGTGACATTTCTATGAAAAGTTATTAGGTCTACATTTAAGCAGAATGCCGGAACGAGATTGTTTGTGTTTTTCCTTTCGGTATAGATGTATTCAACTTAAAACAGTGACACATGTTTTCTGTCCTAAAATAGGTTCGAGTCATGACCCCGAAACAGAACGTTTGCTTTTTTAAATAATTAAAAATGCATTTGAAATTTTGGCTAGCTATTTTGATATCTGTCGCAAAATCGAAACAATCACTTCGAAATGTTGTCTTTTTCATGTCTGTCCATTTCGTATAGCTAAGTTGTTTGTATTGTTTACATTGAAATAAATTAAAATATTAATGACTTCATTATGTCCTTTAAGACCTTTTCAAATTGAATAGAAGAAACAATTTGAAGGAAAGATGTAAAAAGGTAATTTGAACGCGTTATTAGGCAAAACAGAAAAAGGACCTTTTTTATCCGAAGTCTGCATGAAGAAAGAGAATTAACATTTAATTGGCTTATTCATTATTAACGATGGTCCTCTTTGCCATCAGCAAAATGTTGTACCGATTGTTTTTATTTTCAATTTGGACAAAATAGTCAGGAGAGGCAATTTTTATTTTTTATTTTGTGTTAACAAACCATACAAATTTAATACATAAAATGTTTTTAAACGTCCATAGCGTTCCAAAAAAGTATCCTCAAAAATACGTTGTTGGCCTGTCCAAATAAAGTTGTATCAATGTTCTTTTGTTTACAAAATTCACATTTAAAACGTTGTTAAGGAACTTACATATACAAATGTTTGTTCACCGCTACAAACTACAACGGAGTACAGGAAAATAAAACGTTTTTATATTTTACTGTTTGTTTAATCGAATTCCAGGGATATAGGAGATGGAAAGAATAAACAATATTCGATCCTGAGAAGCTTTTCGTGTACACATATAAAAATCAATTTTGCTAATGAATGAAAACCAAAACAGTGCTTAATCTTTTGTAAGGCCGAAATCAGCTGACATCTCCGAATTGCTGAATTTTTCAAAAAGCTGATCGATCAGTAGTGTCCGTGGCTTAGTGGTTATGTGCGTTGGCTGCTAAGCAGAACACTGTGGGTTCGAATCCTACTCGTACCTATAAAAGTTTTCACCTTTCACGGGTACTTCCTCTTGTGAAGAACTGACAAAACTTCCAAGAGTATCAATCTGTCATGAAAATAGTGCTTTTGAACTTTGCCGTTCGGAATCGGCGTTAATTTGTAGGTCCCCTCAATTTTTCGCACGCACTTAGAGAATTGTTTATGAGAGTAAGCCATTTAGGCCTTGGCTCTCAAGAACTGTCGCACGGCTTGCACCACTCTATTAATACTATTATTATTTTTGATCGAACAATATCTTTGGCGATCGGAAAGTGCATTTTAAATTCGACATCCTTTTTTCAAAGTACATAGTTTTCTATACAGTTCCGTCTATTTCGTTATTTTTTCTTATAAGGATATTGAATATCTCGTCATGGCTTTCCTCAGGAATGTTTATCAGTTTAATCAGCTAAAATGGAACCTCATGCCCGATGAATGGAACCTCAGCATTGTTTGGCCGATCCTGAAAAGGGAGATCCTCTAAACTGCGCCAACTACAGAGGAATCAGCCTACTTAACATCGCCTACAAGATCCTCTCTGCCGTAATATGTGAACGTGTGAAGCCATTCCTTAACAATCTGATTGGTCCTTATAAATGTGGCTTCAGACCTCCAGGAAAGTCAACCATCGACCAAATTATCACTTTTCGGTAGATCTTGGAAAAAACCTATGCACTCCAAATCGATAACCACCACCTTTTCACCGATTTTAGGACCACGAATGACAGCATCTACAGAGACGAACAGGTAAAAGAAGACTTACTACAGAAATGATCCTGTGAAGTATAGTCTTAACAATCTTCAATAAAATAATGGAAGATGGGTGTATCCCTCGACAATTTACAGAATCCTTGATCTTTCCTATCTACAAGAAAGGTAGTACAACAGATCCGGCAAATTAAAGGGGCATATCGTTCTTGAACGCTTCATATAAGATTTTTACAACTGTCCTGCAGCATCGTCTCAATGTATGGATCAGGAACAATAATCTAATTTGGGAGTGTCAAGCTGGTTTTAGATCAGGCTATTCTACAATTGACCACATTTTCGTCTTGAGAAGTATTGCAGAATCATTTATGAATAAAGGAGCAAAACTATATGCATTATTTGTTGACTTTAATTTAGCATTTGATACTGTTAATAGAAATGCTTTGATATATAAGTTGTATCGCATGGGAATGTCCTGGAGATTTGCAAGGATAATCCAAAATCTTTATAGCAGCACAAAATCAGCTGTCTGGAATGGCGAAGAGATGTCAGATTGGTTCCACACTTGCACAGGAGTTAGACAAGGATGTACTCTAAGCCCATCGTTATATGCCCTCTATATTGAAGATCTCGTGGAATGCCTACCTTGTGGTATTGAGTACGCCGGAAAAACTATCAAAGCACGCCAGAATCTCTCCAATTAATGATAAAATGATAATGATAATGATATGGAACTTGACTGTGAATTTAGAAAAGTCAAAAGTCATGATATTCAGGAAAAGGGGCGGGCGTAACCATAACAGTGAGAAATGGTGGTATAATTGAGAGACAATCGAAGTTGTCAACGAGTACAGGTACCTAGGGATACTAATGACTAAGAACCTGCACATGGAGAACCACTTTAAGGATAAGCTTGCAAAGGCTAAGACCGCAATCGCTGCCACGTGGAACAGGTGTTTTTCGAACAATAATATTAGACATAGTGCCAAATTTGTAGTCTTTGAAGCAGTTTCAGAAGCCATCATGTTATATTCGGCTCAGGTGTGGGGCTACAAGCAGTATGAAACGGTGGAAAAATTGCTGAGATATTATATTAAAAGAATCTTTCATATTCCGTCCAACGCCCCAAATTATCTGGTCATGCTGGAAACTGGACTTCCACCTCTGTTTATACGGACCCTTAAGCTTCATATAGATTATATTCTTAAGGCCATCAATATGTCTAATGAAAGACTTCCAAAGATAGTAGCGCTTCATATAATAAGGAGAAATACAGGCTGGATGGAAGAATGGCAGGAACTAAATCAATGGTGCGGGCTGCAACTTAACCTCAATTGCGATGACTTAAACGAATGGAAACCAAGGCTTTACGAACTAATAGCAAATGTGGATCGTAAGTGTAGAGAAGGATATGTGATGGAAGCAACAGGCTCAGTTCATAGAACCCTATACAGCAGTTTGAACCATAATTTTAATGAAAGGAATTATTTTCGAGATGAATATAGTGTTGACGAAATATCCATGATGGGAAGATTAAGAGGTGAACTTCTTTGCCTCAACTACATGCCTCATAGAGACGATCTACCGATAATTTGTGATCTATGTAACATGCAAGAGATAGGCCGGTGTCCGGTCTTAGCTGAAACCAGGAGACATTACCTAGGTGCCAATATCTTATCGGTTATCCAGATAATAGATCTCCTCAATGAGATGAACGTCCCAAAATATATTTATGTACTGCAAAGCTTCGTTAAGATATCGACAAAGAATAATAGATGAAGACTTTTAATCTTGCGTAAAGATAGTCATGTTAATTACAAGATATTCAGTTCTTTTTTAATTAATTTATCTAATAAAACAAGAGATTTAATACATGTAAATTTTATTTTTGTCAATCGGATGACGGCAATGCCATGCTCAAAAATTTTGTATATATATTATGTAAACTTAATGTAATGTTTGTAATAAATAAAATCTATCTAATCCATCTAAAAATCAGAGACGAACAGACAAGGCGATGCACTGTCATGCGATTTATTAAACATCGTTCTTGAGAAGATAGTGCAAGTCTCCAAAAAATTTATTCCAAAAGTCTGTTCAACTTCTCGCGTACGCCGATGATATTAATATAATGGGAAGAACACAGCGTGATGGCAATGGTGCCTTTGTAAGAGTTGAGACAGAAGCGGAAAAAATGGGTTTAGCGGTAGATGACGGAAAAATGAAGTTAGTATATGCTGTCTTCGAGGAAGGCCACCCACACCGACCGACGGCTCGGACAGAACGTCACAATAGACGCATACAACTTCGAGGTAGGAGAGGAGTTTGTCTACCTATACTTCGCTACTAGCACGGGCAATAACACCAGCGCCGAGATCAGAAGAAAAATAACTCTTGCTAATCGCTGTTTCTTTTGGCTAAGAAAGCAATTGAGTGGAAAAGCCCTCTCTTGAGCAACTAAGGTAAAACTATATAACGTCTTCATCATCCCAGTCCTGCTATATTGTGCAGACGCATCGACCTTGACAAAATCGGAGGAATTTGCCTTAAACTGTTTCGAGAGGAAAGTTCTTCGGTTGCATTCAATTTCGATTTTAGAACATAGAATTTGTAACTTGATCAGCTAGTCGTTTTTAAAATATCACCTACCAAAATTCTTGATAGTGAATTCAAAAGTAGCAAACAAACTTCCCAGCTTCTTGTTCATCTACACATGTTTTCTTGTTGAAAAAATGTATCCT
Source organism: Sphaerophoria rueppellii (assembly GCA_920937365.1). Taxonomy (NCBI): domain Eukaryota; kingdom Metazoa; phylum Arthropoda; class Insecta; order Diptera; family Syrphidae; genus Sphaerophoria; species Sphaerophoria rueppellii. Next base: position 11,930,912 of record CAKKXW010000002.1, on the reverse strand, counting down.
TAAACATCAACTTAAAAAAGAAAACAATTTCATTTATAAAAAGAGAAAAAAATTGCTCCATTTTTAAGGACAAAATAATATGTGCCACTTTAAATAGTGGCCTTTGAATGCAACAAACGTTGAACAATGTCCTTAAATACTCTTTTTTCAAATAAAATACCTACTAGAGAACAGATTAGGAAAATGCTTTAGCAAGTGCCTCACTTCAACTTTTGGAGACTTCTCAGAGGACGTAAAAGTGTACCGCATGAATCTGAAACAGTGTTTTTTTTCTTTAATTAAGCAATTAAGAGTCAAGGTCCTTTTCCAAACGCCCCGAAAAAGAGTATTATTACGGTTGCAACAAAAGTAATTAACATTTAAAGTTACTTGGTTAATTACTCCCTGCCAAAAAAACACAATAAATTGAAGCTGAGAATGAGATAAATTGATAAAAGCACTGTTTTGCTTTAAAAAGTCCTTTTTTTGTAAACGAAATGAACTCACCATCAAAGGTAACTTCATTTCAAAATTGTGGTACAACTGAAAGCTTATAGTCTTCCGGCTACAAAACGAAATTCTTTTTTTTTTTTTGCTCCAGTGGACGAAATGTTTCTGATAGGTTTTCACTTCAATTTATGTGGTTTCATAGGTATTTCACAAATCCTTTAAAAAAAAGCTGCCTCGCATAGTTTTGATTGGTTTTCCTTCCTGAAGTTTGAATGGAATTTTTCAGTTTTTTTTTTTTGTTTTTGAAATCCTGCATGTCATTAAACCATTTCAATCAACCTGGTAGTAAATCACTTCAGATTGCTAAGAAGTGATATTCCCCCACTTGTCACTTATCAACAAAACTACTCTTCCTGACATTAAGTAAACTTATGTAAACATTTCACTAGCATTTCACATCCTAATGCTGATGATGATGATGATGATGATGATGGTGCTTAGCGTTTTAATATTTTAAACTCACAAAGAAAGACTTTCATCCAGGACACCACTTACAATAAAGAAAGAAACTCATCAACTTGTGTGTGCCAAGTTGGTTGAAATAAATAAAAACGTGCGAGTTTGCATAAGGATAGCGAAGCAAAATGAAAAATAAGTGAGAGGGAGAGAAAAAAACTGCACAGCTTCTGCACGCCAATATTAATTTAGGACACAAAATTGGTTGAAAAGTTGTTGACTATAACGCTGCTGAATGAAGCTATTTTTTTGCACGGAAAATTAGTTTTCATAAAATATCTCGAATCGTTCTCGTCGCGTCGCGTTGTCGTCGCCGGTAGTTGCTGACATCGTCATGATGTTGATGGAAGCTCAAAGTCGCCCTCATCCACCTTTCTTCAATTTGCTATGCAATTTAGTTTCCTTTGTTGTTTTTAAGTTGCAGTTGAACAAAAAACAACTACCATCTAACTGGATTGGTCCTTTTTTCTTCAATGACGGACAAGCAAATCCCATAGTTGGGCGCCATTCCTCAGTTTTGCATGTAAGCTCATGGCAAGAGATTTCATTTCTTTTTTTCGCCATTTTTGTGGGTTAAAATTGTGCACTTTGCATGCGAGTTACAAAAAATAATTAGCGTTTGCCAGTTTTGCATTCATGGCACCCGCGCTTTTTTTTTCTGGAGTTTACCTGCGAATGGCAGACTTTTGGCAAGTTTTTTTCGTTTCGTTTGTTTTTTTTTTTTTTGTGCAACAAAGCATAAAGGTGGAACAAGTAAGTCGTTAGGAACCATTGTTATTCGTATTGTTAGTTTTTTGGTTGCAACTTTGAAAGAAGTTTTTGTTTGCATTGTTGGAAGGAAGATACACTGTCTGTTTGTTCAGACACAGAGGATATGGTTTTTGAAGTGCAGTAAATGCAAATGTGCTTCATGTATGTAAATTCAAGAGTGTATTATAGACTAAGCGAATTAAAAGTACATTTGAAGTTGTTTTATTGTTTTACTTGCATTCAGGAATTTTCAGTAAGAATGAGATGAAAATTCTGATACTAGTTTTGTAAGGATAAGTTTTGTTGGATTTTTGTTTGTCTTTCAACGTATTGTCTTGCAAGACTAACAGTTTATTTGAAAAGTTGTTTACAGGATAACGCAATTATTATTCATGCTGTTAAATTAAAATACGTAAAACGGAGTTTCTTAGTATTTTTAAAACAGTTGCTAACTTGAAATTAACGCATCTTATGAGTACGGTATCCAGACAAGTTGGGAAGACTCAATACTGCGTAATTTTTTGTCTTAGGCCTGTCGTGCATACTACCGCCTATTGTTTGATGAGGAATTTTTATTGGTTTAAAAATAAACAAATTGACAACTTTTTCGAATACTGCCAGCTAACACCTTTCATTTGAGATTTCAATTAAAAGCTATCCAAAAGAAGGCCGAACATCAAGTTTCCAAATAATCTTACTCTATACCTACCACAAAAACTAAGGTCTAATTTGTGTCTTAAATTTGAAATAGCCTTGAAGAAAGTTATCGCATAAAAAGGAACACACAATAAAATAAAATTCTACCACCTAGAAACTAGAAAATAATTGAACACCCTCAAAACTTTTATTTTCACCTGCAAAGAATTCTAAGCTCATAATTTTACGGTTAAACTACCTCAAAAATGTGTTGAAATCTTCTCTCCCTCTTAAACTAGAAACTTGGTTGTTGGAAAAATTCCATTCATTTTTTTTTTGCTGATAGAACAAAAGTTAAACTTCTCTCACACTCACTTTCTCATCGACCGAATACGAAGGTTTTTTTCTTAGCCAACATTTTCGTCACGTAAAAAAAGGGAAAACTTTCATTCTTGCCGGTGCAAGAAGGTAGTCCTTTCTATGTTCATTGCTAAAGTTAAAAATGCGAAGAAAAAAGACAGAAAAATTCAATCATAACTTCTGCTATTGACATGTTAATTGAAGTGGAATGCATTCGCAATAAGGAAAAAGAGCTTCTCAGAAATCCTTGTTGAACAAAATTTACTCAACTTGATGAAATATTCTACATTTTTGTTTCCAATTTATGTACATATCAAATATACTCGTATGAATTTAACGTTCATCTGAATATTACACTGTCAACATCCTGAGAATGCATTTTCTTATCCAAAAACGAAATGAATTGGAAAAGTAGAAAAAGTAGGTCCGCCTACACTCCTCGAGTCCTGCAAGTGCTCCGCAGGCAAATTTATTCAAAAATGATCTCATCAAAATTATTCAAAAACAACATGAGTGTATAAATTTCATGAAATTTTCCACTCATCATATTCGGTATCATTTTTTCTTCTTCTTCTTTCAAATAAAATGTCCCAAATAACCCGAAGCACTCGTTCCATTTTCAAACATGAGTGAAAGTGAAGAAACTTGAAAACGCGCTGAGAGGAAAAAAAAGCAACTTTTGTTCACATGTTTTCGAAGAGTCTGGCTGAAGTAAAGTCAATAAAAAAGTTTTCTCGCACACGAATTATACATAAATTGTTAACATTCTAAATGAATTTTTAGACGTATTGAAGTTTAATTTCTTTTCTAAATACATTTGGATGGAACGGAAGGATGAAAATTTACACATTCAAAATTATGTGAATATGAGAGTAGGCAACCTACCTACTTGAAATTTGAGTGAAGAGAGGGTCTTGACTTAATGAAAAAGAAAGATGAAAGTAAAACTTAATTACTTTTAATGATTTAAATGACAAACGACGTCGACGACGACGCGACGAAATTAAGGACTCCTCATGTTGATGAGCATTATATTTGAGATATTAACTAAAATGTTAAAAACAAAATTTCGTATTCGTATTACGAATTTCGTAGTGTGTGAATGAGTGATCCAATGTTTTTGAACGGCTTCTGGTTTCTAAATTTGTAATCGAGCTGCTCATTCATTTAAGTGCATTATTGCGAAATGAAGTTTTAACTTTTAAAACGGTGTTAGTTTTGTCTGAATGTTTGCAATTGCAAAAAATGTGCTAGGTATATGGTAAGTAAGCTTTTGCGAAATTGTTTTGACTCATCATAATACGTCGTTTTCAGATCGTAAAAGTGAAAACACAAAATAGCTACTTCTTTTTATAAATTTTACTAATTGCACCCAGTTTCCGTAATAAAAGATTAAACAGACTGATAATCAGCCCTATCGAGGTATTTTTCGGAGCGGAGAATTTTCCGCAACGCAAATATGGTCGGTGCTTAAATTTGTATTCGAGCTAATTGTCATCGGACAAAAATATGGCAACCAGCTTTAAACACAATTAAAAACAAAAAATTCCGCAAACAATTTTCTGCGGACAAATCGGAAATAAAACTATTAAAAATGAAGGAAAATAAAGCTAGTCATCGCACCACATTGTTACTCATCGTACTGCGTTACTTCATATCGGGAAAAATTCCGAAATGTAAGTCGGAAGAATACCTCGAAGCAAAACTTGTCCGAAACGTACAAAATCGGACAAAATTCCGCTCCGAAAAATACCTCGATAGGGCAGAATGACAAAGCTAATCACATGAATTGAATTTTACGTATTCAATTCACATTCACTACCTTTGGAAAATATTATAAGTAGACTAGTACGATAGTATTTAAATCGGATTTGCTACTGCAACCGAATGAAATCTAAAAGTTAGCCCAAAATAGTCCAAATCCTTTCAGCATCGGAACCCCGCCCCCCCTCCACACGCGGTAAAGGGTTTAGATTTTGAAGATATTTCGTCTATTATGATTGCCACCAAGGGCTTTCGCTTTAGTACCTGCTGATCCACTGTAAGTCCTACTGCCGTCCGTATTAATTGCCACCACAATGGCATCGTACTCGTACCTGTCGATCCATGCCAGGGTATTGTATACGCCGATCCGTACCACTTTAGACATGTCGTAACTACTGATCTGCATTACTTAGGGTATTTTCCCCGATCGCTGCAATCCCCCGTTTCTATTTTGTTCAAGGACCTGTCAAAACATACCAGAACAGCAACCAACGACCCTCTTCTAGGGGTAGCTGAGACCAGACCGTGTCACCAGTCATTTTATTTATTCATTTATTTACTTTCCATAGGAAGTTATTGTAATGGGGCCGATTTCATGAATCTCTAGTTTTGTCATATCTCCGTGCTTTGAATCAACCCTTTTTATCATGACGTCTGTTTGTGTGTATGTACGTATGTCCGTATGTACGTATGTAAGTTAAGTTTTTTCTGCTCGATTATCTCACGAATCACTTATCGTATTACTATTAATTGGTCTGATTAGAAGCGGAATTGCTTTGTTTAACAGAAGATGTGAAAGAAGTAAAAATACGCCACTCGACTGGATGCAGAATTGCCTAGTTAAGAATTGATAAGGTTTTCAGTGAAATCGGTTCAGCGGTTTTTCAAAAGGAATGAAAAAAAAAAACAAAAAACAATTCTTTCAAAACCTGAAAGTATTCTTCATTTATTCATGAAAGTTATGATAATTTTAGCATACGTTGAGATTAAGCGGAAATACAGGGTGCGCCATCCTGTACGCACTCATAGTTTCTTACTGCGTTAGTATTGTAATTTAATTTAATTTAAAGGTTATTTGTCAAAAGGTTCAGAAGACCTTGCATTAAAGTTTCGTGTTTTGTTCAATAAGAACTTGGCTGAAAGCCAAAACGCAAATCACTAACAAGCCGAATTGTGTCTAGCCATATGATCAGGTGGCGTTGACGGAACTAAAAGTCACTCAATCGGCTGTTTTCCTTGATTTTCAATAATACCACTTTAATGATTTACTATGCTTAAGCGCTATAGTAGGTGATCGAATTCAAGCTTTTCCAACAAACAAAAATCTAATCTAATCAATGCCTGAAATTCCTTTCCAGCAAAAATATGTGAGCTAGTTCTAATGCATGAAGAAACAACATTCTTACGAATGCACGAAGAACAAAAACAAAAAGGATCCTTATTGAGTTGACTTGATTAAACCTACATTAATTCAAATTAAGCTTCTATTTATATTTCTCTCACTTAATCAAATCATCCATCTGAATCATATTTTTGCTCTTCATTTCTGAATATGTTTTGCATCAAATTACACCCGAAAATGTGTGCCATTTATTACATAAATTCAATTATCTTGTGAGTCACTGTATCACAAGTCAACAAAAAATGTATAAATCTCTATTACGAACGTGGAATAAATTTAAGTACGTAATCTTATGCGAGTATTTGGAATGAAATAGAACACAAGAGAACATGATAGTTTTCCTTTCACATAAATTCTTTTCCATAAAAATCTATTTGAATTAAAGTAAATAAAGGACTCTTGCTGAGAGAATCCTGTACCAAAAATTTGAATATGATTTTTTTGCATTTTTTTAACGTTTGCATAAAAGTGAAAATTCTCCACACACCAATTAACATATTTATTATTCTCTTCCAAATTATTATGTTTTCATAAATCGAAAGTTCCATAATTCATTTAAATGTCAACTCGACAGCACTTTTGACCCTTCAAGGACTTCCGAAAGTACTTTTTTTTACTAGCTAATAATTGCTTAATGTCAGAATCGTGATATTTATGATGTCTTGAAAGTTATTTGTAAGACCTTTTCGCCTTTTTATTTCGGTCTATAACGAATACGATACATTTTTTCTAAGATACCCTATCAACTGACTCCGAGAGAAATGTATTGTCATAAACCCTAGAAACAACTTCACTGCTTAGAGTTGAAAAATAGCTACCATTGCATTTATTTTTCGTCTTATTTTTGTTTATGGTTAAAATAAGACTAGTCTCTTCTCTTCTTCTCTTCTCTAAATTATCAACTTAATTTTTGTCAACCTGTGCGAAGATCCTTTCCTCTGTCAATTTATAGAAATAGAAAGAAACCGCCCATCACAAACCACAACAATCTCATTAAAGAGAATCAACTTTATTGACAGCTTAATAGTCTCGGACAGAGACTCTGTGTGGCCAAGAAAAAGAGTGATGACATCCATATCCTTTGTGTATCATTGTGGGTGTGAATTTCGAGCTAGAACAAGCAGAGAACGACTTTTGGAAGAAGCACAGAGATTAAGATTTAATGCTTTCAATTACGTCGAATATTACGTCAAATGACGAGTGTGAGAAAGACGAGAAGAAATCGCTCTGATAAGATAAAAATTCTTTTCCTTCGGAATAAAATAGTGATTTCGGGTTTGTCTTTTCAACCTTTGTATGCAGGATTTAATAGATGTAATGAACTTGGTCTTACTGTCGTCATTGGTATCGTCGTCGTCAGTCGGTCGTCGTCGATTGTATATTTCTATCCCTATAAGGAAAAAGGATACAAACTTTATTCTGTGGTCAATTGAATACAATTGCTTGTGCTTGTTGTTGCTGAGTAAATAGTTTCGAAGATGGATGTTGAGTAGAGCTGTTATTTGGCAAAGGAACAAACAGAACAGTATTGTTGGGTGGTCCTTGTTCGTTTAGTGAATTAAAGTTTCTTTTAGTACTTTTTTTTTTAACGAGGTATCTGTTTTACGTCTTTTTTAATAGAAAACTAGACGAAGCGTATCAAAGGGAGGTTTTAAGTACCAACCAATATAATTTTTCAACCGAATCAAATCGAAAAAAAAAACTTATAGAATGTCTGCTTGAATCGAATCCATCCATCCAATGGGAATTCATGAAATCTTAAGCATAAAATGAAGACTTTAAATTTAAATCTCAGAATTCCTCAATTCATATTCACTCCATGTCATCTTTCAATAAAAATGAATCGTAAATCCTTCCAATCTATCCTTACAAAGCAAAAAGGGTTATGTACAAAATTTATCTTTCCCTTAAAACAGTCGTCCCACTTACAAAAAAAATGAAAGTACGTCATCGAATTTAAGCCATAACTCTTGTTCATTTCAAACGAACAACACACTTCCGTATCATAAAATAACGCAAACATCTTTCATGACGCAAGTTGAAAGGCATGAAATTTGGGGTAAAAAATGTCTGGACAAATTTGTGCTAACCCCATTTTATGACATCTTTGAAAAAACAAGCAAAATGTCTGAACATCAAATCAAGTTGGTCACATTTCATATCATTGTGATTGTTTATGGTTGTTATGGGCAAAAATATAAAATCCTTTTTCTTTGGAACTGTTGTAATAACTTTGAGAGATGTCTGGAGATGATAGCAAATAGAGGCGAAAACAATTTTCGTGATGTCATGTTTTGTTTTGAATGTGATAGTCTTTAAGATATTCTTGAATTGAATCAATTGCCCAACTTGTTATAGTTGATAATCTGAAGGATAACCTTTATTCAGACAAAGAAAAGTGTCGAATCCGTCAAGTTCGCCATCATAACTCCTTCTTTTACTTTATTTTCTGCCATACACACTTTGCTGTATTGAAAGACTTCCCTGTTAGAATTGAGAAGGAGGCATCAAGTGTATACCTATGATTCGCTTTGCTTATTGACATACCGAATGCTGACTTATGAGACACTCACATTGAAAATGAGTGGAGCACAAATTAACAAATTTCCTCAGAATAATATTTTCTCTGCGCACCTCTTGAACCAGCACCAGCAAGGATGTCAAGATTCTGTCCTCTGTTGTTTGTTCGCCATAGGTACGCATTTACCTATGTTGACTGTTGACTGATGAATTCTCTAGATTTTTGTTCTCAATTGATTCAAAGCTGAAAAACACGAACAAAATCACCTCAGGATAATATTAGTTTTATATTTCCACCCTTATATCAACTTTGAGGATAGCTTGAAGTACCTGAGATCCATCCCAAAGAAAATATCCTTCTTAGAATGTCACAAAGGATAAGAAAAACTCACTTACGATTGTGGGCTGGATTGAAGAAGGAAATCGCTTTTGGATTTCCTTTACACTCCTTTTGGGTTTGCTGAAAAAGGATGCTCCAACGAAATAAAAAAGAAGAAGAAAAAAAAAAACTGATGACAACAAGCCTTGATGACGACGATGGTTATGCGATAAAAATAGTGCAAAAGGATGAACTTATGTTGTTGTTGTTTTTCTGGTGTGGTCTTGAGTGTTTATTTTCTTTTGAGAACCAAAGAAAACGAAAAATAAAGTGATGAGATAACGCCGTTGGACGAGCGCTGCTTAGATTTAAGTGTCATAAAAATACACCAGCCAAAGGAAGGAATTTAACCCCTCAGGGTATGCCATATTGCAGGTTTCTTTTTTTGTCATACTTCTCGGTTACGACAAGCGACGACGATTGCCTGAATAGTGACAAACAACAATGGCTGAAAGAGTGAAATGCAATTGGTAACACAAATTGCATTTCAATTGCGGCTTTTGCGATATCCATCCGGATTTTTCAAAGGGTTTTTTTTTCTATTTGAAACTTTGCGCCATTTTTCAATACTTAACATAAAATTGTTCGTTATGAAGAATTTAATTTAACAACTTCAGTTGCCAGCGTGAACGGTTGAGTGCAAAATGTTTATTCGAACCATCAAAAGACCACCCATTCCTTAAAAGGATGTTAAATCCTTATAACCCCAAACATCATAACTCCACTCACATGTCAGATTTTATTAAGCTTCATTGACAAAAAAAAAAAAGAAGATTCAACTTGATTCAAGATGTAAGAGATATGAATTATGATGTGTCTGTGTGTGACTATTATCGATTTTCAATTTTCACATCTTCGAGTGTCATAAATCAAAATATAAATTTTCGATTTTATATTTCTTCATCATTCAAGCAGAGATAAAAGGAATAGAATACCATTGAAAACATCATTTTACAAATTATGTTTTTTTTTTCACAATGATGTTAAGACAACCGAGAGTGAATTTATTTTTACGTATCGGTCTTTTGGGTTTTGAGGAAGATGATAGAATTATATTTGCTCACAAGAAAGTTATATTTTGTCTGATAAATGGTCCGTTTTTTGGGTAAGTTGAGCGTGGAAACACAAATTATTGTTGGGAAACCCCTATGCAAAAACTGCAAATAAGCACACGAGATATTGAAAAATTCAGATCGTTTTCTATTGATTTTGATTCCATTCAAGCAAATCAAATCTGCGAAATAATGAAATCGCTCTGGAGTTTGTCTAAAGGCTTTTAATTGCAAACGAGATCTAGTACAATTTAATAATACTCGGCTCAAAAAATAGCAATAGCAATAGCATGTCCAAAACACCATACATTGAAAATGAGAACAACATCATGTTAGTCCTTTCGAGTTATGAAGTTTTACTTGAGGTTTAAAAAGTCAAAAAATTCTTCAAAAAAAAGGAACAAGTATACATCCGAGTGACTTTCCCATCAAATTGACCTTTTTACCCGTTAAATGTTGATGTAATTATATTGAGATTATTACTTCATTGAATAAGTTGCACCCTATTATTACAAATAATAAGAAGGGGAGAGTGTAGGTAGAGTGTTTTGCATGTAATTGCAATACATATTTTTGGTTTTATTTTCTTAAAAACTGTATCAGCGGTTTTAATAAAAAATAGATTGCTAAGCCTTATATTTTCTGCTTCTATTAAATTTTTTGGGTTATGCTATAGAGAAGAAAAGTGATATGAGAACTAACTTTTAAAACTTCCGCTTCTTTTTTTTCTATATTTCTTGCTATATAAATATAAACACGCAAAATAAATATTAAAAAATCACAATAGTGTTCGTTCGTAGATATAATTCTCTTAGAAAAAGTTTGTTTCTCAGACGGAGGGCTACACAAAATCTTAACCACAAAGTCCTAAAAATTGTCAATGGGCTAGAAAACCAAATTAAGCGAACAAAAATATTAAACTTCATCTCTATATAACCCATACACAAAGGCTCTCAAGGAAATGAAAAAAATAGAAAAACGAACAAAATTCAAAGCAGTTCTTTAGAAATTCTCCATATCATTTAATAGTCCCCTAAAAAAAAGTCTGCCTCTTCCACTTTTTAGCCCAAGCCTGTCGGCGCTCATATCTTGTATCACAGTTTTGTACCACAATTATGTGCGTCATCCTTTTCAACCGGAAGTCATCTTAACAATATTGAAAAATAAAAGAAAAACAAAGTTCAAGATTTGCAGAGATGATAAAGGGAAAAAGTTTTACGACATAAAAGTTGGATTAAAAAAGAACACACATACACAAAATTTGTTCATATACTTAATAAATTATCGTTAACGGCCCAGTCTTTCTGAGATTAAAATTTATATTATGCGAGTTTGTAAATGTTTTTTTTTGTTGTTTTTCGTTTAGTATTAAATTATCAAACAAAAAAAGTTTACCTATCAGAACGTAAAAATGTCAACACATAATTCAGTTCAATAGAATTATGCAAATATGCGGAGATGTTTAATTCCTTAATGTTTTTTCGATGACTTGAATGTTTTTACTGATCCAACGGGATGAATAAATTGAGCTATTAATAGGCGAATATAATGTATTAATAAAGTTATCCATGGTAATTTTTTTCAAACTGTTTTTGAAAAAAAAAAGAAAAATATATGTTGTGACATGACGCCAGTCGAGCATGGCGCCAGATTATCTAGCCCAAAAAGGAAGTTTGTTTTTGTTTTTATGTATGTAGAGATTTTCGATGTTCTCAATGATATGAGACGATTCAGCTTCTTATTTTGGCATAATTACCGATTTTTTAATTAAAGTGAATGTGATAAGGTTAGGAGCATACAAAAACAGTTATAATAATCAAAAGGTCTTCGATAAATTCAATTTTATTTTGAGGTCAAAATGAATACAAAGCACCCAGTTCACAATTTTATTGTATCACAAAAAGAAAGTTTTCTTCACACTGATTACCGAGTTATGACAAAAAAGAACCATATTTTGGGTTAAAGTCCTTAGCTTCATATTTGTAATCCCATCGAAAAAATATTGTCTCATGCAAATATTTTGGCAACCAGAGCTCCGAATTGAGTTTGGCGGTGACGTGTAATAACGCCAAACGAAATAAGGCCGACTTAAAGAAATTGGTCTTATTTCACTTTCCCAAAGTGAAATAAGGGCAACTTTTGTTGAGAAATAAAACCAAATCGGTCTTATTTCACTTTACGAAAGTGAAACTCAAGTTTTTGTCAAAAATATTTTTTTCAAGAATTCTAACATAACAGTTGAACAACAAAACGCACCTTACTATGCACCGTACACACTTTGAAATCATTGTAACGTCTAGGTATGATGGTTAAACCGTTCAACGATATTGGAAGTTGATTTTTCGTAAAGAATTTTTAGTCGTCCTAAATTACTTTCTTATTTCATCAACTATCCGACAATGCCCCATTCATTTTGAAACAATAGGTACTGCAACATTTTTTCAAAGATAGAAAGAAAGTGAAAAGTTAAAAATTTCGCACGAAACTGCCGCTTCTTTTAATTTGGTAAAGCAATTACTACCTTCATATCTTGTATTACATTAAAGGGCTTTGAAAGCAGATGCTGCTCATATCTTTTTTCACTGTCGTCTGAGGATGATGCCGATTCGGAACATTAGAGATCATTTAGTCTGATTGAGAGCGAAGGGAGCTGAAAAAATTTTTCCCAAAAGAGAATCAATTTGCGGTGCGAAAATACAAAAATTCATGCGAATTGCACCTACTATATTTTTTATTTCAAGATCCATCTTTAATCATTTTTATTTGATAAAATTCTTAAAAAACTTTAATATAAGATCTTATATTAATATTCTTTCTTCAAAAATTTGTTTCGCGCGATTACTTAACTTTCACATGTTCTCCAAAGAAAGTTGAGACGATTAGGGCTTATTTTTATTTTCTTCAAACTAATCGAATGTGGGAAAGATTTTACAAACAAATCTACACAGATGACCAAAACGACAAATAAACTTTTATTGAGAATGTCATTTAAAGAGGTTAGTGAAGTAGCCAAAGAAGTGAAGCAAAACGATTTTAGTCACTTTGTGAGCATATATTGATGTTTAATTTGGATCCAAATAAATCCATCGAATAGAAATCAGTGACATCATAAGAAATGCTTGGTCGAATTCTATTCATCGAAATTGGTTTGATGTTTTTGTAAGGCCTGGTAGCAGAGATATTGGTTAAAATGTTAGTTATTCGCAAATATTTTCCCGCAATTTCAAATTGAAATTATTTACAATTTTCCTCTACAACAGTTATACAGGCTTATCCATTTTGCTGTTTCAAACGTAAACGTCAATAAAACACATATAAAATATTTTCTCATGATAATGTTAATGTTTCAAGCATCGATTCTTTTAAGGTAATTTTTTAACACATATTGGGCGGTATCTCAGCCATAACTTGACGAATGTTGGTTTTTCAGTGCTCAAGAATTAAAGTTTTATCTGCAAAAACACGATCTTTCGCGTAGCCCCACAAACAAATTTCCAGCGGTGTCAAATCGCATTGTCTTGGTGGACAGTTGATATCGCCACGACGATAAATTACGCGTCTCTTGCAATAAAGCCATATTCGCTCGAGTTGTGTGGCATGAGTCACCGTTTTGTTGAAACCACATATTCTCCAAGTCATATTCTCCAATAGCAGGCAAAAAAAGTTGGTTATCAGGTCCCATCATACCTCCGGACGAAAGAGCGCACCGACCAGTGACTTTTTGTGGATGTAATGGCCTCTCTTCAATTACTTGAGGATTCTCACAACCCCAAATACGACAATTTTGTTTATTAACATACTCACCGCAATCCACCGCCTGTTCTTCGAGCACCCATTCGACGTATCTACGACGACGTTGTAAATGGGCAGCTAGCTTCAGTTGTTGTGTGAGCTGGACTTTATATGAATCTGGGTATAGATCCCACAAAATGCAAATGCAAAATACGCCACATTGTGCCGTAAGACAAGTCCTAATTCCTGAGAACGACGAGGAATCGACACATTCGGGTCTTCGACAACACTTTCACTTACAACAGCGATATTATCAGTGTTACGAGCAAAACGATGATGTACAGGCCTTACAGTCCAGTCCAGTCTCTACAAATTTCTTCACAATTTTGCCAATTACTTGGGTAAAGCACGATATGTGGCTGTGGCAGAATCACCATTTTTGTAGTAGGTTTTAACAAATTTTTATGCGTTGTGCAAAAGTTAAGCGATCCATTTTCGTAAATGTCAGACTTTCAACTGAAAAAAAAAATTGGATAAACAACTGTAGTGTCCGTGGCTTATTGGTTAGGTGCGTTGGCTGCTAAACAGAACGTCGGTCGTGAGTTAGAGTCCTACTCGTGCTCAATTTCATCTTTCACTGGCACTGCCTCTTGCGAAGAAGTGACAAAACTTCCAAGAGTATCAATCTTCATGAAAGAGTGCTACTCAACATTGTCCTCAATTCTTCAAACGCACCCAGAGAATTGTTGATGAGAGAAAGCCACTTACGCCTTGGCTGTTCAAGAGCTGTCGCGCCACTCTATTTATTTTTTTAACAGCTTAGTTTGACAGATGCTGAATTCCAGCCCTATACTTTTTAAACCGCAAAATAGATAACCCGTTACAATTGTGCACCAAATAAAGGACTTATATAGGACTGCCAGATTTCTCAATTTTCCAAGGTAGCTTATATCAAGTAATGCAGGAGAACAAAGGTCTGTTTGTCCTCTATCAGTCACTGAAAACTTGTTGCGAGGTCTGGTTACAGAGTTATGATAGCTTATTGTAATGATTCAGGGTGAAATTGCTTTCTCTTAGTCAAAATATTTACATTGTATTGAGTTTGGCATACTAAGCATTCCAATGGAATGTTGTTCCAAAATTCTACACTCGTCTCTCCATTTCTACTGTTTATCACAATTTCAAATTTGAACCCGAATATAAAACAACCATATCCGTTCAAAAAGCTTTTTGCCTTTTCTAAGTTCCAAATAAGCACACACTTCCGGGAGGTATAACAGTCTTAACTTTTTGCCATTCGAAGAAAGCTCAAGTTTATTTTAAGGTTCGAATACTTGCTCTTGTATAAAAGACAGCAGTCCAAAAAGCCTTTATTTTCCAAAGCTTAAATCAAAGCTTTTTCTTTTAAAAAATACATTTCCTACATTTTGCTTACTGAATTATTTTTATATTAAACATTGTTTCTGTAGTTTTTTCTTTTATTTTTTGATGTCCCAAAAAAAATATGGACATTTGATTCAAAATCATTTCACTGTGAAAACCTGATTAGGGCTTCTCAGAATCACCGTTCCACGAAAAAAAAGGAAAGTGCCTTAGCTTATTGTCTTGATTTTTTTCCCTTCAGACCCCAAAAATTACCTCTAGGTGTTAAGGTATCTGTTAAATGTGGAATCTGTGTTCATCCTGTATTCCTATACTAAACACTAAATAAATAATTATAACACAATGAAAATACAACCCTCCGACGACGTACGCCCATCTCTGGCATTTATCCATCGCTTTGATGGAGGTTGGTTATAGAATATTTAACGTTTTGTTGTTCTGGGGGTTGAGTAAATATTTTTATTTCCTGGTAGACTTCGTTGTTAGCTTAGCCTGTGTGCGCCTGGCCCGGTGTGGTATGGCAAAGACGGGAATTTGTTTTCATGTTTTCATACCGAAACATCTACCTTTGGATAAAATAGGCTATGCGGTGAAATAAATCCAACAAAATGTTTCGTATTTATTTTCATTTTGCTTTTATAAATAAACAAATGTGAACAAATTGAATTTTTGTTATAACGATGGACGATTTTGAAAGAGACGCCTGCTAAAAATCAGACAACGTTGAAAATTAATTTGCTTAATGAAATATGCGTCCTTGAAAGAATCTTTGATTGAATCACTCTTAAATCATTCTTGCATTTCTTGTCGAAGTTTGACAGATGCAAGCACAGACAATCACCATTCAAAATCATCAATCAAAACATTAATAATAGTCAATTTCAATTTTTTTTTTACAAAATAACGCAGTATTCATCACTGAAACCAACTCTTCCTCATCCGTCTATCCCAACCTTTTTGAAAGCAAAAATACCCTAAACAGAGAGGATTCATTCAGCTAGCAATAATCAAATGTTTTCTAAATAAAATTGGAAATCATCCAACTCTACAAATACACGAAAATACATTTTCATTGCATAAAGGATTTACCACAAAGTTTTCGAATCAGGATGATTCGGTTTGATGCTTCCATGAGTGCAATCACATGTTCAACTACAAAAATACCGACAAACATAACCTTCTTCATCCAAATGAATGGCTAGGGTGATGGTAATGCTGATGATGATGATATGTCCTTTGAATAAAAGAATAGCCATTGCTGACTGACCCAAGCTCACTTAGTTGGATAAAATGAAATAGAAAAAGCCATCATGCGGAGTGATGCGGCAGCAAAACCACCGAAGCAATGGGGTGCATTGGACAGATTTGGGAAAGTGACTGATCAAGCATCAACATTCATTAAGGTTTCATGATATCGATGTCCAGCTCGTGTTTTTTTTTTTTTTGGGAAAAAGCTAAATTGTTGCTGTATCATGGTTTACTGGTGCAATTACATGATTTGGCAATTCACACACATATTACCCCTGCCCCTCTGAAATGTTTTCTTTATGTTGTATGATTAGGTGTTTTTTGTTGACATTAAGACATTGCTTTTTGGTTTTATTTCTCTTTAAGGGAAATAATGGAAGATCGATGTCACAGTCATTATGGTTGAGAAATGGGATTCTTTTATAGTTGATTACATTGTTTTCAGTAGAATGTTTTGAGGTTACGATTTTTGCTTATGACACACAAAAAATCAATTTTTAACTCTTTGTATATTTTGGTTACATTCGAAAGCCAACAATTTCCTATGCCCCTTTGCTGATTCTCAGTTAATTACCACCGACCACTTTGCTCCTGCCGACCTGCAGCAAACACATCTATAATTTTTATAAAACGGAAGTACAATTATATCCAAGCAAACAACATGCTAGACTCCTCGACAACAAAGAAAAATGCGAAAAATATCCGCAAAATTTTTGGTTAGATAAGAAATCGAAGCCAACATACCAAAACAAGGACGCGAACAACACGTTTAAATCAAACGTAATGACCAACTTAAAATGTAGGTAAGCCTTGGCATTCTAGAGCCACGTTGTTTCACTCCCTTGAAATACAAATATAAAAATACAGCGAGCAACTACTGCACTATCCTTGTCGTACTGCACTGTACCATGCCACTCGGTTGCGGCTGCACGTTCTAAGGACATACAATAAGGGAAAAGGAACAACGCTTTGATTGACATTCAAAACGAGCAATAGCGTTAATAATGTTATTTTCCCTCTTCACTGATGTCTTAAGACATTGGAAGGGAACGGTATAAGGCCGCCCTAATAGGTTATGACACTCACCCTTAAGTCTTTCAGTGGCTATGAAATGAGAAAGTTGAACTTTGGTGCACGAAAAATGAGTCCTTGCAGTTGAAATGTTATATTTATATATATTTTTCCTATTATATTAAGGGAACATTAAAAATTGCTCAACCTTTTATTAAGAAAATGAAAATGAAGCAACATTTCAACACTTAAAAGTTTGCAGCGAGCCAACAGTGCTGAAAAGAAGAATCCAAGTGAGCGGAAAACAAATTGGCGGATTTTCTTGTCAAACACCTAGAAGAATAAAATAGTACCAGCCAGAGAGAGGGGGACAAACAGAAAAAAAAAGAATGTAATGGCCGCGGATGCGGTGAAGGCTGAATGCTCGTGGTCTTTGGTTTGCAAAAGGGTTGTATAACGTCCACTCTGTGCCACTCAAAGCCGTTTGCTGTGTAGAACGGGTGCAATACGTTTTCCGCATTGACGGAAAGGAGCATATTTTTTGCCTTTCAACTTTTACAAGAAAATTCTCTGGAAACGCTTGTGTTCAATATTTTACTTTTGCAATAAGTGTCAAATTTAATTGCGGGCAATTATATATAAACTTTTATTATATATTTCTGGGAAGGTTTTGTGTACTTCTTTGGCGACTTCCGTGGCTATTTGATGGGGGTATCGTTGTTGAATTGCGCATTTGTGGTTCAATAAGTTTAAAGTCTAAAAAGATTTTGTTTGGAACTTGAATTATCTTTTATTTTCGAGTTGAAACAAAAATCAAGTCAGACACCAAACACTGTAAAGATTCCACCTAAATCTACAAACAAATTTAAAGTCCCACTCTCACTTCTTGTAACCAACTAAAGGAACATATTCCATAAAAAAAAGTTCAACTGTAACGCATTTACACCTGTCGTTAATGTAATAACATGATTTGGATTTGAAATGTTCGCGTTGAAATGATTCGGAACATAAGTACCCACCTTATTATAATTCACATTCTATTCCATTTCTATTGCAAAACCCTTTTTTAGCCATTAAAGCAAAATTTCGAAAAAGAAATAATTTTTTTCGTATGCAAATTCTTGCATGTAATTCCTATTGATTTTTTGTTTCCATACCAAATAACAACTACCATTAACAGAAAAAAGCAGAACACGTTCAAAGACAAAACACATGCCAAAGGGGCGGCGGCGTTGCTGGTCGGGAAAAAGAGAAAAATTAAATGTCCACAAAATGCCACCATTGTGTCTATATGAACATTTTTATGCATTCCTCAACGGCTTATTCGCGCAAACAATGAACGTTTATTGTGACACACACAATTGCTTTGGTAAATATAATTTGAAACAATCATTTTGTTTCACGATGCAGACGAAAAGAGAACATGAAAGGATGGAATATATGTAAACTTTTAACAATTGCAACACAAGAAAAAAATAAAATGGAAATTTAAAAGACAATACCTACTTTAGTAGAAGACCTGTATTCTACTGTAAAAAAAATGTTTTCTTGTTATCGTTCGTTGGAATAATGGTGTGGCGCATTTGCATGTCCTGCCTATTAGAACTTAACGATATAATTGACAAGAAAAATGTAATGCAGAGAACTAGCATGATACAATATCTACAATGCAAAGTCAAAAAGAAATGAAGCAGCCAAAAACAACATCGTTCTCCTTGATTCTCATGCATTAAACAAAATGTTTATTGTGTTGGCAAGTAAGTAAGTTTGCCTTCTTAACAAAATGACGTTACCTTTAAATTAAGCCTTTACAAGACACACACTATTATTTTTACGTTTATCCAAAAAATTCTTTATCAAGAAATATAGCATACTTTGAGGAGCTTGTAAAAATGCATGTCTATTCATTGCAAATCGATAAACAATAAAAAGTCTGCAATGGGAAACCGATACATCAGTGGAGTTGTTAGCGCAGTGCATAGTGGCTTCCCAACTGGCTGGTCCTAGGTTCAAATCCCAAATGTGAACTCAAAAAGTTTTTCGATTAAAATGAAAGAACAACTAGACAGCACCACTAATAAAGGAGTCTGATGATCAGCTTGGCACCCGTGAAATAGCTATAACTCCAGCCAAATAAAGGAATTGACGGAAAAAGCCATTGGTGGAAGCACCGCTAAGTTGCTATCGTTGTTTAAAAACACATAAATGGAATTGACGGACGCAGCCTAACTGCAGTGTTAAATAACACAAAAACAAATTACAAGAAATATTTTGTTTTTTAATTTTATGTTCGTCTTTGTCATGTTTTATTAAACAGAAATCTTAAATTTGCGACGAGTTGAATTTTTTTCAATTGACAAATTTCTGAAATATTGTTCATATTATTTGCTTTTCAATACCATTTTCCGAGGAGCTCTTACATCTTATACGAATTAGCATCTGCGAGTATCATCACATTATGATCAAATAACGCTGGAAAAACAATGGGCTGTACATTGCGTTGATCCATATAAATCTCCGGGGCCAGATGGAATTATTCCTGCCGAATTACAAAAATACTTCAGCCATGAACATTCCATTATTGGAGATCATTCTGTCTAGATGAGTAAGGTTGAGATTTATTCCCGAAGCCTGGAGAGTGGCAAAAGTAGTCTTCATTCCAATAGCCGGACAACCCTCCCATGTTAACCTAATAATCTACGATCAATAAGCCTATCATCCTTCCTTCTGGAAATGTTGATTGAAATTCACTTCAGACATTACTTGAAAGCATGTCTCATTTTATATACTCTAAGGGAAAATCAGTAAAAACAGAACTTCATTCGCTGGGGCGTAGTATTGAATATTCCCTCAAATACAAAAAATATAACCAAGTAGCTTTCCTAGATATCGAAGGAGCATTTAACAACGTCAGCTACCAGGCGATTGCAACAGCAATGTACAAACTGCAAATAGAGAAATCACTCATTGATCTAATAAGTCTCAAACTTAATAGCAAGACAATCACTTCCAGCATGAGGAATTTTACTACCACTAGAACGGTGAATCGAGGTACCCCCCAGGTGGGTCCTTACGCCTACCCTTAACATCATTGGAAGTACAGGGTTTCAAGGTGATTGTCTGGGAAACACCCTCAAGTTCTCTCGAAACTCCTAAAAAAACGCCTAAAACAGGCTAACCAATTGACTTACACGGCAATCTACATAAAACTATACTCCTAAGCTTTTCAGACCAAGCCAAATAATTAGACCTCATTTTAGAAAATGCACTAAATTGGAAGGCAAATGTTGATGAAATAGTAAAGAAAGCTAATGTAGCACTCTTTACTTGTAAAAAGGTAATAGGCTCAAAATGGAGCTTCTCAAGAAAAATATCCAACTGGCTATACACTTCGGTAATCAGACCAATACTAATTTATAGAGTTGTCGTATAGTGAACCGCACTAGACAAGATGGTTGATTTGAATAAACTGATTAATGTCCAGCGGTCAGCACGTATGTGCATCATGGGAGCATTTCGCTCAGCACCAACAGCAAACTTGGAAGTGCTTTCAAACCTTACACCTCTTGACATCTTCTATAAAATGGTGGCAGCAAACTCATGCGTAAGGCTAAGGGCCACCTCTCAATGGATCAGTAACAACACTGGTCATACTACTATCTTAGAAAGTTTCAGATCTATCCCAGGACGCTTAGACTACATCATCCCAATCAATGAAGTGTGTTCCAGGCAGAAGTAATTGCTATAAAGGAGGCACTATCCTGGCTCAAAGGAAACTATATTTCTTGCAGGGATATATACGTATCTTCTCGGACAGCTAAGCCGATCTCCGATCTCTCGCGTCTTCCTCCACAAACATTCCTATAGACCACGACTGTCGATCATCTCTGAATGAGATGACAGCACAGTTTTAGATTCACCTCATTTGGGTGCTGGGCCACAGAGACATTCCGGAAAATTGGAAAGCTGATGAGCTCGCTAAAACCGGAACACTTCTGCCTGCTGTTGGACAAAGGCACAACATAGGAACACCATTTTCTACACGCAAATGTCTTATCAAACAATATGCAGGGTACCACCTGCCTAGCAATGAAACAAATATAGGCAAGAATTGGACTGAAGCGGTCAAGAGGCTTATTTCCCTGAGCAGAAAAAGTATAAACTCCACTATTGGACTCAACAATAACAGGACACTGCCTCATAGGTAGACATGCTGTGAGGCTGGTGGTCTACACTAATAACTTCTGTAGAAGCTGCTTGGACGAGGAGGAAGCGGAAACAGTTCAACATCTTCTTTGTAAAGGGTTTTTAAATAAGGACGCTACAAAAGTGGACCGATAGGGACAGCAAACGCCGCCATATTTTTTCCCGTCTCTTGACATTTCTCTTCAATAAGGTTTGCCACTTTATTATGGAAAGGTATACGATCCAACAGCGAGTCGAAATTATTAAAATTTACTACCGAAATTCGGAGTCAGTGGTCAACACTTAAAGAGCGCTACGTACAATTTATGGTCGTCATAATCGTCCTGCCAGATCAACAATTGAGCGTCTAGTGGAAAAATTTGAATCCACAGGCTCAGTACAAAATGTTCACGTGCCAGTGAGACAAAGACGTGCCCGTAGTGCCGAGAATATTGCTGCCGCTAGCGCATCAATTGCGGAAGACCCAAATCAGTCTCTCACACATCGTTCTCAAGCGTGGGCATCTCTGTGACGTCGTTGTGGCGAATTTCGCGAAAAGATCTTGGCCCACATCCTTACAAGATCAAAGTGACGCAAGAACTGAAGCCGCTTGATCACCAGAAGCGTCGTATGTTCGGAAATTGGGCTGAGTAACAACTTGAAAATGATCCGGATTTTCATCGAAAAATCATTTTCAGCTATGAGGCTCATTTCTGGCTGGATGGCTTCGTCAATAAGCAAAATATGCGTTATTGGTCAGGCAGCAATCCACATGTGCTTCACGAAAAAATCACTGTTTGGTGCGGTTTACATGCTGGTGGTGTCATTGGGCCGTACTTCTTCCGTGATGATCAAGACCGGCACGTTACTGTGAATGGGAATCGCTACCGCTCAATGCTAACCGATAATTTTTGGAATGAATTGGATGATATGGACTTGGACGATATGTGGTTTCAACAGGACGGTGCCACATGTCACACAGCGGGCCAAAAAATCGAATTATTGAGAACGAAGTTCGATGAGCGCATTATCTCCAGAAATGGACCTGTTAATTGGCCGCCTCGTTCATGCAATTTAACGCCGTTAGACTATTTCCTGTGGGGATACGTCAAATCTATGGTTTATGCCAACAAGCCAGCGACGATTGATGAACTTCGTACGAATATCGAACGTGAAATTGCAGCAGTATCGGCCGATTTATGCTTGAAAACCGTCGAAAATTGGGTTCAGCGTCTGGGCTTCTGCAAGCGTGCCCGTGGTGGCCATGCAAAAGAAATCGATTTCCATACATAATGGCATCAAATGTTCTTCAACAGGAATGAAGAATTTCATTTCATTTCGTTTTTGTTTTATTTAAGAAAACTTTTGTAGCGTCCCTATTAAAAAGAAATAACTATTTCGGTAATCCCTTCTTCGATAATACCAGTGAACTGGCAACGATCGACACAAGATGTTTCTCTAATTTCATTAAAAGTACAAAATGGTTTGTTTAAGTTCATTACTGTGTACATACCTGAGTAACTTCATTAGTGGTATCACAATGAACCCTTGAGGTCTAAGCAAAATCTTTCAACAAAAGACAAATTTCATAAGGTTCTTAAAATAAATAAATTAAATGATTAAATTAAATACCGATTTTGAACGTCACAGCATAAAACAATTGATAAATGGTCAGGCATAAGTGCAAAAACTAACATTTATTTGTGTACCTCAAAACGTAACAATCACGCACATCCCGAGAGTAACGCATTGCAACTATATAAACAAAGCCAAAAATTCATAATTACAACATTATGAGTGGTCTAAAAAAGTTTTCTTACAAGTGTCAGCAACAACTGCAGATTTTTGTTTACTGCACACATTTTTTAAAGCAAATTATTGTGTTTATGTGCCACTGTAACAATTAATGTTCATCAAAACAAATAATGTTTATTTCACACAAATCGAATAGTACTCAATATGGAGTATCAAATTTCTTGGATCAATAAAACTAGCTCACAATCGATTTGTTAATCGTATTACAAAACCGCAATAAATGGTAATTCTCCTCTTTGAGAAGTTGATTGAACTGTCTTATGTGTCGATTAGCTTCAAGTCGTTTCTTCTTTAGATTTGAATGGTGAGAAATTTTCATTTTACGTTTTGCGGTAAACTTAAATTGGCTTATACAATATCCAAAGGAAAGATAATGTTGCCAACTTAATTCATTGTCTCAAAGTAATAACTAAAAAGTAATTCTAACTTGGAAAGCAAAGAAATTTAAAACTATCAAAATTTAGAAAATGTGTTAGATATCACTGTTGTTTTTTCTTAAAATTATGATCTTAATCGCAAATTAAACAAAAAACAAACAAAATAATGCTTGTCAGTCAGTATTAAATTATCGAGAAAAAAATCTAGTAATAAATATAAACAAACGAAATACCGACCGTTTGGGCTTATCTTGTCTAAAATTAAATTATTATAATGATAAGTTATGCTTATAGGAAATATGAACAGAAGTTAAATCTGATCTGGCCTGTTTCTTAAAAAAAGGCCATAGCATGAACATTTTCTTACCAGACGAAACCAACACTATTTTTCTCAATTAAAAAAAAGAATAAAAATTAGGCGCGAAACGATCTAAATCTATGAGAAACATGTTTTTAGTTGAAGACAAGTTGAGTAATGAACAGGAAGGTTTACAGACTTCGGACTTGAAATAAGCAATATTATTCTTTGTCTCTATTAATGCTGTCCAAGAAATGAGGAGCAACCAAAAAGATGTTTCAAACAACATTTGATTGCAAAATTTGGACTTAAAATACAAACTCTCAATCCTGAATAATTTTAAATTTCATTTGTTACCTTTTGAATGGTTCACAATTGACATGTTTCATTTATTTTTCAGCTGCCCATTCAACAAAACAATCATCCTCGCTTGCAACTTTTATAGAAAACAACAGAACAAAACAAATATTCCAAAAACATTAAAAGCCAACATCATTTCTTGTCGTCAAATTGTTTCCCAACCACCGACCAACGATTTTAATGAATCCATTTGTGATGGCTATTCTCTGACACACAACGGACCAGCATCAGCATCAGCCGCCACAACCGATTTTCTTTCGCATTAGAATAGCAATCAAAATGAGCGATCCAATGAAAACTCCACGCGTTTGTATCGGAGCTGGTGTTGTTATGGCTCCAGAAACTAACAATGACAACAATCTCGTTGTGGCTATGAGCGATTCCAAGAAGCCAACATCGACCGGCGCCGGCAACAATTCCGGGACTGGACGCAAGGAGGTTGTTCGTTTCGACACAACCAAGGACTCGCTCTACGATGACAATGATGACGAGATGAGGGATAAAATACGCGAGGAAATTAGAAGGTGAGTTTTTTTCTTCTCACTTTTGCAGAGTTTCTGCGACAGACGTTACAAAATATTTGAATTGATTTAATTTGTTTTGGCGGTGTAGGAACTTGGGAAGCCATTGTTTTGATTCATTTAGGATGACAAGATGGATGATGATAGAAGTGAACATTTTCGGGAAGGACAAAAATACGATATAAATTAAAATAAATGCAGAAACTGATGCAAGTTTTGCAGAGATTCTGAAAGTCTAAATGAGATTATTTTTGAATGCATTTACCAATAGTGCTTGAAGACTTTATTCCTCCTCAATAAAGGCTTTTGGGATTCAATTTTAAAAGTATATTTGCATTAATTTAAGCTTGAAAATGATTTCATTCTTTATCTTATGATGGTTCATTGTCCTAAGATCGCCAAGCTTCCCAGGTTTGATTTGTGATAGAGTTGAATGTCAAACGTTCAAAGGGCCGGTGTACACATTTTTTTTTATATTTATAGATTTCAAAAGTGTTTTAAGACTCTCTTAATGTTTTCTATACATTTCCTTAAAAAATGTTAAAGTTTAAGACAGAGTAAAATTATGAAAGGCTAGTTTAAAGGCTCTTTGATACCCCATTTTTAAAGAACAAAAATCAAGAGGCAAAGAAACAGTACTCAAAGGTACATCACAAAAATTCCGGTCAATAAACCTTTTGAAAAAAAGTTGAATGTGAAAGTTTTGTTGTTTTAGGAAAAGTTTTCTTTTAAGACTCATATAGAAGGCAAGCTAAGAAAGTTATTTTAGCTGGATTTCTTCATGTATAACTACCTCAGGCTGTGTTATTTCATTTTATAGCTTTTTTTCTTGTTTGATGCTCCTTCGGGAGATGTGAAATCAATTTTGCTGATATCGTTCCTTAAAAGCGACTATGTATCGATTCGCCACCCTTTTGGTCTGATTGGCCCAACAACAACAAAGACAAGTGCAATAAGAATAGTATTGTTATTATTATTATCATCCATGGCCCATGAGACTTAAACAGACCCAATACCTTTAAGGTATTGGAAGGAACGAGATAAAAAGAAATATTACTTAAGGTCTTCCTTATTTTTTATAGAGTGTTTGCTGTAAGAATATACTTTTCGTGACAAAGAGGTAATATTTTCATTAATTTTCCTAGAACAGATGTTTCTGCACTTTAAATTTGCATTTTAAGGTGAAAGCTTGAGGAAGGCACAATAGAATATGGGAGTGGAAAAAAGTTCCTCAGAAGTCGAGTTTTCTGATATACATACTGATGTATTTAATCGAGGAAAACAAACCAGAACTAGATTTATGGGACTAGTTACTGCACAACTAATTAAAAAAAAAAAAAAAACACAACTCGATCGTTTTCAATGTTATAAAAACATCAGTTGTTTTTCAAAATTTCTAGCAGATGCATCCCGTTGTAGTTGTGCACGCACGTTGGTTTTCAAAGTCAAATTGCATAAACTGATGATTTGAGACATATATTAAGTTCATTGGAATAACAGTGGCGCCATCTGTCAAATAAGTTGGTTGTACCAACTCGTGGACTCATGCACATCAAGGGGCACGGTAGTGCCCAGCCAAGTTCTCTACCAACTTTGGCACTACACCCGTATTTACAGGAAACAACTCAGGCCATTTTCCACACCCCTCTAACTTCTATACCAAAGAAGCCAAACCTTTCAAACTCACATTATTCGTTAAGATAGTAGAAGAAAAAGCACCTCAGTAAATTTCAGATTTTAGCATAAGTAGTTTCTGAGATACAATGTTCCAAAAATCACTCACTGACAGATCATCAAAATTATGAAGCACTTACATACAAAGAAAAAATTAAAAATTGAAATTTTTCAATCACGGGGCGTGGTAGCCGCCTACTTTTATATTATTGGTATAAATTATATGGGGAGTACAGTAGAATCATGAAATTTGGCATACAAGTACAACGTGCAATAGAACAAATAAAATATGATTTTCAACTGAGGGGGCGTGGTACCCACCCATTTAAAAATAAATTTTATAAAATATATAAAAATAAAATAAAATAAATAAAATATTGTTATCTGGCAAACCAGCAATTCTGCCAGTCAATATAAGGAAATAAAATTAATTTTTAGATTTTTCTGATAAGGTACCCGACCATGTTTTATGAATTAATATAATATTATAAAAAAAAAAAAAATCCTTGCAAAAAGTAATGATTCCACAGCAAAAACATAAATGTAAAAAAAGAGCCAAGTTCTCCCGAACACATTGAATCAACTATTAGTTTTGAAAGAAACTTGTAAACTAATGTAAATTAGTTAATTTGTTTGCTTATCAGGTTTTCTATTAGTACTCTCCTTTAAAAAAGTTTGGAAAACTTGCTAAGTAAAAAAAATTAACTAATGTAAGTCCACTTAAAACATTTGCAATGCACCTACGAGTATTTGCTGAATCTTAGAACTTGGCATTCTTTTAGATCTCATTACTTTTCGTGGCTGAGTTTTTAGGCAGAATTTTTGTACGGGAAAACTTGGCTCCTTTTTTTCCATTTATGTTTTTGTTGTGATCTACTTTGCACAGTAAAATACAGCCTTTATTCCCCTGAATATTGTTGTTTTCTATTAGTGAAAGAATTTTTCTAATCGGACTAGTATTTCTGAAGATTAACATTTATATGGCAAAACAACGTTTGGTTGGTCAGCTAGTTATAAAATATAGTCTATGAAACTCCTTAATATTTTTTTTTGCACACCAACTATCCTTGAATACAACTGTATCTGTTGTTTAGGAGTCCATACCGGGCATACAAACAAACAACTATTGTTGAATCTTTTGCTGAAATTATGATAATTTTCATTATATTAGGGATGCCTTAGTTTTCTTACCCCATTAAAATACCGCTAAGCCGATCTCGCTCAAAACCTAATCAGTTCTTAACAAGGAAATACCACGTCGATTGAGACCAATTAAATGACATTACGTTGAGTAGTTTGCGAGATAATCACACATACGCATAAGTACACACACACACATACATCATGATAAAAAGGGTTGATTCGGATTCTAGTGATCTCGAAACATGGAGATATGCAGACTGGAGATTCACAAAATTGGCCCCATTCCAATTACTTCATCTGGGAAGTTAACGATTGTTTATAGGGAATTATTTGAACGAAAAATTAGCATGCTTCGTTCTCCATGATTCTCAGCATTTTGTGTCTCCTAAAATTTCTGTTTTTGAGAAAAGAGTGGGGGGCATTTGAAAAATCGAGAAAAGGTACCAGATTTCGATCTCTTTAATTCTCATAACCTCGAGTAACGAAAAGGTGTAAAATGCCATGATTAAAGGAAGGTACGTAGCGATCAAATAACATTCTGCGGGAAACAAGTTTGCGGTCATTTGGCGTTTGGTCTTTTGGTTTGCGCGTTTTTCTAAAAGCCATTATCCATCGTTAAGTCCAGAAGTTCGAAATATTGAATATGGGTTAAAATTTGCTTTTTTCAACATTTTTCCAGAATTTTTAAACGTAAACAAACAAATTGAGGTATTGTATTAATTGTAAGTTGTTTTGTTTTGTTTTTTTTTTTTTTTTTTTTTAAGTTAGTCATAAGAATAATTTATCAATATTTGGAGTCCTAAAGAGAGCTGATTTAATAATTAAATTTCGTTTTTATATTTTCCTTTTTTTCAATTGTTTTGGTTGAGATTTGTGAACATTCTCATAAAGTCTTGCATTCAAGTTGTGCAAACTAAGCAATTTCAAATAAGCTTGTGTTTACAATAATTGCGTTTTAGCAACATCAAGCTTATTGAACTGCTTTTATCTTGCATTAAAAATTTGGTTTCTATAAATAACTCCTGAGGCATCGTTGATATGACATTGTTAAAGATAATGCATTAATTTTTAACAAAATAATAAATTTGACAACAAATAACATCTTCTTATCAGAAACAATAAAATAGAGTGGCGCGACAGCTCTTAAAGAGCCAAGGCCTAAGTGGTTTACTCTCATCTAAAATTCTCTAGGAACGTGTGAAGAATTGAGGATACCTACAATTTATAGCCAATTCCGAACGGCAAAGTTGAGAACCACTTTTTAATGACAGTTGATACTCTTGGAAGTTTTGTCAGTTCTTCGAAAGAGCAGTGCCCGTGAAAAATTAAATAAAAACTATGGGCACGAGTAGGACTCGACCCCACGACGTTCTGCTAAGCAGCCAACGCACTAAACCACTAAACTACGGACACTACAATCTTCTTATCAGGCTTGAACTAAATCCGCCAGCACGTTTTTTTGTCTGTTTTGACGCACTGATTAAGTTCTTTTGATATATTGCGTTAGTTGATAACTAAATCTTTGACAAAAACCGAAAATAGTTTTTTTGTTTTCAAATAATTAATAGAAAACTTACACAGTTCACACTTTGAAGTAAAAACTACATGAGGTCAGAGTTCCCATAACAGGCTAATAAAAATAAATTAGTGAAATCTAATTGCATGATTAAAACTGAAATAAACTGATAATTTTTATTAGTTTCTTTAATGATCTTAATTTTCACAAAACAAAAACATTACAAAATTATTTCATCATTTGGCGACAATTTGAAAGAAAGCATTCAATTCACCAGAACATTGAACAATGCAACTATTTGTTACGAATAAGATCTCTTAATGTCTCTCCTTATCTATTTCCCATAAAATTTGACACACAAACTGTTGAATAAGTCGGCCATTCGATTTTATAGCCAACCTCTATGTTTTATTGACAGATAATCAAAGGCATTAAGAAATAGCGCCAAATGAACTCACGCACAGCTAAACCTTCATTCATCTTCAATAAACAAACATTTGCATTCAATTAACTCACCTCGAAATGAGATTTCTTATGGCTCAGCTAAGCACTTTTTTGACTAAAGAAGAACTTGTGACACACTTTTTGACGTCACTTTAAACAATTTAAATAAATAAGTTTACACTCGTTTTCATTGCACTTGAAAAATCAATTAGAAACAGTACGCAAACTAAAAGTAATTAAAACAACTTGTGGGAGATACAAAAAAGAAAAGAAACAAATTGAAGATCAGGGATATTGCATCTTATTCACTTTTTTCTTGAATTAATTTTTATTTATAAATACAAAAAACAATAACTGCGTCTCCTTTTTTCACCCGAACTCGAGGCGTGTTCTCAGCATGGGTCGTCGTCGTCGGTGAGTAAAACAAACAAATCACCGCGCGGAAATCAAGTAGCGACGTTCGGTGAGTGCTAAGCCGAAGTGACAGCGAAACGACAAGTTACATACGTAGTCTAAAACAGAAATGATATTGTAAAGCGAGTAAGTGGTATACCACTTAAAAGAAACCACTCTCTCAAAATTGAGAGTTATTTTTATCATAAAATCAAAAAAACATGTGCTGCCACTTCGAGTTCGAGGTTCGAACAGCTGTAGCTCACTCGATTAATCGATCACCTATCGCTCTTAAAAATCGATCGAGTGCCGATTACGATTTTATTTTAATATATACACTTAACTATGTAATTATTTTGCATTCTTACGAGCTCTGTTGACTAAGTATTCTATCTAGCGCCACGCGTTGCATAAGCAAATGTATGACAAGTGATCACTTGAGTCAATTACCAGAGACTGATAGTTGCGGATCGCTATTAAAATTATTTAAGAAAGCGCTTCTATGCGGCCGGCGTGCGGCTGGTCTGATTAATGAAATCTGAAAATTGATAAGATTAGAAGAAAATACTTTGATGTTAAGCAAATTTGAGTTGATTTTGAGTCATAAACTTAGGATAAGATAAAGAAAGTTCGTTTTCATTTTGTAAACCTTTTTAACTTTTTGAGTGAAAGAAGTTGTGAGTGAAAGGAATTGAAGAAAGCCATTGAAAATTTCAGATAACAACAATTATTATTGATAACCAGGTTATTACACTTGGATTATAATTTTGACTTTTGAATAGGATAATCAGTGTTTAAAAAGGGAGATAATAAGAAACGCAACTAAACGAGTAGACATAGAAATATTCATTTAAGTATATTTTTGTTGTTATCTCAAAGAATAGTTGGCATTTTGTGACCGTTTATTAATGATGACGATGAACTGATTCAAGCACTCAAAAAAATCAAGCAACCAGTATGTGAAAAAAGACAGTTTTTCTTTCCTTTCTCGCAGAATTTAGCTTCTTGTTATTTTTTTAATGAAAATAATAAAGTCACTTGTTTCTAATTTTCTAAAATTCGCTCGTTTTGAGTTTTTTTCAACTTCTCCTTTCGAAAAGTCATTTACTGACCCCTACAACTCCGAAATTCCCTCAAAACTATTAAGTTCCTCCAAAAATCGAAAATTTATTTGCCAACTAACCCAGCATCCAAAAGAAAGTAAAACTTTCATGCACACCTTTCGACCATGACAATTTTTATTTTCTAATTTATTTTTCGCTGCCCACATGTCCTGCCATCGGTCGGTGCTTTGTTAACTTAAGGTCACAATGCAACATGACACATGTGAACCATTTTATTTGAGACACTATTTCACACCGTCCGTCCGTTTGGTGTTTTCTTATTTTTTTTTGTCCTAAAAACTCTTAAGACTTAAAAGTCTCTTTTCACACAACAGAAAATGATACAAAAAAGTTTGGTGAACCTAAAGGATTGCATTTTCAGGAGGTAAAAGGCTAAAAAAACAAAATTTACACAAGGGAACTTTCTATTCGTTACAAAATGTCCTTTCGTAAATCCGACGTCGTCGTCGGTAAAAGTTTCACTTTATAGATCTGAGGCAAGTATATGGGTGGTGTCGTTTTGGCCCTTGTGGAAATTTAAAGTACTTGGTATGGCAGTAAGTTCTTTGATAGTGAAATGTCCTAAGGACCTAAGTTAAGAGATGTTCAAAGGAGGCAAAGTAAGGTGATTAGTTGTTCAGCTTGACACCTGTTGGTAATAGTTAAAGTTTTGACTTTTGGGAAATGATTTTGTTGCCTGAGGGACTCTGTGGAATTTTTTGGTCCTTATTCTTTGCTTGCAGAATGAAACTTCCTCAAAATTTAATTCAATGCAATTTACAAGTTGCCAGCCTTTTCAATAAAGGTAAATGCATTCTCACTGAGTGAAAAGAAGAAAATAACAACAAAGCACCCTCTTTTTTTTCATAATACCACAACAGAGGATACACTTCAGTGTACACTGTGGCGTATACTTACTTTAAAAAAATAAACAAGGTGAATAAACAAACAAAAGAACTGTTACACCAAATAATGCGAAAGCAATAGCCGCCCACCGTTCAAGCACTAAAATGGACACGAAAAAGCTTTTTTTCCATTTAGAATCCAGCAACAGAAACATGATCAATAATTAATCTCACTGAATAATCAAAATCCATTGTTGGTACATGGCTGATACCACATCCTAGACAAGAAATTTCACCGGGAAGAATGACCAGATTTCCTGACACTCTCCTCCAACGGTATTACGTATTTTTTTTTTTACTTTTGAAAACTAGCTACCCCATGACCATTTACGCTCGCAACCACCGTCTCTGCCATTCCACACCACCTATTGACACACTGTTGCATTTTCCAATGCTGGCCTAGTGCACAACAGATACCTCTCCACTACTTAACAACACATTTGTTTATATTTTCTCCCAAAATCCAACCAAACAAAATACGCTCTCGAAATTCTCCGAATGCTCCCTCAAAAGAGCAAACACTCCGATAACCACTTGCTGAATTCATGGCTGACAAGCCCCAATAGAGAGTAAAACAATCAGCTGTTATCACAACTCCGTCTCGAAATGTTGCCAAATAAACGTTCAACGCGCATGCAAACTGAGCGAAATTCGCTCAAAATTCTCGTAATTTTTCGCACGCAAAGGCAGCAACGATACAACATCGAGCAATAGACGAAAATTCCTCAGCACCTTGTCGGGCTTTTGATAGTGAACTGATGCCAAAGAACAGATGTGCCATAGCCATTCGGTTCGGTGAACGGTATCTTCACCCATATTTGTATTATATTTTCTTTCCCAACAACAAACTCCGTTTCGTTTCGCTACTCGAACGGGGTGAGTTGAGTGTGTCAAGATTAATTTTGTTTTGTTCGTTTTGTGAGGTAAATAAGTGCATTCGAGGAGATTCCAAATAAAAAAAAAAAAAGTTTGTGATATCTTTATAATGGTGCGTTCGATAACGCATCTTTTTCCGGTGCGGGTTGTTATCACAAGTGTCGTAGGGGGCGGTTAGATACTTTATCTAGCGACGGTAAACGGTTCGAAATTGTATTCGTTCTTTCATTAATAGTGTAGATCTTTTGTATTGAAAAGATAATGAATTTGTCATTTAAAATCATGAAACTTGTGAATTTTTCTAAAGTGGAAAAGAACAGGCAAATCGAAGTGAAAAATCCCCTGAGCTTTGCTTCTAAGTAATTTCTTATCGTTGCCTTGTTTTCAACTTGATTGAGCTTGAATTACAAACAAATTCGTCATTTAGAACTACCTACCCGACACTTTGAGTTTCAAATTTCAGTCAAGAAAAAACTGACCCAACAAAGTTAGCAATTATTCCAACACTGAAAAAATTCTATTAACCTACCTCTATCAATGGAAAAGTTTAATTTTTGTTTTATGTGTTATTTGAATACCTACACGAAATTTCGGTCGCGGAAAGTCGTGAGGCTTTTGTTCTTTTACTTATTTTTATGGATCACTTGACAATTTTTCTTGTTAATCGCATGACAAGGTACAACACTGTGCTTACATTTTTTTAAGTTTGAGGGGTTTCAAGAAAAATAATTGGCCCCAATTACCTGCCCATGACTCAAATATGACGCCCAAAACGACTGGGAAATTCCTCCTTATTTTGTGTAATTTTTCTTATTGTTTTGATTCATATATACATACCTACATAATATACGTATTGTATATATTTTTCTGTTTGATATTTTATTTCTTGTTGTATAATTAGACCAAATTATTATTAAAGGCCGCCAAGAGGGTTACCTATATTTTTGTCGTCGGTCGTTGTCGTCGTGTCGGTCGTCGTGTGTCAAGGTGTTGTTTAGTTTTCTTAAACACTTATAATTTTTTCACGTGTGATAATTTATGCATAATTGATGATGGTGCGATGAGTGTTTAATTGATGTGTTGTAAACATTAATTTTTATTTTTATGTGAGAATATTTTAATCTGGTGAAATTCCAAAAAAAAAGGCAGAGATGGTGTTTGACACAAGGGTTTGTTTCAAGGCAGTATTTGTATGCCCTTGGAAAGTAATTTTATTTTAAATTTATATCGAGATGTTTCTTTTTATCGAATCGTAATAATGGATTGTCCACTATGACATTTATAATTATTTTATTATTTTATTAATTATTTATTTAATTACCCTAAGCTTTTTTACGATAAGCAAGCACGAAACGGGCTTATGATTCCCTTTTTGTAGGCCAAAGCACAGTGCATACATTAGGATATTTGGGAAGGAAGGAGATTTAAGATTCGATTTTTTTTTATTTTTGTTGAGCTCTGCTCGGGATTATGAAATTATCTCGGATACAACAATTTCGAATGCAAGAAATCTCGAAACAAAAAAATAAAATCACTAATGCAAAAATATCGAGCGTACAAAAATCTTGAACGTACAAGAATCTCGAACGACAATATTTCGAAACAAAAATGGTAGTCCGAGATTTTTCGAGATTTATTTGCTTATTATATTTCTGAAAGAAAACATGTGTTTGTAATTTAATTCATAATTTTATTTTTATTTACTTTTACTTTTAACAAAACAACAAAATTTTACTAGATTCAACAAACGTGTACAAAATTCAACAAAATATGCAATTAACAAACAAGTGTTTTGAGCTAAACTTCTAAGAAACCGATAGTAGTTTCTTTCTACTTTGTCTTCCAATATTTTCAAGATTTGTTTTTCTTTTATGGAACACTTCCGAATCATTTTAAATTCTTCCCACATTTCAATTTTGTCTACCTAACATTTAACCTGAACCGACTCCTGCACTAAAACATGAATCATCTTGTACAGACCAACGTGCGGCTTACTTACTAAAACTTTAAGTCTTCTAAGTCTGCTAAGACTCAACTTTGTTTTGAGTTCTTCGTAAGATTTCTTTTGTTTGGTCTGCACAGGACCAAAGATGGAAAATACAAAGGTTTCTGGTTTTTTGTACCTATGTTGTTTCTGTCAAACAATTTCCAACTTTGCTTACTAAGTACATTCGGAAAATTGATTACTCAATTGAAATACTCACCAATTGCACACTGAGGTAAAAAAGCTAAGTATTTGAGTATTCGCATTGGAAGACTTAAGTTTTTATCTTTTCCGTACTGTTTAAGAGAAAGAAAGATTTATTTATTTTGAGAATTTATATTCATGAATTTTGTTATCGAGATTTTTTTCTTTCAAGATTTTCACATTCAAAATTTTTGCTTTCGAAATATATTGCATTCGAGATTTCGTGGTAGACCCGCTCTAACCCTTAGAATCACAATTAACGTTTGTAAGATTTGTTAGCATTTTAAATAGAAAATTACATGGAATTGAAGGTTTTCAAATGGAAAACTGGAAAATTTGTGGTAGGAAAATCGGAAAACTCTTGGAAAGCAAGACAAATTTTAAAACCGCAAATCATATTTTTGCATCGATATAACTTATCGAATTGAAAAATAGAAACTTCTGGAAAAATTGCTTGGAAAAATTGGTGCATTGGTTTTGAAATGCAAAACAAAATTGACTAAATGAACATTTAAAAAAAACAATTTTTCAAATGAAATGCATCAGTTTTGAAATGGTAAGATGGAAATGATGGTTTCTGTGAAAAACAAAAAAACAAAACAACACTAAATAATGGTCGGAAATTTGTTGTTCCAAAATGGGTTTTCGAATGGAAAAAACAGAAAGTTCTTTAGGGAAATTGTAGGTGCACTGATTTTCAAATAGAAAATAGAAAATGTTTGATTGACTCGGAGAACTCTGCGAGAGCAACAATTCTATAGGTGCGTGTGCAGAGTTGAGAGGACCTACAATTTAACGCCGATTACGAACGGCAAAGTTGAGAAGCTTATTTTCATGACTGATGATATTCTTGGAAGTTTTGTCAGTTCTTCGCAAGAGGCAGTGCCCGTGAAAGATGAAATCAAAACTATGGGCACGAGTAGGACTCGAACCCACGACGTTCTGCTTAGCAGCCAACCACTAAGCTACGCACACTAGCTGACATAGCGTTAGTAAAAACAAATTTTTGGCACGATCTTACGGGAAAGTCATCAAATAAGGGGGACAATCGAATTCTAACTTTTGTGAAATAGTCAAAATACACCGGAAGAACGAGAATTTGTTGAATTTTTCAACGAAATTCGCATTTTGTATGCTCTAATGAAAGCAGAAAGTTAGTTGTATAGCTTGAAAAAATATCAGATATGTAGATCTCTATTTCAATTGGATTCAATCAAATCAGATTGCATTTTAACTATATTAGTGTTACCTCATTACAATTATTCCGTAGTTGCTCTGAAGGGTAGCGAAACGAGGTTAGCAGGGTCTGCTAGTTTTCCAATAAAAATACAATAAACATTTTGTTTGGTCACACAAATGCATGAGAATCATGGAGAACGAAGTTATACCTACTGTATTTCTTATTGATATTAAACTATTCCACATCCAATGTAAAGAGAGATTCTTAGACCTAAAAGGAAATTTAACAATTGCATAAACAACGAAGTATGTACCAATATTTCGAAAAAGAAAACAACGAAACTACGAGTTAGGACATTGCTTTTGATTTTCTTACTTATACACAGCTACAGACTCAATTTGCTTCCAGAAGATGTTTTTTAAAGAGCAATCTATAGAATTTGAGTAAATCCCGAAAAAAATTGAACTATTTCTATATAACATTTTTATTTTGTTTTTAAATTATCTTTGCAGACTGTTCAATTACATAACAGTCGCTGATCCCTGTTTTCTTCTTGAATAAAAGTTTTTCGGCAATTTTCTGCTTAAAATTGTGAAACTTATGTAACCTTTGTAGGTTTTTATCGTCTCCCAAGATTTTATTCTGAAGAAACTTTCTATGTTTTTACTTTAATTTTTCTGTGGCCATTAAACAAGCCCCAAATTGGATAACTTTTTAACATAAAATGACTCCCACAATTCAATCTTCACCGCAGTTATTGAAATACAGACAATATAAGACTTTAACTGATGTTCTATTTATTTTGCTGAAAAACAGGGTTACATGATAAGATTATTATCATACTTTAAATTGAACACAATTTTTTTCTTAAATCTCATGTTTTTAAAACACGCAAATCCATGGGTAATAATAATTGTTAATAAACTGTTCTTTTGCCTGATTACTCAGGAATTGAAAATCTAAAAGTTAAATTACGTTTCAAGAAACATTTTGCACAGCATATGAAACTTCTATCCTCCGATATAATCGGTAGTCAACATGTCTGGTAGGGGCGTATTGCTAACTTGTACAATAATTTAAGGACTCTTACTTCGTCAATGTTGAAATATTGCCTTATTTTTAAACCATAAAAAAACATGGGGATTTGTATCTTTGTTTTCTTATTTCGGTAACACGATCGATAGATATCGCTTTGTCGACAGGGAATTTCAATAACTCAACCCTAAAATTGGATATAAAATTCATCGCGTACAATTTTTCTTTGTTCCTTTGCCCTCGTTCTCGTTTTGACATTGGATGTTTCTTTTTTATTAGTGTCAACATTTTTGTAATTTAGAGGCAGGGATTAAAGAAAGGATTCAAAATTTAAATTTCCAAACTTCAAAATTACATATGCAAACCTAAATGTCTCTTTGGTTGTAAAATTTTATGATTAAAAAAGGATTAATCTTAAGAGTAACACAAAAAGGGTGCTTTCGCTAAATGAGAAATAACATTCGCTTTGTTAAGTGTGATAATGGAGGCTTCGTTGAACGACATTTGGTCTTACTTTTCTTCTTATCAAACATCAAAAGAAAGGCATTAATTATTGTTATAATGAAGAAGCATAGGCATCCACTCATTTATTGTGTGAATATAATATTTAAGCGAGGTAAACAAAATCAAAGTCATAAGGTAGTTAATACTTCCTTAATCGTTCTCACATACAATTTTGCTTAAGGTGACAAACAATAACTAATTCGTAGTTTGTATATATGTAAATCCAAAATTGTATGTGTACAAAAATATCAACCTCAATTTTATTACAAGTCTATTTTCCATTGAACGTTCTTTAAAGTATTTTAACCCTAAAATTCGAATTTTAAAGCAAAAGTGTTAGAAAATAAAAGGTACTCACACATTTCAAAGTCAACAAATAAAACAACAAAAAAATACGTTTAAAATCTGTTCTGCTAAAAAGTTTCTGAAAATTACTTTGAAACAAAAAATACTGTAAACAAGACGAGATATATTCAACCTTCGTTATGTACATTTGTACAAACAAGACCTATGCAGTTGTTTTTTCGTTCGCACTTTTTACACCAGCAAACTAAACAAACAAGGAAAACGTAAAGCGATAAAAATTCGGATATCCCAGTTTTGTATTTAATTTTTTTTTTTACAATTGCATAACATTATGGAAACGGAACAATTTAGGTGGATAGAAAAAACATACAAAAATGATGTAAGGAAATAACAATTTAATGTTTTTATTCTAAACTTCAAAGTTGATTTCATATTTACAGTCTAAATCACTGCAATAAGGCGACTCATTTAATTTAAAATAATTTCATCGTTATGGGGTCGATTTTTTTCCGGGAAACTTTAATTTATTTAAAAAAAAAACACGGTTTCCTTAAAGCCCCTCGTGCCCATAATTTTTTATTTCATCTTTCACGGGTACTACCTCTTCCGAAGAACTGACAAAACCTCACAGAGTATCAATCTGTCATGTAAAAGTGCTTCTCAACTTTCCTGTTCGGAACCGGCATTTAATTGTAGGCCCCCTCAATTCTTCACACGCACTGAGAGAATTGTTGCTGTCTTAAAGCCATTCTAATTTAATATTGTATGAGAATGTAAACATTTTTTAGGAGACTTTTTTTGAAAAAAGAAATTAAATATAGGTTGTCATATGATATTGTTCAAAAATTTTTAGTAAGTTTTTAAGATTGTAGCTTAGGACAAGATAACAATGTTTATGTCATAGCGTCTGATCAATAATTTTAACCTCGTGGAATAACGTATAGAAAAAATACTAATCCAAGTTTTTCTGCTTTTCAGCGGAAGAGTTCTCTTCAATGTACAATGGAGCTGCTTTTGGGTTTTCATGTGTTCGCTCTGAACATGTTGTCGAGAGCTTTATTTCATTGAAATCCAATGCTGTTGGTTTTGATAACCTCCATCCCACCTTTCTAAAAGCCATGATCCCAATAATCTTGCCACATCTCACTTACGTCTATAATACCATTCTTACAAAGGAATCTTCCCGTCAAAGTGGAAAGAATCTAAAATTGTACCCATCTTTTTTCTCCTGATGCAGTCAAATTTATTTCCTCTTATCTCGGCCAGAGACGACAAGCGGTTGTACTGGGAAATAAAACTTCAAACTTTATGCCTATATCTAGCGGAGTTCCACAGGGTTCAATCTTGGGTCCATCACTTTTCTCGCTTTACGTGAACGAAGTACCAAAACTCTTTCGCCACTGTAATGAGCACCTCTTTGCTGATGACCTCCAGCTTATGAAAAGTTGCCCAGTTGGCATGTTGAAAGATTGTGTTGATGCAATTAATGAGGATCTGTTATCGATCTTAAATTGGTCAGTAAAATGTGGTCTTACTTTAAATCCACTCAAAAGCAAATGCCTCGTTATTTCTAAAAAGCCCGTGGACTTGGCCTGTTTTCCAGATATTCTTCTTGGAGACTCAAAAATAGAATTCGTGGATACCGCTAAAAATCTTGGTATTTGCTTTAATAGAACCTTAAGCTGGAACGACCATATTAATCAAATTGTTGGGAAAGCTTATGGAGCTCTTCGATTATTGTGGCCAACAAGAAAGTTCATCCCATTGGACACTCGAAAAATGCTTGCAAAAACACTTTGTAAGCTTCATAGTGCCAGTCAAAGAAAGTTGAATACTGTGTTCAATAACGTTGCGCGCTATATCTTTGGTCTTAGACGCTACGATCATATCTCTCAGTTCTCCAAAAGTATCTATAGCATCTCTTTTGACAACTTACTTAGGCTCCGAACTCTTATTACGCTCTTTAACATCATCCGTACGCGTCAACCTTCATACCTGTATGACATGTTCCAGTTCTCGCTTATTATTCCCCGGTTTTCATGTTTAACGTCTGAGCGACAGTTTTTTATTAATGCTGCTCGTTTGTGGAATTCCCTACCTCAACATGTTAGGAGTGCGGACTCAGTAGGGAAATTTAAGAAAAATGTCTTTTCGTACTATTCCTTGTCTTAGTTGGTTTTTCTTGTGCCTGATTGATTGATTAAGTGACCATTAAATAAATACAAATACAAATACAAATACAAATACAAAATTATTGATCAGCCTCTGACAGATTGAATAAAAAATGTCTTTTTTTCGTTTGAATAATTCCTTGCACCTCTTCGTCGAACATAAATATTATTTTGCTACCGTTGTTTTTCTTATTTAATAACAACACACTGCAACGATAAGAAAAGCAAAGTTCTATGCAATGTGAACAAAAATTAAAATAAAACACAAACAAGCAAAAAATCATTTTCGATTATTTAACCTGTGTATGATGACGACAACGATCACGCCTGATACAAAGAAAAAAATTATTTCCATTGTGCTATTGAATTGACTGTTTGTTCCAATCTAACCGCCAACGCAACGACACCATCGTCACATCGTCACCTAATCAACCGTTCTAACTCTTCACGTTGTATTACCTTTACGCATATAAATCTACAACAATCACAATAGCAAAAAATTTATGTTTATTCAGCAATTAATACAAAAAGTCTTTTTTGTCTGCTCCAAGTTTCATATTAGTTCGCTCGGATTCGCTGCTGTGTCTATAAAATATTGTTTATTTTGAATTAGTGTAAAACCCAAAATATATTATTAACAAAAGAAAAAATAAAACAGCGAGAAACATTTGTTTATTGGTTTGGCAGTCGTTTGCTGTGTGAACGAACGGTCTTTATCCTCCCCCAACAGATAATCCGAAGCAACCCCGAATCCACTTGATATAAAAAGCTTGACCA
This sequence comes from Sphaerophoria rueppellii, assembly GCA_920937365.1. NCBI lineage: Eukaryota > Metazoa > Arthropoda > Insecta > Diptera > Syrphidae > Sphaerophoria > Sphaerophoria rueppellii. Next base: position 11,889,959 of record CAKKXW010000002.1, on the reverse strand, counting down.
TGCCCGCCACCGACAATTTTTTTTTTTGGCCAAAAAATCTATATCTACTCAAAATGAATAGTTAATTATAATTTATATTTCGTCTACCTACAGTTATAAGAGCAAAAAATGTATTTATACAATGTGCGTGTATCTAGAACCTATTAAAACATCCATTCAGCGAAAAACGAAGAATTAAAAAAAAAATGCTGAAAATTTTAAAATTGTCATGATTTTGCTAAAAAATACTAAAAATACAAATTTTCGTTTTTTTTTTGCATCCAATAATTTTTCTCTTTCTCTTAAATTCCATTTTTATCCCAACCACCCTCTCTCTTTTTTTTTATTCTTCCTTAGTGTTAGTGTGTGCTTTTAATTATTTTAAAATAAATAAATAGATAAAAAAAAAATATTTTTCAATTTGATGTGATTCCTGAACTGAAATTTGTGTGTGCGAGTGCTTTGTGCATAGTAGCGCCCCCTATTCAATCAACACAACTCATCCGATGTCATTAATCATTTTATTTGATTTGACTGACAACACACGGCTGCCGGCTGATTCGTCTAGTACATGCCGAGAAAGTGCAATCGCAGCGAAAAATAAATAGTCGGCAGTAAGCGCAACCCACTATGCATCAGCAGCAATACAAAGAAAAACAACTACCACAGCAGCAGCGACAACAACAAGCACAAGATCAGGATATTTGTCATCATCATCATCAGTCGGCATCATCGTTAGCAACATCCTCGCATTTGTATAATTATCGCCATCTAAGTCATCACTTGTATAAGCTACAACAACCAACAGCAGCGGTAAATCTTCTTCAGCTTCCGTGTAATCTATTTTCTCGGTTAATTCTCTTCAGTTCGTGCAAAATAATATCAACAACAACAAATAAAAGAAATCATTAAAGAATCTATCAAAATAAAAGTAAAGGTGTGCATTGATACTCCTGTGGCAAGCCATATTGGCGTGAGAAAAAAGTGTTTCCCTGGCAGCGGATAGTCAGCAAAACAGAATTCCAAGTAATTCTGATTCTCTCAAGGACTATCGATTTTGAAGGTTGGTATTTCATTCTTTGTGACGTCATGAGAAAATATAATTTTTTTTTTTGTAAACGTTGGAAAGTGCATTGCAAGTTCAAAGTAAACAAACATAATTTTTTTGAAGCAAGATGAAAATTATTATTAAGTTGGCTGTTTGCTTTTTGAACGAGCATGCAGTTTGCTCTTTTCTGTGATTATTTTTGTTAGACTTGATTTTTAGTTTGTTCTTTTGTGATTGGAAAGAAAAAGTTTTATTTTTTTTTGTGAACTTTTAGACATGGACAGAGCAAAATGTTTGTGACGCACGCAATTGAATTGGTGCTTTAGATGATATTAATAATTTGGTTAACTTGATGCCAAACAAAAACTATAATTCATTTTTATTGCAATGGGAATTAATGGGTGGCTATGGGGGGTTGAACATTAAATTTTAATTTAATATGTGTAAGATTCTAGTACAGACGATGTTATTAATGGAGGAAATGATTATTGATTGAAGAATTTAAGAAACTGTCTTATGAACTTCATAGTGAGTATTTACTTACTGTAGGATGCTCTCTGACGTCTGACCCGAAAAGTTTTTGGAATTACATTAATTCGAAGAAGAAATTATTTATCCAATGAACTTTACTAGCAATAATGTAACCCTCAACTTAACTTCTAAAATTTGTGAAGAATTTGCAAATAATTTCAGCCAATCTTTTATCGATTCCCCCGCCGTTGTGGATAAAGATTTTTTTCAGTATTTACATGGCTGTCCGCAAGTATTGTTTAACAACATCTCAGTACAGACTGATGATATTATAAACATTCTTTCTCTTCTGAAAGAAGTTTTAAAAGTTTTGGTTTAAAATAGTGTAAGTCTATCTTAGCATCTCCCCTCCGTTATATTTTTGAACTGTCTTTAAAATTAGGAAAATTTACATCAATTTGGAAAAACGCTTATATTATACCAGTCTATAAGAAGGGAGATAAGTCCAACATCACCAATTATAGACCAATATCTAAGCTCTACTGCATTCCTAAGGTGTTTGAACAAGTTATTTGTGAAAGTTTGGCATTTCATTGCAGGAACATCATCTGTCACCAACAGCAGGGTTTCATGCAGAAACGTTCTACTGTCACAAATCTTCTTGTTTTTATAAATCAATGTGTAAGCACTTTGGAATGTGGTCAGGAAATGGTTTTTCGAAAGCCTTCGACCAACTCTCTCACGCCATCATTAAATTCAAACTAAATGCATATGGCTTCCCCCCATTTTTCATCACTTAGATATCCTCTTATCTGGAGAATAGGTCTTACCAAGTAAAATTTAGGCATTCTATCTCTAAGTCATTTTTTGCTAATTCGGGAGTTCCGCAGGGTAGCCATCTAGGACCTCTACTTTTTAATTTAGCTATAAATGATGTGTACGTAATAGCAAAATTCTCATCTTCGCAGATGATATGAAGATTTACAAAAACATCTGTTCTAGTACTGACCACATTCTTCTACAAGATGACATTAATAGTTTTGCATTGTGGTGTGAGAAAAATAGTTTAAACCTAAATCCAATAAAATGTCAAACAATGACCTTTTCAAGGAAGCGTACACCGTCTTCATATGAATACGCTATCTCACTGCACATTCTAACACGTGTAACTTCGGTAAGAGATCTTGGAGTTTTCTTTACAATTTTCTTTTAAATTAGATTTTTTTGTGCACATTAACAACATCGTGAATAAAGCAAACTCAATGCTTGGATTTGGTCAAAGGAGTTCCGCGATCCAAATATAACCCGCGCTTTATATTAGTGCTATGTTCGTCCTCATTTAGAATACGCTTCCTAAGTTTGGTCACCTCATTATAATATTCATATTGAGAGGCTAGAATCTGTTCAACGAAATTTTACTCGTTTTGCCCTGGAAGGTATTCTATGGAGTGATCCTTTGAATGTCCCCTCTTATGAAAACCGTTTAATTACTCTCCAAATGGAAACATTGTCAAATAGACGAAATAACAATGACATGGTATTCCTCCATCAAGTTATTACTGGTGTAACAGATGCACCGGAATTACTTCGTATAGGAAGCACTTGGTACAAGAACCAAAACATCGTACCAACTACGGTTTCTATGAGCCTTGACACGTATGAGTAGGCTTTCAAAACTGCAAACTCAGACTTATTTGATTTAAATATAAGTAAGAATAAATTGAAGTCTTTGCTCAAGAACCAGTGTTATATACTTTTAAATGTTTCTCTGTTTACTTAATGATTTGTATTTGTGTTTTGTAATTATTAGTTTTCGATTAATCTTGTTTTGTTAACTGTCTTGTTTTTGTTTCATCCATGTGAGTGTTTGTTATGTAATGTTTGCTTATTATTAACTAACACTGCACTAAGTGATGAGCCGGTGGTATAACATAGTCTGCTATGGTGGCAAACCATTGGTCGTAAGATTGTGCTTGCTATAAGCTTTCTTCGACCAATTCTGATAGTGTAAAAAGGACATTTTATGTATGATGTTAAAAGTCTCATGTAAAATATTTTAATTTTATTAAATACAAATTTGCTAAAACACGACTGTTTTCGCTTCTTCCAGTATCAATATGCTTTAGTCACATGTTGTTACGATGGGTAGGTATTGCGTTGCATACAAAAAGGTTTAATAGAATTAAATTCTAATACTACGTGACGTTTATATCCTTTTTCAAATATTATGCCTCCATGCATGCTTCCGTCTGTTCACTCTTTTTTCATTTATAAACATTTATGATTTGGTTAAGAGTATTTTGATATTTAAAGTAGATTATTTTTAAAAAATTTAAGGCTTGATGGAAAGTCAAACTAGTTTGCCAATACAATAAACATTTTGTTTGGTCACTCTAAATACATAGAGAACGAAGTTGTACCTGAAGCTGCTTTAATTCTTTTAAATTTGAACTGTTGTGTATCCAATGCAAATGGATAGTTAAAATTTATCAATACTCACTATATTTCTTCGAAACTTCCTTCAAAAAACTTAGTCTTAGAATACCTTGCGGTATAAGCTAGTTACATTTACATATTCCACACGCACACATTCTGCCTATTTATTCGTCAACATTTCGACACCTTATTAGTTACTTATTGTGTGACATAGTTAAATAAACAACAAAAATAGTTTCAATATTTCTTCAAAAATTTATAACCTTGTGGTTTATTGATTTCTACCGACTTTGATGTCTTCATGACTATTTACCCTATTTAAGTCCATTTGTAAGCCAAGCAAAATAAACAAAATAATATTCACACAAAAGTAAGTTGCTTATTATAAGCAAAGGGAATCGTAACAATACTCAAAATTTACGACTCACAATAAAAATACAAAGTTACCAAATTTCCTTTTGTATCTGTGTCATCGCCATCAAATCAGAATATTCAAAAATACTTCCGGCAATCATGACAGAGAAGTTCTCTCACAACAACAAAAGTTTCATGTTGGAAGTTGAAAACAGTTCTTTCTTTGCTTATCCAAAATTAAAACGGCAAATTATTGCACATCAAAACTTATTGTAATAAATATCACGGTAGCAAAATGTCAGCAGGCAACATACATACATATTTAATCAGCCTTCAACCAACCTCCATCTAAAAAAAGGGTTCGCTTCAACCAGCTAGCGTTTTTATTTATTAAGCTCAAACTCATTTTTAATGATATATTAATTTTTTGCTTTATTTTTGTTGAAAAAAGTTAAATTGCTTTCATAATTTCTCAATTTTTTTTTTGTTTTTGTTCCTTTTTGTCTGCTTTTATTTTTTTTATGGCATAATAATACCTTCTAGCTAATTCAGGAAAGATATTTCATTACGATCTTTTTTATGACTGCCAAAGCAAACGTGCTTATCACTCAATCATCCAAAATATGAAATTCTTAAAAATAAATCCGTGCAACATGAAAACACAAATGAATACACTCTGTCTGAAATGTCATAAAAATGAGAATGGCTTTTCTTTTGTTACAAAATATTAATAAAAATCTGTGTTTAAGGGTCTCTTAAATGTAAATAGGCTTTTTCGAGGCTATTTTGAATTAGTCAAAACAATTTATGAAAATGTTATTTTAAGCGAGAGATTAAGTACAGATTAATGTTTTAACCAGCACAGTCATTTTATATATACTTTGTGGGAAAAAAAGCGTTCGGCGCGGCGTTAAAGCAAACTAGTTTAAAGAAGCAGTAAATGTAGTACTCTCTACATCTAGCTGTAGTATTGCATCTTTGAAAATACTAAAAAAAAACTTTTTCTTATTCAGTGAGTTCTTCAATACATTTTGATACTTCTAAAGAGAAGCTATTGTTTTAATTAGCGGGTTGTTAATGATCCGTTGACATGTCTCATCCGAAGCACTGGCTTCCTTAAACTTGTTGCTGTTATGGAAATTATTGCATTCATAACGTTGATTTTTACTGTCAATAAGAAGCTATAATTTCCTTAAAGAAGTTATTGTAAAAGCAGTTGTTGTAAGGGCTCCTTGAAATCTCGTGTGAGGAGCTATTGAAATGATTTGAATTGAAATTGAAAACACTAAACTTAAATGTTATTGCTCTTTAAACAAGGTAATCAAAACTTAAACATCCTTCAACGCTCATAAAACAATAAAAACTTTTGATTACCTTTGGGAAATAAGAAACTGCTCTTCTTAGCTTTCAATTTTGGAAGCTCCTCAAATCCCACCTCATAAATTAAACAAAATTGACTTAAAAACCACCAATAAAAAATGTACGAAAGCAATCATACAAGTTATTTAATTACAGCCACAAAACCCACCAAAATACTAACCGCAACTCATTAACCGATTAATAAAACATCCTGTGATGTCATGAAACCAAATCCCTTGAAACCCCCAAACAACAGGTTTAGCATTCATATTTAACCTTCTTGGTCCGAATCTGTCACCGAATTTGTGCGCCTAACCTAACCTAACCTTTGCTAACCAACCAATGACCAAACGTTCGGTTGACACTCCTGATATCCGTTTCATTATTAATATCCTCGAAATGTTTAACATTTGTGTCAATAAATCAATCATTTTGTATCAATTTTGTGACATTTTGGATATTCAGTACGCCCCAATATAATAATTATTATTTCGACATTCAATCTCTGTATAGAGTTTGTCTGTAGTCGTATTTGGTGTTTGGTTATTAATCGACCTAGATAATGGAATCAGGCAAACAAAACAAAAACGGCCTAGTTTTGGAAAAGGTCATCGATGTCGATGTTAAACCAACACAAAAAATCCCAACAAATTGAAAAACTTTTTCACCTATAATCAACGTCAAAATGTCAGAAAAGAGAAAATCCAAGTAAGACGAAGCGATAAAAAAGTTGAAGTGAAAAGAAAATGTGTGAGGAAGTAAAACTTGCAGAAACAGGATAACTGATGTCCCTGGATTTCGACAAGGAACACTGGGGGAGTAATTGATAATATAAAAAATGGACAGCGCTAATTAAATTAATGACACTTGTTGAGACCTACTTCGCGCTCATCGGAATGCACTGCGTGTGCACTGCAATGCAGAAATTATAAATGGGAGTGTCAATGGACAAGAAAAGAAGGTGGTTTCGCGAAGACATGACAGTGACACGACAACGATACATTGGTGTTGGGTAGTGTTTTGTTTTGTAGTTTAGCAAGTGTTTATTCTTAGTGAAGTTGACCTTTGCAGTTGCATTTTGTGAGAATGGGACATGATAAGAAAACAAGTGAAACGAATTAATCACAAAGAAAAAGTTCATAAATTTGATATACTCGTAAGAACTATACGTATTTTGTCAAATGCACCTGCAAACTTATCTATGCACAAACAGACGCCCAAAGTAGTCATCAAAACGTCAAATTTCTCTCTTTCTCTCTGTATCTTATAATGTATGCAAAAGACGACTTAAGCTAAAAGCAAATGAAATCCTCATACGAGAGTCTCTGAAGAGCCATATAGAGTCCTGCTTTTGCAATAAATCAAACGTTGCGCTCCATCCACAGCAGTCCACACAGCTGTGAGTATCTAGCAATAAAAATGTGTCTTCTTTTTTGCCTCTCTATTTTTTGGCAAACTTTTGTTCGGAAGGAAATCTAATATTCAAGATTTGTCTGGCCTCTGGCATCCGACAGAAGTAGACTACACAACCATTCAAGACAGAAACCAAAAAAAAAAAAAAATCGAATTCAGGAGGAGGAGCGGATTAATCTTTGATATCTATTCCAAATGGAATCATAAAAGGATATGAAACCTGAACTCACAAAAAAAATCTATACAACCTTAAATTAAGCTCAGACGAACAGTTCTTGGTTTCCTTTTCTAATCTGATTTCTTAAACTAATGTATTGCAGTTTCTGAAATGAAATAAAATCAATATCTGCCCATTACCGAATGCTATTCAAAAGTGCTCCAGTTGATAAATCGTCTAAAAAAATCAATTTTGGTAACTAGTTTTGGTGCAGCTGTGGTGTCCAATGAACAGAAATATTATAATCAATATCTCCTTCTACTTCTTCCAAAGTATGCCTATGACATAGCATTTGATGATTAATTTTCGATTAAATCATATGCAGTCTATTAAATTTCCAGCGAAGGTTGTTCATTCCAGTTTCGCTTCTCAAACATACTTTATTGACGGTTAAAGATTATAATCGATTAATTTTATTGAGAAAAGTTGTTTTTTCCTTTATGAGGCTGTATTTGCATGTGAATGGTATTTTTAGCACTTCAGAATTGAGGATTAAGTGTGCCATGGTGAGACTAAATGAATCGATGTATTGCATCATTTGCAATGTTAAGTTTGAAAATACTAATTTGCAAATATAATGTAATCAATTTTCAGCAAGGTTTAAAGCAAAACAAGCAAAAAAAAAATGAATTAATAGGCTCATGGATCTGGTGATTGACACCTTTCAAACCGTTTCTTAAGTGATTGAATTGTCGTTGATAGCAGATATTTTTTAAAGTCAAAGCACCACAGTCTCAGTGCCTTGTGTCACTGTCAAACAGCTTCAGTTTGGTTTGCAATTTAACCATGGATCGTCTTACAAATGAACAACGCTTGCAAATTATTGAATTTTACTATCAAAATTCGTGCTCGGTTCGAAATGTTCATCGCGCGCTGCTTCCATTTTATGGTCGGCATTCTCGACCTTCTGAGCAGTCTATTCGGAAGATTGTGACCAAATTTCGCACCAAATTTACTTTGTTGGACATTAAACCACCAACACGTTTACGTACTGTGCGTAGTGAAGAAAATATTGCGGCCGTATCAGCTAGTGTGACAGAAGACCGCGAAATGTCGATTCGGCGCCGTTCCCAGCAATTAGACCTTTGTTACAGCACTACGTGGAAAATTTTGCGGAAGGATTTGGGCGTAAAGCCTTTTAAGATACAGCTGGTGCAAGAACTTAAGCCAGCCGACCTACCACAACGACGAATTTTTGGTGAATGGGCTCTTGGAAAGCTGGCCGAGGATCCGCTTTTTTATCGAAAAATTGTGTTCAGCGATGAGCCTCATTTTTGGTTGAATGGGTACGTAAATAAGCAAAATTGCCGCATTTGGAGTGAAGATCAGCCAGAAGCATTGCAACAGCTACCAATGCATCCCACTGTTTGGTGCGGTTTATGGGCCGGCGGCATTATTGGGCCATATTTCTTCAAAGATGATGCGAATCGCAGCGTTACTGTCAATGGTGAACGCTACCGAGCGATGATAACAAACTTTTTTTTGCCCGAAATGGAAGTTCTTGACTTGCATGATATGTGGTTTCAACAAGACGGTGCCACATGCCACACAGCACGCGAAACAATGGCGCAATTGCGAGGCGAGTTTGGTGAACAGTTAATTTCACGTTTCGGGCCGGCCAATTGGCCGCCTAGATCGTGCGATTTGACACCATTAAACTATTTTTTGTGGGGGTATGTCAAAACTAATGTCTAAAGGGACAAGCCCGCTTCGATTGACGCACTGGAAGCCAACATCCATATGCATTCATTCGTGAGATACCGGCCGATATGTGTGAAAGAGTATGCCAAAATTGGACTCAGCGGATGGGCTACCTGAGACGCAGCCGCGGTCAACATTTGCATGAAATTATCTTTAAACATTTAATTGAAAGGTTCAAACTATCGATTCAAATAAATATTTCATTCATTTTTTCGAATTTTTTGTGAGTTTTTTTTTTTTTTAAGTTCTAAACCTCGTAAAAAATCACCGTTTATAGAGCTGAAGAGTTTGTTCGTTTGAACGCTGTAATCTCTGGAACTACTGGTTAGAATGGTATAATTCTGTTTGCGTTGGATCGTCCATGAAACGAGGGAGGCTTTAGGCTACTGTGACCAATAGGAGCGAAGAATCAGTGGAAAATGTGGAGAAAAGCGACAAAAATGTTAGTTTTTGTGCTTTTGAATGCGTTTATCCAAACTGCTTACCCAAATTGAACAATTCTTTTAATGTTGAATGGTCCATTTATCGTAGAAGGGTTAAAGCTATATACCTAATATTACGCTGAGACCAATAGTAGCGAAGCGTCAGTGAAAAATTTGGAAAAAATGGCAAAGAATATTCATTTTTGAAAACTTCTGTTGTCTGCTTGAACGTGGTGATCGCAGGAACTACTAAATCAAATCGAACAATTCTTTTTGCGTGAATAGTTCATTAATAATGGAAGGACTTAGATCGATAGCAATAGGAATCAGCGGAAAATGTTAAAAAATACGGCAACAAATTATTCATTTTTCTGATTGTTTGAAATCCTAGCAACTGCTAAATAAAATTGAACAATTCTTTTTTCTTTTGCGGGCATGATGCATAAGTCGAAGATGCACCTCTGGCCTCTGGATGAGGAAAAGGCGAACGAAGTCGCAAGCAACTGCTCGGGTATTATAAAAACACTGGGATATCTAAAATTAGATAGGTGTCAGCATGACATTGTTACTTTTGGAAGAAATATTTAACACTTTTTCGAAACGTTACAACGAAAGACGCCAATACCTAAAATTCACGACCCGCTGAACATTTCACTTAAAAATCGAAAAAAGACGTATTTTACATAATATATTGACAACCATACCCTAAACCTTCCGTTATATTATAATCAAGTTCTCAGCCATAAGAGCTCTTCTCTCTCATCGCAATTTCTCTAGTCCCATACACCCTGCACAAAACACAAAGTGAATTCATTTCACACAACTTCTGTGTCTAAAAGCAAACCTACTTTCCTTCCAAATTGAAAATAAATTTAAAGCCTCTTATTCGAAAACGAACTTGAGCCACTGAAAGCAAAAACAAAAATCAATAAAGTAAAAACCTAAAAGAAAGGTGATATTCCCTCTTCCTACCTTTCTATTCCTTACTCTTAGCAGACTCTTGAGCATACAGAAAAGTATAACCCACAAAAAAAAAAGAACCTTCTTCCATCAACTTTGAAGCCTCCTCAAGCCCAACAAGCAGCTGGTTTTCTCAATCAATAGGTTCTGCTAATTTAACTACATTAGATGGGAGGAAATCAGTCAAGTGGTAGACGACTAGGTTATCGGAAGTGAGACTGCACCCACATGCCACACCAAAGTCCGGACCACTATCAACACCGCACTATACACCGGAACCGGAAGCCATGACGATGATGATGATAAAGATGATGGCGATGAGTTGATGAAATAGGTACAACTAGAAGGAGTATAAAAAAGAAAAAAAACATCCTACAGGATATACCCTCATTCTTATTTCCTCTTCCATCCTTTAACAACTGAAAGGAGCAAAAAATCGACTGAAAGAAAAACCAAAAAAAAAAAAAAAACAGAAATAAATTGAAAAAAAGAAAAAAAATATGTTTGCTTTTCTTTTTCTTCCATCATGAATGTGGTGAATGTGAACATCGACAAAGGACATTTATCAAGCTTTTGTAGATACGAAATCAGGATGGGAAAAAAAACTGAAAACGAAACCGGAGTGAAAAATCTCTGCTGTCACTTTTCTTTGGTTTCGCTTTTTTTCCTCTCTTTCTCTTCTGTTTATTCAACGAATATTGTTAAATCTTAATGAAAACTGTCTGTGCTGTCGATGCGACGACTGGGGCTGATATAATTTGTTTAAAAATTCACTTAAATGGATCATGATTAAGAGACTTTGAGAATATTGAGTAAGTGGGGTAAATTAATTTTGCTAAACGATTAATATCAATTAAACTATGGCATGGATTTAAATATAAATGTCTGTGAAAATACAATGATGTGACGAAATATTGGTTTCAGTATTGGAAATCCATAGTCCAGAAGTCAACTTTTCACTTCTTGACCTAACAAATGCTTTAGGAACTAGAAATAGAAACACCAGTTTTCGCAGCTTAGCAAGAAAATTCCCTGCTAATTTATGAAAACCTTGACAATGAAAGAAACCCTCTGTTCCTCCACAAAAACTACATATACATAATCTCGCAGCTCACACACGGTTAAAAACCTTTTCAACACAATTTCCTTGAAGAGCGCGCAAAAAAAAAAACACAAAAACATGAAAACCTGTTAACGGTTGAAAAACAAACTTTAAATAGAACAAAACTTGACACTTGTGCGGCCTCTTCAAAATTGAAAAGCAAATAGTTTGTGTGTGGGGTGGTTGTAGCTGGATTTATTGTTGGTGTAGTTGCACTTCACAGCAAACGCGCAATTGCTTGTGATCCGATAAATAGTTTCAAAAGTGGATGTTTGATGGTTTTCAAATATTGACAAATTTGATAGCCCCTAACAATGCTATTGTATGCGAGTTGAATGGTTAAATAAGCTACTGTATAATGAGAGAAATTTACAAAGAAGGGCATTGTTTGATATTTTTTTGTTGATTTTGATGTAAAACAAGCAAAAATGGTGTCACATTTATAAGAATAAATATACGGAAGTCAATAAAGGAATGGAATGTGAATGAACTCAATTGATAAAATTTTACTATAGTTGTTAGTTTTGGAATAGTGATTATTTATGGGTGGGGAATAATACAACCCGTTGAAATTATGCTTTTCATAATAGATCGTTGAAGTTCTTGAACGAAAGAGGTTTGAAAAGGCTGTGAAAAATTAAGGAATTGTAAGCAATACTTTTAAAAATTTGTGTTGTGAAGTAAGCCAGCTTGAAGATGTTCAAAAGTTAGCTAAAAAATTGTGTACAGTGGACTTAACCATGTCAAGGTAAATTAAAAGTGCTGCTACAATTTTTTTTTTTTTTTTATTTAATTGAATTTCAAAATGTCACTTAAAGTGTGTATAAGTCGAGTTATCTTGATAGCAGTTGGTATCACAATTCAATTTCCTCAAACTTAAAGACTCTGATGGACTTCTTAGCTAAAAAGAAAATCAAAACCGTGCTTAATTCTAATTAACCACTTAAAAAGGATTGCGTGTTGTGATCAGATAAATGAATATATCCTAAATCCTAATGTGATATTTCAATCAATGCTTAGTTCCAGATCAGACCTTACGCACGGAAGCTTGATTTACTGAAGCAATTCTTTTATAAGATTAAATAAAAAAAAAAAGTGCTCATATGACAAAGTGAACATTGATTGAAGATTTTTAAGTTGACTTGCAACGACCAATAGTCTTTCACCCAGAAAACTCTGTCCACAGGCAGTGTTATTTGTATGAAGGCAATCTAAAAAAAACGAACACTTACACAGGAAATGACAAAATTATAAAAATCCAAACAAATAAAAAACAATACATGAGCCGTGTTTTATTGAGAACTCAGCTTAGCTTAGCAATAGGAATTACATGTCAAACAAAAACAACCGAAAGTTGACTAAAAATAAGTTAGGAATTTACACAAGATAAAATACCGGCTACTCGACGCTAGAGTGAGCAAAATATGTTTTTTTTTTTAATCTAAATGTTGGCAGAACCAAATGGGACTTTTGAGCTAGTGGTGAGATAATGGACTGATTTCAATAATCGAGACAAAATTATTCGACTGATTTGAATAATCGAGTGATCATCATTCGAATTACAAAATGTTTGCTTGAAATTCTTAATTGTAAACACCAAACTTGATAATATGTACTAGTTTATCAATCGAATATTAACAGTCGTTATTCAAACACTGCTCGTAATAATCATAGTTTGATCTTTTTTCATTCGAATACTAAAAATCGATGACTTTCATTTGGATGCTAATAATCGATTATGTTCATTGAAATACTAATAGTCGTCATTCAAAAACTTCCCTTAGTAATTCGATTTATTTTCAAGAGGATGCTTATAATCGATTATTTTGAATCGAATACTAATAAGTAGCAGTTGTAGCGGTACTAGAAGGTTTAAGAAATCATCCGAATGATTTCACAGTGCATAATCGAATGATATCGAATAGTTTCCTGAATCGATTAAATCGTTCGAATGCGCCCATCACTATCACCATGACATTTTTTTCCTCTGACAGGTTTTGACAGATCTTGATTACAGGGGTAACAACTTTTACATATAAAATAGAAACTCAGTTTAAAGCTGAGTAAAGCGTTTTATTGGGATTCCTATTGCTAAGCTAAGCTGAGTTCCCAATAAAACACGGCTATGATTAAACAACAAGAAACATTTAAGAGCGTACCACACTGGTCATAAGCATGTCTTTATTTTATTCAATAAGATCTGTATTATGATTATAATTCAAAAGCCTACTCATCTCTCATCCTTGTCAAGGGCCTGCATTCCGTTATTGGTCCTATGTCTTGGGATTTTAATTATATCGATGCTGCGAAAGTGATAGCCTCCTCCCCGATAGTAAAAAAATATAGCACTTAGAAGGTCTGGCGCATCTGTGACGCCTGTTATAAGTTGGTGAAAGAAAACTATATCATCATTTGCCCTTCTTTGATACAACGTTTGCATTTGAAGGAGTAATATTCAATCTTCATAAGAAGGAATATTCTGAGGATCATGCCATTGAATGCCTTTAAATGCGAGCAAAATTACGTTGCACCGATTCCAGCCTGTCAATATGAACCTCATAATAAGGAGTTCAAATCTGTGAAACATATTCAAGGTGGGGACGAACAAGGCAACTATAAACAGAAATGGTGACGTTAGAATCAAGAAATTCTTTTGACCAACGCTTAACGAACCCCAGCATAGAATTAGCTTTATTAAGGGACTCCTTGGTCCCTTCCTTCAAAACAACGAGAAGCTATATAATACTCATAAGTCAAAGTTGATCGTTTCTTTGAGAATGTCATTGTCTGATATTTCGACGGGTTTAGGTTTAAACTGTTTTATAAGACCATTCAGAAAACCTATTTATATCATTTTGCAGAAGAATGCGATCATTGTTTGATATAATTTTCTTAAAGATCTTCATATCATCTGCAAAAATAACAATTTCGAACACATAACGGAGAATCATTAGTGAAAAAAAAAGAAGTTCCACCAGGTTTAGCAGTAAAGGTCTTCGAAAACATGTCTGTGAATGTAACTTCTTAAGTTCTATCCTTAGGCAAGAAGAAATCCATGTAACAAGCTCAGGAGGAAAGCCTAATAACTGTAATTTCAACTTGATAACTGAGTGAGACGTTTTTGAAAAGTCATTGTATGTGTATACACAATCAGTTTCCAGTCCATGTTCTAAGCTGTTTAGACAAATATGTGTTAAGGAAAGATGGTTTGTGACAGTTGATCTCCTTTGTATAAAGCCTAGTTGCTCACTGTATATGATGTTTTATTTTACAGTAATAAGATAAACTGTCATATAGTATTTGTTCAAACAGTTTAGGAATACAAGGAAGCTTAAAAATAGGCTTATAATTAGCGATATACGTCCGCGCTGTTCAGTTAATTATAGTTTTGGCTTTGGTCCTCACCTAACATTCCCACCAGCTGCTCGACCCTAGTTAAATGTTTCCAGTTTTGCAATCCAAGTGATTGACTTTCACTCCATTTGTGTCACGATCTTCGTCTACTTCTTCGTTTTTCGGGAATGGTGCCGAAGGCTTTCGGTTCGGAGCAGTAGTGTTCATCCACTCTATATGAGTCGCTAGACTCTTGACCCTTCTGGATTTCTCCATTCCCGTCATTCACACGGGGCCATAGATAATCTGAAGAACTTTCCTCTAGAAACAGGCTAAGGCATTTTCATCTGGTTATGCTTCTGCATAAAGAGGGTTTGTATAGTTTTACCTCAGTTATTCGAGAGAGAGTCTTACATCAATTGTTTTCTTAGCCCAAAGTAACAGCGACGAGCTAGATTAAGTCTTTGCTTGATCTAGGAGCTGCTGCGTTAATAGCGGGGCATAGGTAGTTTAACTTCTTTACTAACTCGAATTTACATGCGTCTACACATTCTGTATGTCAGTGTTGAACGATGTTATTCAAATCTTGTTATACAGTCTTTGGTGAGTTCCTCTTTAATTTGCGCAGTTAAGAAGATCTCCCTTAAACATATTGGGAGTAAAAATATTTTTCTTTCATTAATCTAATACGTATATTAATTTAATATGCTGAAAACTTACAGTATCGTTTGCCCTTTTTTTCAATTCAAAACCCTTGACCTGTGAATCCTTATAGTTTTTGTCTTTGTTTTCCTGTTTGCAGATCATAGTTTCTTCTTATCGTTTACTATAAAGCCGTACTCCTGCTTTTAATTACTTTAACCTACCATTGAGGTTTATGTGGGAACTTGTTTCACAATGTGCAGTAAAAACAAATGCCTTAATTTAGATTCAAGTTTATATTCTTGTTTAGGAAGCATTCTTTTAAGTGATACCAGTTTCCCTCTAATAGTCGATTATGTTTACTCTCCTCTTCATTTAGAACTCTTATTTTAAGACACCTATTAAGTCGAATGGAAAATTGTTAAAATGCCAAAACAGATCTTTCTCCTTAAAAGCTTTTATACTTAATATACTAAACAAAAACGAAATACTTTCATACCCTCTATAGTTTACTGCTGATTAAAAATAAAATAAAAAAGGAAAAACAAAAATTTACCATAGACTAAAAGTTTTATCGTCCTTGTTCGAAGATTTTTCTCCCATCATCGTCATCATCATCATCATCATCGCACTAAGAGACTAGTATCTATCTTTTTCCAATTCCAGCAGTAGTCGTCCTCTGTCCTAGACAGTATCTCTTATAAAAATGTTGGTCCTTACATGTGCCTCCATGACACACCGACACCACGACGACGGCAACACGACAGAAGACGACACACACCTTTTTATGCTCCATTTTCTGTGGCAGACAAGGAGATTAGACTTGTGTGTGTTGTTTGCACTTATTCGCTAAAGTAGATTTTGATACCGAAGGATTTACATCCCATATAGGAGAGAGGACTTTTATTTTTTTTTCTACTTTGTTATGGAAACTGGCAGTTCTCAAGCTATATCAGAGACAACCCTCTTAAAAGGTGTTTTTTTTCTTCCCTTTCTTGAAGGAATGAAAATCCTATCTATGAAGAATAAACCATTAAAAAGGTGTAGAGGGAGGGGGGGATTTACATTTTACGAGCAAAGCACTGTTGTGGGTTTTTGTTTACAATGTAAATTGTCAATATTATTGCTTGGTTGAATTCTTCCTTTTTTTTTGGAATTCACGTAAAATGAAAATCGATTATTAGAATGTACATGAAGATTCGATCAATTTTGTGGCGTAACACAAAAATACATCCCACATCACTGATTGACAGAAGAAAATAAACACAACGTCGAACAATGCAATGATGTGTCTTTAAAGGAAAATAAACAAATGTCGGTGATCCGGATCGGCTCATCAGTGCGCACAATACAAAAGTTCAAATATGTTTTTCTTCAAATTTATTGACAAAAGATCTATGATGGAAGGTGGGGGATAGATCAATCATTTTGTTTTTGTTTTCAAAAAAAACGAAAAAGGAAAATTGTAATAAATCTGAAGGGTGTGTTACATTTTGAAATTCATAATGCAAATACTTCAAGGTTATGTTGACATATTGACAGCTCTTTTCGGATGATGGAGGTATCATACTTAGAAAAAGGTTCAACATTCTCATATCAGCTTCAGCAACCCTTAACCCGGCCAGGTCTTCAAAATATCAATTGACACCAGCAAACTTTTTCAACTCACTTTTTCGTATTTCAATTTACGTTCCAGCCTCTGACCTGTGAAGTTATTGAAACACCTTTTTTACAAAGCACCTTATCTACCCTCCACTGATTTCATCCACAATATTAAAAACAGTATCCCCCTGGAGATCAAAGTTGTCAGCCAAGTTCTTAGGGTCGTCTCTATTTACTCTGATTTGCTCCCTCTTCAATTATGTATATTCCGAATCCTTTTTTTGGTTAAATGTTTGCTGTGAACCACAGAACGGTGATTGCTTACAAAATGTTCTGGAGCAAAGTTCACCTGAATTGCCGCCGATACACTACCATTGGTTCGAGTACAACGCACCTGCTGCTAACCAAAAAAGTTCACGTGCCAAAGTACAATTGAGCGTTTAACCTCTATCCAACCGTACCCTCTATCACACTGTCTCTGTATCACCATATCTCAATCTCGAGTCCTTAAAGAATGAAGGAGTCTAAAATAAAATTTATTACAAGTCTTTCCTTTAGATCAATATTATTGATTTTAAGGTAACAGCAATACTTTTCACATAGTCCTCTGAGACTGGAGAGAGACACAGCTAGAGAAAGAAGAGGTCGAAGAAGCATATAATGACAACCCAAACGTAATGGAAAGAATTAAAATTTATTGCTGAACTTTTATTTCCAATCAAACGAAAAGGCATTTTGTGTTTGTATATTATTTTCAGTAAATCCTTGTTACAATGCGAAAAGAGAGTAGAACTCAAACCCTTGGAGAGTCCAATAAAATCGGAATATTATAAATTTGTTTTCGTTTGTGTCTGGGCATTATTACATTCGAACCAAACAACTCGCTCTACTTTTTTTTCCTCTGAAATCAGAGAAGAATTGTAGGATTATCCTGGATGATAAGATATACGCCCTTTGTCTACTTGAAGAACGATGACAACGAGGATATGGGAATGAATTTGTGTGTAAATTCTTCCCAAAACAGTGCCAGATTGAGTTTTTTCATTGACTACGACGAAGAGGATGACACATTGAAATTGACGACAACGACATCCCGACCGACAGAGCGACGCTACGCTCGAGGGTAAAGGACATTTGGGTGCGTATAATTTGATGATTATCTGGTGCCGGGCGTAGAAAATCGTGATGCTCGAAAGTTGTAATGTCAAGAACGACGCCAAACTGTCACTCGTATATAGTATTAACGAGTGCTTTCACTCAATAAAAGTTTTCTTTTTCGAGGGTTCTGTTGACAACGGAATTAATTTTTTGTTTGTGTCTAGCATATTATTTCTTCAATTTCAGCAAACCAGAGATGTTACATTATTTTCATTCTTTAACAAGAGGTCAGATTTACTAGATGAAGACTTGCAATGATATTTCTGGTATTGTGAAGCCAAAAACAGAGGACTCAGTGTTCAATTATAATTTTTTGAAATGAAAACAACCCCGATTATTCAACTTTAAGTCATTCTGAAATTTAAATGATGTGAATGTTAATATCTTGCCAGTCGGTTGTTAAAATTGCGTCACTTCCCAATTATTTATTTCGCGCTTGAATTTTTGTCCCGAAGACTTTGGATTTTTTCCCCCTACTTAACGAACTTTTCATTATTTTTTGTCTATTTACAAATTAAAATACAAATACCACTTGTCTTCATTATTTTTCCATTTTTATTTTTGAAGGAAAACTTCAACGAGTATTCAATTTGAAATAAGAGCAACATCATGAAATAATAAACACGTCAAAAAAGGAAAAAAGTGAAAATATCTGCAAGTGTTTTTAATGGCACCATTTTCGAAAAATGTTGAAGTATCTATATCCTGAGATCTGAAGAGGATAGAAGTAGCTGCCAATTAGAAAAGAGCAGCAACGCAAAATCATGCCTAGAATGCTAATGATATTCATTTCGATTCCTCCGTGAATTTTCATAAACTTCAAAAGAGAAACTTAATAATTTGCAACATTTTTGTTTTTGTTCTTTTTACGTGTTTGATTATTATTAAAGTGATTTTTTATGAGTTTTGTTTTCCATCGTTGCTTTCATTTTCAAACAAGCAATAACTTTAAAGAGAAAAAAGAAATAAACCAGAAGACTACTTCCTGATCAACACTTTAACATTTTTGATTTAAAAAAATCTTTAAAAAAATCAATGGTGCCACGAACTTTTGAATCGTTTAGTTAAATTTCACATTAAAAACTTAACATCCTGGAAGTTGCTTATCTTTGAGTCATAAAAACACCGGAACAACATCGACGTCGTAAAATTAATAATTAAAACGGTCATCACCAGGATCATCAGCAACGGAGATGAGAGATAAAAAAGTTATTAACAGCAAATGAAAATAGACCTCTCACTCCCAAGTTGCCGTAGTGTCACTTCATTCCATACTCTCTTTGTCGTCTCGAATAATAATCCATCCCCCTTTGAGGAGAGTCATTAAAAAAAAGACGAGGAATTTCCTTTTCATGGTCACGTTCCTTCCAACCTCGCATCTAATTTCGGTTTATTATGCCCCTGAGGATTATTTACGGGATATAATCAAAAGTGTTGCAGCAATTATATAACCACGAATTACACCATCTTGTTTTGTGGTGTGACCAGATCTAGTTCTTTGGGACAATATATGCACGATGGAAGTGTACAGTTGAATAAAAAGCTGAATAGAGCGATAAACTGCATGATAGTTTTTAATATCGTAATGCAAGTTTAAATTCTTGGAGACTCGAAATGATGAGAATCATGGAGAACGAAGCGAAATAATTTTTCATTCAATTCGTTCTTCTTAAAGGATTGCTTTTTAAAATAAAAAAATTATGGCTTTAAATTAAATTATTTTGGATTTTTTCGCAAAAATAACAATAACATCCTTCTGAAAAAGGAGATAGTCGTCGGATAAAGTTGATTATTTTGGAAAAAATGCTGGTAAGCTTGTTATTGCCTTAAGCCTGCTTTTGTGCGTTCAATTTAATGATCTGTAATCTTTGTTAATATTTAAAACCAAATGCAAATGATCACACTAACTTTAAAATTACAACCACATTTTTTGACTGTCAGGCTGATATCCTAGTTGGGGGGGTTATCTCCTCCACCACAAAAATGTATTCCCTTAAAACTATTTTCATAACCTCTCAAAATATATTGCCCTCAAGACTCAAGCCATTTCGCGAAAATTAATCCCCAACTTACATTTCACATATCTACTGAGCCACAACTCCACCCACACATTGAACATTTTTCCCACTTATTCATATATTTCCTTTTTTTGCAGGTATTTTTATTTGCATAATAATAATATTGTTCCTTGTTTTTGTTTTGTTTTTAATATTTTGAAAGCAACGTCCCTAAATATTTATGAATTATCCAAAAATACATTCTTAACTAGAAAAAGGACTCCAGCATTCAAATGTTAAATTTTTAAAATATTTTCCGAATAACTTTCTCTCTCGCTCTTTCTCTTTTAATTATACATCATAATACAGTTGTTTGGTCTCTTACCTGTTCCGTTTTACGTCCTAACGATTGAGCAACATTCTTTATGCATCAGGACCGAAGAAGACTACCGATGACGACGTGACGTGCGTTGTCGTTGCGTACGCATATTTTAAGGACTTGTTGATAGTCCCCATGCCACAGTTTGTGGTTCCGCAAAGGGAGGATTAATTTGAATGTATTAAAGTGAAATTTTGTCTTCTCAAAAATGCCAGGAAAACCTTTTTCATGGTATTTGTATGTTTTGCATAAATAAATAATAAATAAGAGTGAAATTTATAAGGAAGAATTTCCGGAGTAAGAGGAATTTAATGATCTATTTAAACATTTTTTCTTTGTTTATTGACGTACTACGGGAAGATTGTAGTTCACATATAGGGTGAGGTTGAGGTTAACATAAGGGATTATGCATAAAGTCACACAACATTCTACATTCTATTTTGAGTTTTGATTATGTAGGAAAGGCTTTTAACCAACCTATTTTACAAGTGGGATGAAAAAGTAGGCGATGGGGTGTTATTGATTAAACAAATGTCTGTTGTTTATCTGAAATCACAACACCTGACAGTTTAATTTACTTTTATGATTCTGAAACATTATTTTGACTTTTTTCGCTGGTAGTGATAGTTAAGCTCAGATACCATAATATTCTCTTTGAATGAATTTGTGATGATACATATACGCCGTAGTGCACCTGTCTTTTCTTTTGTTAGCATAAAACGATGTACAACATTCTAATGATTTAAAATTCATTCAAGTTTTAAATTGACTGTCCTTCCACTAAAATTCTAAAATTTTCTCTCTACAAAAAATTCACACAAAAAGTTATTAACTCCGACTAAAAGCCAATTTCAATTCTTTTTTGTTTTGCCTATTTCGCTTAGTTTCCTTTTTTTTTTGTTAAAAACTATGTTCTATTAAAATATCAAAACAAATATTGGACTTTATTAAAACTTCCTTAGGCGAGAAAGTTTTTAAATTTAAATGTTAATTGAGGGAATGAAAAACGTTTTTCATATGGCAGCCACATCCACTGCCACACGTGTTAACAACACACAGCGACAACTGATGACGGTTGCATTCAAATGCAAAACCATTTTATTTTTCGGTTTGTTTGTTGGTTTTTCTTCTGGGATTGCAGAACAAACAAAAATAGAGTTTTTTTTTTCGTGGATAGTGAAACAAACAAAAGAAACAAAAACAAAACCGAAACACAAAAGATGCGTCCAGGAAAAACAATTGCAATGCAGCAAAAACAGTTTTGTGATTTCACTGTCACTACCAGAGGAGGGACTTTGTTCTCTTATGTTGATGTTATCCTAACTGTCTGTTTCGTACCCCCTTTAAAAACGTCCATATATTCTCACTTTAGATGTTTCAACAGCAATGGCGACCACAAACTACCTTTTTTTGTCATTTAATCAAAGACAAAGATAGGTTGTGGCTGTATGGTGCTGTTATGTGTGAGTTTTTTTTTTGTGTTTAATTTTTTTCTAAATAAGTTGAAGTACCTACGTTATTTATTTTTGAACTACTGCAATGTTTGTCATAGTCCATGTTGACAGGTTATTGAGGAGAGAAGAGCGGATATGTTTGTTATCAGATTATTAAGGGTTGACTTGACTATTTGCAATTGAGTGCAGAAGTGACAGCGTATGGTTGGGGAAGGATTTTTGATGATTTAATGTTGTTTTGTTATGAAATAGTATGGAATAGAGTTCAGGTGAGTGAATGTTTGAATAGTAGTTCTATGAAAAAAATGTTGACAAAGTTCTGATGAGTTGTTAGAAGTCGACTCTAAATTTTTAAAATAAATATAGATATTAGCACAGTTGGCTATATTTATTTTAACACTTTGGATAAGCAAATAGAAATCTAATAATTTAGTGTCGGAGGGAAAAAAAATAATTGACTGTCCCATTTCATTGTTAAAGTCGTATCGAAAAAAAAATGTTACGTATACACCCCAGTGCTCGTAGCTTGATTCGACTCATTGTTTCGGATTAGATCGACTTAAAAGTATTTCTCAAAGCAATTTTCGTTTCTTTTTCAATGAAAAGTATTGTGAGCATACATATTTGCATGAATTATTAATATATAATTTTCCTTGGCGAGTTTCAGTTAAAAAACAAAGCATGTGTTTCATGTGTTTTTCTTGCTCCCAATCAGCTCCAGGCCCCTTATATATATATTTTGTATCATAATTACCTTCAAATATTTATGATAATGGAAGCCAAAGGGGTTGATAACAAAATTAATTGAAGAAATTTAAGTTTCCCTCAGGAGATGGCGAAATTATTTATTTTTCAAAAGGAAAACAAATCATAATCAGCTTTAAAACTACATAAACCTCCAATATTATCGACACCTCACTCGAAAGAAGAGTGAGAAAATTTATGAGTATAAAGATAAACCAATATCATTACCTATGTATATGTGTGATATTTGTGTGTTTATCTTTAAAAGGATTTCGATTGCAAAAATTGGGTTTATTGTTTTTTTTATCACCCTATATTTGAATAAATAAAAAATTAACTGTAAGCTTAACCTTATTCAATTCAAGCTCATATTTATATATGTTTAAAATATTAATTTTTTTTATTATTTAAATATGATCATTCAAGCTAATGTATTTTTTTTTTTATTTTTTTCATTTCCAGGTAAGCATCCATAAATCAAAAATTGTGCACTAAAATGCTGGTAATATCGCCCTATTAAAATTTAGTCGTATTTTAATTCAACACTTGTCTGAATAATTTTCCAATAATTGCTGCAACAAATGTTTAAGAGATTAACAGCCGAAAAATTGTTAATACATATTCAAAAAATTAATTATATAAACTAATTTTTTTTTTAAATATCGAGATTTACCTCACAACAATTTTTTTAATTGAATATTATTGCTTTATAAAACGATAAAATATGAAGTGTTTTATTTAAATACCAATTTATTCAACCCTAAAAATACATTACATTATTTAATTAATGTGTTTTCTATAATTTTTGCAATCAAACTCACACATGAACTGTCCGGAACCCCAACGAGGTTGAATCATCAATTTTTATGCATACTTCATCTATTTATCTTCAGATGTAGTCATGGAATGACTATTAAACAATTGATTATTGATTTTATTTATTATTTGCGTGACAGCATCTGGTTTATTGCTGACACGATGAGGATATGTATGAAAATCGAATAAAAAATTCTCCTCTTGTGATTGATTCAATGCGACCAGCAGGCGGTTTGTAGGAGGTACATGTGCGGCCATGTCTCACATTCTCATATCACTCGAACTTAGCCAGTCTTGTTGGAAGGCCATATCTCTCAATGATATAAACGAGAGAAAATATCGTTTTTATAGAAACATGGAAATGAAAGTTCCTTGCCATTCGGGAGTGGTAATAAGCTCAGTGGAAATCAAGAAAAATGTCCTTCACTCGTAAAAAAAAAAAACATGGGAAATAATTCTTCGTGTTCTTTTTGTATTTTATTGGTTTTTTATTTGTTTTTATTTTACAGAGTCACATATTCGACATTCACGAGTAATGTGTCTATTTTTGGAAAACTCTAAAACATTTTTCATTGAATTTTTATGACTCAGATAAGTGATGGTGTTTTTTTTTCTGGTTCCCTTAAGAAAAAATAAATAAGTGATGATAAGAGGAATCGTTCCTTGACTGAAAATGTTGCGGTTAATATATTCGTTTGCGAATTATTTAACTTAAATCAGGAACAAACAGAATATTTTACGAATAGTCAACATTTTTGTCATAAGTAGGTTTGTTTTTATATACTGATTTCTTTTGAATTTGTTGAACATTTCTCCATTTTATTTTTATTTTTGTCATGGAGAGAATGTTCCAATAAAAACAGATCCTTGTCTATGTTTGATGTTTTCAACGAAAATTGTTGTGTAATTCTTTCCTGGACAGCATTTTTCTTATTTGAATAAAAAGTTAATAAAAAAACAAATATACGGTTGGGTAAAAGGCGTTTTTAATTTTACTCATGGGTAACATTTTAAAACAAATTTTCAACAGTCTTCCTGTATTTCGTGTTTTTCCCATCTCAAATGTTTCGTTGGAATTTCTTTATTTATTTTTCTCTTTAACAACACACTCTACTCAACTCAACTCTTCACTTTTTTAAGAGTTGTATTCAGATGAATTTTTTCCTTTCTCGCTATCCCATATCATCGCTTGTTGTGACGTCGAATTGTAAATTGTAAATAAGTTAGATGAAATGTACGCTAGGAAAGGATGTCTGTTTTTTTTAACATTTTTCAATTTAAATTATTTCGCCTTGTGTGTTTATGTAACGTAAGAAGAGGTGAGGTTATTTATTTCTGGTGATGGACTAATGTCAGAGCTCTAAAGTTACTGAAAGACCCTTTAATACCTTCTCCTTTTTTAAAACACTTCATTTTAAAATTTGTGATTTTCTCGAAAACGGTTTTGTTCTTGCTGTTGTGATTTTCATCGCATTTTCCGTTTTCTCCATGTTTTCTTCAAAATTACGTTTGTTTTCTTTTGCTTTGTCGTCTCATAATAATTTTGGCTAAAAATCAATCGCAAAAACCCAATCACGATTGAAATAAAGAATCTGGAGTTTTCGAATCATCAAACTTTATGAATTCCTACCTCTCTGTGCATTTTCTTCCAATTCCAATTTTCATTTCAAGTACAATATTTAAGAAACGGAACTTAAAGCTTAAAGAATATTATTTCCAAAAAAACAATGTCACATATGTTTTAATTGTTCAATGTTCTTATAAGAAAGTTTAGAGAAAAAATTGAACAGTGAAAACTCGTTTCCCAATAGTATGAACAAGGTGTTTTTCTTCTACTAAATCCTTGTGCGTTACCTGGAATTCCACAACGAATTCTCTTATCGTTTCTCTCATTCCTGCTTCTGCTTATCTTTGCTTTCAAACCATTGAACGAGTAGAAAGCATTTGCTATAATAATTTTTATAATAATTTGCAAACAACTATAAAATTCAAATTTCTCGATGTGTGTTTGATGTGTTTTTAATTTTTACGACTTAGCTTTTATGACGCCTTAACCCCAAATGTCAATCTTTAATGCCCATAAATAAGGACCTCTAAACAATTTTTTTAAAATACGAATAAAAATCAATATAAAAAGTACGATAAATCTATAACCTAAATAAAAGTATTTAACTCTCCTAGACCTCTTCCTTAAAATCTGAATAAAAAAAAAGAAAATATAATAAAAATAATAATGGCTAGAATGCAAACAAACTCTGTATAACACGCAAAGGACATAGTTTACCTCCCTTTTTTGCCATCAATTCCAATGTCCTTTCATGTGTTTTATGCATGTCCTAGTCCTAGGAAGGACGGTCAGTTTGACATGTACAAGAAAAAATGTAAACCCGAAGTAAGAAAAACTGCAGTAAGCATTTGACAAACTGTACTTCAATATTCGAACTGACACTTTGAGGTGGTTCACTATGGAAAATGGAAGTATGTTGCCAACAATTTTTTTTTCCAACAAGGAAAACGTAGTGGCACTAAAAACTTTGGTAGGAAAAAGAATATGTCCTGCTTTACCGATTTACCTCCATGCATAGTGCACTCTTACGGATCAAATTTCTTAGTATTTCCAGTTACCTCCCACTTCTGAACGTTATAAGAATAATAAAAAAAAAAAATAAACAATTTGGTAGGACTTTCTTTTTCTTATCAAATAGCTGTCCTGATTTCGACTGTTTTTTCGTCCTTCAGTAAACTTGTGCTGTCGTCGTTGGAGTCACTTATAACTAGCTGTGTATCGTTTGGATATCGGAATACTGACTGTTCGTTCAACGAGGCAAATAAAAAATGAAGAAAAAAGAATCAGCACATTCTTTCGGGTGGAAATGAAATGAATGTTGCTTTTCTTCCTGGAATTTCGCCCAATGTGAGGCAATGTACAATATGCAATGAAAACTTGAATATACTTTAATTTCCTCTTTCCACACACATTCAACACTTGATTCTTGCCAACAATAACAGTCAAACAATATGAAAATATGATAGACGACGAAGAAGGACTGTGTTGCAATAAGGCACACAAGAAACATAAATTAGAAATTTGATGCAAGTTTTCATTTCCAATTTTATTTTATTTTAATGACATCTGCATGACAATGCATTTTCGGATAAATATTCATAAGACACCAGATGACTTCTAGGATCAAGCAAAGCTTTGTGTACATTCCAGGGCTTGACTTTTTCTATTAAGAAATTTTGTCCGGAAAACTTTTAAATGTTTGAATCACCCGTTGATCTCTGTATATAGTTTATTAAGTTCAAAGGTTAAGAAAATGAAATTAAACAATGGCCCTTATACTACTCTACACGACTTAGCCATTATCATTATGAAAGGATGAAGTTTTAATCAAAAGTTTGTAATGCCCACTTGGCGTTGAGATCATCTTTGTTTAACTTTTAAGATTCAACTTGTGTAGCTTCAAAAGTTTCCTATTTAGTTTTTTCTTCGAGAGAAAGAGAGGGGCGAAGTTGTAATTTTCTATGCAAAACTTTTCTTAATAGAAAGAGAGCATATCATTATATCTTAAGAAATAAATTAAACTGCAAACTGCACTTAAGTCTTTTTTTTCTTAATTGATATCAGATGAACATAGTAAGGTCAGGAAAATGTAAGAGGGGAAAACAATGAAGACTATCGTTTTATTAGAATTCTTCAGGAACTGCTTAAGCGACGCAAGTTTCAAGCTGCAATAAAGTACTTTCAAAGTATTTGCAGCTAGATTGATATCGTCCTTTTTGTAGTTAAATCTACCAACTGTGGAAACCTTCCAAGGATTATTACTTCTTTGATTTATTGCTGTTTGACCTGTTTAACCACAAAGCTTACAGAAAACATCATCTCAAAACTGAAAATGCCCTTTACAGCCTAACAACGAACAATTGATGTTGAGAGACCAATAATAAATAGCAATTCTATCCAAAATCAATCAAAAATAGTTTCCACTTTGTTACAGTTCAAAACCATGTGAAAAACTAGTAAAAAAAAGTCTATTTGTTCAATGCAAAAGAGAATCCTCTTGGAAAAAGCAAAATAAGAACACCATCGATGACGTGCTCTTGCAGTTCCATAAACGTTTTGTTGAAACATCATCCTTCAAAACAACGGAAACAGAATTGTTCAAGAGCGAAAGAGAAATCAAACTTTTTTAATAATCCCTGAAGCCTGAAGCAACTCTAACGAACTACGAAAATATATGTCGGCATATTGTTGAGATTCGAGGACCACCGGCGACGACGACGATGATGACGACGACGACTCTGATGATGACTAAAAATACAAACGGAGCATACAAAAGCTAAAGGGCGGGGTGGCTAGAGCCTAATAGGTGCGCTCCCACTAGAAGTTCTTGTTACGGTATTTAAAGGCACAACCAGATACCAGATGCAGCTTGAAGCATCACGATGTGTATCATAAACTGTATTGAAAGAGAGTGTACTTGTGCTTTTTGCTTTTCTGCTTTCAACCACTCATTCATTGTGTACACTGCTGCTGGAGAACTTTTATAGTTTATCGGACGGACGAAGTTTGATGTTTCACTTTGAGTTTTCAGGACTATATTTCCGGAGTCTTTGGAGGTGCGACACGTCGGCGACGGCGCGCGGTTCTCAGTTCAGTTCACTTTGGTAGTAGATAAATGATCAAAACGTTGGAAGTGGGATTTTTTTAAAAATATTTTGGCAACCAATTTGCCAAAGGATTTTGTCGTTTTTATAAGGTTTTCGTTTAAGGATTATTTTTTTGTGTTGGAAAATGGTAAAAAAGGTATAAGTTAAAGTAGGTTTTTGTGAAAAACGTTATGCAAGTCTGCAAATATTATGGGACGTTAAAAAAAGGTTCTTGCAAGTAAACTGCGGCTTGTCTTAAAAGGATTCTTGGAAAGGCTTCATTTTGGAGGTGGAATTCGAGAGAAAAGTTTTCCAAAGTTCCTCGTACTTTTCGCTGAATCTTAAAAGGAACCTTAGCTTACTCTTTTAATCGTTTAGAAGGGAAAGCCTTTGAAGAATTTTGTAAGTCCATTATTTTATAATCGTTAAAGCTAAAAAATGGTGGAATATGTACGCGTGCAAAGGGCTTTGTTTTTATGAGAAAAAACAATGAGTTTCGTGCTATAAACTCTAACCCCTCTTCTTAAAATTTCCTGCTTTTTCACATTTTCATTGATAGAGAAGTCCATTGTCGGACTTACTGACAAGTTTTCGATAGGGGAATATTTTTGTCAATGAGGACACACATTCTTTGTAGATTTGTTTTGTCAGAATTATTGATTTTTATCAATCTAATTTAAGATAGTTTAATGTCTGCTGTTGAAAAATTGTCCGACTGTTGCAATTAAAGTGTCTCGTCCTTAAAGAAACCTTTGACCTTTTTTCTAGTGAAATTAAAATACTCACGCTTATTTATTAATACAATTCAATTAACACGAACTTATCCTTTTTGTATTTATTGTGTTTAATTGCACAAAACATTTCGACACTGTTTGGACGCTCACAGACGTCACTGCAATTATTACTTGAATTATTACCACAACACCTGTAGTTGGATTTCGAAGCATAATCTTGGGTTTATTTTTAACCCATCATCAGACAGGTAATTAAAAATCACCTTCACGCAATCGAACTCACTTTACTCCCACATGGAATACAAAAAATTATAACATGGTTGTATTTACTTTTATGTGAGTCATATATCGGCTCTGTCTGTTTTTATGTCACCCACCAGTGCTGCCACTTTCAATTTATGGATGTAAATTTAATTGCTCCTGGGAGCAGGGTAAACAAAAAATATCGTATCCCTCCTCGTTTGCCAACAAACTGCAAAAATATTTACCAATCTCCAAGGATAATACACCGTTTGTGAAAATATTAATGACGCTTTTTGCGCGCCATTTTTTGTTCATGTTTTTATGTCACATTATCCAAGCAACTTCATAATAATCCACCATTGATTATTTAATACAAGAAAGGCAAGAAAAAACGCAAAATAAATAAAATTAATTATTAACTAGGCAAATTCAGGATTGCCATCGATCAGCCATTGTGCAGGACGAACTATAAGCCTTGCGAACAGTCAGATATGTTGTTTTTTTTTTTTTTTTTAATGAAACTATCGCACATCAATCTTTCTGCATTGTCATCGATTTCTAGACCCAACAACCGAACCGCATCGCAACCACTACACAACCGAACGTCCGTCATGTTTTTGTCCTTGCTGGTGTATGTTTTTTTTTTTTTGGAATTTTTCATATAGGAGCAACAGACTGAACTGTATACAGTATAGTGGTGGGAATTATAAATCTACTTTTTTGCTGCCAATTGTAAATTGGACCTTAAACGCAGCATGTCCTCTGTTATAACAAATCGTTTCGTGGGGTGTGCTGTGGGTTCTCAGTGAACTAAAAATTGGTTGGTGGGAAAATGATGATGAGGAGAAAAGGATACTAACTGCTAGTTAGCCTGACATATCGCATATGCATTTTAAATGATTTCAACCGACATATAAAACCAAAGGAAAGGGTAATGCACACTGCACACAGTTCAGAATAGAGTATTGTGTGTGGTTGTTGTTGGACGATATAAAAGCTGAGCTTACTCTGTCATGTGGCCGGATATTGTGTGTCTCAAATGCTCAATGCAAAAGACACTCTATATATGGTACATGCATAAACGTAATGTGCATAGGGAGTATATGGTGTGTACTGTGTAGTGGTGCTTGGAGTGCTTTTGGTGTGTCATTTTGAATAATTAATTTTCCTGACGTGCCTTTTCCGATTGTGTTTTCTGAAAAATGAAAGCTGTAATAGTGTTGCAAAGAATATGTGGCATTCGTCGGGGATTGGAGGGACTTTATGTGTTATTACTCGCACTTGGTGCTTTGAAATGAGATATTTTTGAGTTTTAGACTTCGGTAAGTATCCAATATCTCGGTTTTTGCAAAGTGGTTGGGTAAGGAATGATGTACTTACACAAAAAAATCCATTTTAAATCATATCCGAGTGACAATTTGATGGGAAACAATCTTTAAATTCTTGTTTGTTACATCAAAACTTTAAACTTTAAAAAAAGAATTATTTAAAAAGAAGTAGAAGTGTAAAGCTTACTCGAAACTCTCCATATTTCTCGTGTCTATAATTTTTCACTTCTGGCTGACTAGACAACTTAGTTTAACTTTTCAAAAAGTTTCCTAAGCTGAAGTGAGGATAGATCTAGCCTACAAAAGGTTTGTAGGAGGTTATATTCCAGAAAAGCGGAAGTTTACAAAATTGTTTTTTTTTTCTTTTTATCCAATAAATTGCTTTATTTACTAAGATATTGTTCATTTTTCTCGACAAATCGAGAACGCCTTCACCAATTTTTATTATTTTAATCTTATAATATTGTTGGAAGTTGAGTAAAGGATTCAGCAGAGAGAATCTCTGGAAAATTTAAATAAACAAGATTCATTAGCATTAGCTAATTTTAACATTTTATTTTGGAGAAATAAAAACAAACAAAATGATGTTCATTTGCTTATATTAAACTTATTTTCCAATAGATGAAAAATCTATATGACAGACAAACAAAATAGAACAAGCTTACACAACTTTGTTTTGAATGATCCAAGTTTACCATCCCAACCAATCATTTCCAAGTAAAAAGCACCCATACGTCACAGTGACCCAAACAGGAAAAAAAATAAAAAAATTGCTAGAACGACGATATCCTTTGTTTTGTTTTGATGATTTGTTAAAA
Organism: Sphaerophoria rueppellii; assembly: GCA_920937365.1. Taxonomy (NCBI): domain Eukaryota; kingdom Metazoa; phylum Arthropoda; class Insecta; order Diptera; family Syrphidae; genus Sphaerophoria; species Sphaerophoria rueppellii. The sequence continues at coordinate 11,858,596 of CAKKXW010000002.1, read as the reverse complement.
AATAAGTAATTACTTGTTTCTGTTTATGAATTATTTTAATTCAATGTAATTCTTCTCTTGGTCTGCGTTGCTTCCTGTGGAATATTAAAACGTTATATTTTTTCTCATTTTCAATCTCATTTCCCTACTTCAGTATGTATGCGCCTGGTATTCGTTTAATGTAAGCACAATAAATTAGAAATGATTGAGTGAAGAATAACTTTGCTTCGTTCTCCATGATTCTCATCGTTTCGAGTCTCCTTTTTTTCTAAATTCAAAGGGATGGACACAAAATCGAAAGAGTAAGTATTTTTCAGCCTTCTTCATTCTCATAAAATTTTGAAATGCTTTTGCTGGAAAACTATCCAACCAAGTATATGAATATACCCCACTCAATAGTTGAAAAAAGCTTCGTTAAGATGTCTAACCATTGATTATTTCATAATGAAATTCTACGAAAATCTAAGGGTGAGATTCAATAATGGTACTTTTACGTTTGATGTTTATTTAAATAATTTGATATGCTAAGTAAAATTTACATGCAACACAAAGCTTAATGTTGTTTGCTTTTACTTTTCTTTCGTCATATGTTAGCAAACTAAAAAAACAAAAATCCTTTCCAGGATAACAATCAAAATTACAATTAATTATTGGTGCCATTGTCCTAGATCTGAACAAAGAGATAGATATATATGTGTGCACAGTGCACACAACAAAAATTACAAAACAAACAGTGAGAATTACTCGACCTAATGTACTGTGAACCAAAAATCGGAAGTAAACAATTCGTTATACCTACTGCTGAAGAAGACATCTTGCTCTCTTGCACACTCTCTATCTGCTTCAAAATTGATTACCCTTAAACGATGATGACTTTTAAAGGACTTACTCTTTAAGAAGTGATTTATTTCTTATTTTATTATTTTTTTTACCTTATTTTGAACTCAGTCCTGCAGAAAGAGAGTTATATTCTTCGTGTTAAATAAAAGGTGTCGAGAAAGAAAATGAGTATATTATATTGGATTGAAAACCGCTTCAAATCGGCTGATTAATATTCTGAAAATTGTATGTCAACCTTTCCCTGCTCTAAAATGTAATATTCTTCCAGTTACCTGCTGTTCAAAACTTTCGTAAGCCTTTTTCTTGATCGGCAGCAAAACAACTTTTGAAACACCTTGTAAGATGGCAACTGTGTCAAGTCGAGCAAATGTGAAACACCATTGGCTGGTCGATGTTTTGATACATGGACGTACGAAAATATGATAGTGCACATGAAGAAGTTGCAGAGATAAGAGAAAGTTATTGATTTTTTTTGTAATGTCCTTCCTAGCCTCCAGTCACGTGCTGGACTCTTATCTTTGTATCTGTGTGCTGGAATTATAGTTTATGTGCAGCAATTGATTTTCTGTTTTGATTTGTTTTTGTATTCTTCTTTTTCGTTGTTCAAGCTCAGGTGGTTGGTGAATACTGATGGTATTGATTTTTACTGTCGTGGAGGAAATTAAAAGTTAATGGGGCCGATTATAAGGGTAGCTCGATGGGCTGGCGGCAGATGTCCTTCGGTCATGTTTTGCTTTGTTTAATAGACTAAATGTCAAAGATCTATTGGTGGAATTTCATTCTTAAGGAGAAAAAGATAATCGCCAATCCTTACTGCTTCTTTTAATAATTTTTTTTTTCAAATTTAATATTTATTCTGAGGCATCAGGACGCTAAATTAATTCAATAAAAATTAAAATCAGTAAACAAAATTTATTAGGGTCAGAGATAATGTCCTCCATAATTACTCATTTTTGCCACCCACAGCTAAATTTGTGCAAAAATTAACTCCAGCAATACCGAAATTGTATTTACAACTTCATACCCAAAACAATAAATTTAACCAGAACAAAAGGTAAAAGAACCTACTTTGCGATTAGGACAACATTATTATTCTGTTTTTTTTTTTTTTGTCACGAAAAAAGTAGTATTTCGTAAAATGGTTCATTTAACTTTCCAGTCACGTCATTGTCGTCATTATCATTATCATTCGTCTTTGGAGAAAAGTGTTTCCTCTCACGGAAAATTGTTTTTTTTTTCTTCGCAGAATAAAAAGGGTAAGCTTATTTACAAACAAACAAAATTCTCGAAAAAGAGCAAAATATATGCGTGAAAAACTTCCATTCTTCAATTTGGAAACAATTCGGGTTAAATGTCTCAATTAAGAAGGAAACCAAAAAAAATGTGCCAACAAAACCCACAAATAATAAAACAAAGGTGTCAATCGAACCGGAATTAAAAGTTATTTCCTTCTTTCAATTATCACATTGATCATTGAGAGCACCGCTTAACCGCATTGTTCAAAAACTTTCAGTTTGTTATCCGGAAAACCAGAGTAGTGAAGTAAAAAAAAAAAACAAACAAGAGTAAAGGTGGACTGTCCTATTTACACTCTTCTACCCCGAGTACCGTATAAACAAATGAAAACGCAAGAAAATATATTAAAAATCAATTAACGCGGTTTATGTTTGGCGTTGTGGTTAGCTGGCGTCGGTAATGGTATCAGACGCCATTTGAATTTTAATGATTCTTTTGGGAATAATTTCCAGCAGCGAGTACCAGAGTTTTCAAGAAGAAACACAAGTACACAACATGCAATGGTACATTTTTTTTCGATCTAATTCTCATTCAGAGGTTGGTGGTAGAATAAAATATGGTTTGGGGAATGGCGTAGGTATTGTTCTGAATGGGAATCGTGAGATTAATGGGGAATTTATCGAGCACTACGAAACGTTCGGTAATAAAACAGCAGGAGGAGTAGAAATAGATTGTAGTGTTATTGCGATACCTGAGTCATCTTATGGAGCGAAGAAGAAAGAAGTGAGAGCTTTCACGCTTCTTGGATTAAAAGTAGGATATTAGAATTATCAGGTGCGACTTGTGGCCTTGAGGTTATATTTAAGATTTTATGAGGCTCCTTCTATGGCATCATATTGTGGTGTCAGGAAGATTGCTCAATCACGTAAAGACAATTAGTTGAGAAGGAACAAGTTCCTTAGGACACAGACTCCCACTAGGAACGCTTAGCTTCCTAATGTGAGACACGTGCATTTGAGCATTAATTAACAGAGGCTGTGTAATGAAATGCTATTAAATGCTTAACTGAACTTGATTGGGATGCGGGTGGGATAAATAAATAAACTTATGGACGTGGAACTATCTATTAGGTCTGTATGTCTTCCCTAGAATGAAAAAAGAAACATAATTATGATCTTTTAATTTTTCATTCGACCCTACATTTTTGTCAATACAAAATTACGTCTAATTTTTTAATGACAAGTTATTTTCAAGCTCATTAACTTGTTTAACATCAGAGAGCGGCATCTTTACTGTCCAGAATCAAATATTTACTTACGACATCCTGCTCCCTTCAAACAAACAAAAGGAAAAAAAAGTTTCTTGTCCCACAATAAGGGTTAAAAAGACTCGCCAAACACTTAATTGTTTACATCCTCCAAAATAAAGTCTAAGATTAATCGACCATCAAAATCCTTCCTTACAAATATGGGTTCCGGCCATGAAACGATGTCCCTTTTTTTATATTTTAGGGTTAAGAAAAGACTCGCAAAAATTGAACGTATCCTATATTGTGTTATGTCCTTGAATGAAAACTTAATGATCCTGTCAATTATATGTACAATAAGATGAAGCACTTGGTTTCTTGAGATGGTGATGGAAAGCAAAAACCCACAGTCGAAGAATTATAGGGGTTCTCAACTTTATTTATTAAAATGTTGGCGGACGGAGGGGGTTGTAATTTTTTCACTTTTTTTTTTTGGTTTTCATTTTGTGATTTTAAATTTCAAAGGGTATTTGATGAATTTAATTTCAGTTTCGTCCTCACTACTGATGGACTGTAAAAAATTCTTAAAAGGATTCTTTTTTCTTCTCATTTGCTTTAAGATTTCTTCCGTTTTCTTTTATTTGAGTTTTATGTGAAGTTATTTTATGAGCTAGGACTTTATGACTCATGAGCAGTCTGTTTTTAAGCGATGTCAATTTTATGAGTAAATTTTAGTAGGGCTGAGTGCTTTTTCTTAATATAGAAGAGTGAAATGCATTATTGATAGAAAGGACTTTTGTAAAGACATAACTTCATTTTTCGAGGGAGTGGAATGTTGTCGTCAATTCGCTCGATCTGGTCGAGTTAATGTAATCGTTTTTTTTTTGCTTTCTGGACTACATCGACATCTAACAGCTCGTACATTTCACGGTTGAACCATCTTTTCCATTCGCCATGATCGTATACTTACTTATCCGGCTCACAATCCTTGAAGGATCTCGGCCTGAGATATTGCAGCCTTCCATCGTGATCGGTCCCTTGCATGCATTCTCCAGTCGCTGAAACCAAGCGCTTTTGCATCCGCAGTCACTTGATCCTTGTACCGTAGGTTCAGTCTTCCTTGCCGTCTTGAACCTGGGGGCTGGGATGAGAAGACTTTCTTGGCTGAAGCGTGGTCGTCCATTCGCTCGATGTGGCCGAGCCAATGTAGTCGTCTTTCTTGGCTTTCTAAACTAACTTCACAGCTTGGTACAGCTTGTACAATTCGCAGTTGAACCTTCTTCTCCATTCGCCATCGTCGCATACGGGACCGAAAATCCGTCGAAGAATTTTTCTTTCGAAAGTGCCCAGTATCAATTTCCCTTTTTTAATTATCGTCCGGCACTCGGCGCCGCCGTAGAGTAAAACTGGTAAAATCGAAGATTTCTATAGCAGACACTTTGTCTTTCGAGTAAAGAGTTTTGAACCCAGTTGTTTGGCCAAACCGAAGCAGAAGCGGTTCGCTAGGGTAATTCTTCTTCGGATCTCCACTAAGGTGTCGTTTGTGGGATTGATGTTTGTTCCAAGGTTGGTGAACTCCTTAACTACATACCTCAAAATTGCTGCTACCAACAGAGACGTTTTGTCCTAGGTGTCGGACAGATGTTGCTTTGTTCGTTGATAGCATGTACTTTGTTTTGTCCTCATTCACTTCAAGACCAACAAGTTTCGCCTGTTCTTCAATCGCTGTGAAGGCCTCACACACAGCTCTCTTGGATCGACCGATGATGTCTATGTCGTCCGCATAGCCTAGAAGCTGGGTAGATTTGTTGAATATAGTGTTTTCAGTGTTCACACCTACCATGCGCACTATCTGCTCCAGGACTATGATGAAAAAATCACATGACAGAGCATCTCCTTGCGCATATTTGCAAGAACTCGGATGAGCTGTTACCCATTTGCACACTGCACTGTGTATTGTTTAGCGTCATGTGGCGTAGCTGGATCAGTTTGTTCGAGATCCCGAATTAAGACGTCCCCATCATAAGCTCTTGGCGGTGGATGCTATCATAAGCAGATTTGGAGTCGATGAAAAGATGGTGGGTTTCGATTTGAAATTAGTTGGTCTTTTCCAAGATCTGCCTCAGTGTGAATATTTGGTCTATCGTTGTGCTGCAGCTTATCGACCAGTCGGTGGGCATGCATTCTTCCTGCCACACTTTGTTGATGAACTTGTGCATGCTCCTCCTCCATATTTAAAGAGTTCCGCAAGTTTGCCATCCGACCCGGCGGACTTGTTATTTTGTAGTTTTTGGATGGCTCTTTCTTCCTCTTCTAGGAGCTGGGACTGGGTTTTCATTGACTGTGATATTAAATTAAATTATATAAAAACTATGTATTTATTAAAAAATAAAAAAAAGTTAAGTTTTTCAGTTTTTTTTTTAATTTATTTTCTACTGCTTAAAATTGTCACAAGAATATATAAATTATCTTAAGGGGCTCCGCGTTTTAGACTCCAAAACTTTAAGCAATAAAAAATAAATACAAATTTTAAAATTAAATATATTCTCATTTTCAATTATTATATAGTTTTTAAAAAGTAAATTAATATCATTTATATACACAAATAGTTCATTGAATAGTCTCGCTTCTCTTTCGTCATTCCCTCACTCGACAAGTGCTGCTTGAATACATACATCTATACAGTCCCTTGTGCTTTGATAACTTAGGATTTCTTCACTGTTTCGAAGAGTCTGTGTCCCGGTTCTGAAACCAGAAGCTTCTTCGACGTTTTAAAGAAACGTCGGGTGTTGTACTTAGCACGCGACTCTACGCCATCTTGAAGCTAAGAAGTCGATTTTAGTGTAAGATGATTAATTTTTTGTTAAATCAAATCAGTTTATTTAAACACGTACCAAAAGGTCCTTAAGAGCCTAAAAAGGCTCTAAGTATGTCAAAGTTAAATATAGCTGAGTCATATGTAAATTTCAAATATCGCCTTCCATCTTCCATCCCTCTGGGGAATTTCCAAACCAACATTGGTGTAAATTGCACGTAGCAAACGTGTAATGCATATAAATCGAATCGTTTGCTGATTTAATCATGCCGGAAATTCAATTATGACAATCAGAAACCAGTTAAACAGCCATAAAGTTTATAATTTTGTATTTGATTATGTTATTAATTTGACAGGGGCAGTTGGTAGTCTGCGAGGCCCCCTGTGTCCATCAAAATCCCAGAGTTAAAGATTTCCACCTTAAACGCTTTAATTCGATCAATGAACCAAAAAAAAAAGTTCCACTTGTGTTTTTCTTGAAGGAAGCACGTTTAATACGACAAAAAGTTGATAGTACATTTGTACGTGATGTTGACTTAAATGGATTAAGATGGAGGATTGATATAAGAATTCTTTTCGTTAAGAGTGGAACTTTTTCAAACTTAATTTACGAACATATGGCTTAATGGGGAAGTAAAAGTTTTTTTTTTTGTTATGTTTTTCTTGTTCCATGGGGATCTCAAGGAGCAGAAGGAATTGAATTGATTGGTCTTAAGAAGTCTTAAGTAGCCATGGAAACTATTTGTATTGTGAACTGTTTGAGGGGACATGATGGGATGGTATTTTTAGAAATTGTCTGATATTGAAGCACTCACATTTTTTTTCTTTTTTTATTAAAAAAAAAAATCTTTTAGTTCTTCTTCTTTCAGGTATGTAATTCAATCGTTACTTTTTCATATTTATCCAAACTCTCCCCAATCATCATAACAAAGTTTATTTTTGTCCCGAAAGTAAATAGGTGCCTATTTAAAAAGAAAATTGGTAACTCAATAATAAAAATGTCACTTTCTCACAGAAAAAAAAATACGATAACATTTATTTGACGCCCTAATAGAGGCGTTGTCACACATCGATCACAGTCACTTTACATACGGACTGCTAGCCGCCCTCTTAATAAACTCTGAGGCAAATAAACTTTGTTCAAAGTATTTTTTTCTCTCCTGTATTGAAGGTACATATACTTTGTTCTTTTGTTAACTTGAAATGCTAAATTGCTTCGATTTAATACTTGAGTCTCTTTGTGAAGAGAACGCAGGTTCATATATTTCTTGACAGTGAGTTGTCTGCACAAATATACTGAGCAGAATCTAGCATAGCTTTTGTTGAAAAAAAAAAATAAATAAAAGAAACCAAAAAGTGTTTGGTTGCACTGTTATGTATACCGTATAGGTACACAATCTTTTCTTAGTTTTTTTAAAGTTTGCTCCTAAAATATGTTTATATTATTGATTGATATAATTTAGTCATACCTGATGATTGGTATAAAAAATCGTTAGCTTTGAAAGTTACCTTTTAAATATAAAAAGCTGAAATTGCACTTACCATGCTTATTCCTCTTTGACAAATTTATTTTATTCCACAATTCCCTAACAACTGTCCCACTGTTACGTTAACAACTCTGTAAATTATTGCTTCGAGACAATAAAAAGTAGATTATGTGGGTGACTGTAGGAGTGAGTTTCCGCTATGCGGGAGGGTGAATAAAGCAACAGCTCACAAGTCACGACATTCTGCCTCCTGTGCGAACTGTATACTATGAAGTGAGTGATGTGTGTCAAACAAAAGGTGTTTCGTAAATCAGATGCTTAACTATCCGTTAAATCTGACATGAGAGAGACTTTTGTTTTAACAAGCAACAACAACAACATCTTTCTGTTCAGATAGGTATAAAGTGTATCAATCTCAATGAGCAGGTTTATTTGTGGTGTTCTTTTAGCGGAAAGGACATCAAATTGACAGACTCATTGGGCAATTTGTGTTAACTTACACAAGACAATTCTCTTTTGTTTATCCATTTCGAAGGCAATTTGCTTAATCGAGTATGAAAATGGAAATACCATCGAGGAAACAAATTGGAATGGCATAAAAATGTGCCTAAAAGAGAAATCCAATGTCCCTTAAGTGACATTGGATATAAAATTAGAATTCACAATGAAAACAGGTTTTTTTTTCATTGAATTTATGCCCACACAGTTCGAATATCTATGTTATAAGCACTCTGCACATCATTGAGCTTTGCCAAGAATTATCCTGCCATATTGTCGGCCGTATTGAAAAAATTGGCAATAAATCGCAAAGGGAAACACTCGCTGTCTGTACAGTTCGGTTTATCAGTTCCTTTGGGTCTCTCCTTTCACTCCACTTACCCACAGTGCAAGTGCGACTATCCACCGCTAACGTCATTGTTGATGAAACTCTATCCTATGGAACTGATATCAACATCCTGCTCATATCCTTTTCAGTTCAATCATTGTCACTGACACTGGAACACGGATAACTTTTGGTGCGTTATCGTATCACATTGTGTTGGCAGTTCTTCATCCTTCACCATTAATGCTTCACATAACTTGCAAAAATGAAGAAGAGAAGTCTGAGCTTTCGTCAGAGTGTATGGAATGGATGTTGGGATGCTCAAGCGCGCAGTTTGGATTTCGTTGTTGGTTGGGTTTTGATTTTTGTATGATGATGAATTGGGTTTCGAATCATGGCCGTAGGTGGAAACTACAAAAATTGCTTTCCAGGCACGTTTTGGAGATCTATCACATGGGGTTTCATAGTGAAGAGAGTTTTGAGAGCGGAAACATTATTATCGACATGATCCGTTGGTAATTGGAATAGTAATGGGATATTTTCGAAAAATGAGGTTTTCTTTGGAGGTATTGTGTTTTGCTGGTTTTATAATCTCATTATGAAGGCTTCAATGAAAATGTTGGGGGTAAGGCGCTTTTTTCTCTGAATTGAAATTCCTTTTCAAGCACAAAAACACTTAAATTGCATTCCAACTGATGCTCTCCGGCCAACAAAGTGCTCTTTTATTTATGTCACAGCAAAAAAAAAAACAAAAACTGTGTCAATATTTTATTTTCATATCTCGTCCATGTTTGACTGAAATCAACAAACAACAGCTGCATTTCAATACAAATAACTTGCACTGTCAGTCATAATGTCAATCAATGAATTCTGAAAGAAATTATGATGAGTACGAAAATAAACACAAACAATTTGTATTTTTTGCTATTTTTATTTTAAACATTTTTTTCATTTTTATTTTTTGATGAACTCAAGTTTTAAGCCATGAGCAAATTTAACTTTTTGGCAGGTGAAATTCATCAAGAGCAACAGAAATGAGAAATGAAAAAAAAAAAGAATAAACAAGAACTGTCAGTATGTTGAAGTAAATACGGTATTCTGTTTCTGCAATTATAATTTTGACTTTTGTATTAATTTTGAAGAATAAAATATATGTATTTGCTTTTCAGCTGAAATTTTTTCTTGCAGCTGAAAATTTCAATCGTGTGTTCTTTCGCAAGAAATATTGATTAAGAAATGTCAAACAAAAAGAATAACTCTCTTGGGTAAATTGAAACGAAAAGGTTAATGCATTGAAGAAATAAAAAACAAGCGCGACTGAATTAAGATGTCAATCTCGCGTAAGGCAAATTACTTTTTGGAATGCTCTTGACAATCCACGACTCGTCGCCAAATGAAAACTCAACCTAAAACTTGATGATTTCAATAATCGACAAAAAAGTATTCCAATGTTCATTCAAAATAAGAAATCGAATGAAATCGAATTCTATTCATTCGAGTTATCGCCTTCGTCATTCGAGTTCTTTTCATTCGAGTTCTCGCTATCGTCGTTCGAGTTCTTACTATTCGAATTCTCGTAATAGTCATGCGATTTCGAGTTCTCACCATCGTCATTTGAAATCTTGATTCGAGGTCTTGTAAGTGTAATTCGAGTTCTTTTTATTCGAACTCTCGTAATCGTCACTTCAATTTCGAGTTCTCGTCATCGTCATTGGAGTTATTTTCATTGGAGTTCACGTCCTCGTCATTCAAGTTCTCGAAAGCGTTATTCCAATTCTTTTCATTGAATTTCTCGTAATTTCTCATTCGAGTTCTTCTCATTCGAATTCTTTTAATAGTCATTCGAGTTCTTGTCATCGTCATTCGAATTCTTTCGTCTTCGTTATTCGAGTTCTTTTCATTCGAATTCTCGTTATCGTAATTAGATTTTGAGTTCTTGTCATCATCATTCGAGTGCTTTTTAATCTAGTTCTCGTTCTCATCATTCGATTTCTTTTGATTCGATGTCTCGTAAGAGTTCTTCTCATTCGAATTCTTTTAATGGTCATTCAAGTTCTCGCCATCGTCATTCGATTTCTTGTCATTCGGATTCTCGTCAATGTCAGTCGATTTGTTGTCATTCGAGTTCTCTTGAACTGCGGGAGTAGAAGAATTAGTTGTAATAGTAGGTTTGAGAAATAATTCGAATAATTTCACAGTGTATAATAGAGTGATCTTGAATAGTTGTCTGATCTGAATCCATTATAATCGATTAAAAAAAAAAAGTTGCCCTTAAGTAAGATGTCCGTCAATACGATTTATAAAATTGTTCTATTTTACGGAAAAATAGCGTGTTTGAAGTTGTACGTTGATGGCGCCATATCATCGATATTTTCACACAAAATCAACAAATTTTGTTATAATCCCTTTGAATTTTTCTATGAACCTGATCATCCGAAAACGATGTGTAAGCTAAAGCCCTCCAAATTAAAGTGAGAGAACGACCGTTTGTGCCATAAATTAAAGCATTGTTTTGTTTTAGATATGTTGCAAGTAGCTGCTTTGCATACAATTTTGGTGGAAAATTCAACAAATATGACAGCAAAAAAACAAGAAATTATTCCTGCATAGTTAGTACCCTCCAAATTATGTCCCATTGTCCGCATAAGAAACGAAAAAACTTTCTTCAAAATAATAAAAGAAAATTTAAAAATTTCATGTGCCAAATGAAAACTTTTATCAATGCAACTTGCTTGCATTGCACAAAACAAAAACTTTCCGAAACCCAGTCTTCACTGCATTGCAAAATTTTTGTAAAAAACAAAACACTCCCCGAACAACAAAGTCGAACAATCTGTTTTTCCGATTGAAAACGTGTCTGGTGCGATAGCATCCTCACTCGGCGGCACTCAACTACCCACAGCAGTCATACTCTCAAAGCAAAGTCCACTACGGAAACTTTGAACGTGACATAGTGTTGCATTCCGATACAAATTTTTGTACCCGACAAACTAAACCTGCAAGTCAGAAAATTTGTATTGACGTTTCCTGTTGGCTTTGCCTGTAATTTCGTCTTCGAATTTCCTAAAAGAATTTCATAGAATAAAAAAAATCGCCTTTTGTTTAAATGAATCACGTTCTTCCGAAAGAATGAAAGAAAAAAAGAAACGAAAACCCCCTTTTGTCCAACTTTTCTATGGAAAAACTTGAATTGCATTTTCGAAAACACTTTCGCCAGCTAACACGTCATCTAAGCACCGAATTGGAATTCCTCTGTCAGTGACACGAAAATATGAAAATGGAATTCTGTGATAACTGTTCTCGTGTCACATGCAATGAAATTATTTGCAAAGTGGAAAAAACTCCCAAGGCAAGAAACGGGATTTTCAAGAATTACAACCATGAGACCCTTTCCTCAATTTTCGGCCGTCTCTATGATGTCTATGTAAATATTTGACACACGCAGAGATTTCCATTCATCGCCCCCGTGCGTCGTGCGTCGTCGTCTACAGCATCCTCAACTTTATAAGACGTGATCTGTATTTGTTTCGGAAATCCTTTAAGGATTTCACAACAGGAAATTAAATTATGGAACAACACAGAGCCTTGTTATGTTCTATATTGTTCGAAGCGAAATATTATAAGTCCTGTTGAGTTTTTTTTATGAAAATGGAGGGGGAGAGGCTGTTGTTGTTGAGTTACTCATATTTAAGCTCTATGATGTAACCAATTTCGGGGGTGGCCTATAGGCGAAGAAGAGACGAATGTTCTTCCTCATCTTCTTATCTCTGTTCGGATGTTTCGGAACGAGTGTTTCCGGATGAGGAATTAGCAACTCGTCTGGAGAAAACTTTCTGGGAAACGTAGAGTAGAACAGAGTGTTTCATCAAGTGTTTCCGGTCTCTTAGTCACAGGGGTTCATCTTATTCGTTTTTTTTTTCCTAATTTTGTTATTGTTTTGGAAGTTGACGTTGAGAGAGAAATAAAAGAGTTCTGGCACCCAATTGGCGGGACCCAATTGTTATGCTGTCGAATTTGATTTTCTTGTTTCATTTTTATGGCTTTTCATTGTGATTGAAGGAGACATGTGGCTTTGAAGGAAAAATTTCCATAAATGTGGCCTTAAGCGTGCTCGGGCTTAAAAATAAAAATTTATGTAATTTCTACCCACATAATGAAGGGATTCTAAATCAAAAAAGCTTGTTTGACATGATGGAAATTTCCTTCATTGAAAAATGCTTTTGTTCCTATCATGTTATTGAATAACGACCTAATGAATACACACAAATTGTCGACGAAATGAAAGGGTACAATTCTTTCCTATGAAATCCCTTAAACGCTTAAAAAATTCCTTCAATCTTAAAGAAGCTTCCTTGAAAAGGGTTCCTTAGTCCTGGAATAGCCTATCATCATCTATTATGGATCGACCGCCTTAAGTAACTTTTAAGCATTCAACCGACCCTTCCAGTTACAAGATTTCTTTCAGCCTTAACCACTTCAGAAGCAAAAAAAAGGATTCTTCCTTGAGGAGAAAAAAAAGCTAGAACATCTTATCCTTGCCATTTGCCTATGAATGAATAATTCCATGTAAAACTTTGTTCACCTTTCAGCATCTTTAACTTGGGTCCTTGTAGAAAGGCTTCGCTGTAGAACACAGAACATAGCAACAATAACAAAAATAAAGTCATCCTTGATGATCAAATAAATAATTTATACAAAGTCCCGTCTGGGAATGAAATTCTGATGAGCATTTGACACCACCTGTCGATATAGAAAATGATCATGATGTTGATGGTGAAGATGATGATTAAATTCTTGCTTGAGATTTCTTTAGAGTAGCAAATAAATTCATAGACATTGAATTGAAACGAGAAAAACCTTTTCAGTAAATTAATCCATGAGTAAGTCTGTTGAGGAAGGTTTTCTTACCCGGTCTTCTTTTCCCTGTCGTTTTTCTGGTTCGTATTGAAACGTTTGAAGAGAAAAAAATGACATCCTTAAAGGTTACTTTAAGAGATTATTCAAAAAGAACCGACACGACGATGAACAGCGATTTGAACGGAAGGGAAGCATATGGTTTGAGGAATGTACACCAATTACTGTGACAACAGAACAGGAGCAGTGAGTCCTTAAAAAACATAATTATCTCTCTCTTTCTGTTTTTACTATTATACAAATAACTCAGGTGTAAGGAGGACTTAATTTCTGTCCACAGGATAAGCAAATAAAAAAGGATACGACGATGATTGCAGACAGGAAGAGTATCAGAGTTGAACATTTTATTCGAATACAATTAAGTTTTATTATTCGGAATAAAATCTCTTGCAAGAAGCTTAACACAAATATTTCGAAGGAGCATTCAAATTTCGGGCGGAAACTTTAATTAATTTTTGTTTTATGAGCAGCTTAACGAAAGTGTTGTAAGTTTTGTTTTCGAATAGTTTGGAAAACTAACTGCACTTTTTTCAACTAAAATGGAATTGTAATAAAACAAAAAAATCCAAAGGTTGTTGGTTTTATGAATGAAAAAGGAAGAGACAAGGAGCGGATTAAGTAAAGTTTAAAGTTTTGCAAGGAGTTCAAAAATCTATTCATGCGGATGCGGCTAAGGAAATAAGGATTTCCAGATAGTGTAATCGATGAGAGTCAGAAAGTTGTATTTCCTGCAATTTAATTTTGCGCATAAATTCATATTTATTGCGGATGGGCAATATTTATATAAGTCTCTTTTTATTGTTGCAACACTTCAAATGAAAGAATTAATATGAGAGGAGAGACAACCAGTTTGGTACGATAAAATGAGAAAAGAAAGAAATGCTTTTCTTTTTCTTCGATTCTATTTAGTTCGATTCGATTCTATGTAGTTCCTTGCTTAATTTATGACGAACCAAAGTCTGGATCCACAATCTGCGCTTAACTGTCAGTTTCAGTTCAAACTTCTCGAAAAAAATGTACTTGTTTTCTGTATACTCGAGATGACTCGATCTTGTTGATGAAATTGGTCTCACTAGAAAAGATGATTCGTTGATCTCGTTCAAAATCGCTGTTCAGTTCAAATTCAGTTCAGTTCGATTAAAAAAGATGTACGCCTTCGAATTGCTTCGGCTTAATTGAACACTGTTAGTAAAAAATCTGAGATGTGTGTGCTGAAGTTCCAGACTCCGAAAAATAACCGAACCCTACAAATATACCAATGTAATGACTTATCAAGTTACTTTATATAGTAGCAGCAATATTTTTCGTTCTTAAAATAAAATAACATGGTATATTTCATATACTGTTCCTTTCTGTGGTCCTGTCTCTAGCAAAAATACGAGAGAATAATCGGCGGCTGGTCTTAGCAGTCAGCGGCCTCTGTCCACGATATACTTAGAAGAAGTGGATCGAGGAAATAAACAAGTAGAATTCAATTATAACCTTCTTTCTGTCTAGAAGATTAATCGCTGAGCGGTACCCTATTGACGCCTTTTATCTGTGGTGAGCTAAGAAGAAGCGCAGCCACAGAATAATGTGTTCGGTAGCGGTAATGTCTCCTCTCTAACCCCTGCCTTCTTTCCAAAAGCACTCACTGTGTCTATGGCATAATAAGGGTATAAAAACCCCTTGAGTGTGTGCTCATTATAAAAAAAAAAGCAAAAGACAAGAGAGTGCATGGTATGCTTTGAAGAAGAATTACCACAAAATCATCTTTCGGAAGCGGTCCAGGGTCCAGCAATCAACAATAAAGGTCAAAGAGAGGTGAAGCCTTGTCTGGTCGGAGATACACTTAGAAGTAGTGAATTTTAGACATGCATAACTACAAAGGTCTTCCCAAAAGGCTCCGGTTAAAAAGTAGCCGTATGCTAAGTACAGCAGTTTGTCTTCCAGCGTTTCTTACTTCTATTACACTGTATTGGTTCTCGGAAAGGGAGAAGTGAGAAACCTGATTTAAGTTCGGATTTTCACTTCCTCATATGAATCTTATTGCATTTTGTCCTTGCAATAACATTCATATATGAATTGTAAGGAGGCAAATGAAATAAATTTGAATTTATTTAAAATTTAACGGTCGATTGATTTTAAAATCTAACTTTAGCTAGATGAACGTTCGGGTGATGAAATGTGTACTGGTTTCGGCTAATGGAGGAGGAGTATTTTTAACGCTTGGAGTGCTGGAAAAATATTTGCTTTAAAAATACTCGCTGATAAAATTACTTGTAAGCGGGAAAATGTTTGCGAATATTTTTCATTTTCAATATCTCGGCTACCAGTCGTTCAAAAAATATGCAACCCACTTAAAATAGAGTTTGACTTGGCCTTTCTTTCGATGTATTGTGTTGATGTATGACGTAATTTTTTTTCTGTCCAAAATTTTGGCAAGATATTTTTCGAAAATCATTTAGAAGTCGATTTCGCTAAATTCAACATATATTTCATAGTTCTAATTATCCTGAGACCTGAGCTTACTACGGAAACCCAAACTCAATTCCGAGCTCTGGTTGCCGAGGTATTTGCATCTGGGATCTATAAAAAATAAAAAATAAAAGGTTTTTTTTTTCATCATACATTTCTCGGTACAGACCTTGCAAACAGTTTTGGTTTTGAGTGGCTGATAGAGGGCGGGCAGACCTTTGTTTTTGTTCATCTTTTGATATAGACTAACTAGCAAAATTTAGAGATCTGGTGATTTGAAATTGTCGGAAATTTTCTGAAGGCAGAAATCGGATGAAATCATTTTTTGATAATTACTTTACAACCGAGAGGTAAATGCTCTAAACGAAATTTATGCTAAAAGCTGTTAAATCGACATCTAAACAAAACGGCTTACAATTAAGTATTTAAAAACCAAGAACATTTAGTCCTTTTTGTTCCAATAATGGTACTCTCACAGAGAGGTTTCCTGACAATAAGCCGCTTAGCAATTCTTTATTCATTTTTTTTAAATTTGGCACTATTTTCCACGCTGCTAAATTTGTGTCTTCACATCATTTTGTTTAGTTAAATAATTAAAAAAAAAAAAAATGCGTCACAAAGTGAAAAGAGGAGGAAAAGAATGAAAATAAATTATTCACTGTGTTTTCATTATTTTCTTTCCCACTTCATTTTCAATTACCTACTGTTCCTTTTTTGTATTCACAAAAACGTTTTTTGCACAAAAAGAAAAAAACAATATGCAGGATGAAGACATTTTCCTTCGATTAAGGAAAACAAAAAAATCTATCGTTTTCTTTTATCGACCAAAGAGGAAAAGTAGGAGAGATGAGCGTAAACAGTTTTTATTTTTTTTTCAATATATTGATGAAATGGAAGTAATTTATTTTTTAAGGCTCTTCGTGCTTAAAGTCGATAAAATCTCTTTTCTATTCTCGCGCTTCAATTTCTCAAATTATTTCGTATTTTGTGTTTTGTCTTCAAAAAAGGAAAATAAAAAATAAAACAATCTAAAATGAAATTGAATATTTGCGGTTAGGACTTAGGAGCATTCACAGCTTTGAAATCGATAAAATTGATTGATTGAAGCCAGGGGAGTGTAAAATTTATGAGTTGGCCTTTTCAAAGTTCTTAATTGGAATGTAATTGAAATTTATTGAATTGTCTCTTGAATTTAGTGAATTGAAAGAGCTTATTTGTTTATTTATTAATAATGGCAGAAGGTGAAAGAGGGCTATTGTGCGTTTGTTGGTATGCTTTGTAGAAGCTATTATGTGCTTTGTTATGTTTGGAATGTTTTCATTTTCTAGAACAAAACGTTCGATAATTATTTATGATAATTTTGAGAGAATAACTGGGTATTCCTTTGAGGCAAAAGTAAAGGTTTGGTAAGTAGAAAAATGCAAGACACCACAAGATTGTTATAACGATTTTGGTGCCATTTTCATCGTGTCGGTTGAGTTTACACACGAAAATACTGGGTCGAGTTTTCAAGACTACGAATTTATTCATGGATTTTCATTAAAATCAAACTAGAAAAAATGAGCTTAAAATATTTGGCACACCTTAACCACATAGATTTCAACTGAAACTATCTCCTGTTTATAGAATAAATCTCAAAAAAATTTCATAAAAGTAGATTATAACTCTTGGCAAATCCTTTTTATCCTTTTCCTAACCCGAGTATCGTAAACATACTGCCCTTAATCCAAAAAAAAAAGCAAAAGCAGATATCTCATCGCATAAAACACACCAACCATAGCGAGTTAATATTTCATAAGAACGAATTCAGCAGATTTCTCCTTCAAAATCCACTAGTGAGCTTGGTTAACCCACAACACTCGTTCTAGTCGTAGAAAACAATCATGGAACAGGAATAAGCATAAACACAGCTCTCCAACATTAAAATAAATATTAAAGGATAAACCAGAAATAACTTGTTGTTACCTGCGCTGTTCTTTCATTTCTTTTTTTTCTATCTTTTGTGTAGATAATTTTGTTTGGAATATGAAAGTCTCGCACGGGGCGCCAATTCATGTTGTTGGGCTTAAAATAAAAATAATAACATCCTCGTCGTTATCGTCGTACTCATCATCATGCGGGCTTTTGTCGACAAAATATTTGTGCTATTTCGCCAACTCAAAATAATATGCATATTATGGTTCAAGACTGGAGCTCAGAAACACATCACATAAATGAGGGGAAACAAAAAACTATCTCTGACTATTAGAAACGTAAGGAAATGGTTAAATGTTATTCTTGATTTTATGAACTTTGGTTAGGGCATTCTGAATATATTTTAAAATATTAAACATATATGTTAGCACGAAAGCACAATTTCACTTCTGACGGTTTTGTAAAAAGTGATACCTGCCACTAGGTCACGACTGTGAATAAGAGTAACCGCTGGCTTAAGGTAAAAGAGAACACGGGTGAAATAAATTCATATTCCACTGTTCTCAAACACAGTAAAATAAATTCATATTGCTTCATTTTCATAAGGAAAACAACAAATTTGCAGGTGCACATGCATGCTAAGCCCGCAGGGAGGCAGAAGGACTAACGTCCCTGGCACAAGGGCTTAACCATCCATCCGTCACGTCACAATGTCGACCCCCTATCCAGGTTTTGGTGGAATTTCGTTATACATTTGGACAGCAGTAGCAGTTTGTTCTCATTTTGAGCTCAGTCAAGCGAAGGATAAACCATAATAGATACCAACCAAACCAACCACAGCACAACCAAATAATAATAAAATGCAGATGTATGTAAAGGTAAACTGAAAACAGACACTTACAGGAATTCTATGCACACGAGACCATGCATATATATAGAGACACTTTGGATAAGGATGAACACGGTTTGATGCAATTGTTTCGAAACCACGTCAGCAACACACACAACACAAAGAGGATGGTGCATGGTTGCAGCATGGTGGAGCCGTGGTGGGGGCCAGTGCTGGAGGTTATGTTGTGTTTGATGGAAATCTCTGCCACAAAATTGACGCACATTTGTCCCCAGAAAGAAAAATAGAAAAAAAAGTTGTTGGTACATTAATATTTCATGGGATAATAAACCAACAATTTTACACAGTGAGGTAGTCAACAAACCCCTCTTTCACCCCATTTCCATAGCAAGTTTACACACAATCGATCACAATTCGCACCGTTCTTTGATGTTTCTTTTTTAAAGGAGTTCAAGGCAAACTCAAAGTTATAAAGGTTTTTATTGAAAACTTACTGAAAATAAATTTGATTCAAACAAAATAAAATGTGTTGGTCTGGCCCTGTATTAAATTAAATTTAACGAGCCACTAGTAACAACCAGTTTCATTTAATAGTTACCTCCAGAATACAAGGATCAAGGATACAGACTAAGTGATCAACTATGTGAGCACAGTGGGTGAGCAAGCAACATTTTTCCCATAACATTATGTGTCACTTCAATTAAAATCGCTATCGTTGCAATTTTGTATACATCTTTTGTCTCGCTATTACTGCGAAGTGTATGTAATTCGACATGTACAAAATTAATGGGAACATTTTATTTTCATTTTTACTGAAAAACGCCCGACAAAAGCTGCTGTCAGACATTAACTTCAAGCTACCATGTGTGCGTTCGTTGCTGTTCTTTAATTTACTTCCTACAAAGTGCTATTAAACTCTCTTCAGTAAAAATACATAACAAAAGGAAAATAACCTGAAGCGGTGTCGTTGTGGTTTCGGTTTTAAGATATTAATTGAAAATATTGACGTTTCCGTCAAAAAAATATAAAATAATAAAAACGAAAATTGATTGAAAAGCGTTCAGTAACTCAGTTTAAGATATTAAAATTGTCTTACATTGAAAAAAAAATTGATTGTTTATGAGGTAAAAAGGGGGAGTCTGCAGGTATCCACCTCTCCAAATCTTCAAGGAAAAATGCTTCCTCCAAGGACTCATGAGAAAGAGCTTTTCCTCTTTATGGTTTATTGGTTACGAGTCTTTATTGTGAATTCGAACCTTCATCATGGACGTTCTCGTTCATGGTTTAAGAGACTTGACAGTTCCTGTTCCTTCTGCAAAGGTAGTTAAATTTGAGAGAAATTTAACGAACCGAAAAAAAAACGTTTTTCATCTTCTCGAATGGCTCTGAAAGTTGAATGACTTGCGATTATAAAATATTATGAAATGTTTCAAACTGCTGATACTCATAAAATGTGTTACAAATCGATACAAAATTCTTGACATAAAACAAAAACCAATTGGAATGGTACAAAGTGGCGCCCAACTGCAAGAACTACTCGAAATAAGCATAACATTCACTTCAGTCATCCAATTTGTAAAACCAATTTTGTGCACCTTGAACAGAGTTATCATTTGAAAAGGAACTCCTATATGAACTATGATGCTGAATACCACATGTCTGACATTTGATTGTAAATGCATAACCTCTCATCATATTACAACACACAGCAGTCATAAAGTAGGTTAATCCTTGGGGATATCGAAGAATATTATCCACTTCTTCCATTTTATGTTGGTATTTACATATAAACATCTTCATCAAAATCTAATTTTGCTGCAGACTTTTCTTGCTTCTCAATCAGTTTTTTTTTTTCTTCTATTTCCTTTTGGAGTTCCTTTTCCGTGAAGATACTACTCTGTAACTCAAAATTCCCTCGTCCTTAATTTACTGCCACGAGATGAAGACGAAAACTATACACATATCGG
Source organism: Sphaerophoria rueppellii (assembly GCA_920937365.1). NCBI lineage: Eukaryota > Metazoa > Arthropoda > Insecta > Diptera > Syrphidae > Sphaerophoria > Sphaerophoria rueppellii. The sequence goes on along the minus strand of CAKKXW010000002.1, from coordinate 11,838,068 downwards.
TAGCAACACTGTATAGAGATATTGATGGTTTCAGTTTATTTCGTTTTTGTGATATGATATTGCAAACAAGAACATTACGCAAACGGCAGGAAAGACAAAACGGAAATCAAATACAGGAAATTCAATATTGTGCAAAACGTACGCGTGTTCTATATTGTAATCGTAAAAGGAGTTATCTCAATGTCTGTATTGTGAAATGTTTGTTCGTTATTATGATTGTTGGAATTCAATCTGTTTATAAGAAAATGAGTGAGTGTGTGCATTTGTGTCGGTCGATTCAGGATGGGTTTTGGGAAGAAAAGGGGTACGATACAAATTCAAATCAAATCAAGCAATCTGGCTGATATCATTTACAATGGTTGTGGAAAATATTTGACATGAAGGTTTCTGTTTCGTTTGTATTTGATTTTCAATATGTTTTGTGGTTTTGTTGTTCATATAAAATGACCTGTATCCATTGTGAAATTGACGAAGGGTCTTTTTTGGTATTTGTAAAATTTTGAACTTGATACAAATCATAGATAAAAATGAAGTTGGGTGAAAATGATTTTTTGTTGGTTGAAAACAAAAATATGTATAAAACACAGCTTTTTTAAAAAAATTGATCCTGAACAGAATGTTGGAGAATTCCTCTTCTTCTTATATTTACCACAAGATACCCTTATTCTTTTTTCGTTGTAAATTTAATAGAGCTCAAGATTATATCGACTCCGGAGTCCACCTTCCTGAAGATCACGGGCTTAGATTAGTAGGTACGTGAGTTTATTGGTAGTCAAAAGTCTAAAACAAAGGCAGTTTTGTAGAAAGGAAGAATATACAAAGCTCTACTCTTGTTGCTGAACTTATTCCGGAGACGATTGTTTCAATGATATCTGCGAAAGCCAATGACTGATTGGATTGGCAGGCTTGTCGTGGGTAGAGGTCGAAAGACTGGAAATCAAAATACCTGGAATAACGAAATCCCGGAAAGCACTTTTCCGCAATACTTTTGCACACGTATCATATGCCCGGTAAAAATTGTAACTTTTTTTATGAGAACCTACTCCTTTTTGTCACTCAAAGTTATGAGAGTTACGGACTTTGAAATCTGGTACGTTTTTCGATTTTTCTTACATCCCTGAATTAGAGCTTTATCAAAATCAGAAACTTTATGAGACGCCAAACGTTGAGAATCATAGAAAACGAAGCATTAAAATTCTTCGTTCAAATAATTCTACCTATATAAACAACTAGCTGGCCCTGCAGACTTCGTACTGCCTCAATCGATACTCGATACCCCTCTACCACTCTACCCACTACCATTTAAACGCTACCCGCTTGTGCTATCCATTACTTCTACCCATATCCGCTACCCCGTTACGACATTAATCTGTTACCCGCTACCAACTATTTCTACATGCTTACCGTTACACCATTTTTTCCGTTTTACCAATTCAAAACTAATGCATTTCATTTGAAAGAGTGATTTTGAGATTTTTGTTTAGTAAATTTTTTTTGCATTTCAAATTTTCCATTTTCCAACTTCTTTTTTACTTTTTCTAACTTTCCAGTTCCCCATCACAAATTTTTCTTTCAAAAACCCATTTTTAAATTTTCCAGTTTTCCATTTGAAAACCAATGCATCTTCAATTGCATGCAATTTTCCCTTTGAAAACCAATGAATTTTCCAAGTTCCATTCGAAAACCCATTTTGAAATTTTAAAGTTTTCCATTTGAAATTTTGCAGTTTTCGAATTGAAAACCAATGCATCCACAATTTATTGCAATTCTCCATTTATAAAACAATGAGTTTTCCGAGTTTTTCGTCAAGAACTTTCTATTTTTCTATTCGAAAACCCATTTTGAACCAAAAAATTCTAAGCAAAAGAAAATCAAATTTCCGACCTTCATTTGGTTTTTTCAGTTTTCCTACAATAATTAACAAGAAATAATTTAATTTAAATAGTGATAAAATATACAGAAAACATTAAACTTGAAATATAGTATAAAAATTAATGCAAATATAATAATAACATAAAATTTTTCTTAAAAGTATCACGTACACAGTACATAAAAATATCAATTTTATCAATCACAGCATTGGTTTCTCTGATGCAACATAATATTGGTACATTTTTACCATAATTGTAATTCGAAAAAGTCTCCCGAAAATGAAAGCTCATACGCAGGCCTCTGCTCGGAAAATAGAAGTTTATTTTCTCAAGCAAGTAGGGACAAGTAATGTGACCATCAATTAAATCCTTAATCAACATAATAGAAAAGTACCTTCTTCTGACTTCAAGCGTTTGCATACCAAAAAGAAGACATCTTACATTGTAAGCAGGCATAACAATGTTCCAATTTAGCTTTTTAAAACAATATCTCGTGAAACTTCTTTGAATCCTTTCAATTCTCAAAGAATGATTCATATAGTAAGGATTCCAAACCACGCAACAGTATTCAAGATTCGATCTCACAAATGCCATATAAAGAGATTTAAGAGCATATGGGTCGGAGAACTCTCTTGTGTTCCTTCTCAAGAAACCCAACATTTTATTTGCTTTATTTACTGTAAAATCTAAAAGTCAACTTCCGATCTAATACAACTCCTAAATCCTTCTTTTGCGTTACTTTGTCTAATATTATGTTATTGATACTATAATCAAATGCAATCGGTTCAATTTTTCTTGAGCACGTAAAACTTTGGCATTTGGCTACATTTAAAAAGAGGAGATTTCTATCGCACCATGATGCAAGTTTACACAAGTCGTCTTGTAATAAATGACAGTCACATACAGAGAAATCAGTCAGTTACAGATTTTTCATGCTTCTTTTAGTTTGTTTTTAAACAATTAAATTATCAAAGTTGTAGTTTAAAATTCTAGCGAATTTCCGGCGCGATGATGTTTTCGAGACAGTTTTTAACAGCCCTTAGGTAAAACAAAAACCAAACGAACGACATAGAATATGCCAATAAACAGATAATTCGATAATTTACAATTCTAAGGCCATGTCCCAAAATTGTCTCCTTTTCAAATAGATAAATTATATAAATGGATTTTAAGAAATGCTTAAACTGTCTCCAGATAAATAACCAATTCCATTTCTGTCCCATCCCTGAATTTTGAGCCAACCAATCTAATTTATTAATCCACTCCATTTACAGCTTCAATGCCCCTGAAACGATAATAATTCCTCTATTTCGATATCGTAAGTCGAAACTGACAATTAAAATAGAAATATATGTTTTACAAGACATAAATTGAAATGCCCATCGATTAGTCCTTTAAATTATTACATTCTCCACAATCTAGTTTGAATAAAATACGATTATCATCCTGAACGTATACCAGTTGGCAACATCTTGCCAAAGTGAACACAGATTAGTCTCAGATGAATGGAGATGTTCAAATGCTCCTTGATCCCAAAGCTAAAGGTTTCTAAGAGGTGCACCAGGGTTCCACCATTAACACACAAAACCACCATTATAACCAAGTTAAACAGACGACATTCGATTTTCAATGAATCTATTACATGGAAGATAAATCAAGTTTCACACGGTCTACCGCCCCCATCTATCCTAATATCTATCTATCTGTCTTATTCTCACGACTCCTTATGACGACTTCACAATGTTCACAATGTCTTTCATAAGGGTCTCTTCGATATAAGATGAAATCCTTGCATGTTCCAAAAGATGTCATTGATATGGCAATGGGGGTGTTTTGACTCTTTATGCGAAGGACGTGAGTGCTTCAGAAAGACAATAGACACCCACTCCAAAAAGTTATTCCCTTAAACCTATAGAGCTAATATTCTGATAGGTATACGTGCTACAGGCTGCACAAGAAGGCTTAAATTTGCCAAATTTCCTGAGAAAATCTTCAAAGGATAAATATTGAGTTTTTTGTCTGAACAGTGAGTGTGTGTTTGTTTGAAGATTTTTGAATAAAAGCAAATGACTAAAAGGATATGAACATGACAAATTTAAGGAGAGATAAAATTGGATTTATACTCTGCACACATTTACGTGTGAACAGACACACCCAACTGGCTGAAAAGATCGACTTTCGTCCTGAAGGCAATTCAAATAAAAAAAAAAGTCCATCTAATTGATTCTGTCAAGAAAACGAACGATTAAGTCGATTATGATGACAAACGATGTCGTAGGACTATAGGAGGAAGAATGTTTGAATGTTATGCTGGGTGGGAGGGAATTTACAGGTACGTAAGTGAAATTTAATGAAGTGTGCTCTTAATAATTCTGGGTGATTAAGAAAAGGTTAGGAATGTCACAGCATGACATGAATAAGAGATTTCAATGGAAGTTCGATCTTTTTTTTATATATATTTCACGTGTTAACTCCAAATGAAAATATCTTGGCACGTATGTTTGAACACGTAAAGATGTTTAATTTAAAATTCACATATGGACAGGTGGCACCAAGAGTCTTAATCTAAAATAATGTTGCTATGTTAGTTTTATTGACCTTCTTGGTCTTTTGGATTTTGAATTTGAACCAATGTAGCCTTACCATCAATAACAGTACAGCTGGAGTTTCGAGATCAAATGCCATCACCGGATTGATAACCTTAAAGCTCGATTGACTAAATGACTACAGTTCACTGACTAATATCGTGAAATCGAAAATTATTATTGAAGAGCTGTGAAAATGGGTGAAAATTATTTTGCTTCGTTCTCCATGATTCTCATTATTTCGAGTGTCCAAATTTATAAGATTTATGGAAATGGGTTTGGTTTGTTCAAGGAATGAATCCTCTGCATACTTATATTTTTATTTGAGCGATTTAAGCCAGGGCTTTATTATGTATACAGAAAATGTGAGTGTTAAATACCGGCTGAATCATCTCAAATTGAACTACGGAAAAGCAGAAATTCAGGGTCTCTTCAACAAAGTTTATCAGTCATGGTTTACAATATTGAATGTAAATGTGTGGTTTATAAACTTAAAATTGAACACACCACCATTGTCTTTCAAAACTATTCAACTATAACAGCTAAAGAATGTTTTAAAGACCCCTAGCATGATTGTTAATTAATCGTTTGACAACAACCCCACTCCAAAAATTTGGTGACTCTAATAAATGTCAAACATTTTAATCAGTTTAAGAATTTACAAGAAATGCGAATAATATGACCAATTAATTTTGTGGTTTTGCACAAATTTCATTTCTCTGAACCGCGTTTCAAAGTAACAACTTTTCCATTCAATTACCTCCTTTGAATCTAATAAAATGCTTTATTGGCTGTAAATCGTACCTATATTCGATCCCAAAAACCACCATTGAATATTATTATCCATAATTTATCAAGAAACCTCAGAACAATTTGCTTAAGTTTTCTATCCCCATCTACCCACTCCTTGCCACACTAATCTGTTGCTTAATTAAACATTAGACTGATTGCCATCGACTTTGTACTCGCTTTCTATTCAACGAGATTGTCGTGTGCATGAATGAGCAGAGAAAGAGGAAACAATAAGAACAACAACAAAAAAGAATGAAAAACTTTTAGCCGTGTAGCACTGAGAACATAATGAAGACTTACAATAGCAGCCAAACAGAAAAGGATAACAACTACGAGTACAATACAAGGACTTGTTGCGCCAAGAATATGAGATGACATCTATTTTTTCTGACTTGGATTACAGATGAAAAGTTTATAAACAGCATCGTTCGTTTTTTTTTGTTTCCTATCTCCTTTTCGTGTGGTATAGTGGTCTGAGGGAAAAACAAAACTTTTTAATTAATATCGTCAAGGTCCTGCTTAGATGAAGTTAAAGTGGGTGCTAGGATTATGGTGGAATTGAGATAACGATGGAAAGGATTATAGTTGTAGCATACACACATTCTTACCGCTCATCAAATCGCAAATTGGACGTTGATCATGATCATGATGGATTAAAGTAATCAGATAAAGTTTCTCTCGTTTCCGCATAAACTATAAACACTAACCTCAAGCGACTGTAACTCTCTGATTTTCGATGATTTTGGACACCGAAGATGGGAAGGATAACTGATGATAATGACGACACGATGCGATGAAGATGACGAAGTACAAATTTGCAAAAGTCGAGTCCTGAACTAATAAAACAAATTTCCAGGTAAAACGAACCGAACGAGAAATGGGGAAGATTAATAACTTAGGTCCTGGTTGTTTTTTTTTTCATTTTTTGTTGGCTTACTCTGCTTTCAGGATATCACATTGACCTAATGGCATCGATGGTGAACATCGACTAAATTACTAATTTGTAATACAGTATCAAAGAGGGATGAATGCGAGAGCGAGTGGGTGTTCTTTTTTTGACGTTCTTGAACATTTTTGTTTACGAAGGATCAAAAACAAAACTAATTGCGAAAAGTCAATTTTTTGGCAGTATTTTAAATGAATGGAAATAAGAAATAATTCAAAGGCCATTCAATCTCATTAGATGATAAACAATTGATGTCCTTTTATATTATTAAAAATCATAATTAGCTAAAAAATAGAAACAGGAAATTTTATTTCCAATAAATTAACATTTAGTGATGAAGTATAAGAAATTGGATTACATGCGCGTTTAGTAGGAATTAATTTCGTCAAAGGAAGATGAAGCTTGAATTTATAATTCGATTCGGAGAATAAAGTCCTTGATTTTGTTTATTTTGAAATCAGTTCTTGAAGGAAATTAAAATAAAATTCATCGAGTTGTAATAAGATTTGTGTATGATCCTGATTTGGGTGGAGGTACTGCCGGACCTACCAATCACGCATGCTGTTCATTTTGGAAATAAAATCTCTTGTTATCCCAGCTGACATTATTTCTCCTTTCATTATTCAAGTTATTGAATGTGTAGGTAAGCGCCGCAAAACAAAACTGAAAATCCAACATTTCTTTTGTTTCCACGTGTTGTAAATTTTTCAAAAACAAAAACAAAAAAAACTAAAATAAATAATTGAGTAAACAAACTTTAAAAAAGTATTTTGTGGTTTTCTTTTGCATACTTTTCCATCTTCCATTACATTACTTCATTTCCAAGAAGAAGAGAAAAACAACGAAGAATACATGAAAGTGGTTTCCCTCAAATTTCCAAACATTGAAACTTTGGTAAAGGTGCATTAACTCGTGCGCCCTACTTAGGCGTTCAACTTTTCAGTTGTAAGAAAATAAATTTCAAAAGAAAAATCGTTGAAATTTGATTCAAACACCGTATAAAGAGTATACCTATAGAGATTTATTTTCATATGTAATAACTGAAAAGCTTATTTCGATGGAAAAGTTTCCACTTTGAAAACCTTATAAATGCCAAGTGAGTGCTACTTTTGATAACATACATGTACACGGTGTAGCCATGCTCGTAAGTGCTTCAAATTGCCACCGTCATTGATGGCAAAATATTGGAAGGATTTTCTTCAAGTAAAATTTCATCATTAAAAAGCATCATCAAAGAAATTGAATATTTATAGAACTTCGATTACTTCGAAAGCTGCATTCTTGTGGATTGCAAATAAAAATGCAGAATGCGTGCCAAACATTGAGGCAGTGTTCCACCCAGCGTCAGTTGGATATTATAAATTAAAAACAAAAAAAGTTTGAAAAGAATCCTTAGCAATGATTCTTTACATCCTTAAAGAGCAAGACGCTAAAGAGAGACGAAGCTTTGGACACCTTCAAAAGAAATCAAATAAGGAATATCCATTTTCAAGAACTCCAATGAATTCCTGCACTCCAGTTGTTTTCCCAAGCACAAAAAAAATCAAATATCAAAACATTGCACCTAATCTAATTCCCAAATCGATTAGCAAACTTTTCTGACAAAACTCTTGTTACGGTTTCTGCCACTTCGTTGGCCGTGGGGCGTCAACGAATCAACTTACGTTTCGTTTGGCACTTCGTAAATATTTCAAATTTGATTCATTGCAATGCGAAAACCGTAACGTTACAGTTTCCTGCGTTCATAAAACGCACATTCAAGACCAATCCAACCAAACAATCAAATTGCCAACGAAATTACGCTACACTCAACTCCCACGGTACAACTGCTGAAACTCGCAATCCTTTTTTCTCTGCCACCACCGCCACTACGTCACTATGATGTCCTTCTGCACGTTACTTTCATCGCAAAAGCAATTTTGTCTTATTTTACAAATTTCACAGCACCATGCACAACTACAGTATATAGACATGTGAGGGGGCGAGCGTCAATGTGAAAAAGGAATTATTTTTAGATTAAACGTTTTCAAGAAGTAGAAGAGAGTTGGCTGATTTATATCGACATTGCACCTCCAAGTAGCAAGAAGTGCAACGAGCAGTCCTTAAAGCAGAGTTCAACGACAACAGCGATGAGTTCCATTTCTGTGGCAACGTTCATCGTTCATCGTCGTTCTTGTCGCTGTCGCTGTTGTTGTCGTTGCTCCAGATGACACTGTTTGGTATCCTACTATATTGAATGAGAACGAGAGCGAGGCCAGCGAAGTTAACATTTTCCATATGAGAATTTTAATGGCGGTAATATTACATCGTGTTTATTACTTCTACGATTACATGGGGCAAAGGAGCATACAGCATAAAATATTATGAGAATTTTTCGCAGCAGTCGTTCTTTGCTTCGTATCGTCGCGGGCGGCCGACGCGACGTTGTCGGCGACGTCGTCGTTGTCGTTGAGTGTTAAGGGCATATTCTTGTTTTTAATTCACTCACTCTTTTTTCTATATATACATAAAAGAGAAAGGAGTTCAACGAGGGGAGCAAGTCTTGAAAGTTAAAATTGAAAGAATCTGACATGAACCCGAAGAGTGATTTTTTTTTAGGAGAAAACAACAAAACTTTTTTGTCTTCTTTTCCTTTCTCATAAAAGAACTGATTCTGCGAATCACCCTGACAACACACGAGACACGACCCTACGAAAAGAAAAACAAGGAACAGGTCCTTTGAATTTAATGTAATTCATGAAGCCTTTAAGTGCTGTGAAGCGAATTATTGGGTTGTTGCTGTGTTAACATCGACTTGGACTCGGGTAACTTAAATTTCATGCTGCCGATGGCAATGATTTTGGGTGTCTGTTTAGCTTTGAATCCTTTTTGACTCTTTCTTTTTTCTTCTAATAACAAAAAAAAAATCACAAAAACAAAACTGTAATCGAGCCTTTCTATCCCTTTTTATTTTTAGTAAAATTTTGAAGGGAAATAAAATAAACCTAAAATAAAATCAAAGGCGAGATGGTACTTTGATTTTTTTTTCTTTTGTACTTAGGTAGGTTCGTTATTTTACGAGATCTTTATTTTATCAATTTGATGGATTCCTTTTTAACATTATTTTGTTTTTTGAAGATTCATATTTTGAGCCCCTTGAAAATTTGATAAATTTAATTTTTCCTTTTTTATTTCGTGATATCAATGGCCTATAAGAAATCTCACATTTTCATTGAATTTTTCTTTAATTTCCTTCAGAGGACTATGCTAAGCCTTACCCATTTTTAGAATAAGATATTCTTTTCAAAAAAAATTGTTGTAAAGCTCAAAACTTTCGGAAATTGGTTTTTAAGGATTAATTTTTTTTTTTTTTCAATCTTAAGAAAAAGTAAAAATGGATTATTACTATAAGGACAGATTTTATGAAGTCGTAAGACCTTTTAATACGTTGTATAAATGTCAGGTGCTCAAATATAGTTCCACAAATCTCAAAATTTAGGTTGCAAGAGTCAGTAACCCTCTTACGCTTACCATTGCAACTTGGGATGGTGTTCCAACTAATTGAAAAATGCAATGAAATTGGGTCCAATAAACGATTACATGCATTTTAAATTTCAACACAATTTCACTAATCTGAAGAATCTCTAAATTAAATCTTGTTTTAATTAAAATTCAGAACACCACCACTGCCGAAGCAAATAAAACTAACATATAATTCGATATACCTCTATACTCTATACGTCTGCAGTGTCCGTTCGTCTTTCAGCTTCAGAGTCTATAGCAAACCATGATTGCAACTTCTGTTGCTTTCCTGTTGAATTTATTTCAAAACATCTACACTTTTCGTGTTTCTACTCTTTCTGCAACGACGACTCCAGACACCCCAATATCAACCCCTTCTCGTAATATTTCCACACAAATTGAAAAGGATTTTGTATTCTCCTTGGGCCAATCACACATATTGTCCTCCCATTGGTGCAATAAAAACCAAAATTTACTAAGTCTATTTTTAATAAAATTATTTTGATAAAGTCCTCTGGACTCTTAATTCCATTTAGTTCTGACTTTATTTTCGAGAGTTTATTGCTCTTGGAAATGTGCAGTTCATGACTCGCTTCGAAAAACAAACATAATTTTGCTGGGTTCGAAATGAGAAAGCGAAAATGAGCAAGCCAAAAAATAAACAAACACGAAAATCTTAAATTTCATATTTTTGCCGAGCTATGAAGTTTTGAAAACTTTTTAATTTGCCAGAAATGATTTTCAGACAGAGATAAAACCTAATATTTTCTTTTTCTTTTCTTTACAGGTATGTGATTTGAATGTCTTGTTTGGTAAGTTTTGATTTCGGTTGAAGATATTTTGCCTTGTCTTCAGATTTTCCGTATCTGATTTTATGGGTCAGAATCAGATATCCTTGAAGGTTAGATTCCTTCACTGAAAGGAGGATACCTGTGCAATCATGATATCTGTAGCCATTTACTTAAGAAATATGTTTGTCAGAGAAAAAATAAATTCATAAAAGCAGATTTGTGAACAATAAGGAAATTGGCAATTTTCTTGTTCGGCATGGAGGAATCCTTTGAATCTGAACAATTTCTATAAGACCGATTTCAGAAGAATCCTTGACAGCAAGAATAGTTCGATGCAGGTATAAGCAAATTTGCCAATATTGCTGAAGGCAATTGAATGCATAACTTCATATCTTTATTCATAAATTTAAAACTCTCTTGAAATTTTTGGTTTGCTTGCTATTCTCCAATGACACAAAAGATTTGAAAACCTTTTGACAATTGCATTTCACAATCGGAGGGATATAAAATTTCTGTGTATTGAATAAATATTGCAAATTGATATCTTCAGATCAGAGAGGAAATTTGTCCTTGTTGACGATGGGTTCTATCTTTATTGATTCAGTTTCAGTTTGAATTAAGGCTTTTTGTCAATGTTGTTGTTGATCTTGCATTTTTAGTGAAATGGTAATTTATTTAGATTTGGGTTTTCTAAGAAATTAAATAGATTTTGTAATTTAATTTCTTGTTTGTTGATTGAATGGAAGAACATGATACAAGGATATCTCAAGATTTTTCTGGAAATTATGAAAAAGTGTGAGTTCTAGATCATTATTTTGCCCAAAGACAAAGAATTTGAACGATAAAAAGCAGAAATTCAAAATGGCAGAATCAATACATCAGAAAAAGAAAATATCAAAAACCCGAACACAGATGCCAAGGAACCACGAAAGTGAAAAACAAGATAATCGTCAAAAAACCATGAATGAAAATGGCAAAAACTCTTGCTAATCGCTGTTTCTTTGGGCTAAGAAAGCAATTGAGTGGAAAAGCCCTCTCTCGAGCAACTAAGGTAAAACTGTACAACACACTCATCATCCCAGTCCTGCTGTATGGTGCGGAAGCATGGACCCTGACAAAATCGGATGAAAGTGCCTTAGGCTGTTTCGAGAGGAAAGTTCTTCGGGTCATCTTTGGCCCCGTGTGCATTGAAGGGGAATGGCCGCGAAGGAGATACGACAGCGAACTTTACGGGTTGTACAACGACATGGACCTAGCCAGAAGGTTCAAGGTCCAGAGACTCAGATGGCTCGGTCATTTAGAGCGAATGGACACCAATGCTTCGGCCCGGAAAGCCTTCGACACTATCCCCGAGGGACGTAGGAGGAGAGGAAGACCGCGACTCAGGTGGCGCACTCAAGTGGAAGAGGACCTCAATCGACTTAGAGTGCAAAAATGGAGACGACTAGCTAAGGACCGAGCTAGCTGGCGGAGGCTGTTGATTGAGGCCCAAGTCCACAACGGACTGTAGCGCCACCTTAAGTAAGTAAGTAAGTGTGAAAATGGCAAAAAGGCAACTAGCCAAACAAAAAGACATTGTCATTTATTTCTTTGATGGACGGCAAACAGCTGAAATTGAAAACACAAAATGTAAACAAAAACCAAGAAACCAAAACGATAAAACACCAAAACTTGAATTCATTAAAAGCAGAGAAAATGTTAAAAAAAGGCCAACATTCAAAAGGGGAAATAAATTGACGAAAAAAAAACTCAAAAAGTCAAAAAAACCTTAACAGGAAAAGCACCTAAGGCCAAAGATAGACACGGTTCTGAAATAGCAAAGGAACCAAAAAGCCAAATTTCAAGAAAACCACTAGACTTCAATTCTTCAAACAAATCGGTGATCGGCTGATGATAGACCAACTGACTTTCACAAACTCGTCATTAGACATTCTTCTCCAAGAACTGGTCTGAGGCTGAAGCAGCTCGCTTGGAATTAAGAGTGCTATAGACTGTGTAGGTAGTCTAGTTTCATTGTCTTTGTTATTATATTGTTTCTATTCTTAATTGTTTACTTTGTAAGTGCTTATCTAAGTTCTGTCATTGATTACGGGCTAGCAGGTTAGGATGTGGAATTCAGTGATCACTGACTTTAAGGTGGAGCAAGTACCGACTTTGTGGTTCGTTGATTATATCCGCCGATTTAGTCTCCTAACGGTATTTTGCTGAACAAGTCGCGTATAGGGGTTTTCCTTACTACATGTTTACAAGTTTTGAGATAAGTATGTGTGACAAGACCCATTGTCATTTGGTGGGGAGAAGTCTATGTCCGGTTAGTAAATCACGGACGAAACCAGGAAATCAACTTACGAATCCGGGAAATCAACGGACGAATCCTTTAGAGAATTACAGCTGCGTAGCACACTTCTACTCACCTCGAATTGCTAATATCAACTGAAAACTCTATTGAGTTGGTAGCCGGCTGTTTAAAAAGGCTGCCTACTTACGATGTTATCAGGTCGGCGATCGGTGGATAATAAATTGATCATTATTGTCGTGAGTTCGGTTACAACTGGTTGTTGTTCTTGGTAGCAGCAGGTATTTATTGTGCAAAGTGTACTGGTTTGTGGGTCTTTTTGTACCACGAATGGGTACAACTCATATGAGTTATATTTAATGAAAAATAGGGGAATGCAGAGAACTCAATTCAAAATTAAGTCATTACAGAACTCAATTCAAAATTAAGTTAGTACCCGTTTGAAAGGAATTACAAAACCTCAACAAACCAACAAAACATGTAATCACATTTCAACAAGTATAACATCGACAAAGCACTGTTACGAGTAGGTACTATTCCCAAATGAATTGCGACAGCGACGACCCGAGAATATCTGACATTTTTTCAACGATGGAAACAGCAATTTTGAAATCGTATACTCGTCGTACACTTGTGGTTGAACTCGTTTTTTCTTTCTTGTGCTAAACATGGCAAGACACAAATAAAACTAAAGGAAACTTTGATTAGTACTAAAAAAAAAAAAACTGAAAAAAAAAGAAAAAATAGAAAATTGCATCACCGAGACTCCTAGCAGCCAGCGAAGAGAAAATTATACTACTTCAGCAACATGAGACTTATGGTAGGTGCAATATCGTTCAAGAAAAATGCCTTTAGTGTACTTCTTTTATTTTGTTTCTGTGTTGGTGTTGGTATGGTTTTTTTATTCGGAATTCAGTAAAGTTGCATGTCGCCCGTGGTGGTGTCTTCTTACATTTAATGTCATAACTTGTCTTGAGTTCCTAATTTATTTTTAAGACTTTTACTTCTCCTTGTTGTTCGTGTTCTTCTTGGGAATTAAAATTACAAAATGGCGGAAGAATTTAAATTATTCTTTTATTTGTGTTTACAATACAGCTCGTTTTGTGTGTCAGAAATGAGTGATGATCCAAGTTTGAACAAAGAAAAAATAGCAAACGACAGAAAATGTGTGTTTCCAAGGATTGAGAAGTAAATAGCTTAAGCGTGAAGAGATAAGAGGAAAGTTCTTTACACAAAGAAAACTACATGCATATTTTTAAGTAAAACTTGGTTCACTCTTACAGATGAAGTAAATAAATTTGCAAAAACTTATAACATTACCGGTGATAGAGGAAAATTCTTTTTATCGCCGTTGGATATGCAATGAATTTCGCCATTCTGATTTATGGCTTATTGATGATAGTTTATCGATTTGCAAAGTCAATAAATATAGCCATATACCTAAGGGTTAAAATGTTCAAGATCAATTAGACTTTGAAGGCTCATTGTTGCGAAAAGACCAAATATGACTTCAAAGTACTAACCCAATTTCACACATTTTGTCAAGATTCATATTTAATGAAATCTTAAAACAGTAAAACTACAACAAGTTGCGAAGCACAAAAATAAAGTTAATTGAGTTAAAGTGGTTTCTTTCCGTGTTGCCATTAAATTATAAATAAATCTGAACAAAGAAAAATGTATCCCCTCCAGAGACCGAGGATCCTCGTCTCGTTACAGCCTGCAGTCATCTGCTCGTGAATTTCCATGTTCTTTACAACTGAGCTTACCTTTCTTTTTCTTTTGTCTCTTGCGACTGGAAAGACAAATACAAAAAAAAAAAAATGGAACCAGAAAACGAGAAAAAAACTTCACGCCACAAGGGGTTGTAATTTTACAAACGAATTTGCTTGCTTTTATGCATTCTCAAGAAGCCAAGGCGGCAATCATGATGCGGGATAATGTTTTTAGATGGAATAAAAATAAACTTTCTCTCAGCACTCAGCCCGTAGCCGATGCCGACATGTTGTGCTGTAACTGTAACTATACGACCATTGTGTTGTGTTGCTGATGGAACAGGCGGGCGGGCGTGTTAGTGCAATGGAAAAGGAGTTCTCACATTTTGTTTTGTGTTGTTAATTTTCAAGAACTTCAAGGACTGCCGCAACACTTCTACTTATGGTGTTGGTGTGCACCCGATATTCTCTTGGTGTAAACTTGATGTACAAAAACCGCACCAGCTTTTAAAATCACCTTCGAGGTGCTCTAAATCAGTTGGAAAATTTTCATTAGCAACAGATTCTCGGGTTGGTTTGTTGAGGGTTTTGTGGTTTGATGATGGCAAGAGTGAAAAAGAGGGGCGAGTGAATTGACTGTGATGAGGATGGGGTCGGTCGGTTGGTTGTTTTCTTTCTTCTCATCTCAGATTGAAATGAATGTCGATGTGGATGTTCAGCATGTCCCAAAATCACCAGGGATCAACCAGGGATATGAATTGAGTTGGGTACAAACGAACCATGGGTACACACAAAATAACGGGATTAAAAGACATACTCCAGTTGAAGTCCTGTTGACAGGGTACATGGACTCGATGTAATAGGGGCCAGAGAAAGTGAATTTCCGAACTATGAATAATTTAATTGAGTATACCAATCTACCTTAAGCTCTATATACCTAAATCAAGTTGTTTGCCTTTCGAGATTGTTGGCATTGGCATTCTAGTTAGACAGTACCTACTTCTGGTGAACAGACAGTGAAGAAGGAGTTGGAAATATTTTATGAGGACGAACTTTGTGTTCTGCAAAACAAAAAATACAAAAATTGAAGTATTTTGCCGAGCTTCTGTGCTTGTAAGCCGCAAGCCAAAAACCGTAAGAAAATGCATACATTTTGAATTTCTTTTCTCAAATAAATAATTAAAATAAAAGTGAAAAAGAGCTAAAGATTAACTGTTTCTTGGCTCTTATATTTGTGAATGCTGTTTATTTTGAAAATATTGCTGGTTAAAAAATCCAAAATTGTAGTATTTCAATTGAATTGACGTATTTTGTTTAGCAGTTTTGAGAGTTTTTGTCGCCTATGAAGCCCTAAATTTGTCAGAAATTATCTTAACCTCAATTCATTTTTAAATTTAGCACATTAATTAATATCAACTGACTAAATTATATCTTCTGTTGATGTTTCGCTGTTAAGATTCACAGAAATTTGCTATTCATACAGATTAATCTGCGCCATGTCAAATGCAACGAACAAAGACATTAAACAACGATGAAAGATACGAAACACACTCGTATCTTGCTTGAAACAATCTCATTAGCACTCCTGTACTCAATGAACCGACACTCTGTTGGCTTAAGATACTCGTAGAAATTCCACATATTGAGTTACTAATTCAACCCTCATAATTTCTGACTCTTAAGAACCCACTACTCTCGCTAGTTTCTCAAGAGGGTTGTATCACCCTCATACATAATATGAAAGGACTAAGATGTTCTCCTCCCATCTTCAAACTATCCTCGCACTCTAGATTTTCATCTGTGGTTTCGGATTGTGTGAAATGCATTTAATGTCGACGAATTAATCTGTGGGACTGCCTCGAAACCTCATCGTAAATGCAAATCGTGTTGATTATGAGACGACGACGACGATGCTATTTCGTATGCTTCATGTATCTGATACGTCAACGTCACTATCTCTTGACAAGTAAGTGTACATACAAATTGATGGATATACCTCAAGGTTTCATCATTTCGCCGTGTTTGCCAGATTAAATCGATGTTGGTGCAGGGCCCTTGACTGCCATAATGCCAACTGACTTCAATCTACCTTATGCTAATGGATGTGCCAAACCGCCGCACACAAATTGCTCAACTTAATCCTTATAAGTAGGAATACAGATCTATACAATTAATTCGAAATACATTTGGACGAATACCGTCAAATTTAATGTGATGTAAGCCTGTTTAATCTCCTCCAGAAATGTGTATGCAATGAGGACAATACAATGGAAAAAGGGTGTCAGAGTATCTGGCTCGGAAGAAACAGCTGCAAATTTAGAATCCTTCTCAGGATTCCTTATTATTCAAAATCAGGCGTTAATTTTTACTTGACGCAATTAACTCTAATTATTCTCATAGAAAAAGCAAGTATACGCCGTGGTGAACTACTTACAAGAAGTTAAATCCCTAAGCAAGAAATGAGAGATGATTATTAAGAGTAATGAAAATGAGAGTTGAGTTTTTCTTAATACATTTTCTGTCAATTTTCACTTTTCTTTTTTTTGCGATCAATAGAAACTTGAACTCGCATGTATTTCATTAAAAAATAGCGTTGTTTACGTTACGAGCCCCATAAATAACTATTTTAATATCATTTTTTGTGTTTAAAACAAACATTTGAGATCATATTTTATTTATAATCAGAGGTAACGACACCATCCTCCGGCCTTAAGACCGTCCTTGACACTGATAAGGGTTCATTTCTCTTGTCAGCAGCATTTACCTGTCAGAGTTTAAATGATATCATTTTTGATGATCACGAAAAAAAGAAAATCACAAATTTTTCATTCGATGACGTTTTTCTTTCTTCTTTAAAAATATCACACGTTGGGTTTTCTTTTCTTTTTAATATAAACATCATATCAGTCAAAAAGTCTACATCCGCTGCCTTCTCTCACAAGCAGCATCTCACAAAAAAAAAAAAACCGACAACAGGCATCTTTCACGCTCTCTGATGTTAATACAATTTTTTTTTTGTTCATTTGACGGAGACAAAATAAAATCTCGAACAAATGAACGATGATTTTACGAATCAGCAGACCGATTAGAACGGTAGCAGTTTTTGACGATTTACATTCAAAAATCTCATATTCACACATTTTTCAAAATATACGCGCCATCATATTCAGCATACACAGAATATCTCTAAGCACACACGTGAAGTACCAAAGGTGTGAGAAAATCTCAAAATCAACAAACAAACGCAAAAAATAATCTCTCAATACACAATCTAGTCATTTTACGCCTGAGATAATAAAATTAACAAGCACATCATATCAAACTTTTTAAAGAGGCAATTTTGTTTCAAAAAAGAAAATAAACAGAACTAAAATAAGAAACAACATTATTTTTGATTTTCATTTCGAATTTGAATTCCAATGTGTCAGCAGCAGGAGGAACTGAAAATCAAGACCAGAGAAACAGAATCCGTATATGTATATTCCAATCAGAGACAGTAGCCAGCCATCAGCCAGTTTTAATTGATTAGCAAAGGCCACGCTATCCCGTGTGTGTTGGTTCGTCGTCGTTGGGAACTGCTGAAAATCATTTAGTCCGAGCGCTGGATATCATTGGAACAGAACGTGCATCTTTTGTGTTAATATTCACGGTCCCTGGTGAGGTGTTTAACGTTTGCTCTCGTTAATTGCCTCAGAAAATATCGAAGAGAGAATTTAATTTAATTTTCAACTTTTTAACAAGAAAACTGTTGTATTTTCGATATAAAAAAATAAGAAAAAATCAAACAATCGTGGGTGAACGTGTTCGGTTGTGGACACTAATTTTAATAGAGTTTTTTATATTAAACTATGGAAAACAGCTGAGTGTTGTTTTTTTTTTTTGTTTTTTGTATGTAAGAAGACTTGAATATTTCAAAAGTGAGCAGTTACCAAAAGAAAGTTTATATAATTTGTTCTTGTTTGTTTTATTGCATATACATGTAACAAATTGGTTTTAACACCTCAGACTAATGCTTGTTGTTGCAGTAAATTCTGTCCTTATGTAGTTTTACTGCTTAAAATTAAAAAAAATTAAACTTTAATTCATTGCATTGTTCAAAAACAATAACAGTATAAAATTAACATAAGTCAGCAAAACACAACGCAAAACTTATAATATAACCTTGTTTGAATCACTCAAATCCTTGATAATAATCAAAGAGACCTTGATTTCTCTTCTTTTTCGATTTTTTGAGTCTGCGTGACCATTAATTAAATCACATCCTGTTTTAAAATCATGGAAATTAGGTCCCTCAAAACAATGAGAATCATGGAGAACGAAGGTTTGAATTTCAACCTCAATAAATACAGTATTTTACAGAAACAACAAAAACATTGAAATGAGATTTCATTAAAGTTGTTTTTTTTTTGTAAAAATTCGTGTTTCGACGCAATGAGTAAAACCCTATTCAACTGGTTTTCTTAATTTTTTAAAAAGGTTTATTGTAACTGAACTTTCCAGTCTTAGTCTTCTCTCCCCATTTGTATATGTTCTTATCGAAAAAGTCATTAAATATGACTCTACTGGGCAACAGAGCTAACTCGCTTTCCTTAGTTTCGTTGAAAAAGTTTGTAATTTACCATAAATCAAATTAAAAAGATTATACGCTTTTGTTTGTCTCCCATAAATACATTTGGCAAAGTATAACACTAGCTTTCGGTTTAATTAACAAAGAACCCAATGATAAATCATTTACAGGCCCAAAATCTTCAAAAAAAAAAAACATCCTCTTCAACTAAATCCACATACAATGAGACAAGAGAGAGACAGTAAGAAAAAATTAAACACCCTAAGGGTGATAAGGATAAAGAACAAGAACTAACGACGATGACGCCTCGACATGATGAACAAATATTGTCACATTTACTGCTCATTACACAGCACGCATTTAGCTTTTTTGTCAAAAGGACATAATAATATACTTTCGGCACCATTCTCGCATTAATTCAATCTTCTCGTTACGTTTTTCTGACAGCACGATTTTTGGCATACATATTATTATGAGAGTATGAGTATTTGAGTATATGAAAAGTATCGTGTTAAGGATCACGTAGAGAATATTTTTCCTTATCCAGTTCCAGTGTTGGAATGAGACATCTTGTTTGATGTTCTAGAATCGTGAGACAATTTTTATTATTTTTATTTGGCGAGCTGGCTAGGAAGTGTAGTCAACGCGACACTACACATTCATAGATTTGGGATATATTTTCATAAGTTTTCTTTTGTTAAAAGCAACAATATAGCTGATGCAAGTGGTTTCTTATCAATTTAATTTTAAAATCGAATATTTCAAACAGACCCTCTAAGAACAGTAAGAGTTTTTGAAGAAAATCCTTGCAACCTACCTTTCAGAGAATATTTCGTTGGCCTTCATAGAAAAATGTATCGAGCGGAATAGAGTGTAAATGGTTTAAGGCATGAAACGTAAATTCCTTAATCTATTAGGTGTGTACTTATTTTCGTTTTCTTTTGTTTCCTGCAAAAAATAAATGCTGACCACGCTTTGTGTGCGTACCGATGTCCATAATCAACAATGTAGTACTTTTGATAACAAGAAAATCGTGCTTAGTATTAAAGTGCTCTTGTTTCTGATCCGTACTTTTGTCTCGATGGACACCATATCAATAAAAATAGATTCTTTATTGAGCTTTATTAATTTCTCAAAATTGATTTTCACATTTCAGAATGGAATGGGAAGAATTTCTGATATTTGCTTAAATCGATTTCTTGGACATCGTAAATTAAGAGGCGAAATGAAGTAAATTCTGTTTTTCCTCATAGTACGTGTGGGTCATTTATTAATTTTATTTATGTATTTCTTAAACTCTAACATATTTATTGAATACAAAATATGGTAGTTTCTTAAGCCATAGCCAGCATCATTTATTTCAAAACATGGTGACCTTCTTTGAGAAAAAAGAAAAAAGAGGCAAACATAATTTGACTCTGTCGCCAGAACAAAAACAAAAAAAAACTCAATTTCAATTCTTAAGACTTTTCTCATTTCATCTGTTTATGAAACGAAATCAAAATGAGAAGTTCAAATAATTTCAAACAAACAAAAAGAGCCATCAAAACAAACCACAAACACACGCTCATAAAACGATTTAATCCCTCAAAAGAAATAAAAAGAAAACAGACTTCCAGCCATTACCATACGATTGTAAACAAGTCATCCTCCCCTTCGCCTTCACCAACATCACCACTTTATTTGAAGAAGAATTATGTCTTCTGGTTTCACGATAATTGGTAGAAGAACTAATTATTTTTCGCATTGTAAATTCTGTCTTTTGAAAATCAAAGCCACAATCAATCAGTTCTTTGTGAAGTCATCGTTTTTCTTCCTTTCATTTATAAAACCCCCTCAAACCAGTCACAAAACATCTTGGCCTACTTAAGTCGAAAATAAACGTGCAACCTCTGTGGTTTCCATGAATCTAGCTTTCGAACATAAGCTCCTGACAGAAAATAACACAAAATCCACCCACCTCACTTTATGCAAACAACAAACAATAAATAAGAGACTTTGCTTCCGGGAAACTGACATCTCCATGAGTCTTCTTATAGAACCTTCGAATTTATAAGCGTGTTGTTTGCAATTATAAGCTGATGACGAACGCGTGTTTGGTAGGATCTAAGTTTCCTTTCAACGAACGGTTCTCTGACCAATTGATAATTCCAAGTTTATTGCCAGCAGATACCTACCGAAGGAAAAGATAAGCCCTTAAAAAATATTAAGGTAGAGTTACTGACTGATAGACAGACAAGAATAAGTCGATTTGAAATAAGGAAAATAAGAAAATACCGAAAATCCTTCTATTTCGAAGATTTATCTCAATTGTACGCTCTCAACCCTAAACTGAATTTTCCTGAAGGGATTAATGTCGAAAAAAAGGCAGTCGGCTTGTGTATTGGAAATTCGTATAGTAGCGTTGCCATTTCAAAAAGTCAAAATCTGTTCTGTGCAAGTAAAAGAAATTCTTAAAATACACATTTGTAGGGCTCTTAAGACAGAAATTTGAAATTAGCAATTCAGAAAATTCAGAAATTGTTGGCAACGCTAGATGACTTCAGGCTTTCAAGCAAACAATAATCTTTCATCGTTATCATCGATTGATTTCTCTTTCAACGAGCAATTAATAGATATCGTATGGAGAATTCAACAAGGACGAGCATATTATGAAACATGAACATTGAGTTACCTGAATTTATTTCATTTCGTTATCATCACATTTAAATGAATTGGCCTTCGGATTTAACATGTTAAATAATTTTTATATCTTTAGGGATTATTGATTTGTTTATCCAATTCCTTATTCATGAGGAAGGAGGGAAGTGTATATGTATAATGATTGGAGCATGTTTCCTATTCCAGAACTAAGGACAAGGATGGATTCTGTCGTATTCCTTAAGGTCTTAAACAAATTTAAGCTATGCAAACAAATGAAATGATTACTTAATCTTCTTAAATTATTAAAAAACTAGCAATTGCCAGCGACTTCGTCCGCCTCTACCTCATCCACTGGCCAGAAGTGCGTCTTCGACTTGTGCATCATGCCCGCATGGGAATTTTGTTGCAAAGTTATTTTAAATCAGTGGAATCTTTCTAAATCGAAATTGTTCTTAACTCAAAGCCTTCATATATGTATAGTTTTCCCCGTTTTAGCTACACTTTCCACTGATGCTTTGCTCTTATTATTCGTAACGTATAAGCGTAACGTTGTATAGCTTAAACCCTTCCTCGATAAATGGACTATTCAATACAAAAAAAATTGTTCAATTGTTCAAGTAGTTGCTAGGATAAGCGCGTTCAAACAATCATAAAAATTAATGATTTGCTGTCGTTTTTTAAACATTTTCCACTAATTCCTATTGTTATAAATAGCCTTCCATAATTAATGAACTATTCAAAACAAAAAGAATTGTTCGATTTGATTTAGTAGTTCCTGAGATCAGCACGTTCAAGCAGACAACAAAACCTTCAAAAATGAATATTATTTGCCATTTTTTCCACATTTTCACTGACGCTTCGCTCCTATTGGTCGCAGCTTCAAGCCTTCAACGATAAATGGACCATTCAGTATTAAAGGAATTGTTCAATTTGATTAAGCAGTTCTTGAGATAAACGTGTTAAAACGCAGAAAAATTAAAATTTTTTGCAGTTTTTTTCACATTTTCCACTGATTAATCACAGTTTAATGTTTAGTAGCCTAAGGCCTTCCTCGATTAATGGACTATCCAACACAAAAAGAATAATACCATTCGAATCAGTAATTCCAGAGATAACCGCGTTCAAACGAACAAACTCTTCATCTTTATTTATTAGTATAGATAAAGATTCTTTACAAACAAACGCAGACCAACTTTTTTCGACATCGTTTAATCAAAATCAAGATTAATATTTGCTGCCATAAAGTAAAATTTGCCATAAAGTATCGTCATAAATACGTGTTTTAAACTCTTAAAAGAAAAACTAAAAAACAGGATCAAATTAATTCATGATCTTACTTGGCAAAAACTTTGACGGAACAGAGTCAAATCGTATTTTCTGAAAACTAATATTTTCACATTCACACATACAGCACTGTTTGGGTAACACAAACAGCTTCCATTACTCTTATCGAGATATCTATTATTTTTTCTCCAAAAAGGACTTCTACGATTTTGTGAAGAATGTTCTCGTAGTTGTACAAAAAAAGACTTCTTTGTTTTTATTAACAGATAATAGTTCCAAGTTCCAAGTGTATCAATTTGTCGAGGAAAAATGCTTGTCAAATAAGCCGTTCTGAATCGGAATACAATTTTAAATACGCTCAATCCTTAACTAAACCTCAAGAAGTTGTTGAATGGTGTAAATCAATTAAACAGATTGTGGAATTTTGTGTTTGTGTTTGATGTTTTCATTTCAATAAATCATGTATTTACTTGTTTCAAACATTCGTCCTTAATCTAGAACCAAAATAAACACAAAACAATCAAAATACGTCAGACTTGATTATAACTCAACAGACACACAAAAAAAAAACATCACAAACAATAACAAAGTTGCTAATTAAATAGAAGAAGACACAATCCGTCGAAACTTCATTAACAACAATACCCACGAGCATATCAAATATTGGCACACATTTCATAATTCATTACGTCAATTTACATTCAGCCATTTTATTAAGTTTCAATCCAATAAGGACGAACGGCGAGGTTGAGGACGAGAGCGAGACTGACGATTGAAAGGAGTAAAGGATACTCACGTTGCGTGTATGATATATTTTAACTAGGCCTACCTATAGCATGCCGACACTAACCACACGTAACAAACTTTCGTGGGAAAAGCTTCTAGGCAGTATTGGTTCGTAGCGGGCGAGCGGAACAAATACCACCTGCAACGTTTAATTAGCTAATGCATTCGTTATGGATTATGGGAGGAATAAACTATTTCAGCTGTTCAAACCAAAAGCCCAAGCCAACCATGCTGGCTAACCAAAAGTCGGAATTTAACAACCAAATTCGAGGGGACGGACATATACGAGAGTTTTGCCTGAATAAACTTTTCAAAATTTTCTACAATCTTCTGGTAATTCAAACTGCCATAAATACAAATGTGCGAGTCTAACAAATAAAGATGGAGAACGGATGGACACGCCGCTGCTGGTTGTTTTCTAATCATGTTAAACTTTTGGCTGAGTTCACACACAGCTTAAACAAACGGAGATTCCTCATGAATGAGTTAGTTTTTTTCCTTTTTAATGGTTTGAATTTTAAATTTTATGAGGAAGATATTCAGTAGAGTATATTTATTATCGTTATGAGAGGTTAGGTGCTCCAAGTTTGTTTTACATCAAAAAGTTGAAGCGCAACTCTAATTTGGAAAGTTTGCTACTGACTGACTTGCTGCCATCGGCCAGCTTCATCACTCTGCCTTCTTCGGAGAACTTTATCAAAGAATGAAAAAAAAAAGACCAGAAGTGGGCAAAAGCATTTACTTGAATACTTTATAAGCAATTTGGTTTTTGAACCTTACAAAACTTGGGAACAAAAACAAGAACAAGAACATTTAATTTGTTTGATTTGAGGGAATTTTTCAATCTCAGAGTGAAAAATTAGCATACCATATTTTATGTTCTTTGATGGAGAGCAGTTATAAGGCCCTTAAGACAATTTGAAAGCAAATTCTTGGAGGCTTGTTGAACTAAAAATTATTTAAATCTTATTCTTGGAATTAATGTGAGTAAATTGATATTCTTCTGCTTTAATTTTACTTTATTGTGATTGTGGTAAGCGGGAAAGTCTGAGGTCAATGAGGTATATAATGACTTAACTTCAAAGAAAGTCTTGAGGTCTGAAAAAGATTGTAGAATAACACAGACTTCTTGCCAACAAAAAAATCTCTCTTCTTGAAGCTTTATGTAACGCTGATTCTGCTTATTTTCTAATATTGATTTGCATGCTTCGAAAATAACAAAAATTTGCTGTTTTTGTTTGGACTAAAAATAATGCTCTGTGACTAAAAATAACCATATTTGAGGCAAATTGAAAAAAAATTCCTAAACACAAAATAGTCTTTTGTTAATTTTTAATTTCTCGTCATTGACAACAAAAAAGGGAGAAAAAAAGCACAAACATCTGTTCAATATAATTAGAAACTTTGATTTTGCCACATCACCCCCATCCACAAATAGTACGACAACAACCAGATGACAAGCGTAAGTCAATCATCACCAAATCGATCAAATCTTCGAAGGAAATTAGCAGCAAACGGTCGTGTTCGTGAACCAGCTCCATCTACAATTCGC
Source organism: Sphaerophoria rueppellii (assembly GCA_920937365.1). Taxonomy (NCBI): domain Eukaryota; kingdom Metazoa; phylum Arthropoda; class Insecta; order Diptera; family Syrphidae; genus Sphaerophoria; species Sphaerophoria rueppellii. The sequence goes on along the minus strand of CAKKXW010000002.1, from coordinate 11,812,739 downwards.
AGACATTCGCAAGTTGTGCCGGACATTGCTATTGTTGTCGAAGATTATGATCAGATGCAAGCCAAGGCGAACAAAATCGAGGCGAACGGCAGTAAAAGCAACCAGCGTGACAGAGTTGCAAAACAAAAATATTGGAAAAATTATGATAATTACGATTATGGCGACGAACGAAATGATGACGGTTTGGATATTTATGATTTTGACGATGAAGATTTTGGATATTATTATGATGACGAGTCGAGTGTAGATTCAGACGCTAGTTGGACTTCGAGGTATGGTTTTATTTTTTGTTTGCTTTCTTTTGTTTCAGGTGTTTATTTGTAGGTATTTTTAAGGTGGGGGCAATATTTTAATAAATAAATAACTGGAAGAACTGATCAATTATTTCCAAAATAAAACCAGGCATAAACTCAGAAAATGCAAAGAAATATATTAAAATAATTTTCATAAATTCAATCTTGTATGAGTTATGAGATGACGTAGGTACTTTGCGAGTTATTTTTCAATATCCATGCAAAAATAAACAATTCAAAATACACTGGGGTACATTTGATTCATTACTCAACAAAAAACCACTCAAAAAATGCAAATAAAAGAAAATATTTCTACTTTTCTCCTTTAAAACAAATGAAAGGTCAAAGAAAATGAGGAAATGACCAATTCAGTTGAACCGGACTGTAATACAGCCAGCAAGTCCACTTTTGCCATGACAACTGTAGTTGCAGATAAGATATTAAATTCAATTATTTGCAAGTCCGGAGAAATATGCAAGAGGAAAAACGAAAAAAACATAAAAAGTAAAAAAAAATATTAAAACAATTTCCATTTTTCGCTGAAGTTTCTGTTAACGGATACCGGGATGGTGAACGCTACAGCCACCAGTAGAGTAGCATCAAAAAAACAAAACAGACCAAAAACTTGTATTTGTGTTCCTTATCACAGCTTTTACAATGCACGTCTCGTTGTGTAGTAATGAAGTGTGGGGAACATTGGGAATATGGTTTTGGTCTTATACTCTAAACCATTTCGCTCGCTGTTCTAGAGCTGTTGGTCAGGAAGCGCGTTACATCGGTTTCGGTTAAAGCTCATTGAAAATGTCGACAATTTCCTTGTTCTGCATCTTCTGTTGATGCTGTTGCACAAACCAACCCCAACCGAACTAAATCGAGTATTGAATGCAGAAACAAGCAAAGAGAACTGTTTAGGGAAGAAAAAGCTGATCTCCATTTTAGACGGTCGGTCGGTGGTAGCAACAAATACCATCTGGCTTGTATCCAAATTCTTGACTGTTTGTATTTCCCCATTGCCAATATAAATTTACCATAAAATGGAATTTAATTAAGCGATCTCTAGTGAGACTAGTAATAATAAGAAGAGGGGTAGGATATTTAGGACATTGCAAGTGTTTCTCGTGGATTTGGGTATGCGCGAAATTATTTCACTTCAGAGGGAGAAGACATTCTGGGAATTATATTTTTATTATTATTATTTTAATCCAACAGAAGCAGCAGTTGCCGTCTGGAGAATCGATAGGAAGAACGAACTTTATTGCATGGAAAATGTAAACCAAAGTGGAGTGGAATTTTTGTCGTTCCTATATAAGATGACGTTGCTGGGAATTGAGGTCATGATTACGGAAACAATTTGTCTGCTAATTCCAACGCAAGTATTTTTAGATAAAGTCTCGTGAGGTTCTAGGAGTTTTGTGAACCAACATGAAAGAGTGTGTTTGTGCGTTTAACGTAACTTAGCACTGAAAACATTTACGGGGACACATAAAATATGAAGAGGGAGTAGGCGAACCTTGACTGATAGGTGAGATTTTAATGTTTTATTTAGTGCTAATGGGGTTTTTATTGCCGTTGGAATGCGATAAAGTGAAAATCATCGGAACGATTTTTCATCGCATTCTTGCGATGTCCTTGGATAGTTTTCCTGCAAAAGCATTTCTCAAATTTAGGAGAATGAGGAAGCTTATCATTCCTAACTTTCTCTCTTTTGCTTCTAACACTCTAAAATTGAGAAAAAGGAGACTTGAAACGATGAGAATCATGGAGAACGAAGTTTAATAATTCTTGTCATTTCTTATTGCCTAAGCACTTTCTTAAGCAGGGAAATATGATTGAAAATGTGAAAAAACAAATGAGGATATGTTTGCACAGGAGGGCCAGGCCACCTAGGTCAAAAAATTAAATTGAATTTATTAATTTATTTAGCATTACCCATGCACAATCAAATATTTACCTGTACTTAAGGAATGGGGTAGGCCTTGACTTGGCAGAGCGGCTTACGGTAACTACTACTATGAAGCTTAGAGTTATGCGATCGCGAAACTTGTTTTCGCAGAAGGGCCTCCCATGGTCAACAGGTCGAAGCGGAGTAGGCTGTTACTGCTAATTACCCCACAACGAAGGAGTGTTCCCACCAAGGCACTCCCAACGAGGGAAGGCAGGGAATGAATTTCTTTTTTTGAATCAGCGGTGGCGTCTTCAGTTCCAGTTAGGCCAAACTACTTGGTGAACACTTTTACGGGCTACTTCTACTTATTTCCGACTCTTGCACTTGGAGTCACACCAAGTGCCTTGTACTCCAGATTAGGGGTTGTACGTCGGGGTGACTTTCCGACTACGTAGAAAAGCACTTAGCGGAAACGGACAGATAGTCGGATACACTGATGACGACCAAAACAAATATTTAAAGGACAAAGAATTTTGGATATGCACGTGGAATGTTAGGTCCATTAACAGACCACGTGCTGTCGAACAATTAGCGAAGACCCTCAACTGCTACAAAGCAAAGCAGATATTACCGCTATCCAGGAAATGCGATGGGATAGACCGGGCAAAAGGAGGATGAGAAACTGCGACATTTACTACGATAATTGTTACTATTCGTGCATGCCCCCACAGAAGAGAAAAAGGACGACACTAAAGACGAGTTCTACGAGCTCCTCCACGAAACATATAAGCAATGTCCTAGCTATGATATTAAAATTGTCCTTGGCAATTTTTACGCAAAGCTGGGAAAAGAGGACATCCTTGGTGGAACAGTCGGTATACATAGCCTGCACGACACCACTTCCGATAACGGATTCAGGCTGATCGATTTTGCTACGGTGCGAAATGTTATGGTAGCATGGACCTGGTTCCCATACATCTCAGCATCCATAAAGATGCATGGAGATCTCCTGATCAATCAACCGTCAACTAGATTGATCACATTGCAATCGACGGAAGGCACTTGTCCAGCGTTCAAGATGTTCGAACTTTCAGAGGAGCCAACATCGACTCAGACCACTACCTCGTCGTAGCCATGGTAGTGCTAAGATTACCCCGACAACGACCAAACCAAGGAAATGCTGCAAGAAAATTCGACGTCGGAAGGCTACAATCGCATGAGATCGCCAGATCCTTTTTTGATCGAGTGTCAAGAACTTCTTAAGGAGTTCTATGCCAACATCGAAGACCAGTGGCAACATTGCCAGAAAGCAGTTAGAGATGCCACCTCAAATGTGCTGATGCCACACTCAGATGGCTCGGTCATTTAGAGCGGATGGACAACAATGCTCCCGAGGGACGTAAGAGGAGAGGAAGACCGCGACTCAGGTGGCGCACTCAAGTGGAAGAAGACCTCAATCAACTTGGGGTGCAAAACTGGAGACAGCTAGCTAGGGTCCGAACTGGCTGGCGGAGACTGTTGATTGAGGCCCAAGTCCACAACGGACTGTAGCGCCAACTTAAGTAAGTAAGTAAGTATACCTGTGGTGTAAGAGAGCCGTTCGTAATATGATTGTGGATTCCCTCAATTCTTTACACGCACACAAGTATAAGAGTGAAAACTTGAAAAGTATTGATTTGAATTGTTAACCTCCATAAATATAACAAAGTTAAACCAAATAGCAATCAAACAACATCAGAAAAAGGTTATTATCTTGACTTATATTCCACAATAATGTATTCAACCATCAGAGAATTTGATACATAATACAAAATGTCATCATTATTCCGAGTCGTGTATGTATACCCTTTAACCTCAGCCAGCATTCTCACTAACTTGACAGAGATAAATCACATAACATTAACTTCATAGTGAAAGTGGGTCTTGTGTTTCGTCAAAGGATGTTTCATTTGATTAAAAAAATTTTTAAAAGGTGTCTTGAAATTCTTAAAACTTTTCTTTGTCCATTTTGTAAACGAATACTTCTTGATCACAAAGGTATCAAACTTCATAAAGATTTTTAAAGTTTAATGCGGGTATCTTTAAACCTTAAACAAATTTTTTACCCATTATCTTGATACACCCTGTATCCTCAACTTAGACCTCCCACGGATAGAAAATACCCTCATCAAATTAGTATAAACCTTAATTAAATTTCCCATAGAAGGCAAACCTTTCAACTTCACAGTACGAACAAGGACTCGCTAAAAACAAGGATAATGCCTCAAAACAAACTCTCTCAACCAGACCACACTTCAACTCGAAATTTGCCTTAAGCCTCCAGTTTTTGGATTTTGTTCCTAGTTGCAAGAATCCAGCGTAACAAACACTTGAACGTTCTATTCTCACTGAGGTTAGGAAAAGCTGCTACGGAGGCATTCGAGAGAAGGTAATGTCAAAATGGGACATCATTTTGATTTGACGACAAAACGTGCCACTGGCACTGAATAATACAAACGTGCAAATCATTTTAATAGGATCTGTAATGAATTCTGAAATTTCAAACACACCAAAACACCGCACCAACCGACGAAAATGCTCATATCTCGTATGCTTATCGGTTCGCCTCTCTGACATGTCAAAATGGTTGTCATTCATTTAAACAATAAAAATATCAACACCAACGTAAATATTTATGTGCTTGACGAAAAAAAAATCAAATTTCTATCTCACAGATGGCGCCTAAGTCATCGTTTTTTTTTTAAATAATTTCCCTTGTTTGTTGTGATGATGACAGCTCAGTCAAGTGGAAATTAAATTTTCGCTTCTTCCTTTCTTTTTTTCCTTTTAACAAAATCAAAAAGAATGTGGAAATTTATTTGATGGTATCGGTTTCCTTTGTTCAGTTAAAGTCTTTAAGAAATATGACGGTATCACCCGAAACACACATTCATTGATTTTCAATAGAAATTGATTCCTGTTGATTTCGCATTAGCGTAACATGAGCACGAACACAGGTTGGTTGAAGCGCGTTAAGTGGAATCAACAACAATTTCCACTTGAAAATGCGAATTGAAGGCAAGGCAGGGATAATTTTTGGAATCATAAATCCGTTTTAATGCTTATTAGGTTCGGTTAATCGATTTTGAGATTCAGCAGGATTTTCAGAGTGCGGGGAAGGAGGGAAATCTGACACAAACACACGTTTGTGTGAATGGAAAACATAATGCTGGCATCACGGTTATCAATTTAATGCATGAGCTGGTCCATATGCACGAAACTGATTCAGAATTTGAATTTCATTGCCAATTGGTTCTTCAATCATTTTAAAGTAATTTTAGCAAATTGTACCGAAATTTAAAAGGTGGGAAATCCTTAAAAGTTCACCTGGTTGCTGTTGGTTAAACATTTTAAATTGCCTACATTAAAGTGGAAGACGACTTGAAATATAAAAAATGCCAGACTATAAATGTAAGAACAAATATTCCCATTAATTATGAAACACAAGATCCTTCAAGTGGCATCCTCGACTGGCTTCACATTTCTCCCAAGAAACAAACCATCGTAGAAGACTCGCACATTGTCAGTAAACATGGATAACTCCTTTAAAGATGCATCCGAAGGTGTTTTCCCCAAGATAACTGCAATACATTTTCCGCTTGATTGATCAATTGACTGACACAAATTTCGGACGTGTTTAATTCGTCTGATGGCATAGCAAATTGCTGATGGAATTTCCTCCTTTCGCATGACTTGAAGTAAATTTCAAACAATAAACAACATCCGGCTGTTCTGTTGTTCTCGAACATCTAAATGAAAGTCTAAGGTTACAGCTTGGTATTCTATCAGTAAATTTAGGGATCAGCAAAAATTTATATCAAATGTCGTTAGTCGTCAACGTCTCCGTTAACCGTGTCGTCTAGGAGAATTCCAAATATGTATGCGACTCTTAGCGAATACAAATTACATTTGGATATTCCTCCTCCTCCGCCTTGACGTGAATGTGTGTATTTGTGTCGCATAAGCGCATATCCATGTAAGGAAACCAAGTGAAACCCATGAGGAATGAGTGTAGGCTCCAGCTGCTGCTTCACAAGGAATTTGCATTTTTCTCAGGAATAATAGGGTCTCAAGGCAGCAATACCTACGTTTGCTCACACATAATGTATTGGATCGAATGTAAATCCATTTCGGTGTGTCAGCGTGTGTGCCGGAAGCATAAATATCTCAGAATCCATCAATATCCACAGGTGGTCGTTACGAAAAGCTATGGGAATTTATTTATAAGCCCTTCAAGGTGCACTGCAAAGAGTGCATCTAAATAGCAACTGTGCAGCCATCAATATTGCCTTTGCGGATGATGAGATCCTGCAACAAATCCTTAGGCCGATTGCCCGATAGAATATGCCTGTGTTGGCAAATGCTGTCTATTTCAGCTGATGCAGATTCAAGCACTCGAGAAACTTTGTTTTTGCATTCAACTTAAATTTTATTTTCCTGCCGAGTGTCCTTTTAATAAAAGCCCTTTTACATCCCAATGCATGTTGTTTCGAGTTCTGATTTCAAATCTACCAACACCATTGCTATTTTTTGAGAGAAAGAGAGGGATTTCTCGAATTCGAAAATCCGCACAAATGAAGCTGGATGGTGGACTCACCAGCTCGAAGGATTGCAAAATCCGGAAATTTATATTTGCACTTTGCTCATTTATCACTTTAACAGAATCAACAGGTTAAATCTAGTTTCTATTCTTGGCTCAACGTGGTGGCAGATGGTTGAACGCCGAAGGATGCTGGCTCAGTTTTTTTTTTTTTTTGTTTGGTGCCATCACATGACACCATCATGGAGTTCGTCTCGGTTTGCCTGGGCACATATGTAGGGATTCCATTTGCAGGATTCTAAAAGCAAATACTTGGGTTATTTATGAGACGCAATTCAGCTGCCTTGAATCTCTGTTGTATGAAGCGCAAAAAGGAAGAGGCAATCTTGCGTGACTGTGAAAGTGCAACATATTGTATAGTGTCAATACCGAATGACTCGTATGTCGTATGGGTGGATCGCTTTCCACAGTGTCCATAGAACTTTTGTTAGATTTTTATTTGCTATCAAAGGATATGGGCTGCTATCTGAATGCGTATGGGGTAGCGATGTGTTTGACAGGAAGTCTGCTTTAACAATAAAGGATGATGTTAGATTTCTTTTTGTGAAAATCGTTTTTAAAAGGATTTGCTATTGTGAATTCTGTGTTTTTTTTTTTGTTGGTAGCTATTAAGGTTGGTTAAAAGTGTAGACATAATGGAGTAGTGTTCATTTTTCAAACGTTTTTCAACTATTTACTTGTTCTATAGGTTTAACAAATATTGCAATCCAGCAATCTAGTGGGTTCTTTTTTAAATCACGAACAGCAGAAATCTTAACAAAAGGTATGTACTATGTCATCGGGTATGACAAAACTAGTAGCTTTGCCTTTGAAAAACATTATAGTCCCAACAGGACAATTAATTTTTAGGTAGAACATAGTTTTTCGGGTCAGCTAGCTTGCACTGTACCGAATTCCACTTCTGAAATCTTGTAATATTAAGTAAAGTACCTACTTGAGTAAGAATAATGTGAGAAACTTTTCATGCAATTGATATTTCGAAACAAAACGGGGATGGGATAGGAAATCCCATGCCCAGAATGAAAATGATCGCTTCTGCTCCTTTCTTGCCCTTTTTGAGATAGAAAATGAATTATATCTGGCGTATGAACAGAAAAATGATGAACTTTATTGAAGTAATGCTAACCTAACTCTTTTTATTCTCATTACAGTGCGTGCAAGCTTGGTGACAGAGATCGAGCCGATAGGCTTGCACGACCACGAATGTCACTACTGGGGAAACCATTGAACTATAATCGTGGCTCACGACGTGATGCCCGTTATAGAAGGCTACAAAGCCGCATCTATAACTTTCTAGAACGCCCCAGAGGAGTACCTGCCATTTTATATCACGTTATGGTGTAAGTATAAATCTTTTTTAAAACAAACGAAAATGCAAATTTTTAATCCTGTTTAACTTTTCTAATGCATAACAATGATGACGACAGGAAGAGATATCCTTTCATTGTCTACTGTCATTAATTAATACCATCACCAGACTCTGTCAGAACAGTAAACAAAAAAAGCGGTGGAAAAAACAAAAAAAGCGAAACAAATTGATTTTTGAATTATTTTTTGTCTTCTTATTCGCTTAGTCCGAGAGTTATAGGTATAGGGGTTTGGTTCAAGAACTTTAGCTCGACTTTTAATGAAAGTTCCTCTACTGATGGTGAATAATAAATTAATTTTGGTCTGTCACTTCTCTGATCTCTCTCGAGGTGAAGGAAAGAAAAAACTTTTTAAAATTGCTTTCGTCGTTTAATGAACGAAGGCGCAATGGTGGCAGTAAGTAGAAGTTCGTGACAACAGGAAATTGGACAAAAAAAGTATTATTAATAGGATTTTGTTGTCTTGTCCGTCAGTAGGAATATTAACTTTTTTCCCTCTGCATTACTTTCGAAGATTTAGTGAGACTGAAAATATTGGAAATTGAAAGATCCTCTTTGCATAAGAAATCGATTCATTTTGCAAAGTAATATGTTATAGCTGGGTCCTATCCAAAAGTATTTTCGAAAGCAAATGTCGCAAATGTTATATCCAAACCGATTTAATTATTATTCTCCTTTTTTTCGTGTCCTTATAAACGTTTTATTATTCTTATTCACCCTAATTACCTTTTTTTCGTTTCATTCTTTTCGCAAATCAAAATGTGTCATTCCTCGTGACAGCAATTACATTCCTATTTTTTTCGTTACCATTTCGTTACATAAAACGAGAAATCCATTCAACAAAAAAAAAAGAAACAAAAATTACCGTCATAAGCAAATGAAATCCTGTGCGTTCGAAAATAATTCCACTAACTGCCAGCACTACTGAACTTAATTGGAACCGCTAATCCTATTCCGTTCGAGGATAATGACATTCTATCCTTTTTAAATGAACGTTGATTAAGCCTGAAATCCTGTTTAAATGGGGCTAAAGTAAAAATTCAAAATAAAATAGAAAAGCACTACTGTCCGTATTCCCCCATACGTATTTAAAAATATAGGTACATTGAGAGTCTTTTTCTGTTGTATTTAATTTCTATTCGAGCGTTTCAAATAATATAACGACTGGTCCACAGTTGTTTTAATTGATTTGAGAGGACACGATGACCAAAATATAACGTCCTTTATATTGTTATGTATATTGTTATGAATTTATTTTAATACGTCGGCCATCCGCATCCGGTGCTACGCACTACCGCACTGCCATGCAAGTAAAATTTTATGGAACTTAGAAAAACCAAAAAAGAGATACACCGACTACTCTGGCTCTTTTGAACATATTCCACAGTACTTTGTTTTCGTCATCCTGAACTACAAAACAAACAATTAAATAAACTCCCTACATGAGGGACCCCTCTCCCCCTCTTCTACCTGAAAAAATGGCGCAGTACCGTTGTTAAAACGATGCATATGTTACCTTTATTTGAAAGGACATTTTGTGGATATTCCGTTTTCATTAGGTTTGTTTGTTGTGGAAGATTGTTGAGGACGCTGTTATGTCCCCACAGGATTATTGCTGTCTGGTCATAGTTTACATACAAATGGAACAAGACAGTAATATGTCCTTAATTAATTCGTTTCTATTGTTGATTAAATTGCCAAGAGTTCCAATGGGGCGATTTAGTTAGCAATTGCAAAGTTGGTGGGAAAATTTAATTTTAAGTTTTCAAGTGTCACTTGGGAGATCAGTTTAATAGTCGAAGTGGTTCATGTGGACATGAAGGAAGGACAGTATAATAGTGAAAACAAAAAAGAACACCTTGTCCAACTTAACCTCAAAGATACATTTTCTTCGACAAATCTTACCTAACAAACTTTGTCCTATAGCAATCCCACTGCATCACAATATAAATTCTTTAAGCTTTAATCGGCTTTAGTATTGATTTTAAAATTAGCCTTTCTGCAATGCCCTAGCAGTTCATAAACCGCTTTGATTTGCAACGATTAATGGATATGTATTGGTAAACTGCATTCACTTTTGATTGCAATCCATCCCCTTTATATTCACCTCCAATGAATACCCATCAAACTGGAAAAGTGATAAACATTTTTCCTTTTTTTAACTCTAGTCCTTGTCATTGGAATTCAATGCTCAAACTCGTGCATTGGAACGATTCCAATGAAAATTAAACTTCTTCCTTTGGGCCATATAAATCGATTCAACTCAATAAACGAGGCAAGGCTCATAAAAAAATGAAACCAAAACAGCAAAAAAAGGAAAAAAAATCCCTTAAATAGCCTCTTTGGACAGTCACAAGCAAATTGTGCTGACATTCAATAGCCATTAACCAACAATTCCATCAGGATCAAAGAGAGTTCAGTTCTAGAATTTGAACAAACAAAAAATCGAAAGTACAAAAAAACGGCAAAAACTGCATTAAAATTGACATCCGATGATGTAGAAATGAGAAAAAACCCTCTAGCAATGCATTTTCAAATAGTTTCGGTTGTTGTTCGCCTGCCAGCAAAGCGAGGCGGCAGCCTTTATACGGACGATCGCCCGCAAGCCCAGTTTAACTGAAAACCGTCAAGAGCAGGACGACAATTGTCGCTTGGCCGTTTGGTGGCTTGGCCAACAGCCCAAAACCAACATTGAGTATTCATTTCAGTTGAATGGTTATTTTGAGGTAATTACTCGTGAAGTAGCTGTGGGCGACAGGAGTGGATTTTGTCTATTTCACTATAATTTTTTTGCTTCACAAGCGGCGAAAGCTTGAAAATGTTCAAAATAAAACATTTAAAAGTAAAAAAAAAAACACTCCCCTTTGAGAACTGATTTTGTTTCGGAAAAAAACGTTATTGCAGTCAAATCAGAGCCCCAAATTTTATTCGCCTTCATCTCACCTTAACACAAATACAGGACTTGCTTTTTTATCGATGGGTGTTCCTTATAATGCCAGTCCGGAAATTATATCTATTTGAATAACAACATCCGCATCCGATAGCTTTTTGTAAATCAACCGTTTGCACAAGGAATGACGGTAGGTAGGTATACATACATACATTTCTACGAAATAGGAGGAGGTGTATCCAATTCAAAGAGCAGTCGGTCATGGACAATTTATTTGTACAAAACGAATCAGGAATCATTTTACTCCCTTTCAGAGGGCCGGAGGTGTACGTTTTGTTCACTGTAAGCATTTCCGGAAGTGAAATGTTTCCATTGCATAAAACGCAATAAAGGATTTCGATACAATATCAAAACGGTTCTAGGATTCAGCAGTTACGAGTGTCTATCTCTGTTGAAACGATTCGTATGTATATGTAAGAATTTTCAAAATTGCACTTTGACGTTCATGTTTCTCCCACTTCTGGTCATTTGTTTCGTCCTTTCTCATTGTTCTTATGGGTTTTTTTTTTTTTTGGTCTAGTTGTCCACTTGAGTTGGTTTCTGCCGCAAGTTTGTTTCTACAACTAGTTTTGCGGCACGTGGTAAGGATGTTGGATATTGGAGAAGCACTATCCCATTCAAACGCTTTGAAAAAAGGATATGACGTACTTGTTTATTTCAATAATAATAATTTTTCCAATAACTGGTCTTATATCTGAAAATCGGGTTTGGTTTTTGTGCAAGAGAAAATAAACAACAAAAATCATTGTCTTTTTTGGGAAAATAGATTGAAGATTTTGTGTTTTAATAAATAGAATTATAGTTTTGTTTTTGAACGCATTTTGAATTTTTCAATTTTGATTGAATTGTTTACCGTCAAATAATTACTTTGGTTTTGAATTGATTAAATTGAAATCATTGAGTTTGGAGAGTTCCACAATGACCTAATCCGATTACCGACTAATTTATTTGCATTTTTACCTATCGTGATTTGTTGATAATTTTTGGTTTTTTGTTTATGTTGTTGCTTAATCCAATTTGATTGCATTTTGTTTTTTAATTGACGAAGAAAGATACATACATAAATATTTAATTGAAATAGTTTAAAATGAGGTTTTTTGATGACATAAGAGAGATTGGCTTTTCCAAATTAAAATGTTTTGCATTGCAAATTAATCGAAAATGAAATGTGCATTGGTTGAAATCAACGACTAGTTATTTCATCGATATTGAATTAAATACCTAAACTCACAGTAAAAGAAATATAGAGACAAATAAACTAAGAAATTTCAATAAAAAAAACTCTATTGACTTCAAACACGGATGCACAATGATCGAAATATCGTCTAATTTTCTTTTACAACCAAATATTTTGAAATTAATTAACTTTTAACTAATTAAATGAATTAATGAATGTACACGGTTCCAATGAAGAGGGTTGAGTTTGACAGACTGGAAATCAAAATCCCAGATAACGAAATCCCGGAAAATTTTGTTTTAAGAATCTACTCCGTTTCTTCATTCAAATTAATGAGAATTAAGGAGATCGAAATCTGGTACGTTTTTCGATTTTTCTAACCCTCAACAAGGCTACACCCTTTTTCATAAACAAAAATAAAAATTGTTTGAGAAACCAAACGCTGAGAATCATGGAGAACGAAGCATTAAAATTCTTCGTTTAAATAATTCTACAAAAGCCATTACTTTTTTGGCTAATCAGACAGTTCCAGATTGTTCATACGGAATTTATTAAAAAAAAAAATAAAGAATGGCGCGACAGCTCTTGAAGAGCCAAGGCCTAAGTGGCTTACTCTCATCAACAATTCTCTAGGTGCGTGTGAAGAATTGAGGGGACCTACAATTTTACGCCGATTCCGAACGACAAAGTTGAGAAGCACTTTTTCATGGCAGATGATACTCTTGGAAGTTTTTTCAGTTCTTCGCAAGAGGCAGTGTCCGTGAAAGATGAGTAGGATTCGAACCCACGACGTTCTGCTTAGCAGCCAACGCAACTTACCACTAAGCTACGGACACTACATGCGGAATTTATTACGATTTGGAAAAAAGGAATTTTACTATTGTTAGCACTATTTTGGAGATTTATTCCGAAAATGTTACATATTTCGTATTGGAATGAATGATAATATGCAAAATTATTGCTTTTTTAATTTTGTTTTCTCTTTTTTAATTTTAAGGTGGAGTCATAATAATTTTTTTAGATTTGTTTTGTTTAGAGGGACGCTTTTTTGGGGAATTTTTTTTCTTTTATTTTTCGACATATTTTTTTTTGTTTGTTAAAATTTTTATTTTAGTATACAAAATTTGAAGATAGACCTTTACAGCTAAAAAACACAATTGCAGGACTAAGTCGCAAGAACAGATTAAATGAGTTTCACAGAGACATATGTCTGCAACTGCTTATATTCAAATGCTTCGTTCTCCATGATTCTCAGTGCTTGATGTCTCGCTAAATTTCTGTATTGAAAAAGGGTGTGGTCTAATTCAGGAATGTTAGAAAAATCGAAACAGATATCAGATTTCGATCTCCATAATTCTCAAAACTTTGAGTAACGAAAAGGATAAGATTCCGGTGCATAACGACTGCCCGGAAAGGAGATTCCCGGGCAACGATTGTCAGGAAAATTTTTGGTTGCAGGATTTACTACTATTTGGAAAAAGAAATGGTACTATTTTTTTCCGCGATCTAGCACTATTTTGGAAACTTATTCCGAAATTACCATTTCGTATTGGAATGTATGATATGCAAAATTGTAATTTTTCAATTTTGTTATTTTTGATTTCAGGTTGAGACCAATATTTTTCTAAGAAAAATTTTCTTAGAATTCTTTATGTTTTGAGGAACACTTCTTTGGACGAAAAAATGTTGCTTTTTCGACATTTTTTTTCGTTTTTTCTGTTAAAATTTTTATTTTGGTATGAAAAAACTTGTATTTTATTAAAAAAAAAAAAAAAAGCACCGGTGTGACCTCTCCCTGACATGAACAATCTGGAACTGACTGATTTTCCAAATAAGCAACTGCTTATATAGAAATATTTTAACGAAAAATTGGAATGCTTCGTTCTCCATGATCTTCAGCGTTTGGTGTCCCATAAAATGTTTGTTTTTCAAAAAGGATGTTAGGACCACACAGGGTTGTTAGAAAAATGGAAAAAGGTATCAGATTTCGATCTCCTTCTCAAAACTTTGAGTGACAAAAAAGGATTAGTTTCCTATGAAAAAAAGGTAGGATTTTTCCGGGCCATCGTTATACGGGAAGTCCATTTCCGGGTAGGCACTACCAACCCCCAGGCAAACGACCCAGACCCATCAGTCTTTGTAAGATGAAAATGTTAAAGTCCAAATTATTTACTAAACTGTGTTCGCGTTGAACAACGTTCTTTTGATATATTTTTCTATTTAAAATCAATCTTAAGTAAGTTCTACTTGTCAAAGTTCACAAAACCTCTGCTAAGTTAATTAAACTTTTCAATTTCCCAGTACAGAAGAAAATTATTAAAGTTGAGTCCATCAACTACCACTCATAATTCCTAGAAAATATTCCTCTCAGTTTAAACCACACACACATAAATGCACAATGTCCTCTCTGGCCATAAATCAAAATTCAAAAACTATTAATCATCGAAACTCACTTCATTGTTCTCCTAACTAAATTAACTCTCCTTTGTCAAACTTGTAGTTCAGTTCGGTATATATTTTGACAAATATGTATAGATGAAAGAACTTCGAAATATGTTCGTAAAATTAAATACACGAAAACCACATCCTGGTCTCAAAGCAAAACATAAACTTTGGTTCTTATTCAAACATCAACAAAAACTCTACTCTCCAGTCCAGACCAGAGAGATAAATGAATCCTACCTGTACGCGTTGCCGTACCGCTTCAAGCATTTTCTGTTCAGCAAGAAGAACATCACAAAAAAGTAAAGGGAAAAACCTTTTTCCAGGAAACGCAAACAGCGAATTCATTACATTATTTATCCAATAAATAAGAAGTAAATCAACTCTCAAGCACCTCATTTATTTCTTATTTAATAATTATCCCCAGAGTCTTTGCTGGCTCCTTTGCCCTATGGCAAACTCTGTCTTTGGCAAAGGTATTGCCTCGTTGACGGTATGCCTTACTCTTCCATTCGTCTAAGAAAAGTACAAAGCAAATTGAAAACTTTTTAATAGCCAACTTTGACTCGAATAGCTCGACCTCAAAGCAATTTTCCGTCTTTTTTTCTGGTTTAACGACATTCCAACACACACTTCCTAAGAAATACCGAAAACCGCAAACAGAACCCCAAAAACTCTCACAATTCCCCCGACAAGAAAAAAATCTTAAGCAAATAATAGAAGAATGGAAGAAAAGTTTTCCTTAACTTCTTTCGTCGTTTTTTCTGGTTGCCACAGTAGACCGATATTTATGTGCGATTACCGGAAGTCAGAACGAATAAGTTTTTTTTCGTTTTGCCAAGCAACTTTGCGATAATCTTGACAGGATGCGATGCGATGTCGGCCTTTTCTTCTCTTGTTTGGTTGAAAATTGGCAAATTATTTGTCATCATTCTCAATCTCGAAACAATTGATTGCTAATTTTAAGTGTTTTCCTTGTTCGAAATTAGCTTCAGACAGAACCGTCATTCCAGTCACTCTGGAATCATACCTTCAATGTTCTGCAGCGAGAGCTTGTTAAAATTACCATCACAAGGACTAGGTCGGCCTTTATTGACTCGAACTATGTTTTTCCAATTAATAGTGATTTATGTGTCCAAAGGATGGAAATTAATTTTCTCGCTATATTATTCTCTGTTCAAGCGCTGTTGATGGAGCCTTCGCTCTAAAGCGTTTGTTGTTGTATACCAACTAGCTAGCTGCCGACAGGCGATGACATTGGCGACAAAGGCAATGGTGTAGAATAATAATTTTTGCCCCAACATCAGGGCTTATTGTTTGAATGGTTATCATCGATGTTCCTATAATGTGTCCTGGGCTATTGTTGTCATTGTCATGGGTAGTTGTGTAAACGCAACTAACAAGCTCACTCGATCGACCCTAGAGCCGAGACAACACAATGCCAGACGATGGCAACGACAATCGAGAACATCGTTTGTTGGCACTCGAGAGATTTATGACCGATATTATGAGTTATAGTTCGAGTTATAGTTGGGTGGCTTAAGATTCTTTTATAATAAAGATTTATCGACTTGACCGTTTTTAAATGATAAGATTATTTGAAATGTATTGTACCTACAGTTTTGATGTATTTTTTCAACTTTACCTGAGAGACTATTTCTGGAAATCGGAGGTAAGCGGATGCGGAATAAACGTAATGCACAATTCTGAAGCAAAGTAAATTGTGTACTTATCATGTGTTTCATCGAATATAAGGCTTGCATACATTTACACGCGCCGATAAATTCTGAACATCATGGCGAAACATTGCAGAATTATTTCGAAAATTATCTTGAATGGAGTTGTAAATGCGAAATTTAAAACAGTTTGCAAACATTTTTAATTTCATGCATGGCCAGGTCTCAGCACGACATGACACATGTGACAAAAATTACAGTCGTTAAATCGTGGGAATACAGATACCGTGAATATATTCCAAAATATTCAAAAAAAAAAAAAAAATATGACGTATAGATCTTAAGCTTAATCTTGAGTGTAGGTAAACAATGTATCCAATAAAGCACTTATATTTAACAATTTTAAACTAACTTGGTATTTTATTTTAAAAGAAAAAAAAGCAATTGATGTGTTCTCACAATTTGGAACAAAATGATTTCACAGGAAAGCAATAATTGCTTATGGAATTATGTATTTGAACGAAGAATAATTTTGCTTCGTTCTCCGTGATTCTCAGCATTGTGTGTCTCCTAAGATTTCTGTTTTTTTCAAAATCCAAATTAATAATTGATCAGACTTAAAAAGGATTCATAAACAACCGTTTTTAGGCAATACAAAACTGTTAAGAAAATATAGTTGAGAAATGCGAAGACAATTTTTTTTTATTGGTTTCTAATTTTCACTTTGTATTAAGATGTATGTACCGACATATTTCTTAATTAAGACACTATACAATAGCCAGCACAGCAAAATTTCCCTTGGCAAACAACAACAATCTGGATTGCAGTCGATAAAAAGGCCAGCAAAAAAATGACAGTTGTGCCGGATAGAGCTTTCAATTATTGAAAGCAGCGCGAATGGCGTTAAGAAGCATTATTTGCTACGCGAATCTAATGATTTGCGTAATGAACTCTCTAAGGTTGAAGTATTTGCTATTTTCCTTATCCGAGACGCAACCCTCAGGTCCATTTTTTGATTTGCTGTGTAACTATTGCCATACAAATTGAATATGACAGATAAAGTGAGTTGGAGCGTTTTATTTGCACTTGATTACTGTGCTGGCTACTGAGTAGTGAAAAAATGCGGCTAATATTGAATTGGAATTGATAAGCTTTTGTTTTTCATTTATCAAAATCAAGCATACCTCATCTTCATACCGGTCTTAAAGGATTAAAAAAATCATTATATGAAGCAATACCTCTGCTCCTCACAACAACAAAAATGTAAATCGAAAAATGATAAATTACCAAACGCCCTACCAACAAACTCTAAAATACATCCAACCATAAAATTTGTTGCAACGGTCTCATTCATAACTTTTTTGTTGTGAGTATTTTCGATTCATTGCAATTCTCTTCTCTTTCAATGTGCAATCAATCAAAATTTCTAACAATGAAACATATTTGTATTGAAATTTTAAATTGAAAACACAAATTTTTAGAGAGTTAAATGAACACAATATTCAAAAAAAGAAAAGGCAACAACTGCAAATTTATGAAGTCTGAGTGATGTGAGCACAAAAAAGCTGAAAATTAAACTCTTAATGTAAATGTGCAATTTTTTAAAGACAATATTTTAACAATTTGTTGTTGCTAAGGTTTTTTTTTCATCCCTTCCTATCTTCTGTTATGTTTGTTTTTTACAGTTTAAAAGTGATTTCAGTTTCTAAAAAGTCTATATTATTGGAATATGGTGAATTTCTCCACCGACAGACCTATTTTTGTATTATGTAAATCTCGATAGTTTGTTTTACAATACTGAGCATAATAATATTATGCATCGAATCAGTACCTAGACTGATTTCGATTTAAACCTTAATGAATATTGAGTTTAAATCTTCTCTTCATCCGAACCAACAAACAATATGTCCTTGAAAAAAAAAAAAAACTATTCCCTTAAGCGGTGATAAAAAAGATGCTTTTACGATTAAGGAGCTGAAAATAAACAATTTTACCTCACTCCCCAGCTCTTCCGTTTGTCAGGTGAAATCCAGGGATGGAATATTTGGGAGATTAAAGGAATTTTGTATTGATTAGTTTGAATATGACGAAGATGAAATGACTTGATGGATAATTTTGAGAATATTTTCAAAGGAATTGTGTGTGCTTTGAGTATTAATATATTTATGAGCATGAAAAGCAGATAAACCAAATACCTGTAGAAAAGAGAATATTTAATTGAAGACACACGCTGGGATTCGACAAAATCGACAACCTCCATTATTGCTTTTTTGCAAATATTTACTTATGTAACGTATGTATGGTCTGTCTCCTTGTGTAATAGTTTTAGTCGTTAGTGCTGTTTGAGTCTGTACTTTGTGTTCAATCATGTTCCATATGAATGTCAAAATAAAATAAGATTTAAATTCATTACGTGCATTCGTTTGAATTTCTATTTGAAGAAAAAAAACGAACTAAATAGAGACAATCTGTTGTATGGGCTTCCAAAGCTTATGACAGAAAATACTTAATTTTTAAGGATGTTTCATATAATTCTTTATATAAGGACAAAGTTTCGGGGTGTTTTTGGTCTTTAAAATTTAATATTTGTTTGTGCTTTTGTTGAATGCCTTACGAAAAAGTTGTTACTTATTTTTAAGAAACTTAAATCATTAATAAACAAAAAAAAAAATTGAAATCAATTTCAATAATATCAAAACAAATTTACAATTTCAGTTTTTTAATGGTGTTCACGTGCCTAGCCTTAAGCGTGTTTTCTACAATCGAAGAATACGAAAAGGAAGCATTATACATACTATTTAGGATGGAGATATTAGTAGTAATATGGTTCACAGTGGAATTCTTTTTCCGGTAAGTACAATTACATTCCATTGTCCTCTGATAAGAACTTGTTCAATTTTTTTTTTCAAACCCTTTTTGATACAATTTCTTGTGTTAATGTTCAATGCCTCCATCATCTCTTTGTGCTTGTGTTTGTTTAGATTTTATTTAAAAGTTCAAATGATAATATACAAAACCAAAACACACTAAAAATATTTCTATAAAAAAAATCACGCACCAGTAACATCACCACGTTTTATGTTAATTTATCCTGCGCACAGGAAATGAACCATTTTGCATAATATGTTTTCCACTCTTTTCAAAACCAACAATATAACAGTTACATAAAAAAAGAACTACCTAACCAACAATAATTCAATTCCTGCAAATTTATTGTTAGAATTCTTCGGTCTCATGTTGTTCGGCGGATGAAAACGTTTTCAATTTATTTAAACCCTACGGACAGAATTCTGGGAAAATGCATGTCCTTGTTTAGCGACAGAAAAAACTCGGTCGGTAGGTTAACAATTTGAAACCGTGTCGGTCGATCGGACGCGAGGTGGATAGATTTGATTTTATGTTTTGCGTGACCGGAAGTAAAATTGAACAAAAAATCGAATCAAAGAAGGGTTACTAAATAAAATTATTAGTATTGAATGCTATGTCACGCGATAGAAGGCTTGACTTTATAATAGCTACCGGTGAAGCGGCCACATAATTACTTCCTTATGCCGCCACTACAACTGTTCGATGGCGGGAAGCCTTTAAAGAAAAAGCTGCAAAACTCTTGAAAATTGAAACTTAAATGGAGCGATTGCGTGTTGTTGAGTTAAATTGCTGCGCTCGTTGAAGTAAGTAAAACTTCTTGCAAGGAATGTTGGGGTAGTGAACTTTCGATTTTAAATTGTTTTGTAGATTGCTTGGAAGAGATTTTGGTTGAGTTTAGGTTAAGCCAATTATGTTGCAGAAAATGCAGCTGGCTATATGTTTGTGTTTGTTTGTGCGGTGTCGAGTTTTTGGGAGTTTTTGGCCAAGGCAGACTGATAACAATCTTTGAAGTTTTTAAGGCTTCCTTATATATTTTAATTGAGCTAAACTTTGATAAGAATTTGAAAATTTTCTCTCCATAAAATAATCAACTCCAAAAAATCTTAGAACTGACATCACAATTAATTTCATAATTCTCGCAAATAATTTTCAGTTAAATTTCAATTTTGTAACAAATTTCTTGCTAGCATGCAACCCTCTGGCATCCCATAACAAGATTCGTTCATACAAAAATATGGCAGCAATTTTTATTGCCAAGAACCTTATGCTAATAGGATACATCGACTCGAAACCCTTTACGTAATAAAATAAGAATAAAACAGGACATTTTGAAAGTAGATTCAATTCCAACGTCATTGTCCATTCGTTTTTCGTATGCTACCCTCATCCACCCACTCACTTACAGTTTGCATATGGCATCCGTTTCTACCGGATGTAGATTCAATTTACTTCAAGGCAGAATGTGTCGACTTCTTTTTTTTTGTAATATTCTTGGCTCTAAATCCTTTCGACTAGTAGTTCCGTTGCTTGATTTCATTGCCGTGCTGTTCTGTTTTTTTTTTTTTGTGCTTGTTCTTTTTTAAGTGTCCGCTTGAGTGCCCGTATCGTCAAATATGATGAGGACAGAATTTCGGGTTAAATTCAATTTTTAGTTTGCTCTCAATGTTTTTGTGTGTTAACGTCAAGCTAGTGGTTCTTGGTAGCTACCTTTGTATCGGTAGCGCGTTTTTGCAGTTTTTGAAAAAAAAAATAAAACTTTCCTATGGCACAGTTGTTTTCGAGGCTGTGTTTCGTTCGAGTTTTTGATTTAATCGGATTATAAGCGACGACAAGGTGGTTTTTTGTGCACAAAGGTAACTTTTACTTCAAATTCAGCATCCGTTGGTTAAGTTTTGTCTTGTGTATGGTTCTGGTGTTGAGTTTGGACTTCTAGCCACCGCATTGGTTTTTGAGTCTTGAACAAACTAATAAAATATTCAAATCCGAACCAGTGGCAGAAACAAATCACTAAAATTGTGGTCTGTGTTGAGTCGTTGGAGCAGATATGCAAATACGGTAAAGCTAACATATGTACCAGGAACTCACATAAAGCAACTGAATTAGTAAGAGGTTAGTTAACAGTTTTTGTTTTTGGAAAGTTCCATAGCATAGTTTTTTTTTAACGATTGATTCAAAAATTGAATTTCGTAGTTCTATATTCTGTTAAAAATCAACCCAGAAATCTTTGTTTAAATGATTGGAAATAAATATTTTAGGTATGGATGCCTTGGGATTTTCTTAAAATTATGTTCGTGGAAACTGTAGAAAAGTAAGAAGAAGAACTAAGTTAATGAATAAAAATTAAAAATATTAGAATAAAGGAAACTTTAGTTTCAAAAAATATATACGAAAGTTTGAAACCAGAAATAATTGTCAAATACTTGAGACATCCGTTTTCAGGAGAAAAATCACTTTTTAATAACTTACGAAAAATAAAACTCTGAACCAAAAAATACTATCACTTTCTTTTTCAAACTCAACTCCAGCAAGGTTTACAACAAGTCAAACAACACGTACTACTTAAAACAAATTTACTTATTTTTTTTGGTTAAGTAATCGCTTTAACCCTCGAATAAAAAAAAAAAACATTAAAAATGACTTCAAATTCAATTTTGTCTGCCTTCACATCTTTCATGCATTGTCCTTCTTTTTAAGAAGCTGGATTGAGTGAAAATCGATAAAGCAAAATTAAAAATTCGAAATTAAAAGTTTGTCACTTAAAATTAAGGTAAGTTAACTTTAGAGGCCACTCACCAAGTTAAAATATCAATTTGTATAAAATGCTTTAAGCATGATCCTTTTAATTTTTTTTCTCAAATCGAATGTCTCAAATGAAACCTTATATTCGACCTAACAAATTTTTAACAATATATTAAGCATGGAATCCCTCAATCCTTAAAAACTATACATTCGCTTACAAAACCTTGTGTAAATAAATATCTCAAATTTTATTTCAACGTCAATTAGGTATAGTTAAAAACTAATGAAAACGCTTTGCTAAGTACGATCCTTGCTAGAAACAGTTGCTCCTTCTCATAAGCTGCAAGCACTTAAAAATATTTATATTTCGCAAATCAAACAATGTGACAACAATTTCCCTAAATCAGGCCACACACCCTTTTTGAAAAACAGAAATTTTATCAGACACCAACCGATGAGAATCATGGAGAACGAGGCATTGAAATTCTTCGTTCAAATAATTCTATAAAAGCTATTGTATTTTTTGGGAAATTCAAATCAGTTATCAGTCAGTTCCAGATTATTCATGACAGGGAGGGGAAGGGATGCTTGATTAGTTTTTTTTTTAATAAATTAAAAAGTTATTTAACATAAAATTTGAATGAAGCTATAAATTTATAATCAGAATAATTTTGTCCAAAGACTCATAACACCTTTCCACAACCTTTCGTATTTTGATATTATTTCTTTCTTAACCTAATTGCTGCCACCCAATAAAAAAACCCGAGCAACTTTAATTAAACGTTTGTCATAGCAGAAACGAAAAAAAAAACAATTCCTGCTTTTCATCAACCCTGTTTATTATTTTTATATATAATTTTCGCTTGACCTCAAAACATATCTGCCGCTAGAAATGAAAAATGAAAAAAACCCAAAGCATAATTTAAACTCACCCCCTGAGTATTTTTTTTTTTCATATTCGACTTCAAGAGCAAGTCCTGAATGAATTTTCCATCCTTTTGTGTTTGTACGCCCATGGTATGCTATTAAGTCTTTCATGGTTCCTCAGAAACACATCCAAAACACCCCAGAAAATAAAACTTTTTCCTTTAAAACAATGAATTTACCTGTGATAGCCATTGTCCTGGTTCGGACTGCAAAACAATAGCAATCTCAGGCACTGAGTCCCAAAAATGTTGTTTCGTCGTCATCGTCATAGCCGCCGCCGCACGAAACAATACCGAACAAAAACCAACACCAACGCAATCACAATAACCGGATGTTAGTCCATTGTAATCCTTACGATCCAAAAACAATGTTTAAAAAAATAAAAGTGTGTTATGAACTCAAAGCAGCCCCAACTCTCAACTCTGCGGAGAAGAGGTGCAACCTTTTCATCACCCCTATCATAGTCGAATAGACGAGAAGTGTATAAAAGGATACTTTTCGGCCTACTCAACTGAGAACAACACAAATGCACCCCATCCTCGCCGTTGCCTGTGTCGTCGTAGTCGTAGTCGCAGTCGTACCCCAAGCAACCTTTTCTATCAATTGCAGCATTCAGCATCAGCATTCCGCATGTCACGTTCGTTGGTTTCTTTGTTTTGAATCGATTGTGTTATGGGAAACGGATTTTGATTCGGCATTAACATCCCGCAACGGAAGGATGCAGCTTGTGAAATTTTTCACAGTACATCCGGCTGGCGTGTTGAATTTTTATCTCGACTTCCGGTCCGACGCGAGAATAATTTTATAAAATAAATATTTAACCTCGTTTACCACGTGTTGGTGTAGATTCATTCAGGGGTAAGGAGGATTCTAACTCATGGTTTAAATTTATTTATTTTTTTTTTTTTGCAAGGAAAATGCTCAACACACTGTGCATGTGAAGTTTAAATAACTGCAATTTTAGATCCTGCTTTTTGTCCTGTTTTCATATTGTTGGTTGTAATTTTTTTTTCTAATTGCAATATCGTGCTTGTGCTTAATTTTTTTTTCGCGCGCATTTTTTCACACAGTTAGGCTTGAACTCGCCTGCCTACAAAAACAAAAACACACACCATCACTCTCACTTTGAGAGTTTGCGGTTAGTTAATTTGAAATACAAAAAAAAATATAGATGTATTAGTTTTTTGTTTGAACAGAAAAAATATCTAACAACAAAAGGATATTATATAAAAATTCTGTTTTTGGTTTTTCCAATTTTTATTATAGACTGTGGTCGTCAGGATGTCGGTCACGATATCAAGGCTCTGTGGGTCGGTTAAAGTTTTTAAAGCGACCATTTTGTATTATAGGTAAGTTTTTTTTTAATAAATTAAACATTTTTCAGTATAAAATAATATTTGTGTTCTCTTAAAACAGATGTAGTTACAATAGCAGCGTCATTAGTAGTATTAGGCATGGGAACATCCGGTCAAGTGTTTGCAACAAGTGCGTTACGTGGCCTTAGATTTTTCCAAATATTAAGAATGGTTCGAATGGATCGACGTGGTGGCACGTGGAAACTATTGGGAAGTGTCGTCTATGCGCATAGACAAGTGAGTATTTGTTGTTTCTTTTCTGTCATATAAGGGTCTGTTGTTGTGTGTTCATTGTATTTTAAAATATGAATCTATTTCACATTTGTTTTTTTTTTTTCTACGAGTATATCATTCATAGCACCTGCCGTTGTCACCAGCGGCGGGAGACTCATACTCAATTATTACATTTAGACTTTGTCAACAAATGATTATAACAAAAATTATAAGTTTAGGGATTTTGAGATAGATTTGTGTCTGTGGACAAACAATAGAACGAAATAACGTTGCCGGCAGCAGACGGAAACAAAAGACTTATTCAAATCCCATGGACAGACTTACTTACTTGTTCCCACCAAGGCATTCCCAACGAGGGATGGCAGCGAATGAATTTCTTCTTTGGAATCAACGGTGGCGTCTCCAGTTCCAGTTAGGCCGAACTACTTGGTGAACACCTTTACGGGCTACTTCGACTTATTTGAAGCCCAGGCCGTAAAAGGAGCGGTTTTTCCGGCTCTTGCACTTGGAGTCACATCAAGTGCCTGGTACTCCAGGTTGGGGATTGTGCGTTGGGATGACTTCCCGACCACGTAGAAAAAATTTTAGTTGCGAAGCAACAACAGGCCTCGGAAACGGACGGATACACTGATGACGACCCATGGACAGACGCTTGTCACTAAATCCCTTTACTTCTTTTAAAAAAAAAACCTTTGTTAAATGTGTGCTTTATTTCTTAATTCTTCCAGGAACTGATAACAACTATGTACATAGGATTCTTAGGCCTTATATTTGCATCTTTTCTCGTTTATCTCATGGAAAAAGATGTCAATGAAAAATTTAGTAATTTCGCTCAGGCTCTCTGGTGGGGTGTGGTAAGTTTTTTTTTTTTTCTTCCATCAAATAACCAACTAATTGTTTTTTAACACAAAAAAAAACAATTTTCTTTCTTTATTTGCCATAGATAACTCTATGTACGGTAGGGTACGGGGATATGGTACCCGAAACGTGGCAAGGCAAACTAATAGCATCGTTTTGTGCCCTACTAGGTATATCGTTTTTTGCACTTCCGGCGGTAAGTAAACATTATATATATTTTTTTAACTCATTTTGTTTCATAAAAGAAGCTTTATTTAGTTTCTCTCTAATGGAATAAACTAATTTAAGTTTGACGTTGGCGTTGGTAAAAGTTGTGAGAGCATTTTCATGCAGACGGCCTTAGTTATCCTGGCTATGGCAAAGGCATGGCATTTTATATTTGTGTACTCAACAAACGGTCATACTTTTTTTCCATGAGCTATGTTACGTGTGAATTCTATTGTAGTAGATGCAATCAAAGAACTAACTTTTTTAAAGTGGAGATTAAATTTGCAATTAGAAATCTGCTAAATGAGGAATATTTTTTAGAGATTTAACTTTTTTATTCTTGTTAAAGAAATAAAATAAATTTTTGTTCGGATGTTTGTGCATAATCTCAACAGTTTAGTTTAATTTTTGTAGCAGGCTCCTGGTCAACCTCAAGAGCTGCCCAAAATTCAAAGGAATATTGAAAATAAACTACAACTGTTGGTTTTAAAATGCCTTTCAACTTTTTTTCTTTAGATTCATATTTAGTCTCTGTTCGTTAAGCATAAACGTCATCTTAATTGTCCTAGAATTTGGAACTTCAGTCCTGTTTTTTAAATGAATGTCTCCAATTTCTATAAAACGAAGCTAGCTTTACGATTTATTCTTCGATTATGCAGTCGAATTTTATGTATACTAACACTTCTGCCATCAAAGTCCTTCCAATTGATTTCTCCACAAACATAGTTTCAAACAAAAGAGTTGACGTTCGAACTTGAATTGTGAATAACACGGCTGTTGAGGAAATTTCTCTAAGAAATAACATAATTTAACTTGGCAAAGTATCGATCCTTCTATTTATGGTCAATTTACTCTGAATCTTTGCTTATTTATGAACAAAAACTAGAGTTGAAGGAAAAATAAAAGCCTACAAGCTTTAACCTGATGAAATTCTTTTTGAATGAAATCACATTTAATTTGATTTTAATTCAAACTGCATTGCATATGAATAATTACTGAATAATTCTCAATATAAATTATTTCTCTATTTCACTTTAAATCAACCAATACACAAGTAGCGACTGACGATTATGTTTGAACTTTATTGAATAAAACATCCAAATTCACACAAATTCATAAGCCGAAACTCTATTTGCCAAATTTCCATTTTCAAACTTAAAAAAAACCCACACGTACTCAACTTGCTTGCATAACCTCTCCTACCCAACACTTCATAACATCCCTTTGTGTCTGTTTTTGTATGTATGATGTTCTTCAATTTGCTCCACATCAACCCCATTTATACGTTTAAACGAGCATAAATTTCATTTTTGATGTAAAACTTTCCATTTGCCACACCATAATCCCTTAGAGGTCGCCTGGTCGCCTCTGCGAACGACTCCGTGGTTAAAATCTGGGTTAGCCATCACAATGTGTAGTGGCGAGGTAATAGATCGAGGTATAAACTCTTTGGTTTGGGGGATAAAAGTATAAGAAATGACATGACAAAAAATAAAATAACCACTTCTATATCCATAAATACCTTTAGCTCTGGATAAGCCATAGTCGAGCCGGAGAGAAATATTCATTTAACCGTAAGTTACAAACGAGAGGGTAGCCCCTCTAGATTGCATCTTATGGTTAGAATGCACATTTTCTATACCAAGGACATAATCTCAACAAAGCACCTGCTTAACTTTTATACGGAAGGATGTTTTTTCTTTCTCCTCTCGGTTAAGGGTGTCTTCTGATTCTGATGCGATGCTTAGCTTGGAAATTACCCCAAGGCAAGAATCCGGTTGTCGCTGTGTTGTTTTCGTTTTGTTGCACTGTGATTTACTCTATTGTATGCACGAACTGGAGTTCCTATATAACAAATGATAGTTGATGGCTAATGCCACGTGAATGGCAATTTTAAAATTGAATATACAAAGGCGTTTAGGAATAAATTGTGTAACAATGACGCAAGTAAGAACACGTGCTTAACATTTTGGCAGGAAATACTTTTAAGATTATTTAATTTCGAAGAAGAAAAATAAATGGAATGAAAATGTCATGAAACTTCCAGATTATCGATGTAGAATTTGACATTTTGAATCACATTGGAGCTAATGTGCGCCTTCTGGTATGCAATATTGACTCAGCGGCCATAAGTATGCAATATTTTTGGTACAACTGCTTTCGTCTGTAATTATGCAACCCTCAAACGACGAAACATATTTTTACAATTTATAAGTACTTCAGTTTAAGGAAAATTATTGATCAAAATATGTAGATTGTCCATATTTGTTTGCTAAAAAATGGTAACCCTATCACACAATGCAAACAAATTGTTGCTTGCTTATTACAATTCTTCCTAACAACCTCTTACTACAATTTCTCAGTTATTCTTTGTATCTACACACATTAATTTATTAGTTTCTTGTTAATCTCAATTCTAGCTATCAACTCGACCCCATCCGTTCTATATTCAACAAGGCAACCATGTTGTTTCTTCTTTTATTTTAATAAAAATTCAAAGTTAAAAATATTTTCAAGTTGTAACAAAGAGAATAAAAATGCAGTCACAATGCGAAAATATTTTAATTAAAACGATGACTCGAGGAATTAGTCCTTGATAAATGACTTGGGGCTAGACAAATGCGGTATTTATAATAATCCTTCCTGTTTCCAACGCACAGCCGGAGCTAGTCACACGACAAAACCGACATGACGGTATTATAGTATGCTGGCGGTTACTATCTGTGTATATCTATGGTGCGGTTGGCCAGCATTATCGGTGCCATCAAATGGATTATTTTTGTAACACACTCTTTCTCTCTCTCTCTCTCTTTTTCTCTGTCTTTGTTAAAGCATCCTTCATTCTGGAGATTGAATTCATTCTTCTCTATTTTCTGATGTTTCTAACTACTATAAGGATAATGATTGTTGGCACGGCCCGACTGACTCTTCTCCCTCTACAGAATACGGCACTCTCGCTCAACAGGAGCCCTCTTAAGAGGATCATTTGTAGTCGCCTTTGTGTGCACAAAGTGCAGCTGAATTGTTTATTCTTTGGACCCAAAAGCTTATATGAGAATGATGTGGGTCTGTAAAGTACCATCACCACCATCATCATCATCATCATCATCATCATCGTGATGATGACACTCGCATAGAATTGAAAGTACCTGCAAGACAATTATACAATTTGCATATCTGTGTGTTGGATGGCAAAAACATAATCCATTCGAGTGATGAAATAACGAAGGATATATTCATGAAGTTGTTGATGATGACGGTGACAAGTTGACAGGATAACTCTTTGTTTAGCATTTTTTGGCGAGGATCTATTCTCGTAAGATTGCGCTCCCTGGCTCACACATGTTTTATAGAATAAAGTTTTGACGTGATGAGTTTGCATGATGTTAAGGGTGATGCTTTGTTGTCATAGAAATTAGACAAGTCGAGTTCATACAAGTGTGTGTTGTATGCAATTAGGGATTACTTAATTGGACGAATGCGTTTGTCGGTGTCTTAAGGAGGACAATTAAAGTCTTGAATGGGTCACATTGATTGTTAAGATTCTGATATATTGAATTTGATGGAAATTTCAACAAATTGTCGCATGTAAATAGATTTGAATTTGTTTTCAAATTTTGACATATTGGGAAAGTGCTTTAAAGTTGAAACACTCGAGATTTTTTATATCAAAATTTGTGGACTGGTCGCAGAAACAAATCGATATCCAATCTCATCGAGAAAATGATATTGGATCAAAATTTCTTTGATTCCAAAGTCTGTTCATCAGAAATTTAATTTCACCTCGAAAACAAAAATTAAATCCAAATATTCATAGCCCAAGGATCTCGATTTCAATATTTCCACTCATATAAAGTTTGGGAAACTGTTGAATGTGCTTTCCAGGCAAATATAAACACGTCATCACCGCAGCCCCAAGTCCAAGTTTGAAACGAAAATGGTCTTCACACAACCATCCAACTTCAACGTAGAAACAAATTCTAATTAAATCTGGATATCATGCATAAATTGTTACTCCATGAATATTGTGCCAGTTGATTCAAGAATTTGTTTATACCCACACCTCTACTCGTTGCTCTTTTTTATGAGGATAGACGAAAATTTGATTATTATCAACCACATTAAGTCTCATGAATTTTGTATTTTCGCAGGGTATCCTTGGCAGCGGGTTTGCGCTCAAAGTTCAACAACAACAACGCCAAAAGCATATGATCCGGCGGCGCCAGCCTGCAGCCACGTTAATACAATCCCTATGGAGATGTTATGCTGCGGACGAACATTCCGTATCTGTGGCAACATGGAAGATCCATCAAGTGCCATTGCCAAGTCCGCCGCCATCGTAAGTATTTGATTTTCAATTTTCATTTTATTTTTTTATCTTTATCGAGACATGTTATCTGTTTTTCGTGTTGAAAAAAAAAGTAATTAAAAACTAACAAGAACAAAAATGTTTTTTGTCGTTCGGTTTTTTGTCCCTATGTTTGTGTCCTTTTTATGAATCAATTAAGGACGAAGATAACATATTTGGCAGGGATTTTCTTTTTGTAATTTTTTAACCGTCGTTAGCGCAATCAGAAGCGCAGTACTGGATAAAATAATATTTTTTAAAACATTTTTTTTTCCCAAAACAAAAAAAAAGAAAGGAACCAATATAAAGTCAAATGTTGTGCGTAATAAATGTTTCTTCTTATCTCCTTAAATGGTTTTTTTCATACCAGATTTGTTGTTTTTTGTAGTATTAACAATTTTTTTCATAAATATAAAATTAATGTAAATATGATATTATATTCAACAAATTAAAAACAATAACTTTTAAGAAAACAAAAAAACGGATTATTTCTTACTGAAATTTAATTTAATTGACGTGTTTGTATATGTGTCTTCTTTTAGTTCTGAGTACTGGGATAGATTGTTAAAAAATTTAAGTGAATATAGGTAAATGAGGGTAACACCTTTTTTTATAATTTATTTTTTCCTTTCACTTTAGTTTTAATTTTAATTTTTTTCTTTTTTATATATTTTTTTTTAATTACTTTCTTTTGTGTAAACAATTTGGTTAGTAACCCGTTTTTCACCAAGAAAAAAATATTTTTCCATTGTCTTTTCTCTTTCTATTATCAAAAAAAAAGTGCTCTCTTCATGTACAACTTTTGTATGCTAAAATTTAAGAAAAAAATATTTTTTGAAAATTTGTTTTTCATCTAGTTATTTTGTTGATTTCTTGTATCCCTTGTTGTTAAACCCAGCCACCTCGAGTTCTGTATTGATTGATTTATGTTTGGATAATAAATTACTGTATACTATAGCTGCTATAGCTTTTATGCTATAAATGTTCTTCAATGGCAGTTATGTTCTTTTGCGCATATTACAAATTTGAAAAAAAAAATATTCTACACTTTTGCTAGTTTTATTTGGTATATAAACTATGTTACGACTGAATTATATAAACAATATTGCAATTTGCTTTTTGAAGGGTGAAATGTCTTTGAATGTATTGAAATTATTACAAGCAGATAAGGTTTAGAATGTAATTTTGGTTTTACCAGACGAATAATGAACTCAAAATTGGCAATCCATTTACATACAGCAAGAAAGTAAATATCACGAAAAGTATCATAAGCAATAGGGGAAGCTTTAAAACTCCGGTGTTGGCTTGGGCCTCATATCGTTTCTAATGTAGTGTTTTTTTTCTTGGACTGATTTTTACTCAGTCTGTCCAAGGTGTTCTCCACTAAGCACCTACCGTGCGTCGAATTGAATACTCAAACTAAATACTATCACTATTCGTTTCTACAGCTTTTTACTAAATTGTTTCCTAAATCTAAGAGTTTTATGCTAGTTTATTTTATAATACTACAGTAACGACAAATTGCTTCCCGTTCCCGGCTCTCAGCTCAATCTCTGGATAATGTTGGCCCACTGTGGCTTTCACCTTGTCTTTTAACCCACGCAATGGATCAAAGAATCAACTGAATTTATTTGAAATAAGACTCCTGTTTACAGCGAAGGTTGTTAAATAAACGGTTGAGCTGCAAGCTCCTGTCAGCGTCACTACTCCGCTAAATAAGTTTCACCCTGTTTTTGCTACATTGAGAGACGAGACTCCTGTCCACAGTCAAACCAGTGAAATGAACAAAAAAATCTGTGGGAAAAAATATCAGATCGTAGGTAAGCCCCGGTGTCGGCAGAAAATATAATTTGAAGAAATGTGTATATTCCCAAGGCGAAAATAAATGCTCAGCTCTGTCAATGGTACCTTCACTCAAAAATATTGTGATATGTGAAATGTGAATGCAAAGCTCTCAACCG
This sequence comes from Sphaerophoria rueppellii, assembly GCA_920937365.1. NCBI lineage: Eukaryota > Metazoa > Arthropoda > Insecta > Diptera > Syrphidae > Sphaerophoria > Sphaerophoria rueppellii. Next base: position 11,780,813 of record CAKKXW010000002.1, on the reverse strand, counting down.
TTTCCTTAATGCACAATGTGCACTCTAACAAAGCGGAGCAGAAACTAAGCTTCGATGACGAAAACAACTCCTGTTATACATTTTTTGTTTGGTACCGAGCGTGAATTATACTACACTCAAAGAAACTGACTTGTGCCATTTTCTTGTTATCCTCGTTAGTTTTCCATTGTTGCATTCTCTGTCGTAGGCTAATTATCGAGGGGGCGTCAATAGGTACTTAATGTTTTTTTTTTAAATTTTTTTTTCGCGGATTCGCTCCTGCATTTTGTCGAACAAAATAAATAATCTGTCCTGCCAGTCAGCTCTATTCTTCGCCTGTTGCTTTTAGTTTCTCAGGCTTCCCTCTTAATTTTTTGTCTGATGACTATTTTTGAAGCGCACTGGTAAGATGAATACTTTGCAAGAAACTGTAAATCAAATAAATAAAAAATTATTTATTAAAAATAAAGAACTTAAATTTACCCAAAATTCGGCGGCACGGTCGCAGTTGAAGGGGAGTTGCTAGGTCTTTTATTTATATGCCTACTTTCTTGTTTCTTCTATTAAACAAACAGTTATTACGAAATTAACCCTTCAAATAGGAATAAAGTACTTTGGAGAACCAAAATTACTTCAAACCATTTGTCTTAGTATTGTTGTTCAGCCTTAAAACACGTTTGCCGTTAACAGTGCATAATTTAAAGTTTCTAATGTTATTTTTTTCTATAATAAATAATTAAAGGGGACAGCCAAAAATTTATTTTTAGTAATAAAACCAAAAATGCTATGAAACCCAAAAAAATACAATCGAAATGAGTCAATTTTGCATTTTTAGTTACGAGCATTATTTATAATTTATTTACAACTTAACTTTTTTTTGTATTTTATACTTAAGGCGGGACTTTTTTTACTGGTAAGGAAAATAAAGTGAGATGTCTCTTATTTCTCTTTGTACTACAAAATCATACAAAACTTAATTTTTGAGCTAAAAATAAATTTTCTAATAATGCAAAATTAAGTATTCAAATAAATGCAATCTATTAAACATTAAGTTTTTCTTATAAGTAGTAAAACAGTAAACTTATAAAGTTTTTTTTTTTAATTGCCTCTTCTTTCTAAGAAATACTAGCTATATTTATACTATCACGTCGAATCAATAATTTTTTCCAATCAATAATTAAATTTTCGTTCCTCTATTAAATTTATATTTCTTATTTTATTTTATTTTTAATTTAAAATTTAAAAGAAAATATAAAAATCAAGCAAATTCTTTTTTGGTTTGATTCTATTCTTTCATCGTTTCGTTCGTTGCTCAACTTAAACAAAAATTTACATATTCAAATAATTTTTATTAAACAATATTGTTTTACAAAAATCTTATTGATTTGACAAAAATATCAATTTTTTCTCTTATCTGCAAATAAAAATTCATATTAACAAAAAAATCCTCCAGTAAAAATTGTTTTGTAAATTTGATTTTAATTTTCTGTTCTATTTTAAGAAAACTGAAACAAATTTTGATTTAAATCTACTTTTATTTAGTCACCCGCAAAGCGTTTGCTTTAGAAAAAAAAAGTTTTGAATGCATTATTTTTTCTTGCAAAAAAAAAAACAATCTTTTGTTGAGAATTGAAAACTTTCACTTAAAATTTTTTTCAAACAGTCTCAAGAATTTTTTGTCTCACCCAGTATACACAATGAGTACACACCTATGCAATGTCTACTTTTAATCGTTTGTTTGAATTTTGATTTATAAATAAATTGTAAAAAACTCAAAAAGGTATTTACTCTTATTAAATTCACTAAGTAAAACTATTCAGAAGTTTGATTTTTTTCTTAAAACATCTATCTCTCTCTAAATCTTCTACACCTTTCTCTCTATCTTCCTGAAAAGAATTATCACCAATTTATAAAAATCTATTTTGCTACATTGTAAATTCTTCTATAAGGAAAATTACAAACAAAAAACTCTTTTTTTTTTAAGTTGCCATCCTGAAAATAGACAAATTAAAAGAAAATTGAAAAATTTGATTTTTGTTTTTAATTTTACTTGCAAAAATAATATTAATACGTCATCAAGTCAATATTTTCTATTTGTTCATAAACATTTAAGCTTTCGGGGCCAAAAGATATACCTTCTGGCTCGGCGGTATCCATCCGGTACCGAAAGGTTGGTTTTTTTAAATTCTGATCTTTTAGTCCGTTTTGTTATAAACAAAAATAAATACATCAAAAAAATACAATACAATTACGAATTATTTCCACACAGTTTATTAATTTCAATTAAATAATATAGATTAATAAAATAGAGCGTTTTATTTTTGTACAAAAAAAAAATCTTTAGATCAAAATAAAAGTAATTTAACAAAATTTTAAAAAATACTCTGAGACAAAAAATATTATTTTTTTTTTCGAATGCTCTCTATATTTAATAACTCCGTTGTTTGAACCTCACCGATCCCCGTTTGTTTTGTGCCTCTCTACGTTGTGTTAAAGTACTTCTGTTGTACTGATGCTCGATGGTTTAAATAATAATTTTGTGTACCCTTAAAATATGCAATATTAAAATAAAATAATTTTAAATATAGACCAATTAAATTTTAAATGGATGTTGCTAATGGGGCTTACATTATTTATGAAGGTTTTGAAAAATGTGAAAATGAATGGTATTTATAAGTATTGTGTGATATTTGTTAATTTTTTTTTCTAGAATTTGTATAAAATGTATTCTTTTTTTATGTTTTCTATTGGGAATGCTTTTAAGCAAGAGACAAATTCGCTTAAAAATAAATAAATTTAATAACTTCAAGTTATTCAAGTTCAAATTTTTCTCTTGCTTAAATTAATTCCAAGATAAAAAAAAACTCCCAACCCCTTAAGTATATTGTGTTGAATGTATACAATTTTCTTAATACAGACTAAACCATAAACACAAACTACACACAAACACATTCTACAGCTGTAATAAAAGTGTCAGCTTTACAAAAACAACAAAAACTTGTTCCACGTTAAATAAATATGTATTTCTATTGTTCTATCGAAATATCACACATTTTCAACTACACCGCTTCTTGAAATTGGATATTTTCTAATTGGTTTCTAAACTGTCAAAATTCTTAAAAATTCCGACAAATCATCTTTCGCACAGCTCACAAAGTGTTCTTAAAAACTAATTCCTTAAATGTTGATTGATCTTTCAATTTTTCCCTTAAATCATCCATAGGTAATAATTTTCATAAAACATCAAACAAAAAATATATATTGACTATTTAATTTCAGTATAAGTCAAGTAATTTTTGTAAAATTTTTAAATAAATTGTTTGATTTCTTAAGTTACTTGAATTTTTTGTTTGAATTAATTATTATATTTTAAAATGTAATTTAAGAAAATTAAATGATTTTTTTCTATAAAAAAGTACAGAAACTGATTGAAAATATTTTCTCTTTCTTGTTTTTCTCCTTTTGTTTATGTTTTTTTTTTTTTGTCAACGTACGATTCTCTCTATTTTCGCTGATTTATTTGCCTACTATACAAATAAATAAAATAATTAATAAAAAAAAATAATTAAATTCAAAACTACACAAAATATAAAAACACACAAAAATCGAAAACGAAACTGAAACAAAATTCAATCAATCAATCAATCTGCACGCTTGAAATAATATGGCTGTAACACCAAAAACAACTTGAAAACTTTGAAAAAAAAAATATTTTCGAACAAAAACACACAAAATACACTTTAAACTCTATGTAGTTCAAAATTGGAACCACCAGAGAAGATAGCATCAACCTCGAGCGCAATGTAAGTTCTTCTTTTGCGATGCTGTTGTAGAATTCGTTCTTATTTTCCTTTTTTTTAGTATTGGTTCATGCAGATTTGAAAAAGTTAGAAGTTTTTATAAATTTTAAGAAAATTTCAATAATGCATTTGTTTGGAAATGATGGAAAATCTGCATACGTAGAAAAAACAGCTACGTTATAAGCTAATTGCTTGTTAGCTAGTCTAGCTTGTTAGTTAGTCTAGTCCTTTTTATTTGTAAGTTTTTATTTCTGCTTTATTCTGGTTGAAACTTCGTTAAAATTGATTTAAAAAAAAAATAAGATCTTAAAATAAACAAGAAACGAAAAAATCAAAATTAAGTTGCTTTTTACTGTTAACAATTTCAAACTCAGTTAAAAAGTTCTGGTGTTAATCTTGTTTAAATATATTTTTCTTTAAAGTTATGGATTCTGTGTTCACGTTTGAAACAATTTTTACAATTTCAGGAGTAACTTAAAATAATATTTCAAAAAGTTTAAAGTTAAAGGTTAAATCAGGTTCAATTCAAGGAAACACTTACGGATCTTACTTGATATCTCCTGTTTCACATGCCAAGCTATTTCAAGTTCTCTACATGCACTTATGTCCACCTGAAATGCTATCTTTCTTTACGGTAATATCCTTCGGGTAATAAGTAGGTGCTCTTATATATCCATGAAAATCCATAAAGAAGAAGCCTTACAATTTATAGTTCGTACCTTCGTGGTTAAATCTTTGCTTCCATTCTTAATTAATGCAGACGAGGTCGAAACAAAGTGATTTTATTTTCAGACATTCCTTGATTCCTTTTTTTATGGAGTCAAGTGTCAACCATTCGAAGGCTGCATTTTTCTGCCATGCTCCCTTCTGACATGTCTGCACCTAACATGTCTGCTTGTCAGTTACAGATATACAAAGTAGAATTTGATTTGTTTTCACCGTTTTTCAGGTTGGAGAACTCAAACTTCCATATAGGATTTTTTACGATTGCAAGCCACTGGTGGACTCCTCAACTTTTAAGTAAAATTTATCATTCCTATTGAAGCGAGTTCAAGGTCTAAGGGGTCTTAGAATTTTCACCACTTTTCTTAATTTTAAGTAAATATAGTTAAAACTATACCACCCTCGTTAGAAAATTGGGAAATTTTCAAAATCTGTTTGCCATGTTCTTCTTTAAAGGGTCAAAAAGTTTTGTTTTATCATTCTTAATCCAACAGCAAAAAATTAAATAACAATAAATTCATTACTTAATGTATTTAAACTTTGCATGCGTTTTTCTTAATGTAGGTACTAATAAAATTGCACGTTAGAAGCATTGATTGTTTTTGTTAATGTTTGTTCCTTTAAAAAAAATCCTATTTAAAAATGTAAAAATAAATTAACCATAAAATATAGAGAAAACTAACTCATTACTAACACACCCACGAATTTTAAAATACCTTACATACATCTACACATTTTACTAATATTTTTCTTATGTACACATACACAGTTTTCATCTCACAAATTTCCATTCTCAAAAATTTAACCGCGACTTTAATTTTCATTTGCACATTTTTCTTTGCTTGAATAACAAAAGTGGACGAGTGATTTTGTCTAACTTCGTTTATTATTATTTTACACTTAAGTTCTTATTATTAAGTTTTTGTATATAATTTCTTATTTATATTTTAAATATTTAATTTTTAATTTAATTCTTGCATTTTTTTTCTTTTGCATTTATTGCTTTTTATGCGTTACACATGAACAAAAATCAAATATGTATAACATTAACGTTGAATGATATTGTAATTGGTGTCACATTGTAAATAAAACAAAAAAAAAACCTTTTTTTTTAACTTAAAATTGAACAAAAATATTTAATTTAATAAAAATAAAAACAACACTAAAAACCACAAATATTTGTTGAAAAATACACTTTGCTATTTAAATATACTATATTTCAACATAAATACAAATTTATGAACATAACTATTTCACATCAATTTCTTAATCTATATTCTTATATAAAAAAAAAATATGTATTTTAATACTTAAAAAAAATGTTGAAAATAAATTCATGGTAATAAAGTTATCATACAAATCGTGTATCGCTGATTAGGCGGGCGTCATCTAGTTTCAAACACAATGCATCGTTTGTGGCGAGGCTGCCAACAATAAGACGACACAAAAGTCAATCACTGCATTCACCTGGCAATGCCAACAAACCACCAGGGCCGGCGAGGCCTCAGCGATGTCCAAGGACGATGGGCGAAATTAACGCATCAGCGGAAAACCTAGGTGAGTTAATTTTAATGTTTTGTGGCTTCGATTCTTATTTTTTTGGATTTGTTGGAATTTATTTTTTTTTTTTTTTTCATATGATTGTTTATATGTTTTGGTATTGAATGTGGGTTTTTTGTTATTCATTTGTTGTTGGGGTTTTTTTTTTAATTGGTTAAATGGTATTGGTCTTTTCCGTTGTTAATATAAATTTGCCAAACTTTGTTTGATAGTGCTTCTTGGTGCCAGTAAAATTTACAAAATTAAACATTGAAATTTCTATTTGAATATTTTTTTTTTTTTAAGATTATAAACATCTTTCTTATTTACTTGAAATTAACTTCATTATGTAATTTCATTTAAAATGAAAAACTACGATTAAGGAAAACCTTAAAAAATTAATAAAAAAAAATTAAAGGATCTAATGAGGACTTGGCACTCGTACAAGCTTGCTTATTAAATTTTTATCTTAATTTACATCGAAATGCCGTTTTGTTTTTAATTCAATTGTTTACTTTAATGTTGAATTTTGTTATAATGTTTTCTTACTTTAAAAGTTCAATTAAAATTCGATATAAGTTGTGTTTTCTTAAATATGTTTGTATTTTTAGTAGATATATTGTGATGAGCAACTTGCATTATTTGTTACATATCTGTTGTGTTTGAATTTAAACCAAAGAACAAGCCCCCCAGTTTATGCAGTATTTAAAATTGAGTGCAATTAATTTTGAAAAGAAAATGTTTGCCAAGAAAAAAAATGGTAAATTTGTTGTTGAATTTTGTTTGATTTTTTGCTAATACTAAATTAAAAGAAAAGAATATTTACATTCGCTCGCTCGATGTTGTGATATTGTTTGTTTTTGTTTTAATTTATTTTATTTCTATTGAAAGAAAATGTTTTGGCAATAATAATAATAAATTAAAGATAAAAATTAAAATCAATTTTTTGTTACACTTTTGTTTACTTGTTTGGAATCAATGTTTTATTTTTGTTTCCGTCTGGGCCTCCCCAAACACTCTTTTTCTTTGTTTCCGAAAAAATTCATACATTACAGAAGTCACAAATAATGGAAGACCTTTAAATCCAAGTTTAAGTGAAGATTCTGTTGCAGAAACGGCTATATCGAAGAAGAACTCTGACGGTAAGTGGATGTCATTCTCAATTATCAAATCGATGTTGTTATCTGTGCGCTGAGTAAGAGTTTTAATTTTATTTACATTTTTATATACAAAAAAAAATGTTTGTTTGATATTTCAATAAAAGTTGTTAAATTTTGAAATAAAAAAAAATATTTAATCACAATTGATTGCAGAGCATGAAATTAAATAAAATCTGAATTGAAAATTAATGTTAATTCATAAATTGAGTTCGCATGTCGTGTATGAGTTACTTAAATTGAATTTTAATTTAAGACCCGATAGCTTGTTTAGAGGTTAATTTAAAAAAAAATGCTGGAAAACGAACTCACAGCAAAAATGAATAGCAAGAATAAAAAATAACACAGTTTTCTTCGCTGACACAACTCTATTGCGAGATTTTCAACCGGCACACCACATGCGAAGCACCGAATCCGAAAGAAAAAAATATATTAGCTAGACAATTTTGCTTTCTACTTACCTACAACATAAACTTTTCAATTGCAACTAAAATTTCAACTCTTTAATCAATCTCACAACCATTTAGTCAGTGTTTACCATCGATCGACAAAAAAAATCAATAACATAACTTTTTTTCATATCAACATTCTTACCTCGAATTTTCATATCCATCATCGCTTTTCTTGGCTATAAAATCGCAACACACAAAAAAAAAAAAAACAAAACTATCAAACAATACCCGATAGTAGATTTAATAAATTTTCTACCAGAATCGTTGGCGCTATCACCAATGGAATTCAATCGCAAACAAAGTGCAGTGAGCGACACCTCTGAGCGAAGTGACATTAGTGGCATCACTAACAACAATGGCGGCATAATCGCAGCTAGTGGTGCATCAGCGTTGCCAGTTATGCTCTGTGGATTGCTGCAAGGGGATTTCTTATCGCCATCGCACAGTAATAGTTGGGCCCACGCCAGAAAATTGGTCCAACGAGCACAGTACAATATGAATGCACCGAATGGCAACAAAGCTGGCAGTGCGTAATAATAAAATAACATAAATGAAGATATAAAACACTATACATATTTTTCACGAAAAAGAAGTATTGTTTGGTACTATTTGGTATTATATTGTCATTGTCATTTTTGTGCTACTATATGAGTATTCTAAACTTGCAAAACACAAGTTCTGGCAGAATAGTTCAATTTTAAATAAGTACTTTAAATATAAAACAAAGTAGAAATTAATTTTAAAAAATTAAGTATCCACCGTCCACTCTAACGTTTGAACCAACGATCGATAAAATCTGAAAAATTAATGGGAGCTTAGTGCGTCCTATATACCTTCAACAAAACTAAATTCTTTTTACGAAAAATTAATAAGACTATTCTGCCAGAATTGATTACACGGTGGTAATAATTAAGGGCCTTTAGGTATAATTTTCATTTACAATTATTAACTCGAGCTCTTCTTCTCAAAGTAAATTTAATAAAAAGGAAACGTTGCAGTTTGATATTGATTCGTAAATAAAAAAAAAATGATTTTTAATAATTTTAAGTTCCGAGAATGTCACTTCTGAACAATATCAAAATGCAGTAAAATTTTGTTTAAATAAGTTTTTAAAAGAAATGTAATAACGTAATATCTATTCACAAGAAATCTAAGGCTTGCAGCAAAAATACAACTCACCATTTCATGTACATTAAAAGTTCATCATTTTTCACAAAATACCATGTATCACTATCGACGTGGTTTTACGGACCTTGAATAATGGATTTTAAATGTTGTTGAAAGCACATAACCCTTAGTATATTTAATTTTGTAGTTTGCATTTAACACTTTTTAATAATTTTTTGTTTTGCTATATCTTAAACATATATTAATTGACCTCTCCTAATTGCATGCTCTATAGTAGATGTAATATCTCAACTCTTAGACTATGCTTTGAGTAGAAGTGTTTTTAAAATTGATTAAAAATAAGCCTTAAACGCTTTTTTTATGCTTTTACATACAAAGTGTATATTTTTTTCAATCCCAAAATAGATGAGGACGATGAGCCACGCTGTGTTCAATTAACAAATCAACATAAAACTGCGATACGTTTCATTAGGAAAGTAAGTACCATTTTTTCTTATTTCTTTCCTTATAAGCTTTTTTCTTTAATTTAAAAAGAAAATCAATGCAACTAAAAAAAAAGAATATTTAAAATGAATCAATGTCAGTTCCAAAAAAAAAAAAGAAATAAAACCAACTGGCATTGATTCATATTTTTTTTTGTTTCAAATAAAATTTTCCAATTGGATGAAAATTCACAAAAAAAAAAACACACACAAAAACAAAAAAATAAGAAATCAAAAATATTGATATTAATTTTCAAATATTTTAAACAGATGAAGTATTTTGTAGCACGACGTAAATTTAAGGAGGCACTTAAACCATACGATGTTAAAGATGTTATGGAACAATATGCAGCCGGGCATGTTGATTTACTCGGCCGAGTGAAAAATGTTCAAACTAGGTACACACATTTTCCAAAAAAAATCAAAAAAAAAAATCATCAACAAATTTTTTTCAAAAATAAAAAAACAAAAACCTAAATCAAATTTGTATATTCATAACTTTCAAACGTTTTACTCTTACATCTTTCAAAATTTACCTACTTAAAACTTTTATTCTAACAAAAATAAACTAATACCAAGAAAAATTAGAAAATTAACAAATTTTGCAAAAAAAACAAAAAGTATAAACATTTTAGATCCTACTTTAACACTCGTATATGTTTGAATCTTTTATCTACTCGTACAACATTGTGCATCATCAGAATCAAAAATCACTTAAAAAATTAATATCAAATTAAGAAAATTAATAAACAAACCGTAAAAGTATATTTTTTCTCCCCCTACTTTACTTTACCTCAAAATTCAATTAGCATAATTGTGTATGTATATGTGTCTTGTTGGATACACCACAAACATATAACTATACATGCATTTTTTGTCTCTCCCTTCCTTTCAAAATTTTACTAAGTTTAGATTTATCTTTTTTTTATTTAAACTTATTGCTTAACTTTAAATATCTGGCAAATATTTTTTTTTATTTCAATCCCATAGCTTTATCGAATGAGATTTAGAAAAAAAAAACAGAAATACAAAATATATTTTTTTGAAACCATTTCATTTCTCTTTTAACATTGGAAGCTCCCTGTTCTACTTTAATTTGCAGTTTTCTAAAAAAAATAAAATATAAAACCTAAAATAAAACATAAAACCAAAAGAATTAGAAATATTGTAAAATAACCTAGATTTTAGTGCATTTATAGGAAAAGTGTTACATAATTTTCTTTCTTATTTTATGATGAGTAAAGTCTGAACATCCCTACCGCATATGTTATTCTATATGATTCAAATTTTCATGTTCGAAATTTCATGTAGATTTTTAAAATATTATTTTTGCTCTTTAATTTAGTTTTATATTGTGACTCGTTTCTTTTTCCTTTAAATTCATTTAAAATCATAATTCATGTACAAAGTAAGTTTTAATAATATTTTTATTAATATTTTTTTCTGAGAAATGAGTTCTATTTTGATGTAATGAATTAACTGAAAATTAAATTTATTAAAAGTTAAAGATTTTATTTACTCAAATAAAAATAAAAACAAAAATCTGCAACGTCAATTTCTCGATTTTAAGCTATTAATTTTTCTAACTAAATACCTACTCGTAACGTTGGAACTAACCTACATGACAGCAGCAGCTCAAATTACGTTCCATTTTCTTCTCAATATTCTTTTAATTTAAACTTCTACATGAAATACCGAATATTTGAAAATAAATTCTTGGAAACAAAAAACAAAACATCTTGAATGGAGGCATTTGACAATAATTTAATAAACTACTTTTATGGTAGATTTTTCTTTTTGAAATGCAACTTTTTTTACTAAACAGCAAGAACAAAAGCAATTTACTTGCATTTGAACTTTTTTATCCACAATTCCTGCTCTCTCTCTCTCATCACCTTTGAAACAAAATAGAATACTTCTTTTTATTATCGAATGCAAAACACAAAACGCATAATTATAATTTTTGTTAGAACCTGATTAAGCATTATTCCAAATTATCACAAAATCTAGATTCTTTAATAAAAGTATAAATTCTGCCTCAGGAATTTCACAATATTCGCTGCAAAGTATTTCGTCGAAATGGGTTTCAAAATCAAATTTTTTGATCCCAAAACAAAATGGTTGAATTGAAAATTTATTTAAGCCAAAAGAAATTTTCCATTTATTCCATTTTTATAAAAACAAAAAAATAAACAAAAACAATAAAAAAAACAACAAACTATGTGTTTTAAATCTTAAAGCTCAAATACTTTGTGGCACGTAAGCAATTTCGTGAGGCATTAAAACCATACGATGTTAAAGACGTTATAGAACAATATTCTTCTGGTCATGCGGATCTCCTTAATCGTGTCAGGAATTTGCAATTTAGGTGAGATAAGGATGCTTCCTGTACAAATAATTTTCTTTACAAAAAACCAAAAAAAAAAAATTGTTTGAACAAAACGAAAAAATTTCCTTCATATTATGTATTTTAGTAAAATGAATAAATATAATCGTACCTTGATATATATATTGTTTTTCGTTAATCAAATGTGTCTTTATATATATTTTTATATAAACAATCACTTGATTTTAGTTTTGCAAAAATTAAAAATATATACAGTTGATATATGTATTTATATAAAAATTATACATAATATATAAATTTTATTGAATGTTGTACGCTTTTTTGATTATTGAACGCGTTACATAATTTGTTGTTTATATATTTAAATGAAACTTATACGAAAATATGAAAAAAGTTAAATTATAAATATTTTTTTTTTTGTTTAAGTCAAATATAGTTTTTGAAGACTTAAAGTTCCTTGACTATTTTTAGGGCTTTAATAAAGAAATAGGTCGTTTGTCTTTTTTAAATGTGATTCCAGTTCTAGTTTTTTTTTTAGTCTCCGTAGGTATTAGACATTGCCAACATTTTTATCAGTTTTTTTACATAAATTGAAAGAAATGTATTTATTTTATTTGTTAAGAGATTGAAATTATGAAATGTCTTTGGAATTTGATTTCCGATTTCTTAAGTCAGAACGACGAAAAGCCTTTCATTTCTGTTGTCGGAGATTTCTTTATAAGCCGTACTACACTAATATGAATTTGCTCTAATTTGTGCTTTCCCTAGAATGAAATACCATCTGAGCGAAATAGAATCAGTCTTTCAACTTTTCATTTTTTTGAAAATTTTGTCTGAGTACCTATTAACAGTTGGTTATGCTCACAATAAGAGATCTGCAGCTTATCATCTTATTATAAATTATTTTTGATTTGAAGTTTAATAACTTGATGGATTTTCGGGCTGAGAAACACTGAAAGTGGGAACAAAAAGGAGCCCAACTTCAAAGCTGTTCCAAACAAAAACTTACTTCAAAGGCAAAACCCAAAACGAAGGATTCTTTTGACATTTTTTTACGAACAAAAGGCAACTCATAAGAAAGTTGAGATGAGTTAAATTATACTGATTTAAAAAAAAAAAAAAAAAACAAAGAAAAAATAACGAGGCAAAACAAGACAAACAAAGAAGGACTCATTCCTACTTAAGTACTTTTTACTTTCATCAAGACCCCAATTTCGATTGAACCCTTAACTATTTTACTCTGCTTTTAAAAACAGCCCTCACAACTTGTTCACTGTTCTTGTCACTATTTTAAGTACTATGCTCAATCAAAAGCTTGAATTCTTTTGCTTATTCCCAGGTTTGTCGCTACTCAACTACCAATATCCTTTGTAATCATTGTTGCATAAAATATAATGTATCTTATCACAATTGTTTGCACTTCTGTTGACTGATTTTTGATGTATGTACTTCGCTTTTAAACATACAAAACATAAATAAAAGCTTGTATACAGTTAAACTTACATTAAAACTAATCAACACTACACAGTCCATCACATTGTTAATTGAAAAAAATATAAAAATAGTACCTACTTAAAAATATTGCATGGCTAAAAAATATTTAACTATAATCAATATACCATAAATTACTGCATTATGTCGATCATCCCAATTTCAATCATCATTTAAAAATTTAAATTTGTTAGTTTTTGTTTTTCAAAAAAACAAAAAAAAACATTAATGTTTGTTCAAATAATCAATTAACATTCAATTTTTCCGTTTGTTTTTTTGTTTTCCTTATTTTGTGCAAATTTGTTTTTGCTTTACTCTTTTTCTAGACTTGACCAGATACTAGGAAAACAAGGATCAAAAGCAAAAGACGTGTATGCGTCGAAAATTAGTTTAGCATCTCGTGTAGTTAAGGTCGAAAGACAAGTAAGACAAAATTTCGTTTCAAACGGAAGACAACATGATTTTTATTCAAAAGTATGCATTTTCATAATGATGTGCCTCAAGGCTGCCTCCTATGGCCCCTTCTTTTTCTGTAAAATCATATAATGATGCATACTTTTAGACATAAGAACTTTATGCCTAACAAACTCCTTTACTTGTTTATAGGTAGCCGATATAGAAGAAAAATTAGATATTTTAATTAAAGCCTATATGCAAGACCGCGAGCGGTTCTTAGCTCTTCCATTAGTTTCTCAAGTTCAACATTCCAATAGCTCTAATCAAAAACCTCCCGGGAGCGGTGGTGGCGGCAGTGGTGGCGGTGGAGACGGAAGCGGTGGTAGTGGTCTCAGCCCCGGGGGTATTGATGGTGATAGCGGCCACTCGGCAGCTGCGACGGCAATAGCCAGTGGGACGTCAAGTGTGCACGCGGCAACAATTACGCACGGTGGTGGGCTGAAGGTAGTCTTAAACTAAAAAATGACACAAGTTCATGATTTTATAAAAATTTCATTCATAACAGCTTAAGCCAATTCTGATTGAAAAACAATTCTCGGAACCAAGCTCACCGATAGCCTCGCAATATGAACAAGGAGTTCCTCGGAGACCGCCAATGCAACGTGGATATTCCGATTTAACAAGTCGTATTAAGAAACGTGTTACTTTAAGGTAAGCTTGACGCAGTGAGTTTTTGAATATCAGCAAGTTTGGTTGTTTGTAGTTCCATACCACATCAGTATGTTGACCCAAGTGCGATACAACCCGGTGTTGGTGATGATGTCGTGATTGTTGTTCCCGAGTTAGATGCCGATCCTCTTGAGTCCGTTTTGGTCGCTCGCTTACCACCAGATCATGATGTTTGTCTCGAAGAGGACGTCGACTTGGAACCAAGCAGTCCGAAAACTATAACCGAAAGTTCAAGTAAGTTTCATTTAAACCGTTCAATTTCATTTTTTGCAAATATTTTTGTCGCTCTTTTGTTTAATTTTATTTTTTCGCAAAATATTTATATAAAAAAAAACTACACAACATTGTTAAATAATGAGAATGCTTTTTTTGAGCAAAACGGTTAGTGATTTTTGTTTTTCTACACAAAAATTCCCATTTTCATAAATTGCAATAAAAAAAAACACATCCACACACTTAATTTTTACTATAAGCAAAATTAAGAATTATTTTTTTTTTTTTGTAAAATTTTTTGTTAATAACACACGCCTTCTTGAATTTTACTAACTTAATTACAGCATCATACGATGGATACTCATCGACAACTTCCTTATAGCAACGAAAGGACATTCAATGTAGCCACAATTATGTATCCATATGGGATGGTACAAATTATCAAGCGTATCACTATGAAGATGATCAAACTACACTTATATAAACAAAAAAATAAAAACATTTCCTTTTGCATTTTATTTGTTTGATCAAAGAAAATTCAACTGAAAACAAAAAATCAACGAAAATGATGCAATGAATAAAGTATTCTTTTGTTTCTATTTCGCTTTCATTTGGCTGCATTGAATGAATATATAAAAAAGTCCTTTAGTGCAATTATAGAAAAATCCGTCCTAAGAATTAAGAAAACGAAATATAGTGAGTTTTCTGCTGTTTTTTCTGTGCAAATTATTTTTTTTTTATTAAATATAATAATCAGCAAGAAGTTTTAATTTTCTTATATATATAAAGCGAGTTATGCCAGTTTGTGATATCTCAATGTTGATAAGTGTTAAAATAAGATAATAACCTTTTATCGAATATGTAATGTAAAAGTCCTTTCGTGATTACATTTTTTTTTTTATTTAACTATAAATCCGACAAATTAATTTAAATTAACTAAGTGTTTGATGTTTCTTAATTTTGTTTATTTACTTTTTTTAATTTAAAAAAATTTAAATTGATGTGGTTGGTGTAAAGTGAGGCTTTGACAATTGTTAACTTCACAGACTTTTAGTTATCCTAATTCCTTATAATATCAGCGGCTTTCTCGCCAATCATGTAACCCACTGCTTCCAAGTGTCCCCCAACTGGCTTAGGAAGAATACTCGTATCAACCACTCTCAAACCCAGTACACCATGAACTCTTAATTTAGAATCAACCACCGAAGTCTCATCAGACTCAGGTCCCATTTTACAAGTCGAACTGTAATCATGCCATGAAAGTATGGTCGTCCTAATTGAACATCTCCAATAATCATCCGAACCAAATTCCCATTCCTCACATCCGGGAACTTTTGTGTCGATCAGTTTTGCACCAATTGCTTGCATTCCAGGTTGTGATACAATTGCAATAGCTCGTTTAATACCAGCAAGGATTTTCTCAACATCGTCCAGATTCGAAAAATAATTCATATCAGTTTTTGGGGGAACCTTAAAATCACTACTTCCAACAACATTTGACCGAATGACTCAGGGTATAACAAAATTGCCAGAAATCCACAGTGCTCAACGCCTTCAAGTGGCTTGAATACAGTATTGTAGACTTCATCCTTCATATTGACGATTCTCTTAAAGAGAGTTCCATAATCCACTGAAACAGTTGCATCAGCGAGTATTAGCTCTAGGTCACGAACAGGTTGATCTGGCGATGATTTGACAAATACTGATCCCTCAAAGCCGCTGAGTGTAGAAACCCTTGTCGATGGGTCACCAGTTTCGAAACCAACAATGTCAAGTGGTGTAATACGATCAATGAAGAGTGTCGCTAGTGTAGTGTTAACTGTGAATAGAGGTCCAATGTGACTTACGTGATCGTATAGGGTCTTTCCAACAGGCAAATCTGCAATTACAGGAACATTGACTTTTTCAAGATTTTCCTTGGGTCCAATTCCGGACACCATGAGAAGTTTCGCAGAATTAAATGGTCCAGCTGAGAGAATGACTTCCTTTTTGGCAAAAACAGTATACTTGTTGAGACCGTATTCAAAATTCACACCAATTGCTTGTTTCGTGTCGACATCAATGAGAATTTTGGTGACCAAAGCTCGAGAAAGAACATGAAGATTTGGTCGATCATCGAGAACGGGATCGATATAGGCATAGTAGGCGCTATGTCTACGTCCGTTGAGTGTAGTTGCCTGGCTCCATGAGACACCTTCCCCGGAATCCGGGTCATTGTAGTCAATATAGTCAAGTCCACTTTCAAGGCTTGCCTCTACTACGCTCCTGAAAATATCTGTTCTATAAGAGACATTTTGACTGGAAATAAATGATCCCGAGAAATTATGATACGGTGAATTCTGATATTGTTCTAATCTACTGTTTTCTGCTCGCAAGAAATACGGCAGAACGCCATCATATGACCAACCGTCATTGCCGAGAGCAGCCCAATCATCGTAATCCTTGCGCACACCTCGACTGTAGACTCCGATACTAATGGAAGACGAACCTCCTAGAGATTTACCCTGTGGATTCGGTTCAATATTGTCGTTGTTACCAAAACATGAATTTTTCTGTGGAATTGATTTGTAACCCCAATTCGATTCGGTTGCTTGAAGGCTAATCGCTAAAACAGGCAATTTGTGAGCCAAACACTCGGAACCACCAGCTTCAAGAAGGTACACACTGGTGTTTGGATCTTCAGAAAGTCTGTAGGCTAAGGCAGAGCCTGCTGGACCCGCTCCAACAATAATGTAGTCATAGGTGGAGTTTTGTTTGGGTGCTTTAAAGAAGATCGTACATAGTTAGCAGACTGAAAGAAAATTGTTCTCCATTTTTTCTTACCTTCGAATGATGGGCCAATGCACGAGTTTGCATCATCTAAAATTTGTTGAATGGTTTTTTGAAGCACAAGCGTCTGGACTACATTGACTGAAATAAGCGTTGTCAAGAAGCAGAGCGTCAAAGTTGTAAGCATCCTTGTCATCTTGAATTCGGAACCGTTCTATTGGATACTTCTCATTTAACTAACAAATTTTCGGTTTAAATTTGACTTTTTGTATAAAAATTCTGTTTGCAGTAGTAAATTAAGCATTGTGCGTTAATTATTCTTTTATGAAAAAGTGAACGAACCATAGATATTGCAAGGAAGATAAGATAATATAATTTGACTTCTCTTTTGGAGGGACGGGTTGTATAAATAAACACATTTACGTATTTACCAACAAATTATTTTTTTTTGCATATCAACAGTCGTATATTATATTATTTATCTTAAGCATACGATCTGTTGATTTTTTAAGAACCGTCACAAGTTCTAATATAAAAAATGTCATCGTCAATATTTACGGATGCTAATTGTTCCTATTCAAATGTTGTCTGATAAGACTTTCAAAGAAGACCAAAATCTCTATAAGAGAAAAAATCCAAAAAAAAAAACAAAATCGTTAAATCAGGGGCCTGATTATGGGATTAGCGGCGAATCGTTTTGCTAGCGAGTTCGACATTTTCAATTATTGCTTTCGCTTTCGCCATCTTCGTTTCAAATTCGACCAATTAACGAATTTGAAATGTCATATTCTCATAATGTTTGCTAGCGAGTTGAAATCCAACAACTTTTTATTGGCGGATTCAAAGGCGACAGGGTGTTAATTATTTATTAACTGGAATATTGGAAGAAATGGTCAAACCAAAAGTGTCAAATCACTGGGCTCCGCCGCGAATCCGTTAATAACGAGGTTAGGTTAGGTTTAGCGGGCTGATAGTTGATGTTGCCACCATCACACTTAGATCAATGTAGATCCATTGTGGTACCCTGGAGTGTTGTAACTTCCTGAAAAGTAAATAACCTATGAATCATGTGGTTCGTTTAACCATTTAGAGGTCTTGGCAAAGTTTAGTAAACTTTTGCCTGGCAGTTCTGATAGTTCCTCTAGTTCATTGAAGAAGAAGTTGCCTAGAGTTTTCTTCCTTGTGAGACAGAGTGAAGGTCAGTGGCAGAGAAAATGAGCAGTGTCTTCATGCTCATTCTCTTCACAACAGCCTCTACAAAGATCATCCGTACTGAGCCCCATCTTCTTCTTATGGTAGCCGAGTAGGTTGTGTCCTGTAATAATGCCGATAAGGGATCTTAGGGAGGGTTATGTTAAGAGTTAAAATCCAATCGGATCTTTTCTTATCGTATCTAGGCCATAGCTTCCTGGTGTTTACACAGGTTTCTAGGAGATTCCATATGTTGTTGGATTTTTGAATGAAGATCTTACTGACGTTATGTTTCAGTTCACATAACGGGATTCCTATATGATGGTCTATGAGAGAGGGTTCCAGTGTAGTTCATCTGCCTTTTCGTTGCCTGGTACATCACTATGGCCAGGAACCCAGCAGAGACTTACGTTATACTGTGTGCCAAGAACCTTTAGCTCTTCGCGACATTTTATTGCTGCTTGGCTATCTATGGTCATCATTGATATATGTTTAGCAGCGTTTTTCACTGCCAAGATCTCAGCTTGGAAGACGCTGCTATGGTCGGGGAGCCTGAATGATTTGGCAAGGTCGAGGCTTTCGGAATAGAAGCCTGCACCTACTCCAGTAGTTAGTGTAGGGCACACTATTTTCCCAATCAAGTCTATTGGGGAACCTAGTACTAAAAGATTTGTTGAAATCTAAGTAGGGGGTCATATAATCTGTGCAGATATTGGTATCTACGTATTTCGTAAGAATAGCTGCGTGGCCGCTCTGGCTAGTTTTCCAGATGTTGGTTTGGCTGAGCCTGAGGGCGCTGTTTGCTGCTGATTCTTGGACGAATAGGTCTATTGGGGGAGATTGAGGATCGTTTCTAAACCCGCAGTTGGGGTAGTCCTCATCACACCACTAGTACAGATGCAAGCCATTCTTTGTACTTTGGTAAGTGTTTTTAAATTCGTGGATTTCTCCAGCGCTTTCCACCAAACCAAGCTGCCATACGTTAGAATCGGTCTGACAATGGCAGTGTACATCCACATGACTATTTTTGGGTTTGGTCCCCAATTTCTACCCAGAATCTTGTTGCATGAGTAGAGTGCGATCGTGGCTTTCTTATATCTTTCTTGGATATTTGGACCCCAGTTGAGTTTTTTGTCCAAAATAACTCCGAGTTATCTCGCTCGGTCGGAGATTATTAGTGTGGTGTTATCTATTTTTGGTATTGCAAACGGAGGGATTTTCCTTCTGTTTGTAAAAAGAACCAGTTCTGTTTTAAGGGGGTTTACATTAAGACCGCATTTCTTGGTCCAGTTGCTGACCCTTGATAATGCGCTTTGTAATTGTTCGCTAATAGTGGTAAGGTATTTACCCGTCGCCAAAAGCGTCGTCATCAGCGTAGGCTACCACTACTATACCGTAATTCCTAAGTTTTATTAGGATCTCGTTCATCACTAAGGTCCATAATAAAGGTGAGAGAATTCCGCTTTGCGGGATTCCTCTAGATGCGTACATCTCTAAGTGTGCGTTACCAAGTTCTCTATGTATTTGTCTGTTTTTCAGCATACACATAATCCATTTGATAACCACTTCTTCTATGCGTTGATCATTAAGTGCTTTCTCGATTGCATTGCTGTCCAGGAATGATGCAAGAGTGTATTCCTTAACGTCAAGTGATTTTTCTATGGTTCTACGTTAATAAGGAAGTACGACGCGAATTGAAAACAATCCGCCGCGAATCCAGTCAGCAGACACAGTTCTTGACAAACAAAATTCCGACCACATCAATGTTAATTTAAAAAAAAATAATACTCTTATGTTTATTTTGAATGACACCTCAAAATTATTTTCCTTAAACTTAAAACTTATTAAATCATATCCCCATAAATAAATCTGCAAAAAAACATTATAAACAATTAAATATAGTAAAGAAAAACAAACATAACACATTCGATGTAACTTTATTAATTTTTTTTAATGGTTAACGCTAAAATGCAATACAAAAACAATCTTATTTTTATTTTTAAAAATTTATGTTGTAACCAAAATTTGAAGAAAATAAATCTTTGTGTTGTGATTTATTATAAGAAACGGTATATATCAGACATTTTCCCATCAATATGGCTGTTGCGGAATGACAACTTTGAATCGTTGTTGTTGTTTTATCTGTTTTTAGTTTTTGTCGATCCAAAATCATATTATTTTATAAATATTTATTAAATTGATGTTGCATAAATATATTTTGTGTCATTCAGTGAATTTATATAAAAAAAAATCTAAACTTTCAAACTCATTGCAGTTATCCTAATGGATGAAGAAGTCGAAGATCTCGAAGAAGAGGATCTTGATTGTGAAGGTGAAATGGATCCAGAATCACCGCCTTGGGATGTTTATGGTGAAGGTGATATTGATGTCGATGGAGATGCTGATGTGGATGAGTCCACTGAAGACACTGCCTTATTACGAGTAGCAGCTAGAACTGCAATTATAGTTACTCCAATTAGTCCGGTAAGAATGTTACAAAGTGCGGATTGATGTATTTGAAATTTCATGGAATTCATAAATAATGTAGGTCAGTTCTGCCCATGACTTGGCACGTCTTGAAATCGACGGTAAAAATGGTAATATGTCCTGTGATAATGGTAGTGGTAGATCGTCGAAATCAATGGATCTATTACGTCCAGATTCAAGTTCGCCAACAACAAGACTGCTTCCATCTTCGAGTAATTCTGTGGATATCTGAGAATGGTTTTGTATTCAGCCATTTGTTATTGGATTTAGTTTTTGTTGTTAATAAAAACATACCACAAAACAAACATTGCTATAAGTATAAACTTAATTTAAAATTAAACTAACATAAATCTCTTTTTTTCTTAAAAAAAATCAACAAACTCAAAATCCATAACCATGGCTGAATATAAACTTTATTTTTAGGTAATAAATAATATATAAATAGATATTTAGATAACGGGGCGCGTACTTAAAGTACATTCATTAACTATAAGTTATAACACTAAAAACTTATTTGTAAATAATTTTTTTACATGAATACAATACACATTAAGTACTTTGAGTGATTTAGCTGTATTTACATTATATTAGACTAAATTTAAAATATAAATAAGTATTCTTTTTTTAAATAGTAAAATTAAAAGACCAACATAAAATAAAAATAAAAAACTTTTAGTTTAAACAAAAATAAGTGACATAAAGCACAAAACAACTAAATAGTGAAAATAAATCTCTATAGACGCTCTGTATAAAATAAACTTTTTAAAACTCTTGAAATTAGTAAAATTTTGTTAAATCTTCATATTTTATTTCCTTTGTTAAGTTTAAAAATTCTATTAGTAAAATAAAACTGTTAAGTACTTATTTCAATGGTATTCTTTGTTGAAAATGATATTATACATACTTGTAAATAAAATTAACTTTTTAATTTAAGGAATATATGAAATTTGTTAATAAAATATAAAATACAGAAAAAACATTCTGCTTTTAAAATTGTAGTGAAGAAGTATATATGAACAGAAATAAAAATTTCCCGTAGTAAATTTCATAATTCGCATTGTAGTTACTCATACTTCTGACAATAAGATCACTTTCTGTTTTATATTCTGGAATTTTTAATTTAATTATAAACAATTTAATTTAATATATTTTTTTTTTATTAAATCAATGCGCCAAATTTTTATCAAATAAATCATAAATTCATAGTTTTCAGCTTGCTGGCAAGTCCATTTCGACACCTTAGTTTCCCATCGCCTTGTTTTGCAGGTACTTCCTGCAGAGATGATGCCTTCTTAGTCCAAAGAAATAAACCTCCAAATTTAAAATTCAAGAAATTCGCATCTATTCGTGGTTTGATAGAAACACGAATTTTTGTTTCATGAATTCATCTTACTGGATGATTTTTTTCTTCACTTTAATTTTGTTATCAGCTTTTGAAACTTGATTTTCGTTATATTTCATTCTTATTTTTAGCAAAATTTCAATTTACTTTTTTTCCATTTTTTTTTTTTTCTTTAAACAACAAAAACATAATATACAAAATTGTAAATAATATTTGTAAATAGAAAATAAAAATTCAACGTTCAAATTTATAATAAGCTGTACATTTTAAGCGCTAAATAACCATTTCAATAATAAATAAATTATAAATCACAAAAATTATTTTAAAACAATGTTGAATACAATACATTGATTGAATAGGATTTTTTATTATTTCCATTGTAGAAAACATCTTTTAATTTTTTGTTAATTTCGTTTTTATTTTCATTTCCATAACAATTATAATTTCTTTTATTTGAAAGGTTTAAATCAAAAAGACATGTGTTATTGTAAAACTTAGAATTATAATTTTTTTATAATAAAAATTTGTTGTTTTTTTTTAATAAAATTTGTTGAAAAAATATGGTTTTGGTTTTAATTATTATTTTCGGGGTAAAATTGAGTTATTATATAAACATGTTTTAGAATATACATGAAAATTCGCTTGATTTGATTTTCTTATATATTTTTTTTATAAGAAAGAATTTCATAAATCATTTTTTCTTGCAATAGTACACAAACAAACTGAAAAGTAGTTTTTTATATGCAAACATATAACCTAAATTATCACAATAACTTATTTAAAATTTTATCACCCTGATTTTCTGATTCCTTTTTTTATGTATGAAAATACACACCTACTAATTAATGTCAATTGTAGTAAATAACATTTTCATTTTTTCTAAATTATCCATTTGACAAAATAAGGCCCATTTGCTCATTCGGGATCGGAATATAAACTTTATGTTTATGTGTTTCAACAACGATAGAAACTTAGAGGTGCTTCCACCAATGGCTTTTTCCGTCAATTCCTTTATTTGGCTGGAGTTATAGCTATTTCACGGGTGCCAAGCCGATCATTATACTCCTTTATTAATGGTGCTGTCTAGTTGTTTTTTTCATTTTAATCGAAAAACTTTTTGAGTTCACATTTGGGATTTGAACCTAATAAATGGAATTGACTGACGCAGCCTAAATGCAATGTTAAACAACACAAAAAAACAAATTACGTATGTCCGTCTTATGCAGAGCTTAAATTTACGTCAAATATAAAAAAATAAAACTTTGCGGAACATAAATTTATGATCCGAATGAGCAGATATTCCTAAATATCCTAACAGTTTTACACACTACCACACTACCGAATATTATTTTCATCATTTAATTAGTTTCTACTAAGCAGAAACGGAATAATATTATCAAATATTATAAAATATAAATAACCAAAAAATAGAGAGCCCTTCTAATTTGAAAACTAAATTTTAAAAATATTTACATAAATGCTTGTATGTAGAAAAATTAGCGTCCAACTTTATTTTAAAATTCTTATTTTTCTGTATTTTTTTTATAAATATTTCCGTTTAATATCAAAATAAAATATTTGATTTAAATTTTCAAAAAAACAAAAATATATTATTAATTATGAAAATGATAACCTTCAAGGGATCACAAAATGGTACAAGAGCTTTACAAAAAATAAATTAAATATTAAATAATTAAAATTATATATACATAAAAATATATATAATTAAAAATTAAACTCACTTTAACCTTTGTTTATAGTAGACTTAAAAAATAACTTGTAAGATTTTTAAAATAAAATTTTAAACTAAAAATAACAAGTGACTAAATTATAAGCAAGTGTTTATAACTTAAATTTAAATAAATTAATAACCTTCAAATTTGTATATTCAACTAATTAGTATAAGTTAGCCGATAAAATATTTAGAATATAAAAATAAAACTAATATAGGGAATTTTTCATAAACTTAGTGATTTCTTGATTCTTATTTTTAGTCCAAACATTACGTCTTCCACCACCAGCTTATTTGTTTTCTCATCATTTTATTCACTTCTATAGTTCATGTACCCAAATTTCATATAAAAATTATTAAATTTTTATTTTTTCTCTTAAAGATGAAAAATAAAACTGAATCGTTCCTTCAAAACATCTTGGGTACAAACAAATTCTTAAATGATAGAAAAAAAAGATTATTACAGATATGAGTCGTTTGTAGTAAACATTTTAGAAAACAAACACACAACACACTTATTTATGCTGGCAGTTGAGTGTTATTTATTATAACTCTCTTCTAGCCAATAATATTGCTTGTAACCTGCCACGCAATTTAAGCCTTATTTAATAATAAACAAAATAATTTAAACATAACAAAAAAAAAACGGATAAGTATCACTTTGAAAATAGAAATTTTAAATTTGAATAATGCTGTGCTGATTGAGTATTATTATAAATAAAATTGAAATTAAATTTAAATGATATTGAAATCGTTGCTAAATTAAATTTAATTGTATTTGCCAATTGTTTCCTTACATCAGACAAAATGAAATCAAGTTTTTTTTTATGGATTACCTATTTTAAAAAATAAATTTAAAATATTAAAAAAAAAACTTATAGTGAACGCGTTATCGAATTTTTAACATTAGTAAAAATTGTTATGCTTAAGGTTATAAATTAAATATATTTAAATGCTGTACATTGAGAACAAACTTATTAGTTGCTTAAAAATAATAATATAAGGTTTTATTATTAAATAGAACAAAAAATAAAATGATATTATAGAAAAAATTTATTAATAAAAAATGACATTTTTAATAAAAAAAAATGTTTTTTTTTTATTTTTCTTTCACCAGGAATTTATTCACTGTAATATATTCTTATTTTTCTTTCAAAGTATGTTTTTGTTTAATCAATAAATTACCAGAAGAGACCAAAAACAACTCGGTTTTTTAACTAATTTTCTGATGGATATCTCTAGAATCCTACGTCTGACGAAATGGGACATGTTCTTGCCAAAAAGGTAACATCAAAAAGGGCTAAGATTCGGAAATTCACGACGCTGACGGTTTTCAAAAATCATTTGCATAGCGCTTCTTGAGTATTAATTTGGAGCTCGTCCCAGCGCGGCGAGAAGGGAGTTAAGACAAGGGTTGGCAAGAGTGGTCTTATATTCTATCGTTCAATGCCAAATGTTGTCAAATAAACAAGTTAGTTTTAGAAAATATTTGCATCAGAAGGTATTCTTTCTATGGAATTACAATAGCCTTATGGTTTGCGAATAATTAACATTTTAACCAATATCTCGTCTACCAGTCGTTAAAAAACTTGAAAACCCATTTCGATGAATAGAGAGAAAGCCAGACCTTTTTTTTTATGTATCATTTGATTGGTTTTGGAAGAGCAATTTTTTTGACCAAAATTTTGGCAAGCTTCATGATATTTCTTGAAAATTATGACAAAATCGATTTTTTACCACCGTAATACCGTATCCTTTCCGACAGGTAACGCAGACATCTACGAAAAAAAATTGAAATCTGCGTCGGAATCTCGGAATTTCAAATTGAGAGCGATTTAATTTTATGCAATGCATTGCGATTTATGGAATTTTACATTGAACCACCGCGAATCGCTACTTAAATACAATAATTCTTTTTGGTTTCAATGTAATTTGCAAAAGCAAAAGTAGACGGCTATCAAAACAAATTTATGATAAACTAACACCAGCGCCGAGATCAGACGACGAATTACTTTCTAATCGCTGTTTCTTTGGGCTAAGAAAGCAATTGAGTAGAAAAGTCCTCTCTCGGGCAACTAAGGTAAGACTATACAACACCCTCATCATCCTAGTTCTGCTATATGGTTCAGAGGCATGGGACTTGACAAAATCGGATGAATGTGCCGTAGGCTGTTTCGAGAGGAAAGTTCTTCGGGTAATCCTTGGCCCCGTGTGCATTTATGGGGAATGGAGAAGATACAACAACGAACTTTACGGGTTGTACAACGACATGAACCTAGCCAGAAGAGTCAAGGTTCAGAGACTCAGATGGCTCGGTCATTTAGAGCGGATGGACACCAACGCTCAGGGCCGGAAAGCAGTTTTGCACTCGATACTATTCCCGAGATACGTAGGAGAGAAAGAGCGTGACTCAGGTGGCGCATCCAAGTGGAAGAGGACCTCAGTCAACTTGGAGTGCAAACCTGGAGACAGCTAGTAGCTAGGGACCGAGTTGGCTGGCGGAGATTGTTAATTAAGGCACAAGTCCTAAACGGACTGTAGCACTACCTTAGTAAGTAAGTAATTCATTTAAAGGAACAAAAGAATTGCCACAGATCCGTGAAGACTGAACAATCAATTTCTTGGCTCAATGTAAAATCCCATTAGTTTACTTACTTTTTTTTCAGTTTTCACTCACAAAACAACAAAGAAACGCGTCGAAAAATGCAAAGAACTTGAAGCTCAAATGGATATTCCAAATTAAAGAAAATGGATTTGGTGAACCCACAAGTCACAAAGCTCGTCTAGTAGTTAGAGGGCTTACGCAAAAATTGCCGAAATTCTGAATCAGGACATAGTCAAAAACATTAATAAATTCTAATTGAAACTAAAGAGTCGGTTTATGGAATTCCGCAGTTTCATAGAAGCGGATTTGACGATTGGCAGTTTAGGCTTTAGAGTCAAGAGTCAAGACCCATCTGGACTCGCTTAATTTGGGAAATGTTTTGACCAATGTCCTTGAAGCAAATGGCGAGGGATATGAAGATTTTCTGAAAAGAAATAGGAAAGCCAAAGAACGAATGATAGCGCTTGTTCATAATGATTTTTTGGGCTACATTCGTGAGAAGACTACAGCTAAAGAGATGTGGAAAAGCCTCCAATCTCGTCTTTTGCAACAAAGTCTGTGGTGAATCAGATTTGGCTTAGGAAGCAAATTTCAAGACAAATGTTTCAAATGCAACGAACAAGGGCACATGGCGAGAGATTGCCGGAATTCTGAATCAGGACATAGTTAAAAAACCAATAAACTCTAATAGTTTTCAATGCCCTGATTTTGAAGTATGTAAAGGGTTTTTCAACAGGGACACTACAAAACTTTTCTTAAATAAAACAAAAACGGTTTTGGATATCAATGAAATTCCTGTGGAAGTACATTTGATGCCATTATGTATGGAACTCGATTTCTTTTGCATGGCCACCACTGGCACGCTTGCAGAATTCCAGACGCTGAACCAAATTTTCGACGGTTTTCAAGCATAAATCGGCCGATACTGCTGCAATTTCACGTTCGATATTCGTAAGAAGTTCATCAATCGTCGCTGGCTTGTTGGCATAAACCATAGATTTGACGTAGCCCCACAGGAAATAGTCTAACGGCGTTAAATCGCATGAACGAGGCGGCAAATTCACAGGTCCATTTCTAGAGATAATGCGCTCATCGAACTTCGTTCTCAATAATTCGATTGTTTGGCCCGCTGTGTGACATGTGGCACCGTCCTGTTGAAACCACATATCGTCCAAGTCCATATCATCCAATTCATTCCAAAAATAATCGGTTAGCATTGAGCGGTAGCGATTCCCATTCACAGTAACGTGCCGGTCTTGATAATCACGGAAGAAGTACGGCCCAATGACACCACCAGCATGTAAACCGCACCAAACAGTGATTTTTTCGGGATGTAATGGTGCCTCGTGAAGCACATGTGGATTGCTGCCTGACCAATAACGCATATTTTGCTTATTGACGAAGCCATCCAGCCAGAAATGAGCCTCATCGCTGAAGATGATTTTTCGATGAAAATCCGGATCATTTTCAAGTTGTTGCTCAGCCCAATTCACGAACATACGACGCTTCTGGTGATCAAGCGGCTTCAGTTCATGCGTCAATTTGATCTTGTAAGGATGTAGGCCAAGATCTTTTCGCGAAATTCGCCACAACGACGTCACAGAGATGACCAACGCTTGAGAATGACGCGACGTGTGAGAGTCTGATTTGGGTCTTCCGCAATTGATGCGCTAGCGGCAACAATATTCTCGACACTACGGGCACTTCTTTGTCTAACTGGCACGGAAACATTTTGTACTGAGCCTGTGGATTCAAATTTTTCCACTAGACGCTCAATTGTTGATCTGGCAGGACGATTATGACGACCATAATTGTACGTAGCGCTCTTAAGTGTTGACCACTGATTCCGTATTTCGACTCGTTGTTGGATCGTATACCTTTCCATGATGAAATGGCAAACCTTACTGAAGAGAAATGTCAAGAGAGCGGGAAAAAATATGGCGTCGTTTGCTGTCCCTATCGGTCTATCGGTGAAATGAAGTAACGGTTGTCGAGGGAAATTTTGAGTAATATCGATTTGAAGTTGCGGGAAACTGTTTGCGAAAAATTATCATTTTTTACAAATTGATAGAACGGCCAGCAATATGGAATCTTGGTGACAAATCGCAAAGCAAAACGGAGGCGCTTTATTCCGACTGGCCACATAATAGACATTTCACTTGATTTCTTCAAATTTTTACGTAGAAATTAAACTTGTAGCAATGAATTTTGTTTTCCTTAAATAGCAGTCAAAAACCATTGCTCTCATTTTGCCAACACTGGTAAAAGTGCAGAAAGGAAAAGCTGTGATCCGTGTTTCAAGTGAACAGAACATTTTAGGAAATAGAAACCATACCAAGTAAAGAAAACCCATTTTTTCAACTTTGATTCTATATTTTGATTGTCACTGTACAAAACATTATTCTCTAAACAAAATCATTCATTAAACTTGTATTTGTAACCCAATAAAGAACTTAATCTATATTTTCAACATCGATCATGTGATTGAACAGGATCAACACTAGATCTTCTTCGAATTGTTCAGTTCCATTCGCCAAGCCACCTCAAGCATCCATCCTAAAACGAATTAAAAATCCATGAAAAGGCCAAAACTCAATACACCAAAAAACATACCCTCCGCTCCATCCACTGGTCAGCGATTTCCACTTTGCTATGAAAACAAAAATAAGAGAAAAACGAAACAAATCCAACTGAACAATTAGAAACCACAAATACAACAATCGACTACAACACACCGAAACCAAGTCAACTGAAAAACAAATTACAAATTAAAATAAAACCAACTCTGTTATGTGTATATAAACAAAACTTATGTGTATTTCGTCATATCATTTCTTGTTTTCTTTTTTAACTCAGATACATTCCAAAAAACATTTACATTCGTAATAATAATAATTAATTATAATCAATAAGCCTACACAGACAAAACGAGAATTAGAACGAAATCGAAATCAATATTGTTGTTGTTGCTCTTTCAATTAATCATAAACTAAAAAACGGTTATTCACGATGAAACAGAATCGCTCAAAACTAAACAAAAACTTAAATTCTCATTAAAAAAAAATTCAATATTAAAGAAACAAGAAATCTAAAGAAAAAAAAAATACAATTTTTGCGTTTTGTTTTGTTCTTAGTCTTAATACAAAAAACCTACAGTTAAAAGTCAATTAGTTAACAATATTTGTTTTCATTTTAATTTATAATAATTACAAGCTTAGTCGAATATATAATATATATTTATATTTATACCAAAAAACATTATTTCATTAGTTTAAATTTTACATACTTTTTTTTTTTGTTTATAAATTGTTTCTCTAAATTTCTAATAAACATAACAGAAAACTAAAATATTCTCCTTGATTACAGAATAACAGAATCGATTTACCGTTAAATAGTAGACACAATAGAAATGAGTGTGAATATGTGTGAGGAACAGAGACAGAGACAGAACAGAAAACAGAATGTACAAACAAAAGAAACAAAAAACAAAAAAAAAATGTGGAAGAAAAAAAAAACAAACGAAAAAAAAGAGAAATTTAGTGAATTAATATACGCCATTGGCTTGGTTTTGAAAAACAAAAACAAAAACGAAAAACAAATTGAATATATTTTGAAAAAATTTACATAATTGGATCCGGTCCCTGACCGTCCAGGTCAGACACCTGACTCTGGTAGTGCAGGGCATCCTGGTAGGCCTTCTTGACAGCCTTGCGTTCGGCCGGCTTGCGCGATTCGACCAGCTTGTTTTGGTCCAATTCCTTGTCGATGCCGAGAATTTCGAGCTTCGCTTCGGGCAACCATTGCCAAGTGCGTTTCACGTCGAAGAAAAGCACAAGGAAGACCTCCTCGGTGTGGTTCTTGCGGAGTGCGAGAACCTCGGGCGGGGGAGCCGGCAACGGAACACCATTGTAGACGAAACCTTTGGGTGTTTTTGGGTCGAGAATCAGAGCCGGATACCATGGATAGCCGCGACATTTGGCCCAGACGAGTTGCAGTGGTTCGAGTGGCGGCTTGACCGGTTCGAGTGGTTCCTGCGGCACTGGCGACGGAATTCGACGCAGGATCGAGGAATTTTTGGACGGTGGTTGCAGGGAATCGTTCATTTGGAGGAGATGATGATGATGGTGGTGATGGTTCGTCGTCTGGCCATGACTATGCGCTTGGGAATTTGATTCCGATTCATTGACGCTGGCCATTTCCTCGTCTTCGTCGTCCTCCTCCTCAGAACCAGACGAATCGTATTCGGAACCAGAGCCACTGATGCCGAAGCCCGAACAACTGCTGCACGGACTGCCAGAGATATCACTTAAGTCGCTTTCGTCGCTGTCGGAATTGTCGCCGCCAGCATTCGCTCGATAGACGCGAAAACTGTCGGGCATATTCTCGAGCATGTTTTCGCGCGGGGCAGTTATTTTGGCGGGACTGATGGACAAACTGCGCAGCCGGTCGTTGGAGAGGCGCTTGTTGCGGATGATGCGTTTGGGCGATTTGATGCCGTCGATCATCATCATGGGCAGGTCGTTGGATTCCTCTTTGAGGGACGAAATTTCTGGACGTTTCAATGCGGCTTGGGCTTTTCGTGTGAATAAGACGGCAGTTCTACGAAGAAAAAAACCATAAGACTCAGAAAAACAGACATGGTGAATAAGATATACCTTCGATTGACTCCAGCTGGCGACGCGCTATTGGTCACTGCTTTCAGCGGACTACTGGGCGGCGACTGGGGTGGTAGCTGAGCCCGCGAATCATCCATTTCAGGCTCGTCCTCGTCCATATCCTCTTCGCAGTCTTCTTGGATGTGATTTGCTATTCCCATTGAGTTTCTCTGTACAAAAAATTTAAGACATTTCAAAACTGCAATCAAAATAGGGAAAAAAAGATCCCTACCAAAGATGCCTTGGCTTTAGCCATGGCTTTACGCATTCGAACAATCTCCGCTCGAATTTGTTTGATCTTCTTTGTCCGCTGCTGCGGATTCTTCAGCACCTGCGACTTGTCGGCCAAAATCAGCATCTTCTGGATGACATCCTCGGTGGGTGGGATTTTGAGGAGAAGTTTTAGCTCCTCTTCGACTTCCACCGCCACACAATCATCACTTTTGATCGTTTCGACAATGCCCTCCTTCTGCAATTCTTCCCGAGTCGTCTGGAATAACGGGCCACCCTGATCGCGCATCCGTATGCCAGCCCGGTAGAAGACGGTGTCCTTATTATTGTAGGCCAGGCAATTCTTGACCATCAAATCGAAATCGGCTTCCATTTGGTCAAGTGACGTGTACTGACCGGAATAGAGCTTTTGGCGCATCGTACCCAGATCCATAGGCTCCTGGACGATGTCCATATAGTCGGGCACTTCGTCTGTGTCGACTGGATCGCGAAATATCTCGGCAGTGTCTTTCGATTCGAGGGTTTCGAGAATTTTTCGCATGGCCGTTTCGAGGGGATTGATTTGCAGCATGACAACTTGTTCGGAGATTTTGACATATTGGGCTTTTAGCTTCTCGCGCTTGCGGACGAGCTCACAGAGGAGACGCGCTCGCTCCAGATCTTGGCGAAGGCACTGCCAGTATTTCAGTTGTTTGTACAATTCGGCTGTGTTTGGAGAGCCTGTGAGAGATTTTTGGGTTTTCAAAAGGAATTTTTGTTTTCGGAGGACTAATAGAAACTCACCTTCAATACCATTGCGTGTCAGGCTATGACTCTGTCCCTGGCTTTGGAGCCTCCTCAGCAGCGGAACTCCATTGCGATACTGTCTCTTGAGCGTCCAGTAGGCAATCAGCTTGTCGATGAACTGTGACTTTTTCTGCATCGTGACTAAGCTGGAAATCTCTTGAATACGGTCTGGGGGGATTGTTGGAATCAGGACGACCGGCGCAGAAGAGCGCTTTTTCGCCAGCACCTTGCGAGCCTCCTTCATCTTGTGCCGTGTGTCCTCCTCTTCGTTCTCTCGCAATTTAGCATCAGCAGGCGTATGGGCGTGACAGTAGGCTTGTTTCTGAACTGTGACGGGTACGGCCTCATTGCTGCCATCCTTGACCGTGTCCATGTGCATATAGAGACCAGCTTGTTGAGCACATGTGACGTGAAATGCAGCATAGCAACTATTCCGCTGGCACTGGATGCACGCTCCGATGCCTTTCTCTTTGCAGACATAGCACGTGAGTCGCCATCGGGCTTGGGGAATTGTTTCAATCGAATCTGAGCCAAATAGATTAATTAAAAGAGTGAACTAAAGAGAATGTGAGAGTCTTACCGATTGGTTCCAGGAAAACTGTGTTGGCGAAACGAACTTCTGGAATCCAGAGCGCACACACCACATGCGCCCACATGCCCTGATCGGTTTGTTTGAAGGCTCCGCCAGTGTTCGGACAAAGGACACACCGGACGGGAGTGCTTGGCGATTGCAAGCATCGCCGACACAGCCACTGGCCCTCTGGAATGTAGGGCACGCCATAGCAGTCCTGATGAACGGCGAGGTTGCACATGTCGCAGAAGAGAATAACGTTGGTATTTTGACACTCGCCGTCCATGCAAATGCAGCAAACTGCATCGTCGTCAACTTCGATGCCGGGTGTTCCATTGGCAGCAGCCTGAAATGAAATTCGAAATTCGTTAAACTCAAAAAAAAAGTTTGACCTCAATTCCATTTTTGCACCGAAGCGAAACGAAAAGTAAAACTACCCTCCGTCGTGTGCATTTGACCATTCAACACCTCCACCTGCCTACGCACCTGTCAAATCGTCACACATACACAAATATTTTTTTTTTGCACAACGCCGACGGCAATTCGCACCACACCTTACCTGAAAGTACGACTCCTTTTCGAGTCGATCCATGAGCAGCTCCAATGTATCAATATGCACCGGATTCAAGTTGGACTCGACACGGTCCTCGTTCACCATCGACAGCCACGTTGTGTCCTCCTCGTCCACGTCATACTCGACCTCGCCATCCAGTTCTTCGGCGGACTTTTCAATAAACCGAATGTAAGCATTCGGCCGTGGCGGAGCATCCGATATGCTATAATTCTCGATTTTCTTAAAAGTAGCATCGGGTAGCTTAACATGCGGCTCCACAATATCCGGAGTTGCAATTATGCAGCCATTGCTCATCAGATTCTCGAATTCTGCGTCCGTAATCACCGGTAGTGGTTCATCGACGGAAACTTTAATGCTCTTGTCGTCAATATTGTATTGAACACAATTCTCCGATTCGAGAAAGATAACCCCTTCTTTGGGAACGACAGCTGTATCCTTTGGCGTCTGGGGCGATGCTTGAAATCGATTGCGGCCACGTTTCTTATTTGGAGTGGCCACCGGTGTTGTTGGCTGTTGCGGATTGTCATGATCATAATTGATTAAATGATATTGCAAGCCAACAACCGATTTGTAGGATTTGTCGCATTTGTTGACGGGACAAGCGAACGGCGGATTTGGTTGAGATTGTTTGATATTTTTGCAATATTCTTGAGCATCGAAGTCTAGGCCCATTTTTTGTGTTTTTATTGAGTTTTGTGTTATCAAAACGGATGTGTTTTGATTTAAAGCATAATATTTGGATTTTTTTAAGTTGAGAATCGTTTAATTAAGTTTCAAAACTACACAGAGAAATCGGTGAATTGGTTTTTTTCACTTTTTCGGTAATTTTTTCTCTTTTTTTGTAAACCAAAAACCCGAGTAGAAATAAATGGCGCAAATATGACAGCTGTTGCTCGTTTTGTCGCTTCTTCGGCTGTCATAGTGACAAATGACAGCGATAAGGTAGTGCGGTGAGGTTACAGCGGCTGCTTTTATTAGGGTTGATTTCTCTATAGAGAAGTCACGTTTCGTATATATAATCGAGAATTCAATTCTTCAACAAGGGCTGGTTAGTTTTTAAAATACTTACATAAATATTATAAGTACAAATTGTTCTCTTTTGTACAACTTTCAATACCAATTCACGATTTATTTTCATATACTGATTGATAGTCTTCCTTAAAGAAACATTGGTGAATACCAGCCTTAATTCACTACGTTCGCTACACTATTTTGTCGGGAAGGTAGTCTGATCCTAAAAATGTTTGTTTGTTTCAATTTTTCATGCGGCCCATTAAGTAGTGTTCACGTTTTGGGGTGTTCACGTTTTTAAAATGTTCACTGGCGCGTTCACTTTGACTGGGATAGGCTATCCCGGTAAGCTTTTGTTTTTGTTTTCCATGTGAACAAAAATAGCAGAGGTCCATGCCAAACAAACAAAAAGCTATCCAACAATTTCTGGTATGGGTGGCTTATGACAGAACAGTCATCGAAATTCTGAAAACAGCTGATTTTCTTACACCTGTTTTCCAAATTAAACTATCGAACGCGCCCAATGTATACCAACAAAAAAAAATAAAAGAGTTTCCTCAAACTTTAGCTTATGTGTATATCGTTGAAAAACCGTTAATTTTGTGTTGGTATGGTTGGTTTGGATGAACTGTGGTTAAAAATCGATACATTTTTAACCACTACTGTCATATTTTAACCTGCTCCGCAGCTAGTCTAATTTTTAACACATTTTATTCAATGCGAAGTGTCAAAATTTAACCAAACGTCAAGTGTTAACCAATTTTTAACCCAATTCGCACACGGCCTTAATTAAAACAGAGAGAAGATAAAAATTATTAGAGTTGTACATTAAATTCTCTAATGACGTAACCGTTACAAGGCCAGTTATACAACTAAAGATCAACTCTGAACCATGGATAAACACAAGGTAAATGCTTAAAGATTTATTCACTTCTACACTTATATGATTTTCAACTTAACTTATGCGTTTAAATCAATAATATTAAATTTTAAGTGAAGAAAATTTCGCTTTTTATTAATTTGTGTACCTACTGTTTATCCATGGTTCAAAGTTGATCCTCGATTGTACAACTGGTCATCATGGATTTCCTTTCTCATCCGTAGAATAAATGATTTGTTTATTGTTCGATTTAAATATTAAATTTTGACGCTTGTTCGGTACCTCATAAACGGATTTATCACTGATATCTTGATTTAGCCACGCAAGTATTAGACATGCTTATTTTAATTCCCACGCACTGTAATGCTATGATTTGTGGTTATACTTGAAAAAAACAAACTTAAGATTGTGATAAGGCCACAAAATAGAAACAGAAAAGATATGAACCATTTTCGTTTGAAAATTAGACCAAAGATTGGTATCAAGGGCAAAAAACTTATTCAGTGATATGAATTCAAAGTAAAATTCAAGGCCATACTACTATTAAAGAAAAACAGTCTTTTCATGAATTTTTATTTAGAAAATCTTAAAGATTCAAAAATGGTTGGTTTATGGTTTGTAGTTCTCTTAACTACCAACATCTGTGTTATAAGTTCTGAGGTTCAGTCTTATCAGGAAATTAATTTGTTGATAATAAAGACACAATTTCCTTAATATTGCTTTTGTTTAGACTTCAGACCACAAGAATGACAATATTCATACGAACGATGGATTATTTTGTTGTTGTTTTGGTTGCCCATTAACAATAGCAGTGTTACGTCCACATTATAATTTCTTATCAATCGCGCGTAATTTGAAATATAAACTTTGCGATTTTGATTTTAAAACGTATTCATAAAAATATCAATAAAATATAAACGTAATGATCATTTAGGTATTGGTGTTGTCTTCATTAAATTCAAAAGGTTATCGCAGGCAGAATGAAAATATACGAGTAAGAAAATTCCTAGAGTGAATGAGCTTATCGAGCATCCTCGTTTTTTGCGGTTAAAAGGTACGTATATAAGTAGCGGTAGTATTTACTGCTATTTTGAGTTCCTGGAAATTGACGCATTGTTTTGGCGAGGAAACTACGATCGATTGTAAGAAAAACCCAGTTTGTTATGTTTTCAATCATTTGGCAGCTCGATTGATAAGATTCAGTTAGCAACACTACTTAAAACTATGAGCATAGAGATAAGCTATGGAAATAAAATTGATGCTGATAATCCAATAAAGACGTCTTCGAACTATCATTTAAGTCTAACTATTTATTTTTCACGCATTTGCGAATCAAATAAAATTTTTGTAATACGGTAATTGTTTCCAGTTTGAGAAAAAAACACGAAGATTTAAAAATATTACGTTGATCTCTTGTGTGTTACTTCTAATCCAATAAATTGTTTCGCTGACGATAGA
Organism: Sphaerophoria rueppellii; assembly: GCA_920937365.1. Classification (NCBI taxonomy): domain Eukaryota; kingdom Metazoa; phylum Arthropoda; class Insecta; order Diptera; family Syrphidae; genus Sphaerophoria; species Sphaerophoria rueppellii. Next base: position 11,744,085 of record CAKKXW010000002.1, on the reverse strand, counting down.
CCCTTAGCTTTTTGTATTCGTTTCCAGACTCACATCCCCCCCTTCGGCTGTGGAGTTTAGGTTAGGTTAAAGTGGCTGATGTCATGGATGTTAAAAGACACACTTAGGCCAATCAAAGGCCCATTGTGATACCACATGAATCTAGAAAGGCTTTTCTTCGAAAGCTCATTGAAACCAATTAGAGTTCCTTACGAAACGTAGAAGATTAATTATATTAATATGTACGAGATCGTTTAGATCATTGTAGAAGTATTCTCCTAAGTGAATCATACGTTTATGAGCCAGAGCAGGACAGGTACAGAGGAGGTGAAGAACTGTTTCCTCCTCCTCCTCATCCATGCAGCTTCTGCAGAAATCATTAGAAAATACGCCCAGTCGCGCAGCGTGTCTTCCAATTAGACAGTGTCCAGTAATGACACCAATTAAGGAGCTTATATGCGCTCTGCTTAGAGATATCAGGCATCTAGATCTCTTTAAGTCCAAATTTGGCCAGATGTTTTTCGTTGCCTGACAGGTGGTTATGTTATTCCACCTGATGTTAGTTCTCTTAATAGCATCTTGTTGTAGCAAAAGCTTACATGTAGCGATTGGTATACCAACATTAGCCATTTGTGGTTTAATGGGTAATGTTGTACCATGTTTGGCGAGTTCGTCGGCTTTGCAGTTTCCTGGAATGTCTCTATGGCCCGGCACCCAGTGAAGGTGAATGTTAAACTGTTGTGCCATCTCCATTAGAGACGATCGACAGTTTTGGACCGTAATCGAGTTTGTAGAGACAGAGTCCAGGGACTTTATAGCTGCCTGACTATCTGAGAAAATCCGGATATCAGATGTGGATACCACGTTTTCTCTGAGCCAGGACAGGACCTCCTTAATCGCCAAAAGTTCTGCCTGAAACACGCTACAATGATTTGGAAGGCTGAATGAGAGACTTAGTTTTAGTCGTTCGGAGTACACACCTCCACCAACCCCATCACTAGTTTTCGATCCATCTGTATAGAAGTGAATTGCCTCGTCTTCCAGGAATGTATTATTTTCCCAGAAGGATCGGGAAGGGATAGAAGTTTGAAACTTCCTATCGAACTGTAGTTGAGGAACGGTGTAGTCTGTGTGCTTTGGAATTGATTCTAAATAATTAAGAATAACAGAGTGGCCAATGTTATTGTTAGTCCACTGTGAAGAGGCATTCAGGCGAATAGCAGAACTAGCAGCTATTTGTTTGCTGATTATATCCAGAGGTGTCAGATAGAGTAGGGTGTCTAGTGCCGCAGATGGGGTCGTACGAAGTGATCCGCTTATACTTAGGCATGCTGAGCGTTGCACTTTACTAAGCTTATCGCAGTTCATTTTTACGTCTAAGGCAGTCCACCATACTGACACACCATAAAGAAGAATCGGTCTGATTACCGATGTGTATAGCCAGTGAGTGATTCTGGGTTGCAGACCCCATTTGCTACCAATGGCTTTCTTGCAGGTGAAAAGAGCTACCGTAGATTTTCTTATTCTTTCGTGTATGTTGCTCTTCCAATTCAGTTTTCTGTCTAAGATAAGACCCAGATATTTAGTTTCCTCTGAAAACTTTAATTGGACACCGTTTATAGAAGGAGGGTCGATGTGCGGAATTTTATATTTCCTAGTGAATAGGACCAAATCGGTTTTGTGTGGGTTAACGCCTAAGCCACACCGATTCGAAGTGATAGCTTATTTAGAGCGTTTTGTAAGAGTTATTTTAAGGTATTTAGATGCTTCCCTGAAACAGCTATAGCAACTTCATTAGCATAGGCTATCACTCTGAAGCCTTCTCTATCCAGAAGGGTAAGAATTTCGTTATCTACCAGATTCCACCACCTTGCGGCGGCGTACCTCTGCTAACAGATTGTCTTGCGGAAAAGCCGCCAAGTTCTGAGTTAATTATTCTGCTTTTCAGCATTAAATGAATTAACTCACCAATCGAACTCTCCACATTTAGAGTTGACAGTGCAGATGTGATTGCAGATGTGTCCACGTTGTTAAGAGCGTTTTCAATGTCAAGGAATGCAACCACCATGGTATACTCTTTATGATGGAGGGAGTATTCGATAGTGCGTACTAAAGTGTGTAGCGCCGTTTCAACCGATTTTCCCTTACAGTAGGCATGTTGAGACTTAGACATGAGTCTTGTATCAATGTTTGCCCTGAGGTGTATATCTATCAATCTTTCTAATGTTTTAAGAAGGAACGATGATAGACTTATGGGTCTGAGATCTTTAGGGTTAACTTGCGAGCATTTTCCCGCCTTGGGTATGAAAACAACTTTCACTTCTCTCCATACTGAGGGAATATGGACCAGATGCAGGCAGCTATTGAACAATACCTCAAGGATTGGTGTTATTATATCTGAGGCTTCTTGGAGTTCAGCTGGAATAATGCCGTCTGGTCCTGCCGATTTGTACGTTCAGTGTTGATGCCATCGCGTTATCCTTGTGATTAGACCTTGTGGAAATGATGTAGTAGTAATTGAGTGCAACTGATAGTTACAGGTTACATTTTGAGAGCTACCAGGAAAGTGAGTGTCTAGTAGCAAGTTAAGAGATTCTTCACTTGAGGCTGTCCAGGAGCTGGGCATTACTGGATTTGTTAAAAGAATTTTTCCGTAGCCTAGAGGCATCAGAGGTTTCTTCTATTCTGTCACAAAAGGATCGCCAGGACGACGGTTTAGATCTTCTTAGCTCCATTTTGTATTTGTTTAGGGAACTTTTTTATGAGTCCCAGTCAGAAACCTGTCTTGTATATTTAGCTCTGTTAAAGAGTTTTCTACACTCTTTCCTGAGCGAACCGAGACCCGAGGTTCACCAATGTGGTTTCTTTTGGATGTGAACTGCCACGGCAAAATATGATGAGCACATTAAACTCTGACTTAAACAGCATAGTACAATGGGGAATACAAAATCGTGTAGAGTTTAATGGTTCGAAATATACGAATATACCTCCCCTGCCACTGTCCATGAGTGGCACTTGCATCAATGAGACCGAATATCTCGACATTCTCGGTATGTGCATTACTCACCACCTTTTATGGAATGTCGATGTCGCCAAAAATGTCGCAGAATGTTTTGGTTTCTTAAGGCGATGCAAGAAATTTGTTTCCCCTTCTGACCTGGCTATCATCTACAAAACGTACATATGTACGTCCTAAGCTTGAGTATAGCTAACTGTCATGTGCTCCAGTGACATACTTAAGTCTTCTGGGCAGTATCCAGAAAAGAGCATTCAAGATGATTGGTGATCATACCATCGTTGAGTCATTTACATTTACCGGTACTTCAACGGTATATGCTCTTGTGAAAAAACCAGTTGCATTCCTCCCCTTAAGATATTACCACCGCCTCCAGAATGCCATCAGTTCACCCTTGAGCCGAACTTCGGACGTACTGTCATGTACAGAGAATCGTTCTTTAGCCGTACTACCTGAATGTGGAACTCGCTTCCACACTCTGTTTTCCCCAGCCATTGCAATATTCAAGAATTCAAAGCCAATAATGTTCACCGACATTTACTATTACATCCTCTTTCTCTGGGCATATAAAGGGTAATGAAAAAAGCCCTTGAGTGCGCGTTGAGTATAAAATAAAAAATTACCGGGCTTTCAGGAATGAACATCACCCTCAAGCCCAATTTCTGTCGTATTGTCTAGTTTAGAAACTCGTTTTTTAGCCGTACTACACGAATCTGGAACTGTCATTGCACTATTCAGGAATTCAAGACCAATTAAATCCTCTTCGTCTATCCCATTTTTCCTAATCCTCGCATTGTGCTTTGATCGAATGCAAAAACCATGATGTTGGATTTTCTTTTATTTCGATGAATAAACAGTTTATCAAAATTAAATAAGTGTTTCTCTCTATTTGATGATGAATGTCCTTAATTCCATAAATCCATTTCATGCGTCTTGACTGCTTATCACCAATTCTGCTGACCCCACTTTGGACTTTGGACCATAATTCTGATAGAACGAAAGCGAATGTTATTTGTCATCAAGTCTTCGAAACAGCTTTTTTCGGTTAATCTCTACATTAGCAGATCAAAATAAATTGCAGGACCCAACTGTTTTCAGCTATCCAGCCTTCAAACGATTCATCATCAATATCTCAAGTCTCAAGTTCAAATGTGCATTACAGATGCGCCTTACTACTACGTTTCTCCATTGTTAAAGGGAGATAAAGAAATGGAAAAACGTAAACAAAGGCTTACTACGAACAAACATATCAATTCAAAACAAAAGCTCAGACAAGTAGGAAGGTATCTTTAAGAATCAAGTTTATACCGAGATCGAGTCAAGCGATAAACAAAAGATTACTCCCCAATCGATAAAAAAAAGAAAGTCCAACAAACTAACCCATCAGATGCGCATGGGCGTAGTTATAGATTTTTTTATGGGGTGCATGTGCATTGCTTTCAGTTCATTTGACCTCAGGAAGCTTCTAAAATAGAGCTGGAACTCATTAAGATCTCTCAAGTTCTGGCTTCCAATATTTTCGAAAAGTTTCTAGAGTATCAATGAATTCACCAATCCAACCGACGTTCATTTGACCCTATATGAACACTAAACTTTGTCAAAGTTAAAATCAACTTTTTTTAGAAATTTCCTGACAAAAACTTATCGATAGTTCGAAAAAGCGATAATTCCAATTCCATTGAACAAAAATCCGACCTATACAAACACCCGCGCACACAAACACGACCAGCATCAAGATCAAATTGACCAACTCCGTTATCTTTGCAAGCCCGCAAGTTTATTCAAATGAGCAAACATAACCTACAAACGAAGAAACATCATCTCAACAACCCACCAGCAGCCGCCCGCCAACCAGACTTTAAGTGTAAACAAAATCGATTGCGATATTTCGACAAGCTTTCCCATACACACGCTATAAAACTGATAATTCGTTGATCTTAACTCTCTCTGCTTCTCTTTTAATCCGTACTCACTGCTCTCTGTCTGAACAAATAAACAACAATACAATTATTAACAAATCAAAATTGATAACAACTTTACTGGCGCTGCTGTTGCTGCTGCTGCTGGCATGGCACATAGGCTTTTCTAGTATCTCTAAAAAGTATCATTCTACAAGTACACAACACACACACGATCGACCGAAAAAAACGAGGTCTCTGCATTCTATCCCGAGACCAAGACAGTCAGTAACAGCTTGGACCCTGGTTCGAATTGACGGGATTACAAAATCGAAAAAACAGCAGCAGGAAAAACGAATTAACTTGATTATCAAAACACAATAAACCACCTTGTTGCTCCTCGAATCGAATTCGGGAAAACAAAAGGCTGCGAGTGAGAAAAAAAAGTGATCGCGTTGCACTGAAAACAAACGATCGCATCTGTCGAACGCGCACGGACAAAGAGTCTTGCACATAAATTGATCTTGGAAGACTTGACTCTCGGTTCGCTGCTCTTTGTGGTGACCATGTAATCATTGTGTTTACTGTTTACATTTTCCCGTCTTCTATGATAAAACCTGATTGCATACAAATTGATCTGAGTGTTAAAGTGTATCTTGTATCTTTAAGATCCCCAGTGATTCTTATTTGTGTGTATCTTTTGTGGTGGTAGATCGACTTTGTTGCAGTTCATAAACAAAAACAAATTTTCTTTGTTTTGAAATTGTATTTTTTTTTTTTTTGAGAACAGGAAACTCAAATCTAAGTCAAGGTGGGTTGTGTTTATGCCTCAGTGAGTTAAGTTGAAGAAGTGAGGGTGATCTTGCAATTTGCCTGTCAGAAAAAGTCAAACAAAGTATCTATTACAAAAAGTAACGAAAACATGTCAAAGAAAGAGGAATCACCTCCAACATATGAAGAATGTGAAACTGCATCGTCAACAACATCATCTAGAAAGCCAGAATCTGCCACAACAATCGAATGCGGAGCTGTGATCATGGACAATGTACAAAAGGAACCTCAGAAGTTCATGGAACCCGTTTACAAGTTTGTCGGAATAAAGAAACAGCCATCCAATAAAGAAGTTGGTACTTTGATATGTAAGTAGAAAAGAAAATGAGAACATGCTAGCATCAGGTACCTCTCGTTTTTAGATCTCTGGGTGCTATTATCAATTTTTTAGGGGTTATGAGTGTTTATTTTTTTTATACAACATATTGATCTTTTAATTAATCGAAGAGAGTTCAGTGTTGGGGGAGATAAGGGTTTATTTTTGAATCAACATCTTGGGATGGCTGCAAATAAATATTTTACGCGTTTAACATTTAATCTAGCTGAGGCAATGTATTTCAAAGTTGAAGGTTGATTGATTTACTTTTGTGTGATTTATAAGACAGGAAAATATTTTGTCTGTATTCGCGTCGTTTCAATTTTATTTTAAAACAAAAAAACGATGCAGTCACCGCGGCGGGGTAAGTTCAACTGACTATTTCAAATCAATGTGAATTATCGGAAGCCTGCTTTAATAAAAATAATACCGCGAAGAATCGGGCATACTTTCTTCCGACCATATAATATCATATCCTGCTGTTTTCAACAGTTAGGAAGGTTTAAGAGGTAAGTTCTGTTGTTACAAAGCCAACCCTACTGAGGAATTTCGGAAAAAATTTAAACAAGCCAAGAAGGCATGCAATGTCCATAATCAACGGTCCAGATTTTTGCATGACCAAAAATTAGGACAAAAAATACTGCAATGACCCAAACGCAGTAAGCATTTTTAGTCATTTTATCTTCTTTCTCGGTCCTTACCTCGTTGACAATCATATGACACTCCAGTCGTAAGCACTCTCGCAAAAAGTTAACCTTTTGCTAGTTCGATAGGAAGTCCGCCTCCAATCCTACACTGCCTATGAGTGTCATGCTTGACCCCCATTCTTGAGCGCGTCAATGATATTATGGGACAAATATTTTTTCGTACTCGTGCTCTTGTGAGAGTGCTTAAAAATCTCAGCATACACTCATCTGCAAAATTTTTGCTTAAGCTTTTCCATCTATCTAGGTACTTTTCCTCTGGGTTAGCTTGTAGTAGTTGGAAAACAACATTTGTCCAGCCTTCCCATTACCCAAAAATAAGCGAATCCTACTCTGCCTCCAATTATAGACCGATTGTACTAACGTCCTAGTATTACCTAAACGTTGATAAGCTATATCAGCTCAAGAAATATCTCAAAGAACGAAAACTTCCGAACGGTAGTACGGCTTTCGCAGCAACAGGTTCACTAGTGATCTGATGGTTTATCTAACCGAACGGTGGAAAAGGTCATTACATCGGCACCAAGCTCTTTTATCGAAAATGCGTGCTTTTGGCATCGATGAATTCGTCCTTCGTTTGATTGGAAACTTTCTTTCGAACCGTTCCTACAAGTTATATTAGACGGGTCAAAGTCTGAAACCCAAAACATACAAACATAAATGCTGGTGTGCCCCAGGGCTCTGTGTTATCCCCTTCCTCTTTTTTATTAATGATCTCTTATCTGGAACTTCTAGTACAATACATGGTTTCGCTGACGGTAGTATCCTCAGCTTTTCATATTCGTTCCTAGACTCACATCCCTCGTCTTCGGATGTAGAATTGCAACAGCGAAATATGATAAGCTCATTAAACTCTGATATGAACAGCATTGTACCATGGGGAGTTAAAACCGCACTTTGAACAATCAAAACTGTCTTGTATAGTTGAAACGAGACAAACTTCGGACGCACTGTCATGTACAGAGAATCGTTTTTTAGCTGTACTACGCGAATGTCATCCCTGGTAATTGTAGTGTTCTGGAATTCAAGACCAATGTTAACCGAAACCTACCCTCTCCATCTATCCCATTTTCCCTAATGCTAGCAGTAGGTACGCTTTGGCAAATAAAAGGAAATACAAGTCTCTTAAGTTGGGTGCTTATTATAAAACAAAAAAATCGTGGTTCGAGTCAAAAGTCAAAGTTGGCTCCTTAGAATGTTCGGATATTTCTGTATGCAAGAAATGTAGAGCGTCGGTCGTCGATAGAAATGTTGGTCAATTTGGCCTATTTACTCATATCGTATTCGTAAAACCCCATGCCCGAAGCAAACTCGATCAGCTAATGAAAAACATTATTGCATCTGTTTTGGAATATCTAACCCATCTTTAACTGTGAGATAAACCTTTTTCTTTCTTTTTGAAATACGAAACGCTTCCCTCTAGGATTGTTCAACGTTTAGGTAAAGGTAGATTGTAGAAGATCGTAAACAGAGATTGATTTAAAACGCTTATGTTGTTCAGTAAAGTCTTCCTTTCAAGCACGAGTTATAATAATACATAGCCAAAACTGAAACGAGGTAAAAAGGCTTATTTTTAAACTTACTTCCTTATTCTTCGAATTGATATCACAAATAAATATGCAAATTTGTTAAATAAAAAAACCCAAATTCGGATACACGAGATACCAACAGAATCATCTTCGTGTCACCTCACCATCACACCACGTTGACCATTGACGTTTATACTGACTTATCGTTTCATATCACTTCCATTTGGTTGACCTGATGTCCAGCACACGTCGCTTAACCCATCAATTTAAGCTTATAAGCAAATATAAATTCTTATCTGTTTAGCATTATCTCAGCTTATCGCGAAAAGTTTCTAGATTCATACGTTTTCAGATTCGAAAAAAAAATGATTTTTTTCAGGAAGCAACAAAGTCAATCAAATGTCAATTAATTTGCACTTTCAACTGATTACTCCTGAGTGGAAATAATCATCAAAAAGATTACAAATTTCAACATTTAATATTTCAATAAACATGCGCTCATTTAAATGTGGCTAATGTGGCGTCTTATGTTTCTTTTTGAATGACAGTCGAATCTACTCATAAGGTCAATAGCATGAATATTATATGGCTCAGCATCCCTTAACAAGCTTAGAATCGAATCTAAAGTTAATAGGTCTCCTCGTGTGGGCTCTTGAAAGGGGGGTCTATAACCCTAAGAAGAATTTTGCTTGCATAGTCAAATAAAAAGGTGGCTGATGTTTGTTATCATTTGTTTATTTGTTGCTTATTGTACTGTTTTCGTATCGAGTATGGACAAGCCGCGATTACCCTTATCGTCTTTGCGAACTCAATAGACCTTAAAATTAAAAGAAGAACAAAATAAAAGCCTCATGGAAAATTATTTCCAACTGAAGTTTTTTTTTCTTGCTTTTACTTATGGACTTCGTTTTGGAATTAATTGAAAAATTGCTTGCGATTAAATAGAATTAGTCAAATGCTGAATTTTAAGTGGGAGAGATTAAGATTTTGGCTATAAATGGTGGTTCGGATTTTTTTTGTTTTTGTTTGTATGGGGTAATTTAATCTTGGGGTTTTTGAAGAGGTTGACTTAACGCTATCTCCTTTTACAAAAATAGACTGTCATATGTACAAGGTGTTTCAAAAGCTTTAATATCTTTTTAAATTAATTAAATCACTTTCGAGATAAATCACAAATAAACGAATTACGTTTTAGTACCCATAAATTACAAAAAAAAAATGCAAAGTGACTTTCGTTTTCACTTCCCTTTGTACTTAAATGTTAAAGAACAATGAATTCCGAGATGAAAACAAGAGTAGGTACACTCATAGTTTGTTATTGTTGGTGACGTTATTCGTCGGTATCTTAAATCATAAAATTTATTTCTTATGAACTTTTATGTGAACAAATAAAATATCTAGACAGTCAGACTTCAGCCGATGCAAACCAGAATCAAGAAACAGTCTTTCTCTAATGAATTTAAAAAGAAGAAGAAGAAAAAATTGTTATACAAAACTGCGGGTCAAAGCGCCGCGATAGGAAGTTTCGTTCCAGAAAAGTTGAAATTAAAAGCATTACGTGGAAACGTGACATGGTCAGAATCAGAATGATGTTTTTTGTGATTTATCTTGTGAAGTCATGATTCTTGTCTGTGGTATTTTTGAGTTGAAAAATAATTGGGGTCAAGATTAAATATTTGAAGAATGGTTGAACATAATATTATAATCTATGTATAGGTACATCTTTCTTGGTGAAGAAAGGAGATAGTGTTAAGCTTACCAAGGAATCAGTTTGCTTCGATCTTCGTTTGATTCTAATGTATAGATTTCAAATCCATAGCAAATCTATCTTGAGTCAATCATTACCCCAAGATCTTTTCTATTAGTGAATTGTGCTAACTCTGTTACTTAACGATAGCACTACCCCCTTCAAAAGCTAAGCCAGAATCAACGGCTTTCAACAGCTTGGTAACCGGTTTTGAAAAGGGCTTCCCTTCGGTATCAACTTAGCTTTCCCGGTTTTTCAACGGTTTGATAACCGGTTCTCAACAAGGCTTCCCTTCATTGTCAACGGAGCTTTTTCCAGCTTTCAACGTTTTGGTTAACGGTTCTCAAAACAGTTCTCGACGGCTTTGAACCATTTAAAACCTCCGGATTTCAACACAAGTTACCCGGTGTTTCAACAATGTTTCCCTTGGGTTATCAACGGAGCTTCCTCCGGCTTTCAACGGTACTTCGATCGGTTCTCAAGAAGGTTTCCTTCATCATCAACAGCTTTGAACCGGTTTATCAACGGAATGTCCTCCAGCTTTCAACGGCGACTATCCGATGTTTCAACCAAATTTCCCAGGGTCCTTCAACGGTCCTTCGACCGGTTCTCAACAAGGCTTCCCTTGGGCAATCAACGGCTTTGAACCGGTTTATTTACGGAGTGCCCTCTGGCTTTCTACGGCGATTAACGCGATGTTTCAACAGACAGGACCGGAGTATACTTTGACCGAATGATTGCTTTCCGTATTTTAGGAAGTATGGAGTGTTAACACTTTTCAATCTCATGTTGTCGTCTACGGTTGACTTGCAAATTTTCTACGAAAACTGGTTGTGAACTTTATTTATTGAGTTTAAGAAGTTCATACAACAACTTTTTCTCATTAGTTATGTGTTTTTAGTCGATTCGAATTATATTTTGTTGGTTTTTCAAAAAAACGTAACTCTTTATAAGGTTCGCTATTGCAACTTTAGGAAATATAAGTACATATTTCAGAGAAACTTAACTTTCTCTGACTATAAGTGTCGTTATCATTTCACTTGATCTGCAGAAGTCCCAATACTGTACACATTGATAAGCAAATTTTCGTTTTAAACTTTAGGGTACTTCACATTTAATTGGGAACTTATCTCGATTGTGAATCCCTAATTTTGTGTCAGCATTTCATTCATAAGCAATCGATATAAAAGCACTCTTGCGTCTATGATCAAAACTCAGTATTGCACAGGCTTTGAGTAAGAATTTTCAAAATGAAACTTTATTTCTTGATTTTCTTGGTACTGGGAACACTCTCTGCAATTTCTACTGCTTCCTTCGTTAACCAGGAGCTGCAATCACCAACCTTCGCCAACAGAAATGATGTCCAAATTCCCAAATCTGTCATTATAACTCGACAAAAACGTTCCCGATGCAATTTTCGCAAGTGCTTTCAACCTTCGTTGCAATATTTGCAGTTGTGAAGCACATTGCCTTTTAAGGAATAAGAAAGGATATTGTAATTCCCACAACTTATGTGCTTGCAAATAAAATTTGTAACTATACTATGTCGATTTAAAACCATATTTTTGCACATTAAATAAATATTGTAAACAACATTTTTATCGCTTTCAAGTTGTTTTCTTGACTTCGTCAGACAACAAAATTGAACTTTGGGCTTACATCTTGAATACAATGCAACCTCAGAAGAAAACAAAAACACAAACGATGACTGTTGGGTGTTATCAAGCAACAAAACAAAAATGTGAAATTGTATTGTTATCGTCAGTTTTGCTTTTGAACGAACAAAACAACAACAACAATTGGAGTTGATCAATATGTTTACGATCGTTTTTCTTTTGTTGTGTTCTATTTTAGAGTTTCGTATTTAAATTCTGTTTTTTTTTTACGAATAAGTTCTGGAATGTACAATACTTCAAGGTTGTTTATTTTTAGATTTTAAAGCCACTTCATAATGTCTTATGTAAATAGTCAAACAAAGGTTTTCAGATTTGAAAACGATCTAAAGTTGATTTTGATCGAAAGTGCCAAAAGCATTGTCAAAGTCTGGTTACGGAAAAGTGGCTTAGAACAGAATAAGATATGTATCCCGATATGGAGAGTTAAATGTTGACGCAAGTTGTACAGAAATTTTAAATTTTATTTTTAGAGCCCAGAATTCAGTACTTTTTTGTGTGTATAGATCAGTCAGAACGTTTCTTCACCCCCAATTTTATGCAGAGAATTTCTTAAACTTAATTTTTGTAAATTTACTATTAAATTTAAGGAAATATTTCAAATATTACATTCGAAAACCGGAACGAATTAACGAACTAGACAAAATTGAACGAACAATTATTTTGATTCGTTTTCCATGATTCTCATCGTTTCGAGTCTTTCTCTTGATTCTCATGGAAAACTTTGCAATAATTTAAGTTATTCGAAATGTTTTGTTTGAATCATAATACATCATTAGTTTTAATTTAATATGACAAGTTTTGCATTTATTTTGATTTGAACATTCTTTTCTTGCAGTACTGGGTACCATGCTTCTTCTGTTTATGATCAGTGTGACGGGATTCTTTGTGATGTGGTTCACACAATACTACGATAATTCCTACATTTCTGTAAGTTTTGATCAGTTTTCCAAACAAATTTGAAGCAATTCTAAATATTTACTTTTTTTCAGAAACTAATTTTAGCCAATAACTCGGCCGCCGCCAGTTACTGGGTCAATCCACCAGTCGATACATACCTCAAAGTTCACATCTTCAACTACACCAACATCGACCGTTATCTTTCCGGGTTAGATGAGAAGATTAAAGTTGAAGACTTAGGCCCTTATACTTATCAAGAGCACTCAACCAAAACAAATGTTAAATTTAATGCAAACAACACAGTTACTTACAATGTAAGCCAAAATGCACACAAGAAATGTCTTCAGAATTATCAGTGCTTATTTTTTAAAGGATCACCATTCATACATATTCCTGCCAGAAAAGTCAGTCGGTGATAGGTTCCAGAATGTTGTCGTGCCCAATGTGCCGCTTCTGTCGGCTTCGGTTTCCGTCGATGAAATGTCGTTCTTCAAAAAAATGGCTGCTTCGACTGCCATTAATGCTCTCGACTTGGACGCTTTCCTCAAAGTTCCAATCGATGATTTCATATGGGGCTACTCGGATAAGTTGATAAATGTCTTGAGAAATTTCATGCCAGATCTGCGACCGAAGTTTGGAATGCTCATGAATGTAAGAATTTGTTTTTTAATAGTTTGAATTGTAGTGGTATTGATTCCATTCTTCACAGCGCAATGGGACCAGTCCAGACACCCTCCAAATCCATACTGGAGTCGATGATGTCCAAAAGCTTGGAATTATCAGTCAATTTAATGGCCAGGATCAGCTTAACTTCTGGCAAGATGACGAATGCAACCGCATTGACGGTTCTGATGGATCTCAATTTCCCCCATTCCTCATGGAACAACGCCAACCCCTGCATGTCTTCACGCAAGCTCTCTGTCGGAAGCTTCCGCTGCAATTCGAAGAGGAGGTTACAATTTTGAAGGAAATCGATGTCTGGAGATATCGCACTCCAATGAATGTCTTCGCAAATCCAGATGAAAATCCTGAAAACGCCTGCTATTGTGACTCAAGTTCAGTCAAGTGTCTACCAAGTGGAATCTTTAATGGAACTCAGTGCTACCAAGCACCAATTTACCCGTCCTTCCCACATTTCTTCTCAGGAGATCCGGTTTTGTTTGAGGAATTTGAGGGTATCAAACCGGATGCCGAGAAACATCGAACTTTTGCTGACATTCATCCAAGGTTGGCGTTCCCGGTCGATGGAGCATCGAGGATTCAAATCAACATTCGTGCTCATAAGGGACAGCTTCTTGGAAGTAAGTTTAAATTTAAATCAATTGTTTGAACTTTTGTAAGTTGTTTTTTTCTTATCTTTTTTAAGGCAAACTCAAGAAAATGCCCGATGGTCTCATGCTTCCAGTCCTCTGGATTGAAATCACATCGGGTGATTTGAGCGAGGAGCTAAGAACGCTGCTCTATCACAGTACCTACAGTGCAAATGTCATTCAGGTTATTTTGAAATATGGAACTTTGCTGACTTGTGTGACATCGTTCGCTCTCATTGTCCTCGCGTTCTATTACCTAGGAAGGAATCGAGAGGACAAACTTAAAGCAGATACTCGAGATTCCAGAGATCCTGATGACAAGGAATTGGAAGAATTAAACAAGGAATAAGTCCCCGAAAAAAAAATAAAAACATTTTACTTAAGTTTACAAGAAAGTTCGTTGGATTAATCAACGTTTTCGTTGTTATTAAGAATAAATTCTGCCATTACCTACCAAAATTACCAATTTTTAAGGGACATTTATAAACAAACAAAATAAATAATTACAACAAGTCTGATTACAAACAAAAATACAAAAGACATCTTAACGCATTTAATCAGTCAAACTCTAGGACGTAAGGACCCCTGAATCTTTTACTTGACTTAACAATTTTGCATTTTAATTAAATGTTATAACTTTTAGGTGAAATATACATTATAGTTTATTTTTTATAAATTTTTTTTTACTATGTATTTAGTTTAAAAATTCGTAGGTGTAAATAGAAAGAATAATGAATTTTGTTAATAATTATTTTAAAATTAAGATTAAACTTACAGATTTGTTGAATCAAAATTTAAAAAAAATAAATCAACAAACGTAAATAATGTTACCTGTGAGATTAGATAGTTTCGCTTTTTTAGAATAACCAATTTTGTATGGATTCGTTAGAAAAGAGAAATGATGAATATTGTACATAAATAATATCACTTTATGTTTTTAAAATAATAACAAATTAAAATCCTGGATACAGATGTATACCGATAAATTAATAAAACAAAATCAAATACTTGTTTTTATTTAAAATTTGCAAGGAGGAAAAGCGATTTTTTCAACGAAAATTAAAAAAAAAAATCATCGAAATCAATTCTGTTTCCCACTGGTTTTGGTTTTTTTTTTTTTTTCTCGAAAACTACAAGACATTTTTCCTTAACATAAGCAACAGAGGTATTTGAAAAAAACACAACGTAGTACTTAATTACATAAAATTTTGAAAAAAAAATTATTTGAGTAAAAGAAAAAGTAATTTGTTCAAGATGTTGAGTTTGAACAGTTTGAATTTTTCCATTCTATTCCTTAAAATAGTTTTATTTAAATGCAAAATGAAAGAAGTATGTTTTGACTTACAAAAAAGTTATAGCACAGCATAGTAATTTGTTTAGAAAATTGTCTTTAGAAGCTTAATGAGGACAGCGGGGAACAGACCCCTTTCAAATAACTTTTTTCTTTTCTCAATCCAACCTACACGCTCTAGACCTACTCGTGAATAATTGTTTAAGCAAAACAAAAATGTTTTCGTTAAAGAGCTGTTTCTGATGGCTTTCTGTTAAAAAGCACATTTGATTCCATTAATAAGAAAAATGTTAAACACAGATTAAATTCGGCGAGGGTTTAAACTCAGACTTTGGATAAAACTGGCAGATTTTTTTGGTTGGTTGAGGTCTCGTTTACTTTTTTACCAACATTTTATACCTAATTGCAGTAATACTGACAGTAATTACCTTAATTAAGCAAATAAATCCGCCCACTGCCACGTCCACATTTGGTAAATTTTGTTTACTAAAAAACACCTATTCTTTAATTGAAATCGGTTTTTTTTTTCAGCCAGTCAAAGATTTCAAAACTTAGTATTTCTTGTAAAAGGAAATAGTACCATTTTTGTTGGTGTTTAATAAAATATTTTATCTAATATATAAAATTCGTATGTCACAGTTTTAGTGTTTATAGTATATACTCCTCCGAAATGGCTTGACCGATTTTGATGAAATTTCATTGTATATTCAGTAGGTATATGAGAATAGGCTTGTAACTAATTTTTACACCGCTTAGTGTTGAGGGTGGTTCAGTCCAAACAACTTTTTTTTTTTTGAGTACACCCTCTTACCACCGACGACTATGTACCAAAGTTTCCGTGGTAGAACGGAAACAGGGCTGGAATCACGTAACGCGATAAGCGATACTTGATAATCAAAATCAGGATTTTTGCTCTATGTAAGCTGATTATCAAATTGATAGTCAGTTATTTGCGATAATTTCATTTGATACCTATTTAGGTGTCGTTTTCAAATATTTATGTAGTTTTAATAAAAATTCAAATGAATATTAACATTGCATATGCTTATAATATATATTTAAACACTATCTGACAAGTTTGAAGCAAAAATAAAATCAAATAAAAAAATTAAATTTATATTAATTCTGTTCATTTACTCCCTAAAACTCATGAAAACTCCCGTAAACGCTTAAATTCTCACACTTTTCTGTTCTTTTACCCAAGAATTTTGTTAGTACTGTCACTTTTGAAGGAGAAAAATATTTCCCCTATCTCTTCAAATTTTTATATAACTCATTTTTGACGTTCTTCAATTCTTATTCAAAATTTTTGAATTTTGTTTTATTTAAATTCGTCTTGCTTGGAGTTCACGAGTATACTTTTCTAGTTGACAAAGTGGGAAAGAATGTTTTTCATTTCATTTAAAGGAAAATTAAATTATAGAGCACGCCAAATTTGAATCGTGACTTAAGAGTCACGGTGTAATAGTGTTCGACTCAAAGGATTGAAATTTAAAAGAGAATCCGAAAAAGAGTCATGACTCATGAGTCATCGTGTAATAGCAGTCTACGTTTGTGTACTCTTATTAGTGAAAAGTGTAACCCAGACCTAAGAAAAGATTTCAATCCCAGTCTGTATCGGGGTTAAGACAAATTTCAAATGTCAGTACAGAACAAAATAGTTTCGTCAAAGTCAGTGATGCCAAAAAATTAAAGGTTTTTTTTGATCAGCTTACATAGACCAAAGTAAAGTTGATAATCAAAAACGATAAACAAATTTTGATAATCAACTATCGCGTTACATGATTCGGCCCAGGATAGCGGAGAGCAGTGCTGCCTGTAGCGGGTAACGGATTGCGTGTAGTGGGTATAGCGGATTGCGTGTATTGGGTAGCGGGTTGTGTGGTTACGGTGTAACAGGTAGAGTGGTAACGGTATAGCGGGTAACGGGATAGCGGGTAGAAATTGCAGATAGCTGGGTAGCTGGTAAAGAGCAGGGTGGGGGTAGTGGGACAATGAGGTAGTAGTTGGGTAGATGAGTACAAAAGTCTAATGCCCAGTTTCATAAACAAATACTAAAAGCACTTTTAGCATAAATCTAATTAAATTTTATCAGACCCTAAAAACTTTTGAGTTTCACCAACTTAAAATGGGAAATTTCAGGGAAAATGTTGTCAAAATTGACATCCCTATGAAAATTGCGTGAGAATAAATGAAAAAGCGTTATATTCAGTTTGTAAAATATTCAATGACAGTTTAAAAATTTAATGAGCCAAAAATGGGCATTTAGTTTTAAAAGGAGTTTAAAATATTTTTTATTTAAAAAAAACGCTCGGAAGAATCTCATTTTCCGGTTTAACAGCCTGTTAAATGTTTAAAAGTCGGTTATGAAACTGGACATAACTCTTTTATTTGAGGCAGTACGAAGTCTGCCGGGTCAGCTAGTGTTAGTAAAAAAATATTGAAGATAGAAAGTTAGGAAGTTATGGAAAAGTTTTGTATTTAGCTAAAAGAACAATTGGAGGACGTATACCTACCGCCAAAACTGAAGTGAGGTCATTTAGATTTTAAACATTTTAACTATACTTCTAGAGTGCATGCATATTTTTTTTGTTTGAGGCTCAAATTATTTTTAGTATCCTTCTATAGATAAAACGTAAAGATTCTACATTCAGTTTTCGAACGAATGAACATATTTTACAAATTTCTTATCTCAAAATTACAAAATGGAATAAAAAACTACTTTAGCATTTTGTAGTTCGGAAGAATTTGTGTATCCGCCTTTTCATTCAATTGAATGAGTGTTACAAAAGACACAGAAACTATGGACAATTCTTAATAACAACTTAAGGACAAATCTCTTTTTTTAATTATTTATCGTCCTGAAAAGGTTGGAAGAGAAGATAAATTTACAGCGTTTATAAGCAATTAATTAAAATACAAAGTTATAGTTTAAAATTCACGCGAACTACAAATTTGTATTTAATTTTAAAAGAAAAAAAAAGTAATCGACGTGTGGGAAGGGAGGTCAGCAGGAAGTACGATCATTGAACCAAAGTTCGTAGAACGATAAAATTTAATTCGATCGCGATCGAAAAATTCAACCGGGAATTATATTTTTAATTCGATCGCGAATTTTATTTTTCGGTTCTTTGAGAATAAAATTTGTGTTCACGATCGAATTAAATTTTTCGGGAACTGAAAAATTAAATTCGATCACGAATTTATCACAGAAGATCCAAAAAAGATCCATTCACGAACCGATTGTTAAATAAAATACAAACAAATTTCGGTTGTTTTTTGTGTGCATATGTATTTAATTAAAATATACTCAAATTAACATACAAAAGGAAAATTTTATGTTTTTATATTTTTAACAAATCAATTAATTCGCTGTTTAGTTTGACTAATAAGACATTATTAATTGTTTCTTTCGAAAGTTTACTCCTGTTTTTGGTTATTAGTACCGGAATATATTTGTTTGATTTCAATTTGGAAATCTTTCAGGCAGTTCACAACTTCATTTTTCAAAAATTCGGCGGTATGTCTCTTTTTGAGCTGTATCATACCAAGAGTATTTACACACACACTGAAATTGTTTATATATTGGATATTAATTCCTAAAATATTTTTATCCATTCTTGTAGCAACATCTAATTTTACACAAATTAATTTTTTATGTACAGCTTTCGCAATCATTTCTCTTATTTGAAAAGCTGCATCACTTATTTTGTCGACAATATTTCTTGAATTAATATTTGTTTCATACAGTCTTTCGTATGGTTTAACAATTTTTTTAAAAAAAAGTTCATCATCGAAAATTCGAAAGGGGATGTTTTTGACCGTAACAAGTCCAATACAACATTTAATAAATTGACTTTTGTCCATGTCAACGCAAATTGATAATTTTTTTTTTTACGAACTCCAGCACTCGAAATCGCAACACTTCTACTTCCCGACGGTTCTTCATTTACATCATCATTAAAACAAACACCATGAACTTTTGTAAAATGTCTCTTAATATTGCCAGTCACAAGTCCTTTTAATTTCTTTTCACATCTTAAACATGATGCCATATTATTGTCTTGGTCATAAGAAACATAATTATTTACTTCGAAATCTTTTTTTCGTCCCATTTTAAACCACCGAGATCAAACAAAACAATAAACAACCATACACCGCAAAACACATTCAAAGAATATTTATTTCCTTCGATCTTTTCACTTTTCGGATTTTTTCGTATCCTTTTTAATTTCTGTTCGTGAGAGAACAAAATTTGAAGGGAATTTTATTTTTCCGATTTCTCGCGAATGATAAAAAGAGAAAAAAAATTTTCAATTCGTGCCGAGAGAGATCGGATGTTTTCGGATACCGAGAAAAGTATCTGTATGAGAATTTTAGTTTTTTCGGATCGTGAGAAGATATGAAAAAAGTGAGAAGTATCGGTATTTTTCGGATCGCGATCGATATTTTACATTGAACAATCTGTATTTGACTGGTTTGGTTTCACAAATATGCAATCGCTTATAAAGAATTATTTGAATGAAGAATTTTAATGCTTCCTTCTCCATGATTCTCAGCATTTGGTGTCTCATAAGATGTCAATTTTGAAAAAAGGTGTGACCTATGGCCTAATATAGGGCAGTAACAGTAATAGAAAAACCGAAAAAGGTATCCGATTTCGATCTCCTTAGTTCATAACTTTGAGTGACAAAAAGGTAGGATTTGATATGCGTGAAAACACTTTGCAGGATTTCTATCCGGGCTTGCTTTCGATTTCCAGTTTTTCGACCCCAACGCTAATTTTAACCAAAAAGTTGTTAAAATTAATGGTTTACTATTTGTTGCAAATTAAGTTAACGTAACCTTTAGAACACGAAAAGGTATTGAATACAGGTCAATCGTTTTTAAGTTCTCGGTATCTGAACAAACGCGAGTTATATTTTTATTATTTTCAATCTTCATCTCTACCATTAACAGAGTAATACAAAAAAATTCTTTATTTACAATATGATAAGCATTGAAAATCCTCCATTCATCCTTAATTCTTTGCTTTTTTCGATTTTTGTAAATACACATTTTTCAAAAAGGTCCTTTTTTATACTCCATCTATGTAAAATCCAACTTCCAACACAGACTTTCTTTTTTTTTGACTAAAAATAATTTCCACTTTAATTATGTACGTTTGTATGTAACTTCTTATTTTCTAATAAGCACATTTTTGTCTTAAAATTTCCTTTCACCAAATACAATTCAAATTATGTTTTTCTTCTAGTTTCAGTCAAAAATAAGAAAACGTTGCATACAGTTAGGATAATAAAAAATTGCATACAGTTTGGATAATAAAAAACAATGCAAATTTAAATTCACAAGCGGTTGCTATTGCTAGAATGTGAAATTGGATCTTGTATTCTTTACTTTTTGGTTCATTAAAAAGTGTTGATGAATTTTGTCCTTATGTTGTAGGCCCAATTCGAGTTTATCCCACTGGTAAGTTTAAGGAATTTTCCTCAAATTGGTTGCGGTATTTTGACTCCTTGTCAATTATCTTCAAATCAAATAGAAGCAGTGTGTTAATTGTTAATTGATTCCTACGTTGCATCACATATTTTTCATAACTCGACCTTGCCAACGAACTGATATGAAAAAAGGCAATTTAATTTTTATATCGAAAATATATCTCAAAAGTCACGCAAGCTTATAATTTTGGGCATTTCAAATTAAAGGCCTACAACCTTATTAAGTAGCCTTATCCATACAAAAAGATCACAATAATTATGTTCACCTAAATGCTGAAAGGTCAAGTTTGCAATGTCATCAATGTACCTACACAAAAAAACAAAACGAAATCAAACAAGCACAATCAGAGCTTTGAATAACCCATGCGACACACAAAAACTTAATTCTTAATGAAGTTCAATTAAAATTTGTTGCAAAATCTTGCAGTTACTGCTATTTAATGCGAATTGAAAAAAAAAGGAAAATGAAACAAGATAAAAGAGTTGAATTAAGTAGTTCTTACTTTTGATTTCCGTCTAATGATTTGAAAAGAGCTTTTCTTAAAATCAATTTATGCAGATACAGGGTGTTATTTGATTTGTTGTCTGCATATTTTAAGAACAAATTTAGAATTCGCACATTGTTTATGATGTGATTATAAACAAACTTGTTTGAAAACGACTCAAATAATAATAAAACTTTCAAATACGCATTTTTTAAATGCTGAAAAAAGCTTTGTTAAATTTACTAATGTATGCTTGGAATTGATTAACTGAGACACCCCGTAGGTATTCCTATCAAAATGGATTGATAAAGCAGAAAGGAGCTTAAAATTCATAAAAAAAAAAGAATTTATTCGAACGTGGATAAACTACAGACTTTTTTAACTGCTTATACTCTGTATAATAGTATCTTTAATATTTTCAAACATATCGTTTATAATAACTTTTTATAGATACAACTCTGTGTATATGTATGTGCCTCTACCAAAAGGTAGTTTGTATATGGCTTTTTTTTCTGTTTCGCATAGATATTAACGCTCGACACTCTAATCGTCTCGAACCGAATCGAGGCTTGTGCCAGAGTCTTCGTTTGATGCCGGTCGCAGTCTTGATCGCCAATACAATCCGAACGGTTGGTTGATTTCTTTTCTTTTGTCTATACCTTTTTCGAGTCTACTTATTTGGATCGTATAATTTTTGTGTAGCTAGTTCGCAATAAGACAGAAAAGAAAATTTAATAATTCCTTCTGTTTCTGTGAATTCGTTCGTTTTGTCCGTTCGGTTTATTAGTTTTTGTCTGATTTGTATTTCTAGGTTGCAATTGACTTTCCGTTGTACTCTGCCACCCTGTGCGTTCGCATTACTTTCGTGCCGGTTACTTTTCAAATAAATGATATCGTTTCGTCATTATAACGAAGATCAAGAGATTTTTAATTTAATTATATACCCCGAGGGTGAACTTATTTGAAATACCGATCAGATATTTTCGGTTCCAAAAAGCACCAAAAGGTTCGTACTGCCGAAACTATTTTCGTCTTGGCGCAATATCAACCTGTTTCTTTCTTAAATTTTTCGAATTTGAAAGTAGTTCATGTTGTGATTGTTTCTATTTCTTTTTGTACACGGCTTGAGGCCAAAAGTGATAAAAACTAACTGCGATTCATCTTAATTGTTTTGATTTGATCCAATTTTTCGTTAATTTTCTTTTTTTTTCGTTTTCTATTTGTGCGTTCTGTTGTAGGAATTTGAGTGGAATTTTTGGATTTCTAAACAGCAAAAAAAAAAAACTGTGGATTTTTCGAATAAATAATTTATATTCTTTGAGGTAAGTTGAATGAACTTTCTTGATTTTTTCATGATACAAGAAGGAAAAGTAAAAAAGAAAATCAATAATAAAAGAAAAATAAACTTTTAAGCAATAAAAAGATAATGCATTTAGCTTTCTCTTACGAATCATTGTTGGATTGTTGATTGTGCTAATTTAGTTGCATTGAGTTGAGTTGTTTTTTTTTCAGTCTCCAGAATCTTTTTCTTCAATTCTTCTTGTCGTCACAAATTCAGATGTGATCATTTATTATTTGCTTTAAACTTTTATTTTGGGCCTTGAGACGCAAATTTTACTGTTTTCGTGTGACCCTAATGAATTTTTGTTCTTAAAGATATTAAAACTTAATTAAAAAGGCATTTTAGGTTTAACTTGGATTACTTGACAATTAAATAAAATTGTGTTTTTGTTTGTTCTACTCGTTACTCATCGTTTGCGGTTGCAACAACCTATGCCTGGGGTATTGGATGTGTAAAAAATTTTGCAAAAGGTCACAGATGTTAAGTGCAATTGCATGTTAGTAATTTGTTTATTAATGCAAGTAATTACTTTGACGATGTTATTTTATTTGAAAGCTGACAGAAGAAAATTACGAAAAATTTAGAATGATAGGAAAATTGAAGATTTTTTAAGTGACTAAAGATAAATATTGGATGATTATTTTGTATCCAGTTTTGTATGCATTTTACAACAACACTAAACGCATTTTTTGGAATTAGATATAAGAAAAGTGCTTGTTCATTTATTTAAGTGCTCACATCTTTGTTCCTTTGATGCGCTTAGCTTAACTGGGATTATACAAAAATCTAATTATTTTAGTTTGGTTTTTATAAAATCTTTCTGTTTATATATAAGAAAAGATTAAAATAAAAATATTTTGAGTGATGAAAGTCTTCATAAAGACCAGAGTTCCCACTTGAAAAAAGGAACGGAATTAGATTTGGGTGAAAGCGACACTTAGAGAAATATAGAGATATATGTAAACGTTATTTCATCTAACGTTTTTCGGATTTGATAGTTGTTCGGAAAGCAGAAATCAAAAGAAACTATTCTTTGAATAAAACTTTATAACTGAGTTCTGAAAAAAGGTTCGCTTTCAATGGCTGATAGAATAGGTACTTGTAAGCAATCGATTTGAAATGGCGTGGATAATATCTCCGAATAAATTACATTTTAACCTACTACCAAGCCTTCAAAAAACATGAAACTTTTCAATGTACTGGGTTTTCCAATAAGAGGTGTTATTTTGGTAGCTGTCACTTTTGAAGCTGTAATTTTTTGACATTTGACAAGTAGAAACTACGCCATTAATAAAAATGGAACGATACACGCTTCAACAACGCATTGAAATTATTAAAATTCACTATAAAAATGGTGAAAATTTGGCAGAGACGGTTCGTAAAACTAAAACATTTTTGGGTCGTCGTGAAGCACCTTGTCGGACCGCTATACAGAAATTGGTGGACAAATTCGAGCTGTTGGGACAAGTATAGTGATACGAAAAATAATACCCGTGCACGTCGCTCAAGAACAACTGAGAATATTGCTGTTGTAGCCCAAAGTGTTGAAGAAAACCCAGGTCCATTCCTCGTCGTTCTTTGGAATTAGGCATTCCACAAACGTCATTACACCGTATTTTGCATTAAGACTTGGGTCTTGAGGCTTATAAAGTTCAGTTAACACAAGAACTCAAGCCGTCAACAACGTCGTGTCTTTAGGTCCTTGAAATGCTATCAACGTCAACAATGCTACGTCAACAAGCAAAACTGTCGCATCTGGGGCTCGGAAAACCAATGAGTTATTGTTGAAAAGCCTCTCCATCCTCAATGCGTGAACTGTTTGGTGCGGTTTATGGTCCGGCGGGGTCATTGAACCTTACTTTTTCGAAAATGAGGCTGGAGCAACAGTTACGTCAATGGATTGCGCTATCGAGAGATAAATGATTTTTTTATGGCCGGAATTGGATGGTATTGATCTGGACAACGTTTACTTTCAACAAGACAAGCAATGAAACCATCGATCTTTTACGGGAAAAGTTTCCGGACCGTGTTATCTCTCGAAGAGGTGATCACAATTGGCCACCGAGATCTAGTGATTTAACACCTTGCGACTTCTTCCTTTGGGGCCACGTGAAATATAAGGTCTACGTCAACAGCCCAGAGTCGATTCAAGACCTCAAAGATGGAATTCGTGAGGATATAGGGCAGCCACTTTGCGATTTGGTTATGGAAAATTTCGTTTAAAGGATAAGGTCCTGTAAGCATGGTCGTGGCGGCCATTTGGCTGATGTTGTGTTTCATTATTAACGGCATACCTTCTTCTTCATAATGAAATAAACATTCGATCATCTTTCTCAAAAAATACCATTTTTCTTTGAATATCAAAATAACACCTCTTATTGGAAAACCCATTATATCTAGAGTTCGACCAGACCTTTCTTTTGATGCATCATTCAATCCTTTCAATTGTACTACAATAACCAAATGTCAAAGACTTACTGGGAAAGATCTAGTGATTTGAAATCGCGGGAATTTTTCTGAAGGCAGAAATCGAAAGAAATTATTTTTTTGATTAAAAAATCGGTTCTGAGACCTGTAAGCATAAGCCCGTGAAAGACGTCTGGGGCGGTTAAATGAGGCAATCTTACTTGTTACTTACCATTCCAAATCGCCAAAACTTGGATAACAGGAAACGCTGTCTTTAATGCGGATCGCGCTATGTGTGATATAGTGAATCAGCTAGTTCATACAAAATTATGATCAAGCCCTGCTCCTACAATTCTAGCAGAAAGGAGTCAGAACACAGAAGTCACAATTACTATATTGCCAATGGCATCCTCAAAATATACGGCTGCATATCGAGTTAAACTCGGTACGGTGAGAAACCAATTTTCATCTTAATCGGTTCAGTGGTGTTCTTGAACAAACAGATGGACTGTCAAATACAAAGAACTCGTGTTCCTATTTGTTATTAATTCATCTTTAAAAGTGTAGTCAGAAAACGAATGATTTTGTTTGTATGATTCTTTGATCCGATTTCCAGTTTTTTTTTATTGATGATTTTGTTCAAATACAAAGAAAAATTTACCATACAGTAGGTATGGTGAGGTATTTGGTGAGCCTTAAGATAAAATAATAGAAAATTAAAGAACAAACAATGTCTGTCCAAAAAGTCATCCGAGTTCAAACTGTTTAACTGACTTATTTCCCTTTTCACATTTATTAATTCAATGTCAATGCCACGAAAAATTTCGTCCAAACAAGACATTCAATTCTCAAACGAATTGAAATTATTTCAATCAACGATTGTCAATACTCTTGTTAATATAAATTTAAGAAAAATAAATCGTCACTCCAAAAAATTCACAACGAGTGTTTCAAAGGTCAAACATTCTCATTTGATACGATTGGTCTTATATAAACTTAGCTTCTCAAGACTAGGAAAAGAATCTTTAAAATTCTTGAATGTATAAATAACTTAAAACAAAATGTTAATATTTCAAACAATTAAATTTGTTCAGCAAGAAAACTAGTAAATGTGGTTTAGAATATATTAATTTAAAGCCACCTCAGCTTTTAATTGGACTTGAATTGTCAATTAACCTTCTACATCCTTAAGTGATTAATTTTTAGGTAATCGATTAATTGTCATGATTCATTTAGTTTTCCTATAAACAATTGATTTTGCATCAAATCAAAAATAGTTTATTAATAGCCTCAAACCCTCTAACTAGGGCCCAGCAAAAAAGTTATTAAATTCGATCACGTAGATAAATGTTGGTTATTCTTCTTCTTCTATAAAAATGAACATTATAGATTTTCCTTCTTATTACAAATTCTGCTAACGCATATTAAAATACCGCAATAAGAGGATCCAAAAGTGGTGAATACCCAAGACATGTTATAAAGGGGCGCCACAGATTGCATGACTAAGAATAGTTTTAAGATAAAATCTTATTAAACAAATGTTTTACTAAAACAGAGTTTAAGTTCCTTTGTGGTGATTTCATTGAATTGAAAAACACAATAAGGTCAAAAACCACTGGCTTATGCGGCATTGAATAATAAGGTGCAATTATTCCAACAAAATACGTGTTATTAATAACAATGTTTCTTTTTTTTGAATTTTAGTGAGTATTATTTGTTATTTGTCTGAGCGGGCGGTGCGTTGGAGTTTCCAATTGAGGAGGGCTACGGTTTGCCCTCAACTTTGAAGTTTATTATGGCCACTACTTGCGAAAGACATAGACGGTAGATAAATTTTATTTAAATGGTTATTATCGTAATAAATTAAAAACACAATTTTTGAAGTCGATTGAACTTGGGAGGTTAATTACACTTTGGTATGCATAATGATTATGCTAAGATTTGCTATGAATTCATTAGATTTGCATTTTATAAAAAAAAAAAACAGACTGTTTCTTCTAAGCGAAAAAAACACCCTGTTGGAGCATTAGCGATTTGCATGAACTTCAATTTCATTTTTTTTTAACTAATCAAAAAATGACGTTCACTTTCAATTAGATCTCACTTGCATTGCAATTATGCATAGTCAATGCAATCAACAACAACTGGCTAAAATAAAACACCTTCAACTCCAAAAAAAAAAACTTTTTCGTTTTGCTAAATTCACAAGTGCAACATGTGAAACAAACAACCTTGCTAAACATTTTAAGCTTATTCAAAATTTGTCTTGATGGTGACGTTGACACCATTGCTATCTTCGGGGCACTCGTGGTGAAAATGTTCGTGTCAAGTTTGAAATTTCACTCATATGTGACAACCTCAACCTTCTTCATACCAAAACAATAAAAAAGAACAGAAAAACAAAACATAACTAGCGCCGAAAAAATTAACATACGGCTATGGTTCCCAATATTTAATGACACGCTCAACACTACCTAGCTGACCATACAAACACGATTTAATGATGAACAATAGAAAGTCGAATATTAATTTTTACGATTCAATGGAAATGGCAACCATTGGCCGAGTTAAATAGGATTTTTTTGGCCAATCCATAAATTAACCACGAAATTTATTCAAAAGATATAAGCACTTCAAAATAAATAAGAAAGGTTTTGCATAAAGGAAGAGACGTTAAGTTATGTTAACGATCGAAATTTGCAAAGTTGTTTTTGTCACACGTTCATGACACACGTGTATCATTATGGATAGTTAGACGACAAGTTTTTCAGTGAAGTTCTAAGGCACAACCTAGAATCAAACAGGTACATTATTTCAAAACAAGCACACTCTTGACGTCATTACAGGTACGTGAGTCTGTATTGTTGGTGTAGAAAATTAAAAAGTAGGTAGACTTATTTAATTGAAACACAAACCAAGTCAAAATATTATATCCTCAAAAGAGAGTCTTTTAGTTTTTGGATCGAAATTGTGAACAAAAACTAACTATAACTTTTAAAAACAAATACTAAGTGACTTAAAATTAAAGATAAAGAGTGTTATTTTATTCAAACTTTCAAATAAGCTGTGATAAGGCAGTTGAATGCGATTCATTGCATTTTATAAATTGATTTCATGTGAAAGGAGAGGGACAAGACACTTAATAAAAATGTGAGAAGGTTAGCAGCAAATACGTAGACATTGTGGACTACTGTTTTGTTATATGACCTCTAATTGGGTGATCTTGTTTAGAAAAAAAAAAACCTACCGAAGTAGATTGTCGGTTCATTAAATCAACATTAAGAAAAGATTTATGAGATCAGTTCTTGATTGTTGTTACCTTCGTTACCTTCTGTTGTAAAATACACGGTGCATCTCGGAAGCACGCAAAACAAATGATCGCATGACATAAGACTGCAACTTTTTCCTTACGAAATTCACTACCTTTTGGAAAAAAATAACTACAATCCTTATGCGGGATTAAGCACGAATTTGAAACTAATTAATTTTTAAAATAAGCAATCGAAGTACCCCTCTTGTAAGCATGAACAACCTGGAACTGACTGACTAACAATAATGGCTTAAACAAACGCTTCAGCTTCTTCTTTGATGCGTTACGATGAACACGCTTTGAGTTTGCTTTGAATAACGGTTCTCTCTCCATCATCATCATCCGTCCAAAAATAATATTTTTAACAGCAAATGTTGAGCATATTTAACTAGAGCTTCCGTTTGCAGTCACGTTATTATGTACGAAACTTAAGGTCGAAGCTTCGTTCTGATACAATGCAAGGCGAATCCCAACCTAAAGCGTGTTTGTGTTTCAGCGTTAAAGTGTTTTTATGTATGGAATTATTTGAACGAAGAATTTTAATGCTTCGTTCTCCATGATTCTCAGCATTTGGTATCTCGTAAAATGTATGTTTTTGAAAAAGCGTGTGGCCTAGTTCAGGGGTAGATTTCAATCGACGTAATTGAGTGACGAAAAGGAGTTAATTGTCATGAAAAAAGGTCAAATGACATTCGGAAAAAAGTATACTGAGGGAAAGTATTTTGCGGTCATATGGCTTGCCGTCTTTTTGGTTTGTGCGATTTCATTTTTCGGTTTTTCAACCCAAACCCTTAATTTGAAGTTCATCACTTTTTTTCTTTCAATTTATGTATTAAAATAATAAGAAATCATCAGCTTTATTTTAAAACAAAACAAAATTATAAAATTTCCTCTTCATCGGAATCATCATATTTCCCATCTTCATTTTGGAGGGAATAATACACATGAAGAAGTTTCTGTGATTGTTCAGTTGTAAGGCAGTTCCTAGATAGCGAATTACCATGCATCCAGTTTGAAAAAAATCTTTTCACTCTGTATTTGTATTTGTAGAAGCTTTTTTGCCAGACTTGCCAGATTTGCATGACTTTAACGATGTTTTGTAAATTGAATTGAATGCACCTGTCAACCGCAGGTTGACAGCATCTCCTGCAATGCAATTAGCCGCTTGACATTAGGTTAGCAACTGACATATCGGATCAAGAAGCTCAATGTTATATCTAACATCATAAATGAACTTCATCATAAAGCAATGTCAGAAAGCTTGGTTGAACTTTATTGACTTGAATCTCGCAGCAAAACAGCTGCAACAAAACAGCTGCAGGAGCGATTGCTGAATCACCTGAGGAAATGCATTTATCATAAAATTTGTCTAATATTGTTGTTGCCAATGCCTTATGACTGGGAAGTTTTTCAGCATATTCTGGTCGAATTTGTTTTATAAAACTCTTGAAATAAAGCGAAAAAGTAGAATGTTACAGACATAAACGAGTTTACCAAATGCTTCATTTTATTCTACTTGTTCCTTATCGGAAACACTGTCTACAAATTTCGGAACTGCCGATGAAGAGGTTACAGAAGACCTGGAGTGTCTTACATTTGCTGTAGGTAAGGACAATTGTGAGGCTTTTGTACTTCCCTATAATTATGATTTTTCAACTCAAACTTGTTCTTGTAGAGTCAATACTCACTAGGGAAGCGTTAGCTATTGCAATCTGATTGTTATCAGTTTCATTGTCATATGTTACAGGAAAATACACCTAAAAACATAATTTTTTGTCATTTCTATTACATACAACCCATACTAACCGCGTTTTCAAAATTTGATTGGTCGCAACTGGGCGCATCGCCATGGTTTCCTCCAACATCTATTAACATTTTCGTATCTTCTGGTTCAAACGTCAAGGAAGGCGGCTTACAAATGCTCCTTTTTAAATGAATTCAATTTGCATTAATTTGTGACGCCGAAGTCGCTTTTCAGGAGTGTTTTGTAAATTTTTACTGCACACTTTGTAAAGAGCAGAATATTCTGTTGTGGTTTTCATCAAAACGAAACCTAGTTCTTCGAATGCTTTGTTTTTTGGTCGACCAGATATTTTTAATGTATGTTATGTTCCCAAAATAAAATATAAGGAAACTAGAAGAACCGATAAACGTTTTTTTATCTAACGTTATAGGGATCACAACTCGGTAACCGGTGACCAGACCATGTTTTCGATTGTTTTTTAAAGGCAGTTATCGAAAGAAGTTATTAGGCCTTATTTTGATGCACAATTTTAGAAAAATTGTCGAGGAAAATTGTGAGTAATATCGATTTGAAATTGCAGGAAAATGTTTGCGAATAATTAACATTTTAACCTAGCTATATCTCGGCTACCAGGCGTTCAAAAGACTTTTAACCAATTTCGATGAATATAAAATAAATTGACCAGACCATTCTTTTGGTGTATCATTCCATAGATTTTGAAAGATTTTTTTTTTTCTCCCCAAAATGTTGCCCATATGATATTTTTTGAAAATCATGAAGAAATCGATTTGTTAAATATAACAAATACAACATAGTTCGACCCAGAACTTGAACAAGTGTATCCACTATAATTCTTTAATAAAGTCATGAATACACACTTGAATGCTTTTTTTTCCTTAATAGTATTTTGTACAACTCGATTATATGCTCGATATGCAATACTTTAATCAAATTAAATCAAGATCCATGAAGCTTCGACAGAATACCATATATAATAACGTTGTCGACCTGAATAAACAAAATTATATGTACCAACCCTCGTAAATTGTTACTATTGAAATAACAACAATGACTGTAATGTTTTATTGAAAGCGAATTCTATCGTCGAAATGTTGGCGGTTCCGCAAAAGTTGAAATGAAAACAGCTGGCATAAGCCTTACAATATCAATGAACGGCGGCGGCAGCCTGCATTTGATTTAACGACAATTCAGTTTTTTTTTGTCTGCAGACCTGCAGATTGTATCTAAATTTAATGAACCATGACACTACGAACTAACGAAACAAAAAAAAAAACTTGCCAATATAAGAAACCTGCAGAATTACTCTGAAGTTTCTTCAGACCAAACAGACACTCATACAACATGCTACAAGTACCTTGGTAAAGTTTCTTTGGAACTGCATTTAACATGCCATCAAACTGGAACAGCACAAAAAGTGTTGCATAAAGCAAAAAAGTTATAAACAAAAAAAAGAATATAGTAAAATAATGCACATAAGCACTGTGGTTAAAATAATGTTCATGCAAGTGCAGCAGTTAAGTGTTTAGTGATGATAAACTGGCGAAAGTGACAGGAAATAAATTTTCCTCAAATCAAACAGAAATTATGTATACTAACTTTCAGTGAACATACTAATTACTAATTAGCTATATGATTGGATCTTTAATAATACCGAAGTCGTAGAGTATTATCAAATCTTAGTGCAGCAAAAGAGTAAGAAATAGTTGATGATAGTATAAGGCTCAACTTTGAACCATGGCTCAGCAACAGAACAATTTGTTGTAGTTTAGAAGTGAAGATATCATTGTCCTTTCGTATCCCATGGCTTAGGGTTGACCCTCGATTGTATAACTGATGTTATGTGAGTTTGGTATATGTGTATTCCAATTATTATAAGAATCCAAACAAGTTAGCGGTAGTGTCCGTAGCTTAGTGGTAAGGTGCGTTTAGCTGCTAAGCAGAACGTCGTGGGTTCGAGTCCTCCTCGTGCCCATAGTTTTTATTTCATCTTTCACGGGCACTGCCTCTTGCGAAGAACTGACAAAACTTCCAAGAGTATTAATCTGTCATGAAAAAGTGCTTCTCATTTGCCATTCGGAATCGGCGTTCAATTGTAGGTCCTTAGGCCTTGGCTCTTCAAGAGCTGTCGCGCTATTCTATTTATTTATTTATTTAAACAAGTTAGCGAAAGAACACTGTTTTCAAGTTTCGAAACAATTGCAATTGATTAAAGCAAACTGTTAAAGAGGTTTTACTCTCCAGTTAGAAACTGTCTAAGCTTGTCTTTGCATTAATCAAGTCGATTTAAGAGGACAACAAAGTCACTTTCCAAAACTTAAGGTTTTTCTATTTTCGAATTCAAAATAAATTGTTGGAAAACACATTTGTTTGTGTATAGGGTTTCAGGTTTCCAAATGAAATGCATGAGCCTATTTGGTTAAGATGTATTTTGTTTTCCAGAAATATGAATATGATAAATGTCAATTAAAAAAAAGAAAACAACACCGCAGAAATTCCCAAGAACTGATTAAAATGTTTATTCATTTTTGTTTGACCATTCAGAAGACTTAAATTATTTTGACATAGCTTAATGCCCGAAAATCTATTGTTAAACTGGAAGAGCAAGAAATTATTCGCATCGCGGCGAAAGTCTTTTGTAAATTTTATATTTTTCCATCAAAACAAGTGTTTCCGGTGGGTCATTGTTTGGCTATTCATCGGTGTCATAAAAAAAAAAATTAATTAAGTCAGATTTATTGAGAGAAAAAAGTCACCACTGAACTACTTTACTGACAGATTCGCTCTCCATTTTATGGATTTCCTTTGCCCGCATGGAAGTCGGTCTACTGAAAGTGAAATGTTCAAGAACAATGAATTCATAAATTGAATTTAAACTAAATCGGTTTTTTTGTCCATGAGATTTTATCAGATGTATTGCTGTATTTTTCAATTACTTGCCATCAATCATCAGTGATCGTGGAAAGAGATACACAAAAACTACTTTTTTCGCACTAATTTTCTGTTTGTTTTGAAATATCAGCTGGAATTTATTTAATGTTGTGGTTTGCGTAATATATTTCGTTTTTCTTATGACTGGAGGCCAATTGATTACTTTAGCACTTTGGTGCAGGTTTTTTTCTTGCGGTTTGGGAAAAGGTTAAAGTGTATTCCATCAAATGAGCCTGCAAAATGTCTTGTAATGTGTAATTTGTGATTATATGTTTTTTTTAATGACTAATGGAGTTGAAAGCAAGAAATATTTGCTAAGAAAAATAGATGTTGTTAGGAAACAATTTGCTTACAAAGTGTTTATGTTTTGAAGCCATAAAGAGGATAAATGTTATTATTAGAACAAAACAGTTGTTTGGACTGCCTTTCATGTAGTCCAAACAACTGTTTTGTTCACTCAATCTCCTTCAAAACCATTACGTGCAGCATTCGTGTAAAACCCTTTTTACAGTTCCTTGATTGGCTACTTCCAACGTACCTCATTTAATATGTTCGGTATTTATTTTTATTTTTTTGACACAACATCACTACATTCTGAAAAAAATTAGGTCGGTTTTGATCGGGATTAGGTATCCCTAAACATATCATTTGAAGTCTCGCAATGATTTCGAGCTAGTAATTATTTTAAGTCATTCAATCAACCATCTCAAATCATTTAAAGCTTCTTCATGTCCATATCATTGCAAAATAAAATAATTATGGATTAATAAAATTTTATCTACGCCCGCTGCCGTACTGACCAGTAAAAAAAAAATTCTGACAATATAAGTCTTCTTTGCTACTTCTGCTTCAAGTAATTAAAATATGACAAAAATGATTAACAATCTAAAAAAAGAAGCTTAATGTCAAACCATAAAACAAAATAAAAACGAAAAAAAAAATAAACTCAAATGTCTTTGCAACTTCGACATCGACAGTGTGGCTTGGCTATAATGATGATGATGTGCGTCAAGCATTTCAACCACAAGCTTTAAGGTAGTTTTGCAGCAATGTTATCTGAATTTAAATCACAGATTAAATCAAATCGAATCCATTTTGGTTTTGCTATTTGCAAAATAAAATAAATTAATGGTGCCATTTTAAAAACAACAAAACACTCCAGTGATGTGTTGTGTCATTGAGGCAAAGTTAAAATTATTATAAAAGTCTGAGGTTTGATTGGCAAACAAAACAAAAATAATTGAAAATATTGAGTAGTTATAGCAATGTTCAAAGATTTTTTGAGGATTTGTAGCTTCTTTTCATTTTTTAAGCGGAAGTTGATTACACTTTTTCTTAACTTGTTATTTTTCACAAGATGTTAATGGTTTTTAATGAACGCTTATAACACTTAACACGTTGTGAAATTCTGAGAATCATTCAGGTTTCTTTTTTTGCGATTGAGGATGCATTTGAATAAAATATTGAAATACATTCGTTTCTTATTTGCCAAGGTCTTAGTTTTGCATTTTTTTGATGAATCTTGATTTTGGGAAAGAAAAAGTCTTGACGAACGTTTGAAAACAAAATTGCTGGTTTTATTTTTTTGTTCATGGTTTTGGATGAAATTCACATTTTTTTTTTTTTCGGAAAAACAAGAGAACAAGAGAACCAATTTGTCGAGACTCGAAGACCATATACACAATTTGAATCCCTCTACCAAAATCATTTTTTGTTGAAGGAAGCATGAGTTACTTTAATTTTTTTATCTCGTCGTCCTTAAAACTTTTGGCATCCGACAGAGGTTGATGCTGTGCAAAAAACGTGTCTTTTATAGCGTGCGCTTTATGTTTCCAGTATGGAGGTCTGAACCTAATTTTTCTCGGCCAAATTTTTCTTTTTGGATGTAGTTAAATCGTAGTAGTAACGCAGTCGGTTGAGCGTGGGAATTTTACGTTAAAAAGAGAGAGAACTATGTGGGTGTAAGAGAGGTGATAAGAAAATATTATTTTCAACTGTTTGTTTTGAATTTTGAATGCGGTGTGGAAGCAGGGAGATGGTAAAGTGCTACAATGCATTGGTTAGGGAGGCTGTTAATTAATTTTAAATGCGTGTTAGCTCTTTTTTATGATGTCGCGATGCTAATTCTGCAAGCGTCCAATGAGACTGTATATATATATATATTGGCGGCCATGGCAGACTCAAATTTTCTTGGTATGGACGGTCTCGACATTTTCTTCTCAGAAAAAGCGAAAA
Organism: Sphaerophoria rueppellii; assembly: GCA_920937365.1. Taxonomy (NCBI): domain Eukaryota; kingdom Metazoa; phylum Arthropoda; class Insecta; order Diptera; family Syrphidae; genus Sphaerophoria; species Sphaerophoria rueppellii. The sequence goes on along the minus strand of CAKKXW010000002.1, from coordinate 11,708,922 downwards.
TGTCGGAAATCTATTCATGATTAGAATACCTTAAATATTATAAGAGCAATTACCAACTTAAATATAAGTGATATCGCAACTCCATTCAGCAAGCGCAAATTACGGTTATTTGACGTTTTCAACAAATTCTTTTAGTATCAATTATAATTTCTTGTTCAACCTCATTTGCATATTATCTTAAAAATCAACACCACACTACTTGGACTTGCGGAATTCCAATAACTTGGCCAAGCCCCACCAACAAAACTGTAATTTTGCCAAATTTCAATGTGACTTGATTTATTTCATTTTTTTTCCTCTCTCTTGCAAATCAAGTGTTGTGCAATGCCAAAAGTACACTAAGCCAATTCCCACACAGGCTAAACAAACTTAAAATTTAATTTAACATAAACTGACCCGCTTCGCAAAACCACCGAGCGACCGGGCCAACACCAACATCGACATTTGAAAAGTGGTCAGTTCCTGGCACAATTTCAATTCAATTCATATTCAGATTCCAATTCTCACGCGAATACACATTGATACATAAAAACTTGTAAGACTGCTTCAATCTTTATATCAGATCACTTGGTGGCTTATAGCACGCCTCTATACTAATCATAGCTTGAGCTCTTTAAAAGCAAAAGTTTATGGTATCCACCATCTAGCTGGTAAGTTGTTGAACGGGTCCTGCACGAGTTCAAATTCACTTACCACTATTGCTGCAGTAGGTGATTGCTCAATTTTTGAAAAAAAAAATCAAAGAGGAAATCTGGTTAGCAATTTATGAATCACTGAAGGTACCTACACTACTTAAACTCACGTTTGATAAATTGAAGATTTTTATTAGCTTGACTTATGACGTTGAGACTGGTAATAAAATGTTCAATTGAATATGTTTAACTCGAGATGTTCACCTGTTGTTGGTTTTGTGTTAACATCTGAAGTGATTGACTCTTTGAAGATTATGTGTACAGAGTACACTATGGCGTATGAGTAATTTTTGTATGAAAGAGATTGTTTGTCTTTGTGATTGTTTGCTCTTTTTGGTTTTATTTTGTTTGTAAATGTCAAAACAAATGCTTTTCAACATAAAGTTAACACAGAACCATCTCCGTGGAACATTAGTCGCTTTTATTTCTTAAAAATATTATCACATGTCATTAAAATTCCAGAGATTTTGTCAAAAACAAAACCATTATTAATAATTTTTCTTTTTTTTTTCAGGAACTAAAAAAAAGCATTCATCATGAACATTAACCTCAAAGGCCAAGGACTACGTTTATGTAAGTAAATTTAGTTACTCATTCATTTTCTTGAACTCAATTTTTATGTTTTACTTAAGGTTATAATAAAATTCGCAATGAATTATAATGCCGAAGTGTCATTTTAATTCCAGAAAACATTAAACGTGTTACCATTGTGGCCATATAAAATACTATTTTTGTGTCAATGACGTTAAAACTATGTTTTGGGTTTAAGTTTAACTACTTCTTGGCTTATCCAAATCCATTTACAATAAATCATCTTTATAAGATCCACGTGTTGCAAGCTTTAATCTTTTTATTTTGGAATCGAAAAAAAAACATTAAAAAAGTGAAAGCAATAGATGCATCTTTACATTGATCTTGATTGATTCATTGTGATAAGACACGTGTTAATGACTTGATTGTCTTTTATGCATTTGAATAGTCAATTTAATCCCATGTCTCATTACAAAGCAAACATCAAATGAACACTTTTTCATTTTTATCTTCATTTATTAGTGGATATTGTTTTTCTAATAGAATTTATTACTTAAGGTACCCATAACTGACAGTTTAAAGTGTTTTTCTTTAATATATTATGGAAATAAATTAAAAGAAGATTATTGTCTTGAATGTGAATACTAAAAACTAAAACATGTTTTTTAATCAAAAATGTTTGTCCCCGAAAATTGCAAAATAATATATCATCTGATATATCTATTTTTCCGCATCCTCTATACTTGACAATATATAATTAAAAACAATTAAATAAACTGTTTAGCTGTTTTCATTTTCAATTTGTTATATTAATAACCAAACAAGGATAATTATTACTATTGCAGTAATTTCTCTAATATTATTCATTATATAAAATGAAGACGGGAGCAGAAATCACCTTGCGAATTTAATGTAAGAACCTGTTAATTGATCTTCAATAATAATCTTATTAGCAATGTTGTGCAAAACGATTGTCATTAAAAACAGGTTTTACTTAAGCTATAGTCCTATAAAACAAGACTTCTGTTAATATCATTAAAAATGTCCAGCAGTCAGTAATGCGACACGATAGAATATATGATCTTTGAACTTGAGATTTACTATCGGATCTTACGAACAAATAAACAAAAACAATTAATTAATTCACCAAGTTAATTGACTGCATAAACTATATTCCGTCTACAGTTGTAGACACAACCACACAACTATGTATTCGGCAAATATTTGAGCGGTGAACGGATATGAATAATAGTCAAAACTGACAATGAAAAATTAGCTTCAAGAATACAAACACATTTTATATTCCGAAAAACTAAATAGTTTTTCGAAACAGAGGCACCCTGTCAAACATATTTCATTCAACTCATTGAATTGAACACAGTTGAATGGAAATACGTATAAACCATTGCATACTTTTAAAAGGTTTTACATTTAGTTTTACCTGGCACCTGGCAAAACTAGAAGTTATTGCATATTTTTCGGATCTATTTGTGTACTAAATTTTTTTTGTATGGGTTTCGTATCGTTAAGACATCAGTTGAAATTAGCTGTATATTATTAACATTTGTTTATTATTTGATAGAAGGTGTCCCTCAACATGTCATTTTTGAATTCCTTGATTCTGCTATCAGTAAGCCCTGAGCATACTTAAAACTTAACGGAGTACACTTGGGTAAGGCCAATCGATATTCAGTGTTATTATTAATTTCAAAGTCTATAACTTCTCAAGAAATAAACGTATTCGGCGTGAACTGTTTGCTCCCTGTAGACTTTGAATTAAAGAGCAATTTGAATTCACTGCACATCCCGAAAAATCCGGCATGCTATAGCAACGCGACAAAACAATACCTATTCGTTGATATAGTATACCCAATCATTTTGCGTCATATGTGTTCGATGTAGCCAAGGTGTAATCCGTGTTCTTTACTCACTGAATGAATATCATTAGAAACGAATTGCCAACATTGTCATCATATGAATATTGCCACTTTTTCGTACACTTGCTTTTGTGTGCATTTTACCATAAGCAAAAACAATGTTAATTGATATTTTACACACGTTCCTTTTTTGTTCAATCAGCAGTAAGATAAAAGAGAAGAATACATACATATTTGCTTATATTCAGGTTCCCATAGAGATAATAAACAACAAACGCATGAAAGAAAACAATGTGAAGGACCTTTATGGAGGATTCCATTGTACCAAGTCATCCGAACTTCAGTACCTATACTTGCTTTGTCCAACTAGTTATTCATTAATCGCAGGTATTTCAATGTCAAAAAATTACATTTATTGTCAAACAATGGGTACAAAAGATGTCGACAATTATGGGCATGTTTGTAAACGAAAGAGCTGAGAAGCAAACTTCCTTATTGATTTAAATAGCAGCTGAGCTGAGTGAGCCGACGTGATTTATCACTGGCGCTAAGATGGAACTGAAAATAAAAAGAAAAATGTTAAGAGGGTGACTGAACTGCTGAGGCATTTTTGTCATTTTTGAAATTTTGAAATTGCAAAAGCTAAGACTATAAACATTTTACATTCAGTTCAATGTCAAGCAAAAAAAATGAACATTTATAATTACCATATTGTTTTTAATCACCGAAGATTATTTGAATGTTGCTAAATGAAACTTATCTCATGAAATATAAGCACGTGTTGAAAATATTAAGGTACTCTTCTTGTGTAGTTCATTTCATACAATTTTTAATTTCATGCGAGGCAATTTAGTAAGTTTGTTTTTGTGTTGAAGGTTGTGGTTTTGTTGTTACTTATTCATTAACCAAATATAATTGTTCAAGTATGAGAAGGTACTTGATTTTATTGAATTTATATTTTATTTTTACTTTTATTTTATTTTTAATATCAACAGAAAATTGTCATTCTTATCTTTTGATGTAAAGACCCAAAGCAATCAATCATTTCTTTTGGCACAAAAAGGTTAATTCAGTGTAATAATTTATTTTCCACGTTAACTTTTTTTTTCTTGATAAAAACCGACTTCAAATTATTAACTTTAATAACCTTGACCTGCGTTGTACTTTTTTGTAATTTTTTCTTGTAACGTTCAGAAGAAATTAGTCATATTGCATTGTTGTTGTGAAAGGTACACTTAAAAAAAACCCTTTTTTAACAATTTCATACAAATCGTGTTGATATTTGTAGAAGTAAAAATTCGCACAAGTAGAAATGTTACAACGAAAATAATATTACCAAAAACAAATTAGCATATTTATAACAAAATACACAGAAAAAATATTATAAAGAAAAATGGCATCTTATATTTATTTTTGATTCATGTCAAAGTGTGTGTAGTATATTTTTAAGAAAGTAAACGTTTCGGCGATCAAATCATATAAGAAGTAAATAAATTACAATCCTAACAGTTGAAGCATACAAACGATTGAATTTGACAAATCGATAATCAAAATAGCAAACAAGAATAACGTCGACTCGTTTGTTTATTTATTTGTTTTTTATTTTTCTGATTTAAGAAAGGAACAAAATACATCTACATACCATATGCATATTATTTTGTTTTTCGGAAAACAGCTTTTGATTTCGAATAATGTGTTTTGTTACGCAGTCTCAATCGAGTTAAAAATATTTATATTCATTTTGTTTTGTTTTTTTTTTCTTTTTATCATATCGAAAATGTTTGTGGACTGAGTCATGAAATTCCTATGAAAAGAATTTTAATCTACGTGACAAAAAGCAGTGAAATTCAAGCAATTATTTTTAAATATCAATTTCGTATGCAATAAACGGTTACTACCAATTAATAAAAAAAAATAAATATCTGAGAAGTTTTTTTTCGTTTTCGATAAAAAAAAGGCACAAATATGAGTAGGTCCCCTAGAAACACATGAATACAAAAAAATCAAATTGTGTTTACTTCTAGAAATGTAAGACTTATTTTAATTGCAATTATTGTTCTCTAAAATTTATGACTACAATTTTGAGTAAAACATCTGCCAAGCCCACTAATTACAGAGAAATAAATTAATCAGCGTCACATTAGTAAACGACAATAATGAACAATACAACAAAACACAGAAAATCGATCTAGTTTCATTTTTATCCAATGAGATCAATGAAGCGGATAGATCACGATGAGTGTTGATACATTCCTGTTTGATTTCCTTTTGTCTCTGTAAGCTTTATTGAAAGCACAAACAAAAATCAACCAGTATCTCTTCCTGAATTCGAGAAAAAATAAGAAAAAAACAACAAACAATCAACAACCAGCTGCAGCAGCTGCTTTTTTTTACCTGATTACCATTTTCAACAACAGGGCCACAGTTGCAAATGTTGCGCAACATTAAGCCATCGCGCAACAGACTCGATGTTGTTTTTTCTTCTTCTTCTTCTTAGATTGCACACAAAAATCTAGCTTCATAAGCAAAAACATCACTATCTCTCACCCGCCATGCTACAGTAGAACATTTTAAACAGACAAAATGCATGTTTGAAAAATTTGTTGCATCAACATATTTTTAATTTTTCTAACAAAATTAGTTGCGGACAAAATTAATGATAATAGATCTAAATTAACAAAAAAAATGGCTTCATTGAGTTTTTGAATCAATTCCAACTCTAGCAGCAACTGCTTCCACTGTAGCTTACCCCAATAAATGTTTTGTATCAACAACGGTCGGTCGTTGAGTTCACTGCGTAGCTTGGCTGCAACAATTCATACACTAGGCAATGCTGCAAGATTGAAGTTGATTTTCAGGTTTTTCTTATGAGCGCAATTTCATTCTTGGCACTCGTTAGGTCCATGTAATGTTGTTGCCATGGATTTGAGATGCCAGCATGCAAGAGCGTGGTAATGCAAAAACCAGATACAAATTGCAATAAAATCGCACTAAACACATGCACTTCGATGCTAGATGAACAAATTCGCCTCCAGACAGACTTACAACACTTCAAAACCTTAATTAATGTTGGTTGGTGGTAATTTCAATAGATGAATGTCCTCACTTTTTGTTTTTTTGAGAAAGAAAAACTCAAATTGAATAGAATTTTGTTGAAAACAAAAAAAAAAGCTTTTTGGCAACACCAAAATCTTTATGTCATGGGGTCAAATGGTTAACAATATTCATATGCGTTGCGTGTCACCTGAAGTAACCCACTTAAGCGGCCAAAGCTAATTAGTGGTTTAAAAAAAAAAAGAGTAAAAAAAACAAACGCCACTGAAGATGACATTGACCGGGCCATGGCAGTGGCCCAATTAATCATTGAAAACGAAACAACATAAAATAGAAACTGAAAAAAGAGAAAAAAAACAATTACCTATGGAAAAATGTAAATAATTATTATTTGTCTGCTCTAGCAATTTTGATTTGTTTTAATGTATTTATTTTGTTTAATTGCAATTTATGAGATAGTAGTCGTCTTTGATGAGAAGCGGAAAATCGTTTGACCTTGACTGGCAAGTGCTTTGCTTTGACATTTTTTTTTGTTCACATAGAAAAGAAACATCTTCATATTTGGTAATCAATAAGAAATTTCGAAATGCGAAATTTTTGAGGTTGCGTGAATATTTCGAAAGAAAAATTGAATTAACGAGATAGCTTATATTTAACCATGAACTTGAAAATGGTCAAGTTAAATTTAAAATTGATGGGCTTGCGAAAGTAAAGTAAAGAGGTTAGCAAGAAATTAAATTCGTTCAATGGAAGAAAAAAATGATTGCTTCGTTTAAGTTTTTGCTTTTAACTGAACTGGTTTTTATGAAATTGTTTAAAAATTAAAAATAATTATTTTCGTTACTGAAAATTTTCCATCAACTGGGCTAACAAGGACAAAAATGTAAGTGCAACCTTGAAAACTTGCTACATATTTATGACAATAAGAAATTGGTTCATGCACAAATGTTACGTTCATCCTTGTTTTCGTTAATGAAGTTCAAAGTGAATCAAATCCCTTGTTTTTAATTGTAAACAGGTACCTCAACGCAAAGAAGTTTGACATCTACAAGATTTAAACGATTATATGATCCCGAAAAGGTTTTTATTTAAAATTATGAATTCTTTTGATTCAAGCTTGATGTCCGAGATAGGTCATCTTTAAGCAATCATCTGTCGTTTGATCCCCACTAAGCAAAGGTGTAAAACCGACCTCTGTAAGACAGTTGTTTTGTGTGACCAAAGACTCCTCTGGCTTAAATAAATAAGTAAAATAAATAAATAGAGTAGCGCTGTCGCACTCTTGAAGAGTCAAGGCCTAAGTGGCTTATTCTCATCAACAATTCTCCAGGTGCGTATGAAGTAATGAGGGGACCTACAATTTAACGCCGATTCCAAACGGCAAAATTGAGAAGCACTTTTTCATGACAAATGATACTTTTGGAAGTTTTGTCAGTTCTTCGCAAGAGGCAGTGCTAAGCAGCCAATACACCTAACCACTAAGCTACGGACACTACATCTCTCTGGCTCTAGTGTTAGCAGAAAATGCGGTGCTTGCTTCAATGTGGCCCAACAGTGAACTTCTGGAGCAATCCTTCGCTAGAATGATCCGGAAAAAAGTTGTATTCGACTCCTGGACGTTAAATTTCAGTTCCCGATATCACTGAACCTTGCCGAAGTACGAATACAAATTTCCTATAACTTTCGATAACTGTTCTCTACGCCATTCGATCGTCAGACCTCTGAATTTTAAAATGTAACATCGAAAACATTTTTGATTTAAAATTCAGCTGCTATCCCGTAAACTGAATATTCCGTTCTTCAATTGCAAAACTGATGGCGTTCACATTCATTTAACTACTCGTAAAATTTTGTTTCCTATAAGTTCCTACTATCGGATTAAATTTCAAAAATAAAACCATAAAGCCCATCCACCTGTCTATTAATTGTTTTTCATTCTTCCGCATCTAAAAAAAGTTTCACGTTTCTGAATCGAAATCAATCACCGGCACGACCTTGTTGAAGTTTCATTTCCAACACTTTTCCCTATCACTAACTAATCATCAACATTCTTCACCTGTTTTGTGTTTAGTTCGCCCCAGCCTCACCCACAAAAACGAACACTATCCGCCTCCATCCGGCTTCGAAAAACAAAGAAGCGAAAAAAAAATAATGAATCTTCTGGCAATGTCGATAGCATTTAAAATTTAAAAACAATCGTCAAAGCCCATCTGCCATTACACAAACAACTCAAGTACCTTGGCTTTTAAATGGTTTGCGCAGCCATGTCCCCCTTTTGATGCGCTGCCGCCACCGCGTTGCAAGACTGATATCAAACATTTCACGTGTATATTCAAATTTAGAAATCTCAAATTTGAGTGAAACAATACAAAAAGAGCAACAACAAATAGAAAATGAAAATTACAAAAAAATAAAACAAACACAAACTCAGACTCAAAAGAGAGTGATGATAAGAAATGGAGCTGCTCAAAATGACGATGATGGAAATATTCATCAGAAAACTTGTTGCTTTGCTGGTTGCAATATTGTGGCCTTAATACCTACTCCATAGATACTGGCCAACCGCAATATACCGTCTGTCCGTCGCGTCGACGCGTGCGTCGTCGTCCAGTCCGGTCTGCAGCAACAATAAGCAACATCAAGAGAGAGAGATATACCAGAGCCACGACGACGAGCGACGTGTTTATTGTGTTCAGGTATTCCAAAAGTAGGTAGGTATCTCTATACAAGTCAGAAAAAAAGGTATCTACTAGCTACGGCAACAGAAAGAGTATCTCAATTCGATGATTAAAGATTTCTTCAACTTTAGTTACACCGAGAGTCGTCGTCGCGATCGCTTCAATTTTCAAGACCGAAGAAGCAAGACAGTTTTTTTTTCGTCTTCTTCGCTTTTTTTCATCCGTAGATAGTTATAATCTTGAAAACTCGGCAAGTTTCGAAATATATCAAATCTTCGAATATCCATGATAAATTGTTGTGTTTCTTCACGATCCCTTTTATGAAAATTCAAGTGAAACCGAAAAGTGGATTCCATAAAAAATAATATTTCAATTTAGGTAAAGCCAGAAAGTATCTTTTAAGTGCATCATCCACCAATTCGCTTTCATTTTCGCTTCGAAATTTAAATAAACCAAAAGAAAACCATTTAATAAGTTATGTCAACTCACTTGCTTAAGCATCGTAAAAGTGAAATTTTTGTTCCGGTTAACTTGGTTCGATCCAAAAATGTTTGTGTGTCAGAAATGGAAAAAAAAAGTTTTTTATTTTCATTTCAAAATAAATCAAAAGTGACAAAATGAGTTCAGATTGAAGCGTATGCAGATTTTTAATATCGACTCGAAATTCCTCAAGGCGGATGGGTATTTTGTGACTGTGTTTACATGATCAGAAGTGTAACAATCTAAAAAAAAGAAGTCTTTATTTGGAAAGTTTTTTTCATTACAGATACCTGGGTGTGTTTGGGTTGAAGAATTGAATTTGATATGCGGAAAAGCATGCTCGAATGATGCACTTCATGTTTTACCATTGATTTGGAGTTGTTGGTGTATTTCTGTTCCTTCTCCTGACTGGATGTCTCGGAGAGTTGATATGCTTAATACGTGATCAGCCTTTTATGAGCTGGCTTGATAGTGTAGGTAGTTATACGATACACCAAGTTTTTGTTTAAAGCTCAAATCAGATGTGGAAATTTGCAGTTCAAACATGTGCAAAATGTCTTTGTAGAAATATGGCCCAAAAGTAACTTTTGAAAGAGTTTACACCTTTAAAAAATTTGTCTGATACAAAGAATTGCAAAAAAAATGAAATAAGTTTTAGAAAAATGAAAAAAAACTGTGCAGGTAACCAACCAATCTCAATGGGAAACTGCTACACTCGTTGACATGAATTCAACTCTTATGCGTTTTTAATGTTTTGATGTATTTTCTTTAAAGTCTCTTAAGTTTTTCTGTAGTGTAGTATGCAGTTCTTTGGAAAATTCTTGAAAAAAAAAATTCAAAATAGCAAAAATATGTTTTCTGTCGGAATATCACAACTTGACACAGACAGATTATTTGCCAATTTTAGTAGCTTTTAGTTTGGTAAATCAAATGAATGAGAATCAGGGAGAACCAAGTTTCTATGATTTAGAATTAGAACCAACCAATAAGCAGAGCCTTAACTTTTTTCTTATTGAAGAGGAATTTTAATGACACACATACGTCTTAAACGTTAGCCAGATCCCAGGGAATCGAGTATTCTGCAGATCGTCGCACGTGCTGTCCCCAATATTTGGAATACCTTTTGCATATTTAAGAAGATCATTTTCCAACGTAATTCCTAAATCTTAAACACTTTTTTCATTAAAAAAAGGCTAAAAGGACATGCTGTAATGGCAAATTAAAATAAAAGTTGATTGAACATTCATAACTATCATTTTACCATACAGTGAAAAACTCATCACAACAATAAACGTTTTTCATAAAATCTCGTCGAAAGATCCCACACGAACCCACGCCTCAAGGCTTGACAAAGATATAAATAAATCATCATCAATTCTACACTTGGGAATAATCTTTCAAAACAATCACACAAGACGAAACACACAACGCAAAAAAAAGCATAATAATAAATTTGAATTCCAACCGCTCCCAAAAATTGTTTCGTAGGTTCTTCATCCCAAACATCATTCACCTTGCCTGCTTTCCTCAAAGCACATAATTTTATATCCAGACTCAACCCAACATCTCTGGAATTACAAGGGTTCGGTAAGGAAAGATATAATCAAACTAGATTATAAAATTAAAACCTTTCGATGGTCTTGTAAGATCATAATACTTCTATTCATCTCAGCACGGAGCTAGTTGGATGATCTTCACAAAGAACTTTTTGAAGGAACGTTGAAGTTCATTAGTCCTAAACCAGTTTAAAATGAAGCCTCATACTTGAGCTGCGATAATCATAGGCTGTAAGAGAAAACCACAAATAGAGTATGGTTAACATTCAGCTCTCTACCATAGCTCCGGGAGGTACAAGGTACACTTAATGCAGAATAATTTTCTTCCTCTTTCTTAACATCCAGAAATTCGCATAAGCAAAGTGGGAGAGCTATGACCTTGGTTAATGCTGTTTAGTATTTTGTTGTGATGCGCTCGAATGGAACGAACCTGTTAGGGTTACTTACAAAAATCAAATTTCTTCCAAATCAGTTCTGTTTTTACGAAAAGGCACAACATTTGACACAAATACAGACTCTGTTAGTTAGCATTTCCGTACGACAAATGTGATCCTTTATTTTAAAAAATGGTTTCGACTTGCAAATGCTTCATTCTTGTGGTTGTTATCTCATGTTGAATGGTCTTAAGTTGCTGGGTTCTGACGAAGGTACATTTCGACCAGGCACTAAAATAAAAGTAATAAAAATTCGTAGAAAAAATTCTTACATAAAGTCATAAAACTAAACCAGTTCATTTTATTTGAAGATTATATATAAGCTGAGGTATTCTCTTCTCTTCTGATATATGTAAGAATCTGAAATCGATACATATATGTATTTTGTGAATTTCAATCTCCATTCAATTTTCAATGAAAGAAAACGATCTTTTTTAGGAAACTTTGGCCCGTTCTGTCATTATAAAAAAAAGGGACATTAATAAATAACTTTGAGCCAACTCTCACTTCATTGAACAGACAAACTTGAAAAATGTCATCTATTTAGTTTACCCGTCAAACCAAGTGATTTATTAGTTCAAACTCCAACCATAACCAATTTCCTCATTACTTAAGGGCAATGTAAACTGATCCAGCAATTAATTGTAATTATTATTAACCAACTGATGTCATACTCATATCTTACCTTCCTATGAAGAAATATAATAACTTATTTTTGTCGCTTTGAAAATTAAAAAAAAAAAAAGAAAATGTTTAAAATAACCCGTCAAACTTCATCTTTCAGCGAAGGTCGTGTTTTTATTCTCATATTTACCTGCAATTCAAGGTTTTGCGAAATTCGTATAGGCAGCTTCGTTATCAATAAAAACTGTTTTCGTTTAATTTATTCACATGAATTAATAATGAAGACTAGGAAACATGTTTAAAACAAAACAAAAAAATCAAACCTTTCGAAAACTAAAAACGAAACAAAAGCAATATTGTCAAAAGTTTTTAAGATGAATTTAATTACATTTCGATTTAAATTGTTACGAAAAACATAACTTTTGCGGTTTTTCGTTGTTGACTACATCAGTCGGTTGAGTCGTTTTTGAAATTTCAAATAACTCAGTAGAATAACAAATCTGAAAAGCTTACCGGTTCGAAAAAATTCTCGCATCATCTTAAAATAAGACTTTGTTTACTCGAAATGTTTATTCAGAAAACAAGTATAAAGCTCTAATCAAATATTTAGTTTTGGTTTAAATTAAAAATATAATTCCGTGTATGGGGGTTTTCTGTTTAGATGAGCCTCCCCTTTTAACATTCGTTTGAGCAAATCTGCCGTGCTCTGTGTTTTGTATAGCTTTTAAAAGCTGTTTAAGTAAAAAATTATTGATATTGTTAATCAATATAGTCTTGAGCCTTGTGCAACTTTAAATAATAATTAAATGTGCCAGACCTTTAAATGCTTTTACATTTTTGTTTGCTGTGTATTTGCAGTAAAATCGAATTGTTATGCAAATGACATAGTAATTCTAAAAAGTCAAATAGATGGGAGAGAATTCTGTTGCGAGTGATTCAAAATAAATAGACACTTAAATTACGTTTTCTTCTCAAAAATATATTGATGCTTTGGAAATCAATAGAATATTGTTTAAAAAAAAGTAAAACTTATGTGGAGCACATTGAATAACTGTTGTGAATATTAAATAGAGAAGGAATGTGTTTCACATCTTGTTTTTAATGTGACGATAGTCGTTGCGCATAAATAAATGAATATGGACACGTTTCATTAGTTAACAAGAGTGTATAGATCATAGAATTGTCAAGCATATTATGTTATTGAATTATAATTTTAAGCTGACCTCATCATTCAATTTTGCGATGATATAATGCATCCTTAAATGCATTTAGCATTACTTGCCTGTTAAAACTACGGAACATTTGTGCTGACATAAAATATGGAATTCCAATTTCCTCTTGAAACACATTTTCCATGTTCTGCGTAATTAAATGTGCAAATTCTTTTCTGCCGTCAACAATCGAAGTCGACGATAAAGTTTTCATTTAAGAAACTTCATTAAAATCCGAGTCCAAGGCTATTCAAGAAATTAAAAAAAAAAAAACAAAGGAACTTGTTTAAGATCGTTGGGTGCAACGTACAAGGTACACCAAAATTATTAATATAAATAATTCATAATCCCGCAAAGTAGCTATTGCTGACCAAGTTGTTTCCGAACCATTTAGAAATGTCACACCGATTAAACAATTATAGAAAAAGGAATTTCAATTGAGTATTTAGAAAATATAATGAGTAAGTGCTTATTATAGCAATTAAAAGATCAAATGACGCATAAGTTGAATTCCTAGAAAGAATTTCATAACAAATTGTGGGTCCTGTGATTAATCAAAACCGATTTGAGACAATGAAACAAGTAGTGTTTTTGAACTGATTTTTGAGATTACCTCCTGCAGAGAAATTGCTACACTTTTTGACATCAATTTCAAATGCGTTTTCGATACCTATATATTCTTAACTTATTCCCAGAATATTGTGTTTTCTTAAGGAGCCTACGGTTTTTCTGTATATTGTAGTACGAAGTTCTTTGGAAGATTCTTACTTACTTACTTAAGGTGGCGTTACAGTCCGTTGTGGACTTGGGCCTCAATCAACAGTCTCCGCCAGCTAGCTCGGTCCTTAGCTAGTCGTCTCCAGTTTTGCACTCCGAGTTGATTGAAGTCCTCTTCCACTTGAGTGCGCCACCTGAGTCACGCTCTTCCTCTCCTAATACGTCCCTCGGGAATAGTGTCGGAGGCTTTCCGGGCCGGAGCATTGGTGTCCATTCACTCTAAATGACCGAGCCATCTGAGTCTCTGGACCTTGACCCTTCTGGCTAGGTTCATGTCGTTGTACAACCCGTAAAGTTCGCTGTTGTATCTTCTTCGCCATTGCACACGGGGCCAAAGATGACCCGAAGAACTTTCGTCTCGAAACAGCCTAAGGCACTTTCATCCGATTTTGTCAGGGTCCATGCTTCCGCACCATACAGCAGGACTGGGATGATGAGTGTGTTGTACAGTTTTACCTTAGTTGCTCGAGAGAAAGCTTTTCCACTCAATTGCTTTCTTAGCCCAAAGAAACAGCAAATAGCAAGAGTTATTCTTCGTCTAATCTCGGCGCTGGTGTTAATGCCCGTGTTTAAAGCGGAGCCTAGAGGTAGACAAACACTCGTCTACTACCTCGAAGTTGTATGTGTCTATTGTGACGTTCTGTCCGAGCCGTCGGTGTTGGGTGTCCCTCCTCGAAGACAGCATATACTTCGTTTTTCCCTCATTTACCACTAAACCCATTTATGCCGCTTCTGTCTCAATTCTCACAAAGGCGCCCTTGAAATCACGCTGTGTTCTTCCCATTATATTAATATCATCGGCGTACGCGAGAAGTTGAACAGATTTTTGGAAGATAGTGCCTCTGGTGTTGACGTTGGAGTTCTGCACTATCTTCTCAAGAACGATATTAAAGAAATCGCATGACAGTGCATCACCCTGTCTGAATCCTTTTTTGACGTCGAAAGATTCCGTAAGCTCGTTGCCAACCTTGATGGAGCAGCGTGAGTTCTCCATCGTCAAAACTAGACATAGCTTTGTACAGTTCGTCTCTGTAGATGCTGTCATACGCGGCCTTAAAATCAATAAAAAGGTGGTGGGTATCAATTTGGAGTTCAAAGGTCTTTTCCAGGATCTGCCGCAACGTGAAAATTTGGTCAATGGTTGACTTTCCTGGCCTGAAGCCACATTGATAAGCACCAATCAGATTGTTGACGAAAGGCTTCAGACGTTCACATATTACGGCAGAGAGGATCTTGTAGGCGATGTTTAGTAGACTTATTCCTCTATAGTTGGCGCAGTTTAGAGGATCTCCCTTTTTCAGGATCGGACAAACAATGCTGAGGCATGCATTCCTCTGACCATATCTTACAGATGATTTGGTGCATGCTCCTATCTAGCTCGTCATCTTCTGCTTTGAACAACTCAGCTAGTCCATCTGCTCCAGCGACTTTGTTAGATCTCAGCCGTGGATGCTTTGGAAGATTCATAAGTGCAAAAAGATTTCTTCTGCCGAAATGTCACAACAAAACATTAAATATGTTTACAAATTTGCTAATACCTGAGCCTTTTTGTCAATTTATTAAACTTTTTGGTCACTCAAATGCATGAGAATCAAGGAGAACGAAGTGATTATGAATATTATCTAGAACCAACATCATAAGCATAGCTTGAACATTTTCCCTACCGAAGTGGAATTTTAATGACATATGTTTAAGAGAAAATATGTAAACATGAAAGAACGCTCAAAGTTATAGATTAATAGCTTTTTAGCAGCGGATACAATAGCGTGTTTTTGAACGCATATTTCAAGTTTTTTCTGTATCATAAATCTTTGGTGTCGGGCATAATCCTGTATGGGGATTGTCGTTTTTTCACACCAAAATCCTGCTTAATTGCCAACATAAGCAGCTCTTTTTTTTATTCAAAGTAATGTTCTTCATCGCGTCTCTGATACAAAATGGAAACCCTACATCAATTATCATCTTGAACAATCAATTTACTGGCAATGTATTCTGGATGTTGGAAAAAGAGAGACACAGTTTTGGCTGGTTTAAGCAAAAACTTATGTTTTGAAAAACAAATCGTAGTATGATCAGGTTTTCATAAAGGTTCTTCTAGGTATGAGTAGGCTACAAAATTCGGGGATATTTTTTTTTCACCAATTTTGTGTTTCAATTGTTTGTAAGCATAAAAACTAAAAACAAATAAAATAAGAAATGTGCATTATTCTTTCTAAGCAAATAACAATTAAAGCTGAACCTCCATCGATTCAAACAAAATTTTAAGGAATTTGGTGGAGAATAACCTTATTGAAAGAAGAAAGAATGAACCGATCGCTTTGTTAAGTTAGAAAAATGTGTACTCATCATAAATTGGGTACCATGCATTTTATGTGAAGTATTTATTTATTCAGTTGTGACTATTAATTTTTCAAGAGATTTCGGACGGTTCTGAAAATATGTAACAGGTTGACGCACCTGTTAATTCTAGTGTCATCAATACGCAATATACCTACTTAAGCCTACACTCTTCTTCCTTCAAGAAATCAAAGATTCACAGTCTTATCTTTTATAATTTTTTTTTTTTAATTTATGAGAGTCTCTGAGGCATTAAATTAATCAAATCAAACAAAAACACGTTGACTCTCTAACCATTTTTGAATCCACGCAGTGTTAATTCCACACTTTCAATCTCCAACTAAGCTTAACAGGCAAATGGCCGATCATACGACCAAACCAAACAAAACGTACTCATTCAACTCTGATTGCAAGCATCTTAAAGCATCTTTCTATAAAAATAGTAATTGCCTCAGTAGCGTGTTAGATTTTCTCTATGGTAAGCGGTCTAATGATTCGCTAAACAATAATTCCAGCTTAGGCCAAACAAAGTGAACAACAAAAATATCAACTGAACAAAAAAAAAAATCAAACAAAAATGCAAACGTGCATCTTTAATTATATAAAATTTTGCGTTTCACATTGACAGGGTGATTCGGTATTGTATCTTGTGTAAAAACGAACATTTAAAGTTAATTTTTGTTTGAAAGATCACCCTGTTGATCCGATCTAAGATTGACTTTTCACGATGACGTTGTTGTGGCGGGCGGCTCGTAGCCACCGGCTCCACTGCATTAACAGAAATAAGACTCGTTGGAAAACTCATCGACCTCAATGCAATTCTGCGGTTTTTTTTTCAGATTGCACAAAAATGCGTGTTTGTTTATTTATTATTAATTTTTATTGTGGCTCGGTTGTGATTTTTCTTTTCATTCAAGTGACATACTTTTGTCTCTTATATTGTCACACTGACTTTGAATTGGAATTCTGTTTGTATTCCAAAGAAATCATCAAGAAACGATCAACACCGATTTAATCAATGGAGATAAAAATGCAATTGCAATTAGACATTGGTAGAGATTTTACTTTCGGATAGGAGTTTGCGACTATCTAGATAATGTTTTCCAAGGAATGAGAGAGAATGAGAATGAGAAGTTAAGTGAACTGGAAAATGATTTTATAAATGGTCTCGTATCGAAGGTATATGTTGGTAAGATAGATTGCTAAAAGGAAGTCATAATTGAAGAGAAATTAGAGAAAGTATATCGAACTTTAGAATGTTGTCTGCAGTGTTAGACAGTTGATGACCTTTTTTCGATGGGTTCTTATATCATCTGTTTATTTGCTTTGGTGAGAAAGGAAAGGGCGATTTAAGGAACTTCTAAGAAATTATTTCAAAAGATGTAGAGAGAAGGTGGTACCATTATTTTTTCTTTTTTCAATAATTAATCTGTGACCTTAAATTTAAAACTTGGATCAAGTAATTTTAAATTAATATAATCAATGTCAGGCTATGAAGGTGAATATAAGCTCACTCATAAATACTTGAAAGTTGAAGTTCGCTAACTTGCAGGCCTATGCATTTTGCTGCTTTTTTCTGCGATACAAACTGACTGTACCACCTTGACAGTCAATCAGGTCTAAACAAGTTAGATGGTTGCTTGGACTTGAACTTCACATTTTTTCAACTAGTTGCTTTTGAACATTCAAAGCTATTCACTTGAAACAAGTACAAAATATGATGCTTATCCGAATAGTGATATATTGACCATGGGAAAATACATAGTTCCGCTTGTAAGATCTAGAAAATTTTTTGGGCACTCAAATTCATGAGAATCAAGGAATTTAGAACCAACGTCATAACTTACTACGTACCTTTAACGTGAATAGGAATTTTAATGAATTTTTCTTAAATTTGTTCTCCAAATTAACATCATATTGAGTACCATGTATAATTCTACGCAAAAACTGTCTAACTTTTCATAGCACCAGTTTGAACGTCTCTATTTAAATTTTCAATCCTAATCGCGTGTCATTGTTTATGTTTATTACCTTTTCGATAACCAATGTAATTTGTTTCAATTGTCTTTGCTTGCAAGCAAGTCAATTAGGTACTTGGTTTGCATCGTTTCGATGAATAATTTATACGAAATACGTAATATCTACATCGATTTTCTTAAGTTCACTGTAGGGTTAGTAAATTATTGCAATTGCAAAGTAATTTACAAAAATTACCTTGTCTTTTTTTTTAATTGAATTGACTATTGCCCTTAGAACTTTTCAAACGAGTTGTTAAGAAAAGCTTCCATAAAGACATCATATCGGTTTCTCATCGCTAATAGACAGCCAGTTCCGCATGAAGGGTAAATTAGCATAAAATAGCACTTTATTAATTACAAACACAAGCAACAACAACAATCGGTAACGCGATTTGAATACAATTTAGTATGAAAATTCAAACCATAACCGTCGCAGTGATTCATGGTTATAATCAAAGTATTGGGAACATGCAACAGAAGCAACAAATTTAAATAACCACACCGACACTCGTGCAGCCATTTTTGGAACGATTTTTTTTTATTATTATTACTAGCTTACCCGTGCCCTCTTTGATGGGCAAAATAAAGTTTCTTTTATATTTAATTATATTAAATACAATTTTTTTTACTTATAAAATACAAAATTTATTCTAAGGCTTTAACATAAACAACATTTTTTGTTTTTCCTTCTTTAGCATAAATAAATAATGACGATGGTTTGCCCACACGCGAACATGCAACATACAGCTGTCCATGAGAAAAAACTGGATTTTCTAGATTTATGCCACCAATTTGCATTGATTGACCTTGAGCCTTGTTTATCGTCATTGCGAAAGCCAAACGAATCGGATATTGTAACCGTTTGAAATTGAAAGGTAAATCGGGAGGAATCATTGGGATTCTTGGAATTAGAACGTCTTCACCTTTGTATTTACCTTTCAAAATTCTTGCTTCGATGATAGAACTGTTTAAACGTTTGACTGCAAGTCTTGTTCCATTACAAAGTTTCGGCTGACTAATGTTTCGAAGCAAAATGATAGGAACACCAATTTTTAATCTCAAATTATGTGGTGGCAAGCCAGACAAATCAATTGAGTTCAAAAACTCGGTAGGATAGTTCACAACATCATCCTCGTCAACAATACTATCAATTGATTTGAAGGACACTAACTCGCCGGGTATTTCACTTTGAATCGACCAATTCAGTTCAGTGACTTCCTTGTTGGTACCTGCCAAAATAGCTCTATCACTCAACCAATCGTGGTTTAAATAATTTGAAGCAATATTCGGGAAAACACTCTTCATTAATTCTTCTTTGCTTTGTGTGAAATTGCAAAAATTTTGTGGAAATGTTATCATACCAGTTAAATTTTCTACAGGCATTGTTCCATTCCCAATAGCCAAGAGTTGTTTTGAAAATTCCGCTGCCGTTGGATCATTTTGCAAATACACTCGAACATTTGTCGTGAGATGCAATTTTTTCACATACCTCCACAAATTCGATGATTTCAAACATGCATTAATCTCGTCAGCTGCAGTAGATCGAGGTATTATCGGTAGCGTTTGTCTAAAATCACCAGATAACAATACCAAAGCACCGCCAAATAAATTTTGATTACCTCGAAGATCTTTCATGGTTCGATCAAGTGCCTCCAAAGATTTTTTATGCGCCATAGTGCACTCATCCCAAAAGATTATTTCACATTGCTGCAAAACTTTGGCCATTCCTGATCTCTTTGAAATCTTGCATGTTGGTGCTTCAATGGAATTAACATTCAAAGGCAATTTCAGTGCAGAATGTGCAGTTCTGCCACCATCCAATAGTGTAGCTGCAATGCCAGACGACGCCAATGCTAACGCTAATTTGCCTTTCGATCGTATTTCTGCTAAAATTAAAGAGATTAAAAACGTTTTCCCAGTGCCACCAGGTGCATCCAAGAAATAAAAACCACCATTTCCGCTTTGAATGGCTTGCATGATTGAATCATACGTTCTTCTTTGTAATTCATTCATTTTGGGCACATTATCTTGAACATAATTTCTCAATTCATTAAGGTCGTATTGTCGTTCACGATTGAGCTCTTGATCAAATGCATCTTGCATCGACCTATCAGGAGCAATCATGCCACACTGTTGTAATGTCCTATTTGCGATCATTAAACAAATATCCTCTATCTTAATCAACACTTCGTTGTACATTAGTTCTGTAAATTCCAAATTATCATGAGGTAATCTTAAAGTGTTGCAGAGTAGCTGTTTGGAAAAGATAACCGTTGGGTGTGCTGAAACACACATATTAAACTAAAATGTTAAGATGCTGAGGTGGCTCATTTTTTGCCTTGTGGTACGAATAGTTTCAAGTCAATTAACACTGTGGTTTAATAGTATATAAGCAAAAACTTGGCATATGTGGCTTTAATCTGCATAAACTATGCAAATGATTTATTGATTTAAGAAAAGACATAGGTTAGGTTAAAGTGGCTGTCATGGATGTTAAAAGACACACTTAGGCTAATCAAAGGCCCATTGTGATACCACATGAATCTAAAAAGGCTTTTCTTCGAAAGCTCATTGAAACCAATTAGAGTGGCAATACCTTTTGCCACATCGCAGTATGGCATCCTAACAGTGGGAGCAGGAAAAGACATAATAATCATATGTTTTTTTCACGTATATTAACTTTCCAATGCAGCACAACGACCCACGGTGCAAAACCTCAGATTAGGGACGAATCGACTTTGGTAATTATGACATAATCACAAAAAAAATTGTTTTGAAGGTGCTAGAAAAATTCAACAAAATAAAGCCGATTCGTCTTCTGATGATCACAACATTCACAACCATTGAAAGCAGTAACCAATGTCGTCCAAGAATCCAGAACAAAGCGACCCTGTCATGTACAAAGTACAATTGAATGACAAAAAAATGTCAAGTATAAATTTTTTGTTTGTACAAATGAATAACAAAAATGTCAATCATAATTTTTTTTTTCGATAAAAAAAAAAATATTTGACGAAAATATTTGAAATAATTTTCATAAAAATTTGAGTATTCGTATATTGATATATTTTACTGAAGTGAGTAAAGCATTATTTCTTAACATTTGAACCATTTGTGATTTGAACAACATAGGTTTTTTTTTGTATAAACCTTCTTAAGTTATTTCTCTTTAATTTAAACCATAGATTTAGAAAATCGGTCAACCGCTTGTCAATTTGAAAAGATAACATAAATTTAACGAATTAGTCTTTTATATATATAGATTATTGAAGTTTTTTTTATTAAAAAAATGAATAAAAAGCGAAAGTGAAAGTGAATTTCAGTAATTGTTGCCTGCCAAAAAGAAGTGACAAAAATGAAATAGTAACACAAGAAAATGCTAATTGGTTATTAATTTTGAATATAGGCAATTTGTGGTTATTATTATATAACCAAATCTTAATTTTAAGGATAATCATAAATAAACAAACAACAGTAACACAATAAACACACAAAATGCATGGCCAAAGGAATAAATTGTGTACAAAATTATCCAGCACTTTTCTGAGAAAATGGTGTAAGTATTTTGTTAAATATACAAGCATTTAAATTCATTATATTTTAAAGTTAATAAGACCTCGGGTCCCCGTGAATTACATTTCATACGCAGAACATTTTGTTTATCAAGTTTCTTACATAAATGAATCCTATGTGATTCAAAGAAAACTTACTACGTCAAAGTTTAATAATAATACATGAAAAGGTTATAGTTCATAAATTAAAACCTTTTTGGTGATTTTCAGACTTGTACGTAAAAAATAATCTCGCTCATTAAACTTTAAAAATTATAAATGCACTGATATTTACTAGCTTACCCAACGAACTTCGTTTCATGTAATATTTTGGGAAAAAGAGTAAATCCATGTACTAGAAACGTACATCGGTTTTGAAATCAACTATAAATCATCGAACTTTTAAACTTCTTACAAAATCAGTTTATGTATCAAATACGATTCATACGATTTGATAACGTTGTCTTATTGAAATTTTGCTTGACAAGTTTTAGTGGGGATATAGATAGAGCATTTGTTCACTTGATAATAAGTGTTTTGAATCATATATGATTCACTTCAATTCTCTTTGCTTATCAGGAAAGCTCTCTTAATCGCTTTTAATCTTATATATATAATTCTCCTGTGCGTTTGTTTGTGACCCTACTCCTCCCAAAGTACTGGACAGATTTTTCTGAAATTTCGTGGGTGTGATAAGGTCCGTCCGAGACAGGTTTTGTTTCATAATTGGTCCCGGTAGGTATCGCTGTTCTCAAGGCGGATTTTTTTAACGGTGGGCGGACTGCGCATTCGGCACTCAAATTGCCATTGAATGTTCACACTAATCCAGATGCCGTGTGTAATTTAAAAAAGCATTCAGGTATGGCTAATGAATTGAAAAATTGTAAAATTATTATCATTCGCTTGAAGCTATCGATAGAACACTTCAAGATATTAATAATAGTACTCGACTATTCGGTGGGTCTCTACTTCTGCTGTATGGTGATTTCAGACAGACATTGCAGGTCATGCCACGTGCTACATATGCGGACGAGGTTAATGCATGTTTGAAGGAATCTTACCTCTGGCGAAAAGTGAGAAAACTTTGCCTCTCTATAAATATGCGGGTTCAACTCCAAAATGATCCCCTGGCATTGGAATTTTCCCAAAAATTGCTGAATATTGGAAACGGAAAAATTCAATTGCATGAAACAACACAGTGCATCCGAATCCCAAACAATTTCTGCAATGTGGTGGATACCAAAGAACTTTTAATAAAAAATATATATCCAAACCTAGAATCCAATTACAGCAATCATGCCTGGTTACGCGAGCGAGCTATTTTAGCGGCAAAGAATGTTGACGTTGACGCACTTAATTCCAAAATACAGAAATCATTGAATGGTCATTCAAATCGATCGACACTGTTGTCGACCATGAGGAAGTTGTCAACTATCCTCTTGAGTTCCTAAATTCTCTCGATTAACCAGGAATGCCACCATATAACTTGCGGCTGAAGATAGGTTCTCCTATAATATTATTATGAAATTTAAATCCACCAAAGCTATGCAACGGCATGCGATTGGTAATAAAAATAATCAGAAACAATGTGCTAGAAGCTACAATTTTAAGCGGCAAGTTTGAAGGCGAAGTTGTGCTTTTGCCTCGCTTTCCAATGATCCCTTCAGACTCCCCAATTCCATTTAAAAGGTTACAGTTTCCAGTTTGGTTGGCCTTCGCTATGACAATAAACAAGTCACAAGGCCAAACAATGACGATTCGTGAGTTGGACCTTGAAAATCCATGTTTTCGCATGGTCAATTATATGTTGGGTGCAAACCATCAAGTTTGTCTATATATGCCCCTCAGAGATTAACAAATATAAAGTGCATGAAATTGTATTACTTACTTATGGTGGCGCTACAGCCCAGGTCGGACCAGGGCCTCACCCAACAAACTTCTCCAGCCAGCTCGGTCCCTGGCTAACTGTCTCCAGTTTCGCACGCCAAGTTGGTTCAGGTCCTCTACCACCTGTGTATACATGAAATTGTATTGCGATTTATTTAAAACAGTTTTAAGTTTGATCCTTACACATTCAAGTTAACTCACTACGGACTTGAAAATTGAATATAAATACTAAAAAAGACGGAACGAAGTCCACCGGGTCTGCTAGTAAGATATACTTAAATAGAAAAAACAAAAAAATAAATAAACAGAAAACAGCTGAGAAAACTTTAAAATTGTATTTTGTTTTACTAAAATGTTCTTAACAATTTTTTTATTCAGCAAAATGATTAAATTTAACGTAATTTATGTACAGACAAGTGTCATTTACTCATTCACAAGCCATGCTAATTTCTTAAGCGACTTTTACAGCTTTTTTTAAACTAAAATCTGAGTTCATAAAAAACAATATCATTCAAATCATTCAATAAGTCAAATGATGTATGACCATTTAAACTGTCGGGTACTAAAAATTATTGCTCATTAAAAAGACGTAAGCTTTTTCATTTTAAAAATGTGTATTGCACTTGTTCTCCTGACCTCAAAAGTTATTGATTAGGTATACGTACTTCAAATAGAACCTCGCTTTCACGTGTGAAAATATGATGTAATATATTCCGTTTTCTGTCAAAACTATGTTCTTGTGTTATGTCTTCATTTCAGAGTTAAGAAAATTATTCAAGATTATTTTCAATCGACAGTCAACCGTTGGCAATGTAAAATCGATATTTCTAGTCAAAAAACCGATTCACACTTAGACATTTTTCAGGGACGTAAAACAGCTTCTTGCTATATTGATGAACTCAAATTTTAGGTATGAATTAAAACAACTATGACGTAAACATTTTGATTGATCATAATCCCGTTTTAAACATGTTTCGATACTAAGCAGGGCTTACATAACACAAGTTCCTCCATATCACTATTTTATACCAACCGTTTTATATTGCTTCATCTGCATATCGCTTTTGTAGCACACGCGTTGAGTCTGCTACCATTACAACTTAACTTCAACTAACCGCCACATGTTCCCAGCTAACAGCGCGCCGCACACGGTGGGATCATAAATATGTCCACTTTAGTATAAGCGCGGCGTAATTTCGACTAAAATTGCAGAAAAGTGACATAACAAGACCAGCCGCCATCTGCTGCTTGTCAGATGCATGGAGCACAAGACAATTGTTTCGAGACTTTGTGTAAAAAATGCTGCTTAACATAATAAGAGTAACTTGCAATTTGGCACTGTTTTAATGAATGAACAATTTTGTTCAGAAATTTTCAGTTGCGTGTTTTGTCAAAGCGTGAAATTCGTGTAAATGACCAATTTTAAGGTAATTTCTTCGTTGGAATTTCCGGATGGTCAATCTTTTCTCGGCTATAAGCAAATCTCAAAACAATAGGAGGAAGCAATTTGGTATGAGTTTTTTCGAGCAGGTATTTAATTTATGAATATATTTTGTTTACTGAAACTGATGTTACCTAACTATAGAAACAAGAATCTTCTCTGACACGTGTCGCACTTAAAATCATGGAAAACATGTTGTTTATCTTTGAATCAAGGAATAATTTTTTGATTTGAAGCTTGCCCTAAACAAACATACAAAATGCCAACACCTCGATTTGTTGACACAGCAGTTCAGAATTTCGAAATTCCAGACATGTCTGGTATTTCGAAATCCGAAGTTATGTGCGACAAAATTTATTAAATATTTCAAATACCATTGACTTATAATTTGTGTCAGTTAATGTTTGAACTTTACTTAAATTTTATTTTCTAATTTTTTTCTTACAGGGATCACAATAGCATTTGCAGTATGCCTTCTTATTCTCGGTATTCTAGTCGCCTGTGGTTTTTCCGCACTCATCAGACACATAATCGACCACCAGGTGGCATTGAGGCCAGGTGGCCAAACATACGGTTGGTGGTCAAAGCCTCCAGTAGAACCACAGATGTCAGTTTATGTCTACAACGTCACAAATGCCGATGAATTCCTCAACAATGGTTCGAAGCCAGTTCTTGATGAATTGGGTCCATATGTCTACACGTAAGTTACTATCTCAATTTTTGTCTTTAAAATCACATTGTCTGGAAATTGAAAAGGAAATTAAGTGTCAATAGCTTCGTGCTGACGAAAGGAAATGATGAATTAATTTTAAAATAATTTCAAGGCAATCATTATGTTGCAATTTGAAACTATCAAAACGAACTTTACAAATGGATCGAGATTATCGAACACGAATAATTTAATTGCGATGAAACTTGTTGCATGTCTTCAATACATTGTTAAGTAGATAAAATGCAAAAAATGCAAATAACAAGACGAGATATATTGATTTTTTTTTGTTTTAACTAAAATTGAGAGAAATTTTTCTATTTTCGTTCAACTTTAACGCTTTGTGAATTTGTAGATATGCAGTAAAAGCAAAGCTGTTATTTCTTTTATAATAATCGGGCTTGTCGTGTAGGTCCACGAATATTAAATTTAGTTGTTTGGAATTTTTCAAGCCTTCTGCTACATTAACATCGTTAACAAACATCCAATGTCATGCACTTTATTGGAAACTTAAATATTAATTAAATTCTCAATACCCTATTCTCCGTTTTTTTCGTAATCGGTAATCCTATTATTAAGCACTCATCGAGCAGACAATGATTTAGCAAAATGTTTCTGTCCAAATTCACAAAATTAAATCCGAAATTTACCCAAGTACCACTTAACCAATTTGATTCGACAAAACTAACAAAAAAACCAAACAAGAATCCCCCGCGTCACGCACAAAATGCGTGACAACTTATTTAAACCGGTAAATTGTTAACCTAGTGTTTCTCAACTTAATGACATCGAAATAAAAAGAAAAACAGGTGTCATTGCTTAATAGCTCAGTTAGGTACCTACACACAAGTAGAAGGAGCATTCAAAATAAAGCAAAAAATAAAATAAAAAAAACAAGTGTCAACTCTTAATCGGAACAAACTATATTCAACGGTTTCCCTCTATCGTCTATGTGACTCAACTTCCGAGGGCAATCAATTTGTGATGAAACATCGGATTAACTGTTTTGAACACTAATTGATTTCACTTTCAAATACCGCCTGCCATTCAAATACCTCAAACACCTACATGTACAGTTACGCACAAAGAAAGAGTTGTATTGATTTGATTAACCTGTCAGTTTTGACATAATCAATTAGAAATTATGACAGCATGATAGGCTCGATGACAAAGATGTACGTAAATCACATCACTATCTATCAGTTAAGTATGGGCAGACATAATTTTGACAGTTCTATTAAATGACACATTTGTCAGCATATTTTACATGATCAAACCTTTCACAGTTGCATAATTTCAATTAAGCCCCGCCAAAGGTTGTCAGGCTTCTGCAAACAATGCCCTTTTAAACAAAACAAAATGTGAGCCAATACTTTTTTTCCGGCTTACAAAATTTATTATCATTGTTGTCACAATTTTGTTCAACAACAAACAGTTTGATGTGAGTATCAGTCCCACTTTTTTTTGTCACTCATTTGTAATACCACCATGCGAATTCGCTGCAAGAGTGTGGACAAGTGAGTGTCTATGCGACAAAAGGTTTGCGCTAAATTCCAAAGCAAATCGCATACAATCGTCTCCGTCTCCGTCTATGTATGTTGTTGATAAACTTGTTTCCACTGACTCATGATAACTATGATGTTGATGTAATGAGTGACTTTCTCTTGGACAGTCTTTTTTTCAAAATCCAATAAATTGGCACAGCAGCAAGTTTAGTTTACATTTATATACACAAGCAGCATATGTAAGTAAACATCAGACGGACGCGACTGTCTCTCTGTCGCAAAAAAACCAAAATGAAGACATACACAGAGGAAGTTGAAGAAGTCATAAAGACAATCACTTACTTTTGATTTGTTTTTGTAGCAAACTTGAGAAAAATGCAAATGATGGATGTTGAAGTCATTTGGAGTGTTACAGGGGCTTTAAGTTCGTATTTCGCTGCTGTGTGATTTGAGAAGTTAAAAATGAATATTCATTGTGGATGATTGGATTACAGGAAAAGAGAGAGAAAAGCGTTATCACACTACTAGAAGCGGAGATCGAGTTTTAGTTCCCGAAGTTTTTTTTTTTTTTTGTATGCAATGATTACAGTATTAGTAAACCAATTAGATCTTACAATATTTAGTAGGAATTGAGCTATTAAGGTTTAAAAAAAATAAGTATTGGAACGTATTGGAACATTCTCAAAATATATGAAACAATAAAATCAACAAAATACCAATTGAATATTAACTAATGAAATTCTGTCTTCATTTTGTTAATTTGTATGTCAGATAATCATAGAGAAAACATGGGGCCCCAGAAAATTGACAATGAAAGTAAGATTGACCAAGTCACTCTAGTCTGGATACCGGGCCAAAGGGGCTAGGAGGGAAATGAGAAGGCAGATGAACTAGCTAGGAAAGGATCAGCCCTTCACAACTCATTGAGAGTATATGCTCCTCTTGGAGTTGTAAAGGGCAAAATCCTGACCAAATACACATCAGAAGCTAATCATAGGTGGAATAGTTTAACTTGTTGCGTTATATCTAGGAAAATCTGGCCCGCCTGTAACAAACCCAAATCTTACTTACTTACTTACTTAAGGTGGCGCTACAGTCCGTTGTGGACTTGGGCCTCAATCAACAGGCTCCGCCAGCTAGCTCGATCCTTAGCTAGTCGTCTCCAGTTTTGCAGTCCAAGTTGATTGAGGTCCTCTTCCACTTGAGTGCGCCACCTGAGTCGCGGTCTTCCTCTCCTCCTACGTCCCTCGGGAATAGTGTCGAAGGCTTTCCAGGCCGGAGCATTGGAGTCCATACGCTCTAAATGACCGAGCCATCTCTGGACCCTGACCCTTCTGGCTAGGTCCATGTCGTTGTACAACCCGTAAAGTTCGCTGTTGTATCTTCTTCGCCATTCCCCTTCAATGCACACGGGGCCAAAGATGACCCGAAGAACTTTCCTCTCGAAACAGCCTAAGGCACTTTCATCCGATTTTGTCAGGGTCCATGCTTCTGCACCATACAGCAGGACTGGGATGATGAGTGTGTTGTACAGTTTTACCTTAGTTGCTCGAGAGAGGGCTTTTCCACTCAATTGCTTTCTTAGCCCAAAGAAACAGCGATTAGCAAGAGTTATTCTTCGTCTGATCTCGGCGCTGGTGTTATTGCCCGTGTTTATAGCGGAGCCTAGGTAGACAAACTCCTCTACTACCTCGAAGTTATATGTGTCTATTGTGACGTTCTGCCCGAGCCGTTGGTGTTGGGTGTCCTTCCTCGAAGACAGAATATACTTCGTTTTTCCCTCATTTACCACTAAACCCATTTTTGCCGCTTCTGTCTCAATTCTCACAGAGGCGCCATTGACATCACGCTGTGTTCTTCCCATTATATCAATATCATCGGCGTACGCGAGAAGTTGAACAGATTTTTGGAAGATAGTGCCTCTGGTGTTGACGTTGGAGTTCTGCACTATCTTCTCAAGAACGATGTTAAGGAAATCGCATGACGGTGTATCGCCTTGTCATGAAGCTTGGCAGGGACGCGACCAAAACTAGACATAGCTTTGTACAGTTCGTCTCTGTAGATGCTGTCATACGCGGCCTTAAAATCGATGAAAAGGTGGTGGGTATCGATTTGGAGTTCATAGGTCTTTTCCAGGATCTGTCGCAACGTGAAAATTTGGTCGATGGTTGACTTTCCTGGCCTGAAGCCACATTGATAAGGACCAATCAGATTGTTGACGAAAGGCTTCAGACGTTCACATATTACGGCAGAGAGGATCTTGTAGGCGATGTTTAGTAGACTTATTCCTCTATAGTTGGCGCAGTTTAGAGGATCTCCCTTTTCAGGATCGGGCAAACAATGCTGAGGTTCCATTCATCGGGCATGCATTCCTCTGACCATATCTTACAGATGATTTGGTGCATGCTCCTATCTAGCTCGCCGCCTGCTGCTTTGTAACAACTCAGCAGCTAGTCCATCTGCTCCAGCGGCTTTGTTGGATTTCAGCCGTGATATTGCGGTTTTCACTTCTTCTAGGTCGGGTTCACGGAATTGTTGGCTATCATCGTGTCCGATGAAAGGCTCCTGTCTGACGGCGGTATTTTGTTCGTCGTCGCCGTTATACAGACGTGGTCTTTCCAAATCCCCAACATTGACTGCGATTCTACTATGATGTTCCCTTGTTTATATCTGCAGGCATCAGTTCTTGCTCGATGACCTTGAGCCAACAAACCCAAATCAATAAATTTAATTTCATTTTAAAGCATGCGGCAAAATTGGGTATACCACATAAGTCTTCTGCCGTATCTGCGAGGACCAGAATGAAAAGGAAACGGCCCCACATTTTCTCTGTCATTGCCCGGCCTTGGCTAGGAAAAGAGCACTCCACTTACATAAAGAATTCTTCAACGGTATTGAGGAACTCTCAGAATTCACGATCAAAGACATGATCTCATACCTCAATAACACAAATTGGCTTTAGCGCCCCCTCCCCTTTTTCTCTCCTTAACTAGATGGCACTATGAGACAATAGGCCGTAGTGTAGGGAGATTAATACTAGAGTATGTATAGGATTGCACGTGCGAAATATACATCCTTCCTAACCCATCCAAATCTTTTTAGAATCTCATGAGGTATGGTATCAAAACGGCGCACTCAGCGCTAATTGTGTCCTTAACGGAAGTGGGATAGCCATTTCTACCTACCTACACATCTACCTAAGATTGACCAAAATATAACAACGCTGTTAAACCCTAATTTTTAAAGAGATATCTATCGAATGCATATATTTTCTACGAGCTGACTAACAGAACATAAATCCTTATAGATTTTAACAGGGAGGTGACTGTCGGATCTACTAGAACAATTTGTTCTGAATTTTACATTCAAAAATGTTTTTTTCCGTCAAATTTTTGGCTTTAATATTGCTTTGTTTCCAGCAGCTAATAAAACGATTTATTAACTGACAAAATTTTAATTTATGTTTATTAACAATTTCACGTAAGAATGCGGTTGTAGGTAACAATTTTTTAGAAAATTCCAAAATGAATTTGAAGAGGAAACCGGCAGTTCAAGTTTATTTGTCAATGTGTTTATTATTGATCAGTAAAAGTGTTTTGCGTCTTGAAACAGCTTCGCCCGAATCAGATTAGTATAAATAAGCGTTTCGTTTATAATTCATATTTAATATTTACTTCAAGAGAATGCTACACGTATGTTAAGATAGAAATTGTATTTTTAAGATTTTTCGAAAAGTCTGTTAAGCATTTTAGACAGTTCTTTTTTTTTTAATGGTAGGTAAATGTGTTCAATATAAAAACAACTTGGTGAGAACCACGGATACATTTTGATATATAAAACAGGCGATCATGAACATTTATTACACAAATATAAGATTAATGGTGAATACTGACTAATAAAGTGTATATACCGTTTGCCTTGATGACGATAGTGTAGGACAATAAATAAATTAACAATGACAAATGCAAATAAAAATATATTTTTATTACATTCGGAAGTAATGTCATTTAACCAAAAAATGCCTTAAAAACAAGTTTTCTGGATTCAACTCCAGTTTTGATAGGAGTATCAAGGGGTACCTCCTTTCAGGTCAAAGTAAACAACTTTCCACCGAATGTGGTGTGAGTAGACCTTTAGTCAGCAATTTTGTTATTGTTTTATGACTCTTAAGCTAATTAAGCTCTCAATCAAAATTTTGGTAGTCACATGCAGCATGCCGTTGTTAAGCTCATAAAAATGGTATTTATTGAAACTTACTCGCAGTTTCTTCTGAGAAGTGCTCACTCTAAGAACACCAAATTAAGCAAAATGTTCCAACTTGACAAGTTAAATGTCTTCCGTCTAATTGTTCTTGTTTTCCTTTTGCCACGTTCTTCAAATACTCAGATTGTAAACCTTCTTGTGAATCTTCTAACATTTGGAATTGATACTGCTGATCGTATTTCGGAAATATTTCTTCCAGCTGATCGTGAGTAACCATGCTGACATTTAGTTCAAGAAACTCATTGATATTATTGTCAACTTCAGTGCCACATCAAAATGAAGTCTTCGACTTTATCATCGTTGGAGCTGGTCCAGCCGGTTGTGTTTTAGCTAATCGACTCTCGGAAAATCCCAACTGGACGGTCTTTCTCCTCGAAGCCGGTGGAAATGAAAATTTCCTCCATGAAGTTCCAGCTTTCGTGTCCGTCTTACAGAAAACAAACTCAAATTGGGACTATAAGTCGGTTCCACAACCAAACGCTTGCTATGGTATGTACGATAATGTTTGTCATTACCGAGGGGAAGAGTTCTTGGAGGCACGAGTTCCATCAATTTTATGATCTACAATCGGGGAAATCGACGGGATTTCGATCGATGGGCTGAGAGTGGCAATGCGGGTTGGTCTTACGACGAAGTCTTGCCGCTTTTCAAACGTGTTGAAGCGGCGAATATTGAAGGATTTGAAAACTCATTCTACCACAATACCACAGGACCGGTCAGTGTCGAGTCGGTGTCGTTTCGAACAGATATAGTCCATTCTTATGTTCAGGCAGCACAGCAGGCTGGTCATCGGTTGAATGACTACAATGGTGAAAGTCAAATTGGTGTGTCGTATGTTCAAGCAAGTACAAAAAACGGCCACAGACACAGTGCTTCGAAGGCATATTTGGAGCCAGTGAAAAAGCTGCGTAAGAATCTTCGGATTTTGACTTTTGCAACAGTAACGAAGGTTCTTATCGATCCTCGAACGAGGTCAGCCTATGGAGTGGAATTTCATCACAGGAACAAAAAGTATACCATTCGAGCGAGGAAAGAGGTAATTCTGTCAGCAGGAGCTTTTAATTCGCCGCAAATTCTTATGCTATCAGGCATAGGGCCTCAAGAGGCGCTGAGATCAGTTGGGATTCCCCAAATTCAAGAACTACCTGTTGGTAGAACTCTGTTCGATCACATGAGTTTTCTGGGGCCTTTTTTCACCGT
The DNA here is from genome assembly GCA_920937365.1 of Sphaerophoria rueppellii. NCBI lineage: Eukaryota > Metazoa > Arthropoda > Insecta > Diptera > Syrphidae > Sphaerophoria > Sphaerophoria rueppellii. Next base: position 11,676,097 of record CAKKXW010000002.1, on the reverse strand, counting down.
TAATACAACCAAGCAGACTCTCTTTCTGACAAATATAAGGCCATCAGATATTTTTAGATTCAAAACCGGAGATCCGTCTACAATGATGTCAAGCATTGGCACTGTCGAATCACTTACATTTATCAAAACCCCAAACTCAAAGGAACCAGCAGATTTTCCAGACGTTGAGCTGATCATGGTGTGTTCGAGTTTGGCTGGTGATTTTGGAACTGGATTCAAGGAGGGGGCGAATTTTCGGGATGACCTTTACGACAGAATGTTTAAACCCTTAGAGAAAAAGGAACATTTCGGATTTCTGATCATGCATTTCCATCCGAAATCGTCTGGACGTCTATGGCTACAGAATAACAATCCGAAAATTCAGCCAGTCATCGATCCGCAATTTTTTAAAATACCCGAAGATGTTGAGTTTATTTTGGAGGGCATTAAGGAAGCTATTCGAATATCCAAAATGCCAGCAATGCAAAAAATTGGTGCTGAACTAGTTAGAATTCCAACTCCCGGTTGTGAACATATTCCATTTGGATCAGATGAATATTGGAGATGTTCGATTCGAACTCTTTCGTATACGTTGCATCATCAAGTGGGCACTTCCAAGATGGGTCCATTTAAGGATCCCACAGCAGTGGTGAGCCCACAGTTAAAGGTGCATGGAATAAGAAAGCTGAGGGTTGTTGATACTGGAGTGATACCATTTCCACCGACTTGTCATGTAAATGCAGCGTCGTTTATGATAGGGGAAAAAGCTTCAGATATGATCAGAGATGAGTGGAGGGGAAAATAGTATAGTTGTATGTTTTTAAAATGTTGTTATTATTCTGTTCAAATTTTTAAATAAAGATAAACTAACAAAATTAAAACAAAAGCTTTTAAAAAGCTTTCAAAATAGTAAGCCAAAGTCTGTTCTTCCAATAAGACGCTTAATGAATCGACACGTGCGTTCTTATTGAAAGAAGAGTTTTGAGTGCTTTTTGAAAGCTTTTTCTTAAATTTAGTGTCGAGTTAAAAATACGATGCCAAACATTTAAAATGTTTATGTTTGCCTAGCCTTTAAAAGCTCTTCGAAAGCTTTCAACAAGAATCAAACATAAAAACACGGTTTCGGTACCAAAGACCTGAATTTTTCATTCTAGAGACTTCAAAAATCTCTCTTTTAAGTAAAAACTTTATTTAAAGCAAACATTGGAAACTGCTATCCAAACTTACTTAATAGTCGTAAATCCTAATTGTTCTTATTAATCCATTCACTTATGATCATCTCCGAAGCCTTCTCTCCAATAACCAAAGAAATAGCATTCGTATGAGCTGTTGGCGGTATCGGAAAAACACTTGGATCCGCCACTCTCAAATTAAACATTCTATGAACCTTCAATTCAGGGCTAACAACCGCTGTTGAATCGTCATATGTTCCCATCTTGCAGGAAGCCACTTGATGATGTATTGTATATGACAACACTTTAATCGAGCACCTCCAGTAGTCATCAGTTCCAAACTTAAAATCTTCACATCCGGGAACATTTACAGCATGAATAGTAGCATTAATACGTTTCATAGCTGGTGTTTCAGCAATTCGAATTGCCTCTTTAATACCAGCCAACGTAACCTCAACATCAGCATCGTTAGCATAATAGTTCGGGTCTATTAATGGTGGAGAAAAGGGATTGCTGTCCCTCAACTTCAGTGTTCCAGTTGATAATGGATGAAAATCAAAAAGGACAAAGGTGAAATGTTCTTCTTCCCTATCAGCCAAACCCTTGTAAACCACGTCATAAATTTCGTCTCTGAAACCGGCAGATTCCTTCAAACCAGTTCCAAAATCACTTGCTAGACTGCCTGCAACAAAAACTAGTTCCAAATCGGGTCGACTCATATCTGGATCGCTTGTATTCAATTTGACAAATGTAAACGCTTCGATTCCTCCCAGAGTCGATACCATTGTGTCAGGATCACCGTTACTGAACCGTTCCAAGTCGTCCTCAGTTATTCGATCGGAGTAGGGAGTGGATCCTGTCGAATTTGTTGTAAAAGTTGGCCCGAAATGTGCCATGTGCTCGTACATAATCTTTCCTACGGGCACCTCAACTAAATGCTTAATTCCGAGAGGTTCCAAGTCGGCTTTCGGACCGATTCCGGACAGCAGAAGCAACTGAGGTGAATTGAAAGCTCCGGCGCATAAGATTACCTCTTTCTTTGCCTTTATAGTGTAGTTTTTGCCACGGTGGTTGAAATTCACTCCATAAGCTGAAAAATTCTTATTAACTAGAATCTTTGTGACATGGGCAAAAGTCAAGACATGCAAATTCTTCCTCTCGTTAATTATTGGCTGTATGAACGACTTGGCGGCACTGTGTCGATGTCCATTAAGATTGGTTGATTGTACAAATGAAGTACCCGTTTGACTCTCTCCATTGTAATCGTTTTCGGGATATCCCAATTGTTCTGAACCTCTGACAAAAGCCTCAGCCATGCGTGTCCGATATTTGGGATACTCGACGGGCTGTTCGCCGGTCGTACTGTGATATGGAGATCTCTGCAGTTCCAATGAAATTGCTTTTTCGGACCGCAGAAAAAGTGGCAATATTTCCCTATAAGACCAGCCGTGGTTACCAGCTCTGGCTACGAGGTCGAAATCCTCGGCATTTCCACGAGTGTAAAGCATATAATTCATTATGCTTGATCCACCAAGTCCATGTCCACGAGGCAGAAGACACTTCTTGTTTTTCATTCCTTGACAGGCGTTTTCTTGAGGTGTTGACGAATAGTTCCAGTTGTTGTGTGTCAATGGCAGATTACTTGTCAGCACTGGTAAATCATTGAGAATGGTCTCGGTGCCTCCTGATTCAAGAAGAAATATCGTCCAGTCGGGATTAGCTGCTGAAAGTCGATTTGCTATCACACAGCCGGCCGGCCCAGCTCCAACAATGATAAAATCGTACGACGAATTTTGGGCGGGCACTTAAAAAGACAGAAAGAGGTCATCTCCTTAACATATTCAAAAATAAAAGATCGACTTTTACTCACATTTAACAGGTTTAGTTTTTTCCTCATTGTAAGCTTCTTGGTCCATTTGGAATATTTCGTCAATACTTTGGCCTCTACCAAGATCGATCATCATGCTCAAAAGTGTGAGACCGAGCAGAAGGCACCTTGTTTTGGAGCGGTGGTTCATCGTGTGGATTGTTTGGGATCTGGATTCAGTGAAACTAAATTTCTGAGTATTCTCACATTCTTTTTATAGGAAGAAAGCCAACCAAATTTGATAAAACACTACTCGCGTGATCAAAAATTAGGGTACAAACAAATCTCAAAAGTAAGCCTTTCAAAACAATATAAAGGTATATGCACACTATCAAAACCAGATATTTTTGAATGTAGCAAACTTTTGCGATATGAATTTTCGGATAAAAGTGTGACCATCAGAAACTTGACAATTTAACTTGTTTCAAGTGTTACATGCTCTTATACAACAATAACGAATTTCTAATAAATGCCAAATAAATAGGTCAGTTTTTGCAGTGATCATCAATACCATTCAATGCTTCATAGAATACATGACATAAGCAAATTAAACCGAATAACAGGAACGTTTTACATTCACGTTCATATAATTCACACTCGGTTTTAGTAGTAAAATTCATATGATGGTCAGTACTTTCGTAGTAAAACCACCGCTACCACCACTTTTTGTCACTACTTTTGTTGTCTTTTCAACTTTTTAATTCGCAATCCGGCGAGTAAAATCTTGCAACCTAGGCAACGTCTTAAGAAAATAAGAAATTTACTAATGAGGCTTTTTAATCTCAAGCGCTTATTTAAATATTTGAAGAAACATATAGAATCAGTTGACAAGAAATGTCTGCAAAATAACAAAATGTTTGTTGTATGCTTAAACTGACAGTGCAAAAACTGATACCTTCAATGTTTCTGTTTGCATTTGACAACGCCTGACACCCATGTTTTATGAAATTAGAATTGCTTGTCTTGTTTTAATTTTTCATTGTGTTCCCACTCCTACTTATTTTGTTTTGCTCGAGATCAGATTTATGATGATTGGAAAGGAAATTCGAAAAAGACTTTTTAACAGGGAACTTTCATGTGAGACGCTGTCAAAAATAATCAACATTGCGTAACCATTTTCTCCTCTTTCCTTGCCTTTACCAATGAGTTCAAAAGTATAACTGCTACTCATCGTATTTGCCTACGAACAACATTCAACTCACTGACTTCTTTCTTTCACTCTTCATTGTCAAAGAAAATGATGTGCGGCGAGTGGCCACTCGCTTTGCTTTACATGGTGTTCCCGTCAAAAAAGTCCTCCGGGGAATAATCCATTTATGCAATTTATTAGAACTGTCACCCTCAGTCATTATTTTTTTGAAATTTTGCAAACTTTTGTAAAAAATCGCCGTTCCTTGATTTAAAAAAAAATTGAACTCAATATTCGATGTAATAAGGGGCCACCCTTATCATCTCTTCTTTTAAGGCCTTGACACTATGTATCTGGGTTATCTTTTATTACGTTTTGTTTATGTTGTTTTGTGACTTCTTTTATCTCATTTATTGTTTTCCTTTTTTTTTATTTGCAGTCAAACATGGGAAAAAGTCAACATCATACAAAATCGCAATGGAACTCTCAGTTACAACTTGAAGAAGGTCTACATATTCAATGAGGATTTATCAGTTGGATCTGAAGACGATGTTGTCATTGTGCCAAATATTCCCATGTTGAGTGCAACATCACAAAGTAAACATGCAGCAAGGTGAGTGAAAAGCAAAGAAACCATTTTTGGCAACATGGTAACCATGTTTGTGTTTTTTAAGGTTCCTCCGATTGGCAATGGCAAGTATTATGGACATTTTGAAAATCAAGCCATTCGTAGAAGTTTCTGTGGGACAATTATTGTGGGGCTATGAAGATCCCCTTCTCAAACTGGCCAAGGATGTTGTGCCGAAGGAACAAAAACTTCCATACGAAGAATTTGGTTTGATGTATGGAAAGAATAGCACATCACCTGTAAGCGAACATGTTTGACAAGTCTTTATTTTAAACAAATCCAACTTTGTATGATTGTTTTTTCTGTAGGACCGCATCACAATCTTCACTGGTGTCAAGGATATCACAAAGTTCGGAATTATTGATAAATACAATGGACACTCATATCTGCCCCATTGGGTTGGTGACGATTGTAACCGACTGAACGGAACCGATGGATCTATTTTCCCACCTCATCTCACACACAATCGAACTCTGCACATCTACGACAAGGATCTGTGTCGTCTGTTGCCTTTGGTTTTCCAAAAGGAAGTCATAACTAAGGGAGGTGTCAAGGGCTATCGGTTCACTCCACCAGAGACAGTTTTCGCCGATCCCGAGACCAACCCCGAAAACATGTGCTTCTGTCCGGCTGGTGAGGGTTCGTGTGCTCCAAATGGATTGTTCAATGTTTCTCTCTGTCAATATGGTATGTCTTCGAAACATTTTGAAAGTTTGAATTTTCAACGATTGTCCAAATTTTTGTAGATTCGCCAATTATGCTAAGTTTCCCACATTTCTACCTCGCTGACGATAGTTTACGAACAGCCGTCGAAGGTATTTCACCACCAGAAAAGGAGAAACATCAACTCTTCCTTGACGTCCAACCCGTAAGATTTTTGTCATTTTGTTATGTAAATTTCTGAAATCATATTTTATTTCTTCTTTAGGATATGGGAACCACCCTCCGAGCACGCGCCAGAATCCAAATCAACTTGGCTGTGAGTCAAGTGGTTGACATCAAACAAGTGGCCAACTTCCCCGACATCATTTTCCCAATTATGTGGTTCGAAGATGGAGTCGACCATCTACCCGATGAGATAACAGACTTAATGAATTTCGCCTCAACTGTTCCGCCAATGGCCAAGCAGGCATTGATGATTGCATTCTTCCTGCTTGGTGCTGTGCTCCTTGTTATGGCGGTATTCTGCCTTATTCGTGGCTCAAACCGACAAAGTACATTGCATTTGGAAGGCTCAAATTACCTCGCAACGGCGCACGTCGATTTGGCTAAAAAGAAAGCCAAAGAGAACAAGCAATAGAGACGCAATCAGCTGCGAGGCTGGATAAAGCTCAATACTCCTTTATTTTCCCTTTTTTTCTCAAAACCGAAACAATGCTTTAAGATTCAAGTTTCATAAAATGTTTAAGTATTTTTGAACAAAATCATCACAAGGAAGCAGAGCTTCCAAAAAAAAAATGAAAATCCGTCCAATTTTTGAAACGGTTAACAACTCAATCCCTTCCAATACCTCATGAGTCTCAAAACAAATTAATTTTTTTTTTTGAACTGTATTTGGTCTTGAAAAACAAAAAAAACTGACAAAAGTTAATATTTTTAAGATAAAAAAACGAACAATTTTAAGTTTAAGTGGTTGTATATATATAGTAAATGTAATTTTGAAAAAAAAATAAAATATTAGAAGTTAAAACATTTTTTAACGATTGAAAATTTAAACAAAAACTATTTTATATATATTTATACAGTTAAAAAAGTAATTAATACGTATTTGGTTTAATTTGTCCTTTTTTTCTATAAAGTTTATTTCTGCGAAAATGTTTCTCTTTTTTTTTAAATTTAACTTTAAGTTTAGCGGGTTTGTGACTAAAGAAATTAAATCAATTAAATTTGTAAATTGAATTCAATTTGGATTTGATTTTTCAACATTATACGAATACATGTGTAGAAATGTGCATGAATGTAAGTTTTAATTAAAACAAAAGGATAACTGTATATTTGGAAATTAAAAATATATATTTTTTTATTTTTAAAATGTGTATTTTTGCAATAAAATGAAAGAATTCTTAAGTCATTTAAGAAAAACGTAAGCGTCCGAACCCTAGCTTAGCACCATTTGAATGATGCTAGGTTTTACGTCAAAATGTTTTCATTTTCGTAAATCTTATCCGGCTACAAACCAAAACCCACCACTCGGCAATCGATGACTGGAGGGGTTATGGGATTACTGTCCTGTATCCTTGCACTCCTAGTCAAAATTTGCTTGAAATGGCATTATAAGAAGTGATCTCCTTCGTCAAGAAACCGTTTATGTAAAAATCTTATCCCAAAAATTGGCATCCTTCTTTAAAAGTTTTCCATAATCACTTGCCAAACTGATCAAAGCTAATAGTATTTCGAAATCGCAACGAATGTTATGTGGGATAGTAGATAGGAAAAGGGTCGGCTCCATGGAATTCGTATTATGAATGTTGGATCAGCAAAATTGCCTTAAGCCAGTTGACAACGATACATCCGCCAGCGACTCCGATGAATTGAAGGTACCTGTTGATAAATTGACTTCCCACTGACTAATCGCTCGCATTGTGAAAATCTGATTTCTATGAACTTTTTCAACTCCACAATTGAAAAAGTCGATACTCTAGTGACATTTGCAAATGGCAAGACCTGCAAATTATTTCTCTCCTTTATTACCCTGAGAGCTACATGTTTATGTCGAACTGATTAATGGTATGACAAAAGAAACTGTCATTGCTGTACGCTAATTGGAAAACTCTACACTCTACAAGCCGCAAGTATTGTGATTCGGCGAATTCTCCAAACCCTTTAAATTCGATCTTTCAGAAGTTTGAAGTACGGAATGAACAATGAACTCATCGTATAGGACCATTGGACTTGTATCCTTGATTGTAGATCTTAAAATTGATGTCAATTGTACCAGCCAATAGTTTAACACGCGCCTGGGTACATTTTTTGTCTCTCTGTTCGAAGAATGCTTTCCTCTGTGGAGATGAAGTATGTTTTCAATTGATTTCTTTGGTATTCCTGTAATGACTCTAAGGGCCTTAGACAAGGTGGTGCACTGAGTGCGAATAGTAAAGAACTTCCAAACTATATACTACTTACTCACGTACGCTGACGATGATATTAATATTATTGGGAGAGCACAGCGTGATGGCAATAGTGCATTTGTGCGAGCTAACAGCCAGAGGCTAAAAAAAATGGGTTTAGCGGTTAATGAGGGCAAAACAAAGTATATGCTGTCATTAAGAAAGGACACCCAACACTGACTTCTTGCACAAAACTTCACGATAGAAACATGCAACCTCAAGGAAGTCAAGGACTTTGTCTACCCTGGCTTCACTATCAACATGAACAATGACATCGAAGCCAAGATCAGAAGAAGAATAACTCTTTCTTGGACTGAGTAAGCAATTAAGTAATAGCCTATCCCGAACAACTAATCTGACGTTCTAAATATTAGACCATCATCATCCCCGTTCTACTTAATGGTGCAGAAACATGGACCCTGACAGCAACAGACGAGAGCACCTTAGGCCGTTTCGAAAGAAAAGTTCTACGGAAGATCTTTGATCCTGTCTGTATCGGCAATGGAGGAGAAGATTTAACAACAAACTGTACTGGCTATACATATACCGACACTGTCCTATCTTAAAGAGTAAAGGTCCAACGACTCAGATTGACTTGGTCACGTGGAGAGGATAGAGCCCTTAAAGTCTTCAAAACCCCAAGATAGGGACGACGAAATAGAGGAAGACAAAGGCATAGGTTGAGCGCGCAAGTTGAAGATGACGTCAACCAATTCGGAGTGCGAAACTAGAGAAACAGCTAGAGAGCTTGGTTGGTTGAAGCCCAAGTCCACCCGGACTGTAGCGCCACCTTAAGTAAGTATGTAAGGATGTAAGAAATGAAATGAAATACCAGCAGTGTTGCGTGCTGACGTATACTGAGACTCAAAGAAATGAAGAAATAATCAAGTCCACGGTCGAACAGTAGAACAACTACTAACTGGGTACAAGTGCAGAAATACGATCCTTTAGTTGCCTAAGGTCCGTAGAAGTAGCTGAAAGTAACCGGGTAGAAGATATTCGGGTGACTGCCCAGATCCAACATAATCAAGCTGTGTGAAACTGGACGGCTGGCGTGCAAAAACGTTGACCTGCCAAACGATGGTTATCGATTGAGCAAATTGATTGTTTAGCCTTTCATGTAAGATTCCTTAACATTCAACAGATCACAAATATGAAGTTAACCTTATATTGGCAAAAACCGCTGATACAAGTTACCACAAATCATCAAAGCTGTGTTTTCCATAATAAGCAAACAGAAGCTTCTGTACACAGAAACCCAATTGTTCCAATTGTTCTAATTTTCTACTAAGTAACACCTAATCACTGTTTTATCTGTTTTAATATTAGTATTAAAAGTTATGAGACGAATAAATGTGTTTTGATAAAAAAAAAAACAAATTTATGGATGATAACAATTAGCATATCTAAGAGCAATTATAGAAGACCCAAACATTAGAACAAGCCCCAAATATTAGAAAGAAAATGTATAACCGTAAATAAAAATTAAAACAACAAGAACTTGCTAAGAAAATATTTAACAAATAAAAAGACATACAATGTGTCACAAAAGAAGAGCATCTGCTTGGAAATACAAAGTTTACCAACACTAACAAAGTCGCACTATTCAAATATTTAATATTCTTTAGTTTTAATTTCTCCTAAATTTTCTAAGAACTTTTTTTGTGAAAGAATAATTAACCCACTGCGTAAGCCAATTGTTTTATTGTCATGCAAAATTTAGCAAATATTTTGACAAGCACAAAAACGGTTCACACTTTTTCTATAAAACGCCGATTTCAACACAGTTTTTGTTACTCAACCTCGGACACCTCAGTTGAACAGTTCCAAAGTCAAGGTCTGTAAAATGGCAAAATTTAATAAATTTTCGACACTCTGCCTCTTGATTACTCTCTTCTCCGTGAACATTGTGAAGCCAGCAGTGCTTCAGAATACTATCGAGCAGATTTTAGCAGATGCCAATTCGTGCACTGGACCATCATTCACAGGTAATTTAACCAGACATTTAGTACTGTGACAGTCAGCTAACTTTTAAATTATTCTTCTGTTTAGTGCCACCTCAAAATTCAAGCTATGACTACATTATTGTCGGAGCCGGTCCATCCGGCTCTGCTCTGGCCTACAGACTCTCTGAAGATCCGGAAACTACTGTATACCTGCTCGAAGCTGGGGGTCCTGAATGTTTGGCTCACAAAATGCCCGTTTTGACAATCAGTCTTCAAGAAACTGCTTCCAACTGGGGCTACAAGTCAGTGCCACAAAAACACGCCTGCTTCGCTATGAATAATAATATTTGTACTCATCCACAAGGCAAGTCTCTGGGTGGTTCGTCTTCCCTGAGTTATGAAATCGTCAATCGAGGAACCCGCAAGGATTACGATGACTGGGCAGCACTTGGCAACAACGGTTGGTCGTATGATGATGTCCTACCTTATTTCCTTCGAGCGGAAAATAGTAGTTTGGACCAGTATCAGGACTCGCAATTCCACAACTCATCCGGATCGTTTGTCAGCAATGAAAATGTCAAATATAGAACAGATATATTTAGGAGCATGGTTAAGGCAAGCGAAGAGAGCGGACTTGACTATATTGACTACAATGACCCGAATTCTGGCGAAGGTGTCTCATGGACCCAAGCCAGTACACTCAACGGACGCAGGCACAGCGCTTTCTATGCTTACATCGATCCTGTACTAGCCGATCGTCCAAATCTCCATGTTCTTTCTCACGCTCTTGTGACCAAAGTCCTCATTGATGCTGATACAAAAACAGCCATTGGAGTGAATTTCGAGCATAGTGGCGATAAACACACAATATTGGCGAATAAGGAAGTTATTCTCTCCGCTGGACCCTTCAATTCAGCACAACTTCTCATGGTCTCCGGAATCGGTCCGAAAGAGAATCTCGAAAAAATCGATGTTCCCTTAATCGTCGATCTTCCCGTTGGACAGACCCTTTACGATCATACCAGCCACATTGGGCCTCTATTCACTGTCAACACTACACGAGCGACACTTTTCATAGATCGTGTTACACCAATTGATATTACCAAATTCGAAACTGGCGATCCATCTACCAGAGTATCAACAATCAGTGGAGTTGAAGGATCAACCTATGTCAAATCCTCACCAGATGAACCTGTTCGTGATCTAGAGCTGATATTGGTCGATGCTACAATCTCGGTGGACTATGGTACCGTTTTCAAAAAAGTCATAAATATGAATGATACAGTGTACAATACTGTTTTCAAGCCTTTGGAAGGTGTTGAACATTGGGGATTCCTAGTAAAAGGGGACTATCCTGAGTCAGTTGGGCAAATGTATTTGGAGAGCAGCGATGTCAAGGTTGCACCAATAATCGATCCCAATTACTATTCGAATTCGAAAGATGTTGAGAAAATCCTTGCCGGTATTAAACGGTCGATTGAAATCGTATCGCAACCTGGAATGCAAGCAATTGATGCAAAATTAATTGACACAAAAGTCCCCGGTTGTGAGAATTTGGAATTCGGATCGGATGAATATTGGAAGTGTTCGATTAGGGCTTATACTTTTTCATTGCATCATTACAGTTCGACTTGTAAAATGGGACCAGCTTCTGATGAGACTTCTGTGGTGAATTCTGAATTGCAGGTTCTTGGAGTAACGGGATTGAGAGTGGCTGATACGAGTGTAATTCCGAATCCAGTTGGAGGACATTTGGCGACAGTAGGTTACATGATCGGAGAGAAAGCGGCTGATATCATTAGAAATTCTTCGAATAATTAAGTGCTTATGTTTTTTCATAAATTTGGTGCCATAAGTTTATTAAGTGTAAGAAATACAAGGAAATTAAAAAAAATCAAATGCCAAGATTTTAAATTTACTTCCGTCAACAGGCAGTTAGTTCGTTTGATGCATAAAAAAAATTCTGTTACCGAAGAATATGCAATAATATTTACATTTTTACATACCCTAAAAACACACTGTTTAAATTATTGGCAACATGTTGCTAGCGAAGGCTTTGTTATTGAATTTTTCATGCGATGAATGTTTAAGTTTTCACGTGTTATCACAAAAAAAAAACAAAAGATAGTGGGCTGGTACCCACTTACCTTCATAATCTAATCAGGATCTGATTAAATTAGATTTAAGTGAAACAATAATCTACTCTACCACCATAGCCACAGTCAACTTGTATCAAATGTCTTCCTTAAACTTGTTTATCACTCATTTAATTGCCGTTTGTGATAATCTGGACATTTGTTGACTATTTTGTTTAATAATGCGTTTCAAATTTTGCAGATTCTTCATTCTTAATCAATGATTGTAAAATTTTAAGTAAATAAACGGCAAATAACCAATTAAAGACCGCTCGTTATCAGTTGTCATATTTTGTCGAATACACATTTTTTAGGTGAATTGAATGAGCGAAATTGGGATTCATTGTTAGATCGATTCAGTTGTGAAGATAGTTACTTGCCTGACTGACAGACAAGCGGAATTAAAGGCTAAGAGAAATATTAGTTCAAGTTCAAGGAAAACGAAAAGAAAAAGTGAAGTTTGTTTCATCAAATTAATTGTGAACAATATTTACAACCAGTGGAAAAGTACATTTTGTAGATTTTAAAATTTACAATAAGAACATATATTTTAATTGCTACAGAGTTCAGTGTCAAGAATTATTTTTAAACGGTTTTCAAAGTGATAAGACGATATCATACCACTTCGTAGTTGAGTTCATTGAACCTTCGGAAGTGCGAGTAAGTGAACATGCAGTATTAACCTTTTAAAAATTATAGATTTTAATCTAAAGTTTGTATTTTGATATTTGTATAACTATTTCGCACAAAACGATTTCCTTTATTTTGCAATCAAGAATGGCTTGCTAAAACAAGCGATTGATTCATCATCGATACTTTAGTGGTTTTTTTAAATATTGTTGAATGAATTAATACAAACAATTTATTATGTTTTCTTACCACTGTAGAGAAAAATTTGTGCTTACAAATAATGCCTACAAATTTCGAGTGATAAAGCAAAAGCATAGTCACAGTGAGTTCTAACTACAAAGTTAAGGAAACATTGTTTATGAAAAACAATAAAAGACATAAATAAATTAATAGAGTGGCGCGACAGCTCTTGAAGAGCCAAGGCCTAAGTAGCTTACTCTCGTCAACAAAAATAAGGGACCTACAATTTAAACCCGATTCCCAACGTCAAAGTTGAGAAGCACTTTTTCATGACAGTTTGATACTCATGGAAGTCTTGTCAGTTCTTCGCAAGAGGCAGTGCCCGTGAAAGATGAAATAAAAACTATGAACACGCGTAGAACTCGAACCCACGACACGACGTTCTGCTTAGCAGCCATCGCACGTAACCACTAAGCCACGGAATAAAAGACATGCCAATAACTTTTACAGAACATAGGAAAGTCTTTTTGTGGATTAAACATAAGAAACCGAGACCCTGTTTTTTTTTCGATATGACTTCGTAAACCGTCTATTGATGGCACTTATGAAAATCACATCCAGACCATTAATAAGCTTTATTTCAGCCCATTTAGATCCAAGTATGTAGATTTTCGACAGCGAATACGTGCATCTTCTGATTACAGCTGTTTTAACATATTGTCAGCTCATAACCATCAAAACCCTCAACATCAGTGGGACCGTAAATTAGTGCATTTATTCAGCAACCACACTTTGAGTTTTCGCAAAAAATGTAAAGTCACCACTTGATTGGAGAACTGATACAGCTTACTCAATAAACCTTACAAAAGTTTTTGGAGACCGTATCAATCACTTCTTGAAACTCCTTAAGTTCTTTCATTTGCCATACGGTCACATCATCAATTTTAAATAAATAATAAAGTCAAGCCAATTGATGAAATACTCCTTATATTCGACGCCTGGCACGATTATTGACAGTTCACAAAACGAACAACAAATTCAAATATGTAGACACTCATTTAATTTGTCAGACACTTATTGATTTATGTATAGACTTGCTACGCAATTTGTGTACACATATAATTAGAAATAGACAAGAAGGCGCCTCTTCTCAATTTAATAAAAACAAATTATTTATTTAAAAGAAATATTTCTCATGTTACGCATTTGAAATTATAAGTTTAAGTCGTTGAGGTTAATAAAATCAATTGTGAGCCATTATAAGGAGGGCAATTTATCACAACACACAATTATAATCTAATAAGTAAGCCCATCAACACCATTTTGATCTTTGCAATTAATTAATTGTTACAAAGTCTGTTAAAAACTGTTTAAACGGTTTCAGAAATGTATAAACACATAATAAATCTTCAATTCTAGTCATAAACATTAACTATATGCGTTATTTTTTAATGGGCTAGCGTTCTTGTAATCAACTTTGATCTTCTTCAGACTTTTAATGTCATTTGTTCTTTTTTTTAATGTGATTGATTACGATAACAATGTAAGCAAATTGACAAATTCATGAAATGTTATTATTTGAAAATCAATTTATTGACAAAACCATGTGTAGTGATATCTTTCTGCATTCTACAGGAAAATACATGCGTTCACTACGTCGTATACGTTTTTTTTTTTTTTTTTTTTTGTAAACGATTGTACTAATTCAACAACTTCAAATAACTTAGAGCGTAGTGCCTATTTATTAGCTTAACATTTTGGAACGATATTTTTATGTATTTAAACGAAAAAAAAATCGATGATCTTATTATAAAGTGTTGTGCCTGTTAATTCACTTCCTAGGACGATCTTGTTATCATCAATTTTTTTGTTGATGTAACTGTCAAATTTCACCTTTAACATAGTGAATGTAAGCATGCATTATGGTACGAGTTCTCCCCATCAATTAATGCCTATTCGTAACCAAACAGCTCGATATAAGCGCCAATAAACTGGAGTCAACTATTCCTTACCTCATATGTAATCGTTCTTGCTTGCAAACTACTATAATTTTCATTCTTTCAAGCCTACAACATGTTTCTTAGAGGTTTTCTGGGTTAAACAAAAATAAACTCCCATTCACTGACACCATGATGCTGTCTTGATATACCTCTCTTTAGCCGTTGTCGTCTTTATTGTTGGCGGCGGTGTTAGCGGAACTGCACGTTAGTAATAATTTTTTTTAACATTCATCAATTGCAAATTCAGCTTGAACGCTTGCGGTTATCAATCGGATTGGCAGTCTTCAGTCATTAAATTTTTTTTTATTTAACGCGAGTTTCCTTCTTTAATAAAAACAATCGAACTGTCTTATCTCTTCGAATTAGTTCTGATAGATTTGTTTTCTTTTTTTTCGTTTGTTTTGCAATTTTGCTCGGATTCTCATACGGTTTGTTGATAGCGAAAAACGTGACATCGAGTTCTAGTTTATTCGGTTTCAAAGCTGTAAGCGATCAAGGAATTGAAGACATCTTTATTTTCAATAAAGATTTGAATGAAGTTGCATTGAGTGGAATTTTGCTTAACGTAAGCCAATACTTTAAAGAAAGCGTTGTTCTTCTTTCGTCTGTCGAAGTAATTGTTATAGTTTTTCGATTTAAAAAAAAAAAAGTGTTCTGTTGTGATTTTTAGCTTATCGTTGAATTTCTTCTTGTAAGTTTTTCTTCCGTAGCGTGAGATAACCTTAGAAATATCTCCATAGTACATACTTACTTTAGTTCCCAAAAACTCATTTTTTTGTTGAAATCTAGATGTTAAATTAAAACGTGTGGTGAGTGAAAAATCAAAATCGGTGAAGTGCTATTTCAAAGTATGCAAGAATTTGTTCGTTCGACATGGAATAGCGATTATCTTTTAAGACTGTTAAAAAATAATAACAGTATAAAAATTTAACGACTGTGTTATTTTTGGATTTTAAGAATTAACAAAATAATAAGCAAATATAAAAAATGCTTACTCAAATGTTATTGCTTCTAAGTCTATAAAAATTAATTTCCTTTTGACTGAGATAACATTTAAAAAAGAATAAGTTTTGTTCTGTCCCCAAAACAGACAACATTAAATTTTGTTCAGTGATCTTACTAATTCCCCTTCAAGTACATTGTTTTCCATAAACTTCGACTGGGAGCATATTATATTTATTTTTATTTGGATTTTTGTTTTTACCATATTCCATGTTCTCACTTGTTCTGATGTACTGTCTGTATACATTATACAGGCAACCCAAGCTTATTTTTTTTGCAAGAATCTATAAGAAAAGTTTTTATCTAAGGCGACTATGATTGGGCTTAAGTTACAAGAGCAGGCATACATTTCGTCAAATTTTCAGGTTAAATTTTCATTAACAAACTGGCTTGCCATAAAAATGAATAATTACCATAAAAATACAATTTATGATCGACTTGCTCCCGTACAAGAGCTTTTACTCCAGCCATAAGAATATAAAATTGAAAGTTTTGGTGTAAGCAAATTCAAAATTGTTGTTGATAATGATATGCTCAATGCTCAAACAATAAAAATAGTTATTAAATAAAAAAAACCTTACAATTTTCTTTATAACGTCAATATGCTTGTGTGTACACAATTTACATGTTTTCCATGATTTTCATATTCATATTTTCTTGGACTGTTATTAAAATCAAACAAATGACATAAAAATATCCGCATGAACGGAGAATTTTCATAGTTAATTTCTAAAACTAACTGTAGTGACAGCAGCACCCTTTGTTTATCACACAACGTGACCAATAAACTTTCTTGTTTATATAAATCAACTTATTGTACAAATGGAAAACCCGAAGGGCCATTGCAGTAAAATAATAGATTAAACAAAAAAAAAAAACCTAAGACAAGCGCACTTGAAGTTAAGAGTTTAACAACTTATAAAGCAAACAAAAATATTACGATATTCAAACAAAATGTATTTGTATTAAGACAACAAGCTACTTGAAAAAAAAATTAAGCTATGATGAGAACAACAAACTTTCCTCTCAAACTTTTCTTTAAACTTGAATATATATATTTTTAAGGAATCAATTAAATGACGTTGACATTGACATAAATATAATGAATTACAGACACATAAAAGTACTGATGACTGAGTTTGAAACAGAAGCAGACATTAATATAACAGAGAGAAACAGTTAGATACATAGAAAGAAATCCAAATACCGATAGCTATGCCCTTTTTGTAATTGAAAAGTTAAAATGTCACAGAATAAAACTAATAGAACTAGTTCAAACTCAATAAAAATATAAGATCATTGGTAATAAAATTACTACTACATTTGCTGATAGTAACTAACTAAAGGATTGGCAATCAAATCACCTGCTAATAGTGTTATAACTTTTAATGACTAAGATGGAACTGCAAGTACCGAGAACATTAATTTAATAAAAAAACACTTTCAACTAATGGGCCAAAAGGTAAACGCAGCCATCAGTTAGTAATTGAAAGCAATCAATAGAGAAATTTCGAATATCAATAATGAACAACTTGTGATTTTGGTTTTCTTCACGCAAATTTGAAAGTCTCAATATTCGATTCTTGACTCTCAAGCAAATCTACTTCTAGTGTCAAATGCTGCAAAATGCTCGTTTTCGTAAAAAAGGTGAAAATGAGAGAAAATATGTATCAATATTTAATAGAAATTTGAATTTTAGAAAAAAACTCAATTTTGGTTCTCAACTCAAATGGGAAGTTGATTAGCTTGAAAGTTGAGAATCAAAAGTTGAAACTATCAAATGTGAGTGAAAGAAATTATAATCACAAGTTGAGGATAAAAATCCTCTAATTGAGGTCAACTTGCAGCGAAGAAATGGGTCTTATTATAAGGAATATATCACTTTGTCAACTTGTTTTTCTTGTTCACGACAGTTACAACCGGAATGTAACAATTGATTTGATTTATGTCAAATACGATGAAACAAAAGTATTTGATATCCCAGGGATATTTTGACAAATATGAGAGAATTGAACTTTTAAATTTTAACACTCCAATTGTGATTTAAAGAAGTGAAGAAAAACGATTTTCACTGTCAAGTTGCTCTTAATTCTAGAGTTGGTAAACTTGAGAACTTCCTACAAGTTTAGCAATAGTGAAGGAAACAGCTCAAATACCTCTCTCTTATTTAAAATTTTGTAATAAAAGCATATAAAAATAAATAAATAAAGTGGCGCGACAGCTCATGAAGAGCCAAGACCTAAATGGCTTACTCTCATCAACAATTCTCTGGGTGCGTGTGAAGAATTGAGGGGACCTACAATTTAACTCCGATTCCGAACGGCAAAGTTGAGAAGCACTTTTTCATGACAGATAATACTCTTGGAAGTTTTGTCAGTTTTCGCAAGAGGCAGTGTCCGTGAAAGATGAAATAAAAACTTTGGGCACGAGTAGGATTCGAACCCATAAGCACATATATACTTTTAAATAATTTTAAACTTTGCTGTTTTCTTTTTACTGAGTTTTTTCTCAACGCGTGCATTTTGCATTTAGTTTTTAGGCTTTTTAAATAATTGCAGTTGGTTTTTTATTTTTAAAAAAATGCGAACAGTTTATAAATGATTTTTGACATTCATACACTACTTAAAAATAAATAAATAAGACTATTGGAAAAATAGCTGTTTCTTTTAGAAAATTGAAACAAAATTATCATTTTAACTTACCAGTTATAAGGTTTGCAAACATTAATGAATTCTTACGCAAGTTCTGCATATTCTACAGTCAAAGTCAAGCTTCCGCAAACGCCCCTTTCTCAAAGCACTATGAACCCTTGCCACTATCACAAAAGTCCACTCTGTAACAGCATAGCTAATTGCACGCATATTACAATTAACTCAATAGTTTCCTCTTGTTTACACTAGGTACATGCTTTGTAATTAATTCTCTTGATGCAATCTATCAGACTGATAAAAAGTGCACTTTCATAGTAGCTTTTACAATCGTCATTTTTGCGTCGACCACACATAGCTTAGCTTAACTGATTCATCAACGCATTTAATGATGAAGTTTGTTTATAAACATTGTGGTGATTGTTTTGATAACACCTTAAACACAAATAGAACTTTTGCTTTCAAATCAACATTTCGCGTTATGTATATGTATATAAACATGATGCAGTAAATTTTCAGAAACATTTGATAAGCACTTTGAAAAAAATGTTGCTTAGAAGTAGGAGTCTTTCTGTATTAATAAACCTGAAAGTATGCAAAGTAATAATCGATGTTCGTTTTTTTTTTTCTTTTTTCTATTTTTAGATTTTGAGGCTTCAGAACATGATTTTTTGAGATTCTGGACAAAATTGAAATTATTTTTCTTAGTTGACAGAAAACAAAACCAAAATGGAGAAGTTAACAACGCTGGAAATGAAATTTGACAACCAAAATGAAGCTTACACCAAAAATGATGCGAAAGCCAATTCGAAGAATGACTTGTTTGCTGGGCTGTTAAAAAATCCATCCCTAGAAGATGGCCAACAGGAAAAAGATGACATCGCTTTGAATTCTAAAAGAAAAACATGTTCTCAATTGTGCTTTAATTTAAGTAAGCTTAAATGACTGATGATTTTTTTCAGGCTGAACATTTTTAAATATGTATTTTAAATTATTTCCAGAAACCTGCTTGCAGATCATACTCGGAACCCTCTCCATAGTGTTAGCTGTCTTGCTCTGCAGATACTCCCTCTCTGACATACTTACATCCACGCGATTACTCATGACTCCAAAACTACCTCCCTACGAACTCTGGGCCAATCCCGAGCCAGTAGTCTACTGTAGAGTTTATGCATTCACAGCCGAAAACGGGGATGCATTCCTCAAAGGCACCGACAAAAAACTCAAAATCAAAGAAATCGGTCCAATTATATTCCGTGAAAAAATCGAACACAACGATATTGTTCATCATGAAAATTCAACACTCTCCTACACGGCTCGAAGGTATCTACAATTCTTGCCCGAAATGAACGAACCTGGAATTCTCGATCGTCAAATTGTCGTACCGAACATTATTCTGCTTGGAATGGCAACCAGAATTGCCGACTCCATGTTTACAACGAA
Source organism: Sphaerophoria rueppellii (assembly GCA_920937365.1). Classification (NCBI taxonomy): domain Eukaryota; kingdom Metazoa; phylum Arthropoda; class Insecta; order Diptera; family Syrphidae; genus Sphaerophoria; species Sphaerophoria rueppellii. Next base: position 11,656,231 of record CAKKXW010000002.1, on the reverse strand, counting down.
GATTCCATTCAACATGATTAGTCGAGATGATAAGTTGTTTGTCAATATGACAGTTAATGATTATTTATGGAATTTCACCACACCGGCGCTGCTGACTGTGGACAAATATTTGCCATTTCTGGTTCCGTTGGACAATGGCGGAGTTTTGCATACGGTGGGTTGAATTTTGTTTTTGGTTTGTAGGCTTGGTAATTACATTTTCATTTGAAGGTGTACAAGGATTTCGAAGATCGTGTGAATGTTCGCATCGGACCGAAATACAATGCTCAGGAATTCTTTTCGATAAACACATTTGGATATCAGAAAACCTCTCCCGGCTATTACCCTGAGAAAGGTGATTGCAATGCTGATCTAATGAACTCAACAGAGGGCGCCATCTACCCGAATCAAGTAGCGAAAGATGTGATTTTATGGTATTGGAGAAAGTCTGTTTGTCGGCCGGTTCCACTGCACTTCGAAAAAGAAGTCCAAATTGGTCACCTAACAGGTTGGAAGTATGTCGTTCACCCCGACTGGTACGATCGGAAGAAAAATCTATCGGAAGATTGTTACAAGGGTTTCGGCAGGGAACCACTTCCTGATGGGCTCTCTGATGTGTCAAAATGTTACAGTGGTAAGATAATCGCAAGGTCGTAAGAGGAACGAGATCATCTTTATGAGTGTTTTCCAGGTCTCCCAATTGCTGTATCTGCACCCCATTTCTATGGCCGGTCAGGCTTCTGGGAGGACAAACTTGAAGGATTGTTCCCCAACTATGAGTCACATGGCTCTTATGCTATTGTTGAGCCAATCAATGGAGTTCCACTAGATCAGAAGGCGAGATCCCAAAGTAATCTAATGCTTCCCAGACTCAATGGATTTAGCCAAGAGGTGAATCGATTTAGTGAGATGTTAATTCCGATTATGTGGTGTGAATATGTAAGTTACAATCAATGGATTGTTTTTTGAAGAGAAGTTGTTCATGGTTCTTTTTTTTCTTGTTTTTTAGCATTTACCAGAAGTAACACCAAATATCAGAGCGCTGTTGATCTTCACTTCAAATATTGTGCCTTGTCTGCGTTACATTGTACCTGTGATATTTTTAGCTATAGGCTTAGTTTTAATGTATTTTGTGATAAAACGGTTAAACACTGACATAAGCTTAAGTGGATATTCTAGGGTAAAATTACTGTGGAGACGAGAAAAGAACCAATATTTGACACGTCCATCTAGTTGATAGATTTATTGCTTTATTATTAAGTTGAAAATTATTTCGAATGTGGTGCCAAAAAGGGGAATCATTTATTTTTTAATAAAAATTATTTTTTAACATACCGAGGGTTGTGTTTTTGTTTTTTTTTCTAATTGATATCAAGTTCAAGTTCATCTACAAGCTGAGATACAATTTACGAATGCAAAACTTTCCATGAAACAATCACTTAAGTAACAAATTGAATTAATAAGCACGCACTCAAGGGGTTTCATTCCCTTTATATGCCAAAGCACAGTGCGAGCGTTAGGGAAAATGGGATAGATGGAGAGGGTTTAGGATGAGGTGTCGGTTAACATTGGCTTGGAATTCCTGCACATTGCAATGACTGGGGAAGACAGAGTGTGGAAGACAGTTCCACATCCGCGTAGTACGGCTAAAGAACGATTCTCTGAACATGACCGTACGACCGAAGTTGGGCTCGAGGGTGAACTGATGCGCATTCCTGGAGGCGCGGGTATTAAGGTTGAATATCTTAAGGGGAGGAATGCAACTGGCTATTTCTCTAGAGCATATACCGTTGAAATAACGATAGAAGAGGGTGAGGCATGAGACATTACGTCGGTGTTCAAGTGATGTAAATGTCTCAATGATGTTACGGTCACCAATCATCTTAAATGCTCTTCTTTGGATGCTGTCCAAAAGACTTAAATACGTTGCTGGAGCACCAGCCCAAACGTGGGAGTTGTACTCAAGCTTTGGACTCAAATATGTTTTGTAGATGGTAGCCAGATCAGAAGGGGAAAACAAATTCTTGCATGTTCTTAAAAAACCTAAACATCTTGCGGCATTTTTGGCGACATCGCATATGTGATCATTCCATAAGAGGTGGTCGGTGATGCACACACTGAGAATATCGAGATGTTCGGTTTCACCGATGCAAGTGCCACTCATGGACAGTGGCTTTTTTTAAATGAGCTGTGGCTTCTGCTCTAATATTAGTGGGCTGGTTCAGGAAATAAATTAATAAATAAAAGAAGAATTTTTATTTGAGAATCAAGAATTATTAGCATACTTTTTAGTAATTACGTCTGTAGGGGACAAGCAAGACATAAAATAAAAGTCTTAATTGGGGGTCCCATATCATACTTCCTTGCCTCGCGAAACAAACATTAATTTGACCAGAAAAGACTAGTTTATTCTTCATTTCACTGTTATCACTTTAAATTAAATTTAGACATTTTTTCCTTAATTTCTTTTTGGCTGCAAAAATTCAATTAACCTTGAACTCGCCTCCTATAAAATAACACATTGTTGTATTTGTGCTAATCACCTAGTGCTTTTGAATTGTCTGCAACTTTTTTGGTAAATTATGAACATTTTTGTTTTGATTTATGTAAGAAGTATATTGGCATTCTTAATTATGCTCAAGAAGAAAACCGATAAGACTGAAGAAGGTCAATAATTTGACTTTAGGTAATCCATGATATTGTTTGTCAACTGAGGAGGGCAAAAAAAAACCAATTTTTAATTTGATTTGTCTGTCCGTTCATTATCTAAGTTTAAATAATAAAAGTTAAAAAATATACACAATTTTGTTTTCATGTTGATTGTCCATTTCCAACCTTGCTTCGGACTCATCTTTTGGTAGGTACTTGATTTGAAACTATTTTTAGCCTGAAAATATTTAGCACTGTTATCGAGGTAGCCCACTGCCACTGTCTGGAATTATTTGTTTACTTCCTTTCAAATTTGCCAATCTTGGTTTTTTGGGCCTGTTACCATCTTCTTCATTAGAAATTAAATTAACAAAATGTTTTGAGATTTTTCAGAGATCTTTAAAAAAAAATAATTTTAGTTATAAGGGTAAATTAGAGAAAACAAATGTGCTGAAAATACAAATCTTATAATAAAACGGCGAGCACTATTTTTGAGGTACACGTTACGCTCGGTGCCCAGCTCAGCTAGGGCCCCGAGCGCAGGTTGAAAATATTAAAAGATTCTTTGAGTTGTACCAGCATTCAGCTTTACATTTTTATCTGCGATGAAAAGAAGAAAACAGAACAGCAATAAAAAACATTTAAAAAAAAACGTCTTTAAATCATTGCACAGTTTATATGGGGAATTATGATTTTCATCCCATTATAAAGGTGCGTGTTTATTTGAGAGTTCTTTCAGCAATTTACTTAAGGTTTAAATTTGAGATTTGAGAGGAACAGTGGTGGAAATCTAAATAGGACTTAAGCTTAAGTAAAAAAATCCTATTTGAACACATCTACTTTTTACCAAATTATAATTTACACCAATTTTTGATTTAGGCATCTTTGTAACATCCTGGTTTACATAACGGTAGCTAGAAACGGCTGTCCTACTTACGCGTAGGACACAATTAGCGCTGATTGCGACTTACATAACGGTAACTTCTATCAGGTTTCAAATGAAGCTTAAACCGAATTCTGCATTGCAAATTGTGATGCTGTCGACAACAGGTAGCAAAATAAGTAGCACTAATGCTGGATACACACTAGGCAACTTTTGGAGTAATTTAGGCAAGTTGCTCAAAAAATTGCCTCGTGTGTAGTTATGTTGCATATAGATTTCAAGTTGCCGCAAAGGCTGCCTGAAATATCGAATTTGGTTAATATTTTCGAATTATACGAATTTTCGTATTTATTTATATATTGGGAGAAAATCGTTATTAAAGGCCGTATCGAACATAAAATTGAATAAAAAAAATTGTAGGCATGTAAAATATCAATAAAGTTTTGTCTTTGTCTTTGAGGGCCACGGTGGCTTGCAACTTTTTCGCATAGAATTGCGACTTACAAACGTACAAGAAAAAGTCTTAAGGGGTCAAATTACACGATCTTGGACGCCAATTCACTTCGCCTTGGGGCATGATGATAATGCCATGAAACCGCTTGAGAATAATATCGATGTTTTCGGCATTCGGGTATTGACTGATTTTTCAGTGAGTCAGTGTACTTGAATATGGCTACCAAACGTTGAATATATAGTCAACTTATGCATCCTGTAAAAAGGATGCAACGCGCGCATCTTTGTTACTAAAGAACATCCATTTTGATAACAAAGTTTTATAATTTGCACATGTTGCTGATGGAAAGCCATTCCAGTAAAGGACTCTTTTGCAACGAAATTACGTGCTACGCTATTTATTTTGGCGGAAATGCATGAGCAGCATTTTCGTGGCACGGAGTTGGCGCAATAATTCGGATTTGTGGTAGAATGGAACACTCTCAATATAAGGAAGTATTGGAAAATCATATGGAGCTTTTTGACTTTGAAAATTTGCCGATAATTTGGAAGTTTGTCAAAGACACACTGCCAAATCGGTCCAAGCTTGGCTTCGAGATAACCAAATTCATGTATTGGACTGGCCACCGAAAGGCCCCGATCTGAATCCAATAGAAAACCACTGGAACGATGGAGACAATACCATTAATGGGAGGAAGTTCAAGAGGCATGGTACTCTACACCAATAAATCGTTGCCAGAAACTTGTGGAAAATTTGAGGACTTACAACAGTCTTAGAAAACAAGGGCTACCTTACAAAATATTAAAGTTTCAAAAGAAAAGATTTTATTTTCAATTTATGTTTTTTTCATTGTTTTTTGGTTTAGGTGCTATTTATATTTCCATCCGTTTTAAGAAATTGGATTGGGATTGGTTCCTTGGTATTTTTTCTATATTACTTTGATTAATGTTTTAATTTGTTTATAAAAAATGGACTTTAAGTAAAACATGAAATATAATGACAAAATAAAATATTCTCAAATTCCAATTTCTTTTTTATAAGAGTTAAAAAAATAAACTGAAACTAGTGCTATTTAGTTTTCCACCACCTTAAGTTTTTAGTGTTTACTAACGAGAGTTGTCATGTTTTGATAAAAGCATTTCTGAGACTACTTTCCTTACCTTGTCCACTTGATAACAATTTTTCTGCTAGTTAGAAGTTTTAAAGTGAAAGCATCAAAATGTTATATTAAAAACGAAAGTTTGACGTTGCTTTAGTTTTTGGCATCGTTTTGAAAAAAAGAAAAAAAAAGGAACAGTGCTGGGTCAAACCCTGGATAGATCTTTCGTCAGGTATTAGGTGCGGAGTCCATCCATCTTATAGCTTCGAATCGAAGATGCTCAGCAATTTAGTTAAATAAATTGAACAAAAATAAATAAATTGAGGAAATATCTTACTCCTCAGAATACGAAGTACATTATGTTTGAATTCTGCGAGCTTATCTCTGATAGTGGTTAAACAATTGTGTCGAGTTTAAGGTAACTATTAAAAAGTACGAAAGTCAACTCTATACAACTACTCTCAAGGTCTCAAGTCTGTGCAAGCCCCTCTTTCCCGCTGGGCACTCTGGGCAAGTGCCCAGGGCCCCGTGATCGATAGGGGCCCCATCGTCCCTGCCAGATTACGCACATACTTACTTATCCGGCTCACTATCAATGAAGGATTTCAGCCTGAGATATTGAGAGTCGCCGAAACCAAGCGCTCTGGCATCCGCAGTCACTTGGTCCTTGTACCGTAGGTTCGGTGTTCGTTGTCCTCTCGGACCTGGGGGCTGGGATGAGAAGACTTTCTTGGCTGGAGCGTTGTCGTCCATTCGCTCGATGTGGCCGAGCCAATGTAGTCGTCTTTTCTTGACCTTCTGGACTACATCCAAATCTTGGTACAGCTCATACAGTTCTCGGTTGAACATTCTTCTCCGTTCGCCCTCGTCGCATACGGGACCGAAAATCCGTAGAAGAATTTTTCTCTCGAAAGTGCCCAGTATCAATTCCCCTTTTTTACTTTTCGTCCAGCACTCGGCGCTGTAGAGTAGGACTGGTAAAATCAAGGTTTTGTATAGCAGACACTTTGTCTTTCGAGTGAGAAGTTTTGAACCCAGTTGTTTGGCCAAACCGAAGCAGCAGCGGTTGGCTAGGGTAATTCATCTTCGGATCTCCACTAAGGTGTCATTTGTGCTATTGATGTTTGTTCCAAAGTAGGTGAACTCCTTAACTACCTCAAAATTGCTGCTACCAACAGTGACGTTTTGTTCTAGGCAGTGGACAGATGTTGCTTTGTTTGTTGATAGCATGTTCTTTGTTTTGTCCTCATTCACTTCAAGACCAACGAGTTTTGCCTGTTCTTCAATCGCTGTGAAGGCCTCAAGCACCTCGACCGATGATGTCAATGTCGTCCGCATAGCTGGGTTGACTTATTGAAGATAGTGTTTTCCGTGCTCACACCTGATGCCTTGCGCACTATCTGCTCCAGGACTATGTTGAAGAAGTCACATGACAACGCATCTCTTTGCCTAAACCCTGCGCATTTTTGGAATAACTCGGATGAGCTGCTACCCATTTGCACACTGCACTGCGTATTGTTAAGCGTCATGTGGCCTAAAGTCACACTGTTACGTGCCGATTATTGTGTTGCAGAAAGGTTTAAGACGCTTACACAGAACGTTGGATAGGATTTTGTATGCAACATTAAGGAGGGATATGCCACGGTAATTTCTGCATGACATCGGATCGCCTTTTTTGTAGATGGGGCATATGGAGCTTATCGACCAGTCAGTGGGCATGCACTCTTCCTCCCACACTTTGGTGATGAACTGGTACATGCGGTTCATCAAAACACCTCCTCAATATTTAAAGAGTTCCGCAGCTATGCCATCCCACCGCACGGACTTGTTACTTTTTTAGCTTTTGGATGGCTCTTTCTACCTCTTCTGAACTGGGGGCTGGGACTGGGTCTTTATTGATTGATCTTGCTTCTCTTTCGTCATTAGCTCGCTCGACATTACGCGCATTCAGCAGCTGTGCGAAGTGCTGCTTGAAAACATCTACTATTCCCTGTGCTTCGGTGACTTTAATGTGACTGTCAATAAAAATGGATCAAGAAACGTGGTTATCTTCTTTCTTTGTTTAATCTAACAAAATAGTGTTCTGTCAAAGTCATAGGGGCCCCATTATCGTAATATGCCCAGAGCCTCCAATAAGTCAAAGACGGCTTTGGGTCTGTGTCTACTGGAGGCACCGCAGTGGTGCCAAATAGCTATTGTGTGCCGGGTGTCAGGAATGCCATTTTCATTAAGAATTAAGGCGGGTTCATATTTCACAAATCCGTCAACATGACAAGTCGATAAACATGTTGTTGAATGTGAACTCTTTTAGTGAAGAATCAACGCCCTTGAATTTCGAGAGCTGGTTCGACTATTATGTTGAAAACACAATCTAAAAATTTGAGCAATTTTTCAAATCCTAGCCCTCAAATAAATATGTATGTATATATTTATATTGAAGTAGGCCAACCAGTCTGAATGCCTTTTTTCCCTCCAGTCTAATGGAATGTTTTCTAGTACAGAATCTTGCCTCATAAATAAATCACCTCTTCACAATACAATTAACACGACAGATAAGGCTGTCTAGTCTCCTCAAGGACTATCAGCATAATTATGAATCGTAATTGTCTGCTGCCCCCGACACGGTAAGAATAGTTTGAATTTTTTTGAGCTAAAAAAATTGATAAGTTTTTCGACTTAAACTGATTGCACTACAAAAATATAATCAAAGCCAGGAGAGAACATGCGAATTGTCCAACATAAAACCTACTCAGACTGTAGAATACACATTTTTTTTCGTTGGAACATAGGAACTATTGGCAATGTAAACAAAACTTGTATTTCTTATCAGTCAAGTGGCTCTCCGTAACACGTGCAATATTGCTCTCCGACGGAGGTTATCGCAAATTACTTGTAATTTTGTGATTTTTTTCAAATTTAAGAAATTCAAATTGACGTTAAATACTTAGGGTAAATATAGTATTAAGTTGTACAACTCTATAATTTGAAATGATAACAAAATGCGTTTTCAGCAAACATGGTTGCTTATTTTTTTGTGAGATCCAATAAAAATGTCTAAAAATAGCAGACGTGTGGAAGTAGCCAGACATATTTGATAGCTTTAAGGAAATAAGTAATTGACTTTTCTTGTCCAGCTCCAGCTCGTATCGATTTTACTACCGATGCACCGATGCAAAAAAAACATTGTCGTCTAGGCTCTGAGGTGCATCGTACCAATATTGATATCAATAAAACAAAAATTATCAGTAATATGGGTGCTAAGACGAATTTAATTGCTAAACGTCTGGACTTGGTAATTGTTGATTTATTGTCTGTTTGCTTTTTTACTTTGTAACTGATATGATATAAAAATTAACTTTTATCATAGCAGTAAAAAGTGATATAAAGTGGATATGTCCTTGAAAATCATAACTTGCTTTTGCAATAGAATGAAGTTGCCAAGGATGAAAAAAACTTCATATGTTTCATATGACAGCCCCTCCTCCCTCTGGTATTATAGATTACAGCCCTCTTATCAGTTCTCATCTTCTCATCATAAAGCAATTATGAGCACAACGTTACTGCACCCATTTAAACTAATATCATCAAGGAAACTCGTCGTTAATTATTTTCCCTGGGCATCGAGTTATATACAGTGCCAACAGATAACTTCTTCAAACCGATCATACGATAATTCTTATAAAAACAAGATAAAGAGCTAGCTATTGATTTTACATCCACCTTAATGTTTGTATTCTTTTTACGAGATCGATACTATCGATCGGTGGCGGCGCATAACATCGTGTCAATCAATATTATCGCTACTAACAAATTATAACATCTTCCCTTATCTCCTTGCGCAGACGTAATCCGGCTTTTGGCATGGTTTCAAGCAAGTGTATAGAGCTTCTCTCTCATTTATGGCTATTCCGTAAGTAGGGATTTTTTTTATACATATTTGTCTTATAGTCTGTAGATTAGCCATAAAATGCTTGCCGGCTGTCTTTATCATTGCTTGGTCTTTGATCTCTCTAGGGAGGATTTCATTTCTGTTTTTTTTTTTTTTTTCACTTAAAAAATCATCCAATATATACGAAGATTTGGTATTTGATCACGCTAGATTTGTTTAGTTGAAAAAAGGCTACGGTCGTGAGTTGGATGGTTCGATGAATTAAACAGAAATTAATATTATATTTTGAGTTTGCTGTTTCAAACACATCCCGTTTTACCTGAGTTCCTGAACAGATTAAATACATTAACGTTACTTTACATTACAAAAAAAAAGTGAACAAAAACTACAAACTTTTCACTAAAAAGAAAATTGTAGAAACTTTAATTTGAATCGTGTTGAAGAAAATCAAGAAAAGTTTTAATAGTGATAAAGTGCTTCGGTCTTGACCAAATAATTCAAAAAGGATACTCGTTCTTAGCCGGAATAACCGATTTACAGGAAGGTATGTTTCTTAAGACTGTGAAAACAGGACAAGGTTATTAATTGAAAAAGACCTTTTCACCGAGTATGAGTTTACTACTGTAAGAATGTCAAATATACAATTAAAGCACATTTCGGTCTGATGTTCAGCAACAGACTTCGAATTATTTCTTAGACGGTGAATCAGTTCTACGTAGGTACTCATTCGTCGGTAAGGCAGGTTAGCGGGCTCTCTTAACTTGACTTATTTTTACCAATTATTGTTCTCGATTTAAAATTCGATTCAGAAAAAAAGTTCAACCCTTCACACTCGAAGGTTTGCCTGTAGGCTGTTTCAGATCCAAATTGACCAGATCTTTTTGTTAAAGTTCTCGACCAAAAATATAAGAAACATTCAAAAATAACCAGTTTATATTAATTGCAATATTTTTTGTTATAATGAGACACATTGCGAGCATTGGGAATGGAATGTAGAGATTGAGAGGAGGTCACAGTGTATATTAACTGGGGAAGAGAGAAACAGGTGAGAGTTTAAGAAGTTTCAGACAGGAGAAAAAAATGAGAAAGAGTGTCGGAGACAATACTGAGCCCTGGAGCACTCCAGCATTTATCAAGTGGAGATCAGACTTGAACCCATCCTATACGATTATTGTATTGCATTTTCCAAAAGGAAAGTTCTAATCCAATAAAAAAGAGAATCATCAAAACCGAATTCACGAATTCCTGATAAGAAAACATAATGACAAACTCTATCAGACGCTTTTGAAATATCAAGCACGATACTTTTACCAAAACAGTGAAAAGATTTGTTCTATTGTTCTGTGTTTGGCAATATTTTTCAAGTGAATATGCTATGCAGAATTACTTGCTTACTTACTTACTTATTTAAGGACTGTAGCGCCTCATCCTTCCAGGTTGGATTAGAAGACTATGAGCCGGGACATTATTTTCCATTCGCTCCAAATGACCCAAATCATCTAAGTCGTTGGACATTAACTTTTCTGGCTAGGTAAGTGTCGCTGAACAGTTCTTGGGTTGAATCTTCGATTCCATTGTCCATTTATGCAGACAGGACCATGAATCACTCGAAGAATTTCATCCAATGTTGTCAAGGTCCATGTCTCTGCACTATGCATGAGGACCGAGATAACAAGGGTTTTGTATGGTACCACTTCAGTTGCTTGAGAGAGGATTTTGCTACACAATTACTAAGTCCAAAGAAGCAGCGAATGGCAAGAGTGATTCTTCGTCTGATTTCAACTCTGGTTTCGTTGCCTGAGTTTATAGCGACAAAGCCCTTAACTACCTCTTAGTTAAATCAGTCTCCATGTTGGGTGTCCTTTCTTGTTGACAGCATTAACTTGGTCTTCCTGTCTTTAACCATTTTTGTCAATGTCGTCTGCGTACCCTAGTAGCTGGACGGACTGTTGATAGAGTTGGAGTTTTGCACAATCTTTTCGAGAATGATGTTGAAGAAATCGCGTTATAGTGCATCGCCTCGTCAAAAACTTTTTTTGGTCCTAATTATTTTGAACATAATTGGGCAACCCAAATATTTATTTTTGTCAAAGAACGTCGTTTTAAAAACGAACTACGAAATCTTTAGTTAAAATTTTTTCGACAAAGTTGTAGTTTTTCATCGACCTATTTAATAAAATTGTTCCTTTTTTCATTTCAGATCACTTTTCCTGTCATTCAATTAATGGACTTTTCAAAAGAAAAATCAAGAAAGCGTAATAAAAATAATCACATCATATCATTCAATCTCAAAAACAAATGTTATTGTTTCAGGCCAATATCTGTGTCCTCTTATATGGACCATCATAAGTTCCACGCTCTTCATCCTATCGCTCATCTTTGACTACCAGCATGAAGCAATCAAAGAACACGTTCGTTTCCGCAAAGGTTTTCCATCCCGTAGTGCATGGTCTGATCCGCCAGCTGGCACACTCAGAGGTTATATCTTTAACGTAACCAATACTGAAGAATTTCTCAATGGCACCGACAAAAAACTTCATCTTCAAGAAATCGGCCCAATTGTCTATAAAGTCAAGTTTGGCAACATCGATTTAGTCGATAACGAAGAAGAGTCTACTTTGTCATTTCGCAAGCTGCGGAAAAAGGAAATTGTATTCGATGCAGAACGAAGTCCGCCCGGCATAATGGATCAGAAAATCTATATCCCAAATGTTGTTCTGCTAAGCATCGCCGCTAAGCTACATGATTGGTTCTTTTTGACAAGAAATGTCTTCAATATGTATGCCAAGGAGGAACCCATTTTCGTCCATCACACTATCAATGAAATTTTGTGGAACTACACCACACCACTGGTTGAGGATGTAAGGCAGTGGTGGCCAGGCGTATTGAACAATCTCGGCACTCTTCACAATGTATGAATGTTAGTCTTCATAAGAATGAAAATAGTAAATTTTACCATTTTAGGCTTTCCGGGAAACAAATGAAGTGTTCACCGTCAATATCGGAACCCAAAACGGTTTGGAGAATTTCTTCAAAATCCGAACGCTGAACAATATAACTGTCTTCGGAAAGCAAATGGACAAAATGAAACATGATCCCGAAGTTTGTCCCATTCATGTTAGAGACGCTTTCGACAACACACTGTTTCCACCTTACAGAAAGCGTGAGGATCGATTTTCAATAGTTGCTGGGGATTCATGTCGAACTCTGCCTCTTGTCTATGATGGTGATGTGTACGAGAATGGACTACATGGGTATAAGTTTGTCGTCGGCAAGGATAACGAAATCAATTGCTTGCAGGATTCAATGGGTATTCCTCTTCCGAATGGCATATTTGATGTGTCTAGTTGTCGATTTGGTAAGTTTCCGGTTTTTTTTCACAACTGACGTTTTCAACAACGAAATATTTTCAATAGATGTCCCCTCGGCTTACTCTCAACCTCACTTTTTTGGCTCATCATACAATTTTGAGGAGCATTTCGAGGGTCTGTCGCCGAATGCTGATGATCATCAAACATTTCTGTATCTCGAGCCAAAAACTGGAATACCTTTCGAGGAGAAATACAGATTTCAGCAGAGTATTCCGGTGCCCCATTTGAATGGATTCAGTGAATCAATCAGACGATTCAATGGAATGATTGTACCAACTTTTTGGTATGAATTTGTAAGTTCAAATATTCAACTTTTAAATTCTTGAGTTAAATCACTTTTGGTATTTATAGGATCTTGATGATCTTCCATGGCACGCTGACTTCATGCTCAAAACGATAGCAGTCTACCTACCCTATGTTCAAAAAGTCTGCATACTCTTTTTCCTGCTAGCAACAGTGATCAGTCTGACAATCGTTATTTGTCGAATAAACGGTGTCAGTCTGAAGGAAGCCCTATGGTTTGGACAACGAGAATTACAGCAAACAATTACAGAAGTGCCAACCAATCCGAGATATTTCGATGACTCGAAGTCATTTATTCCCAAAAATGCAATCAAAATGTAAATTTTGACCCTCCTTTAGTTCCTCCTTTAGTTTAGGTTTGAGTTGTTGTTGAAAAGGTTTCGGTTTCGATTTTGTAGAAACCGTGTATAAAAAGTCTGTTATTATTTTTTTTTTTTTTCATATTATTTAGTTTACGTTTTTGATGAATCATATTTTTTTTAGTTCAACGAAAACTGCTAAAAATTTATTTTCTGTAATTAGTTTTAAGAACTTTCTCAAAGTGCTGTTTAAAATTTATTAGTGCTTAAAATATTATTTTTTTGATAAAAAAAAAGTATTAAATAAGATTAACAAAAAATTAAATGTGAATTCTTTTTTGAAGAGTTGGAATTGTTATTAAAACACTGATCGTTGTCGATGTTTCTAAGGCCAACAATAATAATAGCTCAAAGTAGCTCCAGTAACTCAGTTATCAGAGTAGGCGCAAGGCCTCTGAAACATTTTTTTTAAATCTTACGTAGGACATACAGCTACCATATTTAAGAGAACTGACTAACAATTCATGGTATAGGGGACAGCGCGGCTGACCACACTTGCTCAGGTAGGATGGAGTATACCAGAACGCCCGAATAGAACTATATCCATTTCCAAAAAGTAGTAAATCTCGCAAGTAAGAAATTTGCGGTCTTATGACATGCGGCCACTTGTTTTGCGGTCTGGCGGCATGCACCGAATTTATTTAAGAAGAAAATAACACAATCGTTGTCGTTCGAGCGCCCTCCCTGACTCTCTGACTGATTACACTAAATATCATTTACTTATACATATAGAAATATTTGAACGAAGTATTCGAATGCCTCGTTCTCCTTGATTCTCAGCACTTGGTGTCTCCAAAAATTTTTAGTTTTTGAAAAAGGTGTGGCCTAATTTAGGATTGTTATCTAACTTTGAGTGATGAAAAGGAGTACCTCGATTCTCATGAAAAAAGGAAGGATTTTTTTGCGGGCAAATAAAATGGGGCAAAAGTATTACGAGAAAGTGATTTGTGGATTTGAGTTTGCAGGATTTTGATCTGCGGTCTCTCAACCCCAAACTCAAATTTCCGATTCCAAAACTCATATTTTAAATATCTACTTTCTGGTTTCCGATTTCTCATTTAATGTTTCCGATTTCTGCTTTCAAATGAATTGTAGGAATTCCCATTGTAAATGAATAAACGGAAATGAAAAATTATATGATTTAATAAACTGTTAAAACAGATTAAGAGATTTTCGAGAGACATTATTTTAAACACCTATTTACTATTCTAAGGAATACAGTACTTGCGAATTATATTCCTGTCTGTTGTCGTAAAAAATCATATTAAAAATCTGCCACGCCCTTTTTTCCTAACATATTCGAAAATATGTTCGTCCTTTTTTGCACGTAATAACAAACAAGAAGAGTTTATGCTTGATCTTGCCCGACGCTGATAGTAACTAAGACTAAAAATGACCTCGCAACAGATATTCCTGATTTCTGATTATACTTTATTTAAGATTTGAAAACGGTGACCTAGATGATCTCACTTTATCTTGAAATTTTACCATTGATAAGGACACACTTGTTTGTTGTCATCTGTTTGCACTAAGAATGTCTTTAAAAAAAATAAGTAAACAAAACTGTAAGCTAAAGAATAAGCCGTGGATTTGTAAAGAAAAAAAAATTGTTTTAAAAGTTGATACTCTTTCATCATGTCTTAACAAAGTTTTTCTGAGGTGAACCTAGGAGTGAGAATGGTCAGTGAAGAAGAAGTTTTGAAGTAGAAATTTAACTACCTCGAACTTTTAAAGTCAACTTACTTGACCATATCAATTTACAAAAACAAGATCATATATGAGCAACTACCTTCGACTCAAACATGGCTTTTATTTGAATGTTCTTTCTTCTCTCGGCAAGCAAGAGGATTGATAAAAACACCGATATATCCCTTACGCTGTACTGATTTCGATATGATGCAACTTCAATGTTGAAGAAGCCTTTGTTGGTCAAGTATCATGTGGTGTTCAAAATTCGATTTCGAAATGTTTATTTTTGTTACTTTGTCAGAATTTTTACAAAACATTTTTATCCGTCACTTTCTCTTACCTTGACTGGTTCTATTAGAAAAAAGGTATCAGTCCACTTGTTTGTTTTGTTGAAAAATTATTGAAGATGTCGTCCGATAGGCTCAAAACTCAAAAATAAAATCCAAATGTTTGTTTTTTTTTTTTGTAAAATGCCCTCCACTGAAAAGAAAACAACTAAATCAAATTCTCAACACTGATAAGCCCAAGAATTATGTTTCGTAAGTTTGTTTATGTATCAAGTATTATAAACCTTTCCTCCGTTCGAACATCCCAATTTTTTTACTTCCGATTAAATTGATAACACGGGATGTTTATGAAAATTGAAGATTATGAACATTGTATGGGGATACTATCACCCTTTCACAGTGTTTAACTGATCATTTTAAGTTTTAATTCCGTTCGGAACGGTTTAACGGATGATCTACAATATTATTATTTGTTTTTAATAATTAAAAAAAAAAAAACAATCACTTGTGACTTTCCTGATAATCAGATTCAGTGAAAAATAAAAATAAAAACAGAACATAACTCGCAAGGATTACAAATTAAAATCACATTAACGATTTGTTACGATTTATTATGCAGTCGCACTTGTCAATTTTCGCATTGCAGACCATTGACTTCAATTAAAAATCGAAAAAAAAAATGTCTTCTTAATAAACGTGTTAATGAAAATTTAATAAATAATCATTTTCGCCTGTCATAATTTGTGTGATAACCTTGTGTGATGGACAGATGCACTCAAAAAAAAATTGGTTTTATTTTTTATTTGTCGAATTCTAATCACATAATCGCGTGCACCTAAGACAATTTCAAGTGAATGGCATCAGTGTGAGATTAAGTGGAAATATAAATCAAAAATTGAAACGATGCAAGGCGCCACGATGTCGACTTAGGAAATTTTTGTTAATGGCAGCAAACATTTTGTTGGATTTACACTTCTTTTTTTAATTTCAATTATTGGCAAATAAAAATCACATGATCGTATAAATTGAACTTTTTAAGTAAGTATGCTTACCAATAATAAGGAACATTTTTTGAAGTGATTTATTGGAAGATCTCAAAGTTCTTATCACTTATATGATTCTAAGAGGTGTGTCAACCCTTTTTTTGTTTTTCAAAAGTTTACATTTTCAATGAACAAAAAACAAATTGAATTTGAAAATTCAGGGATAAGCGAACCAGTCAATCTTTTATTTGAAGACATTTGCTATCATTTTTGAATCGTTAAATGATTCATTGAAACACTAAATTGGGCAGGAAAGAAAACAAAAAGTTTAAATGTTGTGCAACGTTTCGGAGGATGGATACGACGTTCACTAAGCCGTAAGAATTTAAGAAGTCATAACCGCTTTCTAAGGAACAACATGTAAAAATTCCAGGCTACTCGAGTTTTAGGATCAGATCAAATAGAAAAAAATGCCTAAATCCTTACAAATGCCACTTCTCTTTTTAAGTATTTGACATTCTTGTCAACATTTCTTCATCAATAGTGTCATTTGGTTGAGTTAAGTATGAAAAACGTTTTGCTGCGGTAGAGATCATGAGCCTTAAGGTACCTACTAATCATTTGGCAACAAGGATAACAATATCTTGACGGTTTCGCATGATGACCTGGCTTTAGGTATGGCCTTTCTTCTTTTTGTCGGCATTCCAAACTCAATACCTTAAAATGTTGAAATGTTCTAATGGATTTGAGAGAGGTTAAGGTGGATAAATTTATATTTAATTTTATATATAACGCTTTTTGAATTCGACAATTTTAAACATTCTTTAATAAAAACAACGTATGTCGGGTCGGCTCGTCTTTATGCAAAACATTTGGACCATTATTGATGAATTTTCTCTGCAAATTCAATTTTATACAATTTTTAGTTTCACAGTCAGTCCTCAACTAGCGGATACGCCAGTTGTTGCCTATAGATCGAGAAATGATAGAAATTAATTTCTGTATAAAAATTTGTTCAAATACATTTGAAACACAAACTCAAAAACTACTAGTTTAGGAGCCTTGAACCTCCTCGCAAACTATGCAAAGTCTTTAAATTTGCTTAGTCAGTAAAACAATATGATAAGAAAACAGCGAGATCACAGTCATTGTCATTGCTTTTTCCAATAAAAAATCATTAATTAATTAATTTAGAGGACATTTAATACAGTTGCGTCATAGGACCTTATCTTCGTTATTATTTAATTCTTGTCTTTAAGCAATTTTAGACTAATTATAGGAACGCCTGACTTTAGAGATCGTCTAGCCGAATATTATGGCGTCAATGAAAACAATTCAACAATTTTGTTTTGTTTCCACCACAGTCATCGCCAAATTGTCATACAGAAATTTATTTTTTTAACAACAATTTTTTTATTCTTAAAAATTCAGTCAAACACACTTATCGCCAACATTCTCATAAGCAAAATGAGTCTAAAAACATCCCTGAAAAAATTGCAATCAGAATCACAAGTGCCCATTCAAAGTCGACAAAAAAGGCAAATCACATGTAAGTTAGACACAATTCCCTCACTTACTTCATTCAAAAACTAACTGAATCTTATCAATTTTCCAAAAGGTATCATCTCCTACCTCATCCTAGCTTTCATCAGTGTCTTCCTAACTGTCATTTCGATACGCTATGACTTTCTTGATTTAGCTCTAAACGAACGAATCAAACTCCGTCCCGGTCTACCACCCTATGAAAAATGGAGAAATCCAGCCAGCTATAACATCTCAATCAGACTATATCTCTTTGCTGTTGAGAATCCATTCGAGTTCCTAAACAACACCGATGCCAAGCTCAAACTCATAGAAATCGGTCCAATTTATTACAAAAAAATCATGCACCAGGAAGATATTGTCTTCCACCATGAAAATTCAACAATGTCCTTTTCAACCACCTATCGACTGGAGTACGTTGATGAACTGAACGAACCTGGAATTCTCAATAGAACTATTACAATCATCAATCCTATAATGCTCAGCGCTGCAGCTATAATCCACGATAATTTTTTTGCCAAAGTAGCTTTTGATCTTGTGGTAGGGAAGGATGATGTGTTCTTGAACAGGACTGTTAATGAGGTTCTGTGGAACACCACATCACCGATGCTGGAACTTGTCAAACAGATTCCATTTGCAGCGCCAAGACCAAATGCAGGAATTATGTACAATGTAAGTATTTAGACGGTCTATAGATTGTTCCTTACTAACATGAGATCGAAACTTGCAGTCGTTTTATCCAACTCCAACGCGTTACAATGTCAACATCGGCCCAAAACATGGTTTCAAGAATTTTTTTAAGGTCAATACCCTCAATGGCTTGTCATATATAAACGCTCATGGTGGGAAATTCCCCAAGCATTGTCCATTTTCACTGAAAGGAGCCACTGAAGGAACCGGACTTCCACCGGGGATCACAAAAGAAACCATCATTACATTTTTTACCAATAATCTTTGTCGAACCTATCCCATGATCTACAATCAAACTGTAAAGGTTGGTGAATTGGAGACATATGAGTTTGTCTTTTCACCTGATATCTACCGAAGAACCGATGATCCCAAGCTTGACTGTATGGCCCAAACTGGAGTGTTACATTGCCTGATGGACTTATTGATTCTTCAAAGTGTGCTTTTGGTAGGAGTTCATGATTTTCTTGTAACAAAGAAATTATTTTAAATCTTGTCTTAGGAACTCCGGTTGCCCTATCAAACCCACACTTTTGGGGCTTCCACGGCGAATGGGAGAACTACATTGATGGACTTGAACCACATGTCGAAAAACATTCGTCGCATGTTCTCATCGAACCGGTGTCTGGAATTCAGCTAGAAGCTTTGGCAAGAATTCAATCGAATATACCGCTTCCCTCATTGGAATACTATCCGCCGGAACTGAAGAGATTTAGTGGAATGATTGTGCCACAGTTTTGGATGGAATATGTAAGAAAAAGTAGGTTTCTTAAAGAAACACAGTTATTTATTGACTGATATTTTCCAGAGTGTTAAAAATGATGATAAACTAGTGCGATGGATGATTATCTGCCTGATCAACATGCCAGTGATACAACCAATAATTGTGATATTTTTATTAATTTTAAGTTTATTCGCAGTCTACAAGACAATTAGGCTAATGATGAGTTTTCACATGAAACGATCGTTGAATGTGTCAAAAAATGCTGACGCCAATATAACCTCATCGACTGAACATTATATTAATGCTTTTAGTGAACATACTTTAGATACTAAAATGTAGAACTAAGAATCCACTAAGAACGGCAAATGTGTAATAATCTAATAATACTACTTAATGTTAATTAATGTTAAGGAAAGAATTGAGGAATAGAAATTGAATACATTTAAGAATAGTTTAGATTCTGCGTTTTTGTTAAAGAATTGAAAAGAACTATGTACAATTTTTTCTAAATGTTTTGTCCGATTTTGGTAAGAAATTACATGAGATACATTTGTAGCCCCAAAGCCAAAATGTGAGTCAACACTACTTGTTCGCAACGACATGAATTAGGAGTCGACAAGTGATTCAATAAGATTTAAATAAGTCATTGGTGGTCAAATGATTTTTTAATTGTTATCAACGGGCTTTTATCGCGCATTGGTTGATCGATCACGGGAATTTTCAAGCCCTTAGGTTAGGTTGGTTAGGTTGGAGTGGCTGTCTAGATGTTACTGACTCACTTAGACCTCAAGGGTCCATTGTGATACCACTAGAGAAGTTACTCATGGGAGAGTAATGAACTTAAACAAACCATTTTGTACTATTGATGAAGTTAGAGAGACATTTTGTGTCGATCGTTGCCAGTTCAATGGTATAATCGAAGAAGGGATTACCGAGATAGTTATGCCTTCTATTGGAGAGCGCCGGACATGTACACAGAAGGTGTCGTTTGCGTAGACCCTTAGCCTCAAAGCATGTCTACCTATGAGGCAGTGTCCTGTTATGACTCCAATTGTAGAGCTTATATTTTGTCTGCTCAGGGAAATCAAGCCTTTTGACCGTTTCAGGTCTATGCTTGGCCATATTTGTTTGGTTGCTAGGCAGGTGGTACCCTGTGACCATCTAGCATTTGTTGATTCTAGAGCATATTGTTTGAGAAGATACTTGCATGAAGCAAGTGGTGTTCCTATGTTATGTCTTTGTCTAACGGTAGGTAGAAGTGTTCCGTTTTTGGCGAGCACATCAGCTTTACAATTTCCCGGGATGTCTCTGTGGCCCGGCACCAAAATGAGGTGAATGTTAAGCTGTTCCGCCATCTCATTCAGAGATGATCGATAGTCGTGGACTATTTGTGGAGACAGACGTATATCCTTGCAATATATAACGTTTTCTTTGAGCCAGGATAGTGCCTCTTTAATCGCCATTACTTCTGCCTGGAACACACTACATTGATTGGGAAGTCTATATGATAGACTGAGATTCAATTGTTTTGAATAGATACCACTTTCAGCCCTTGAAAATCGGACTATTCTTTGAAGTCTTTTTGTTTTTTTAGATCCTCAACGTTTCAAAAACTTGTGGTCTAATCGCATCAGACATAGTAAATTATTTTCTACAAAATAAGTTCAAAAACCCGAGATCTCCGCATACCGCACAACAGAGTTCCTCCAGTTTGTTTACTTGGGACCCAAAGTAAAGGGAAAACATTGCATAAACAAGTATTTCTCAATTATCGCATAATAAAACGGGCTACAATATTTTTGGGGTACACTTTACACTGCCTACAAAACCGAAGGGGCATAATTTACTTATCCAACGAAGCATTTTTTGTGCAGATGTGCATTTTTTCTTCTTAATTCTGTAACAAAACTGCTTAAAACAATGAATGAGGTTATTAAAACAAATATGGAAAAATGGAAGTGTCAAATCACACAGGTGTTGTGTGCAGGTTCGCAAAGTAATGTCATTAAGAATCAACCCAAAACATCAAGGTGTGTTCACAGTCACTACGGTTGAACCTTCTTCTCCATTCGCCATCGTCGCATACGGGAAAAATCCGTCGAAGAATTTTTCTTTCGAAAATGCCCAGTATCAATTCCTTTTTTTACTTATCGTCCAACACGACGACGTAAAGTAGGACGTTAAATCAAAGTTTTCAATAGCAGACAATTTGTCTTTCGAATGAAGAGCTTTGAACCCAGTTGTTTAACAATACCGAAGCAGCAGTTGCTCGCTAGGGTAATTCTTCTTCGGATCTCCAATAAGGTGTCGTTTGTGGGATTGATGTTTGTCCCAAGGTAGGTGAACTCCTTAACTACATACCTCAAAATTACCAACAGTGACGTTTTGTCCTAGGCGTCGGACTGATGTTGCTTTGTTTGTTGATAGCATGTACTTTGTTGTCCTCAAGCCAACGAGTTTCACCTGTTCTTCAATCGCTATGAAGGCCTGATGTTTATGTCGTCCGCATAGCCTAGAGGCTGGTTGGATTTGTTGAAGATAGTATTTTCCGTGCTCACACCTGCCTTGCGCACTATCTGCTCCAGGACTATGTTGAAGAAATCACATGATAGCGCATCTCCTTTTTTCATCCCTGCGCATGTTTGAAACAAGTCGGATGAGCTGTTACCCGTTTTCACACTGCACGGCGTATTGTTTAGCGTCATACGGCACAGCTGGATCAGTTTGTTCGTAATCCCAAATTTAGACATCGCCATCATAAGCTCTTGGCGATGGATGCTATCATAAGCAGATTTGAAGTCGATGCAAAGATGGTGGGTTTCGACTCGAAATTCGTTGGCCTTTTCCAGGATCTGCCTCAGTGTGAATATTCGATCTATCGTTGTTCTGCCTGGCCTAAAACCACACTGGTACGTGCCGGTTATTGTGTTCTGTATAAAACATTAAGCAGAGATATGCCTTGGTAGTTTTTGCATGATCCGAGGCTCATCCTATCTCTCTCATAGCTTCACGTTTTTTTTACTGTTGAGGGGTTGTTAGCCTCTCGCATTAACCTCCCATAGCTCCCACCCTATTACAACATTTGCTTTCTCAAGTTAAAATCACTCACCGTCTTAGCCGCTATTTTAGGTCAAAGCGCATAAATATAGCTGTTTTGCTTATTTAATTTTTTTTAGCCTTTTCATTGGGTTTCGGTCGAAAGGCTGTTCAAATAAATCGCGACTTTCATGTGCCCCTAAAAATCGTACATTTTTACGGGAATATACTCCTTTTCGTCACTCAGAGTATTGAGATTAATGAAAACTAAGTATATCGTAATCTAGTACATGAAATACCTGTTAAAAGCAATCTTATGAAACACCAAAAGCTGAGAATCATGGAGAACGAAGCAAAATAATTCTTCGTTCTAATAAGACCGTATAAGCAATTGTTTTTCTTTTTTATGAAATAAATCAGTTCCAGATTGTTAATGCCGCAAGGAGAACACGTTGATTGCTTTTTGAAATTTTGAGACAAGAAAATTGTAAAATATGTTCATTTGTTGGAAACAGAATTTAGAATCTTTATGTTTTATTTATCGAAGAAAAGCTTGAATAACCAAGAATATTTCTTTATCCGGGATTTTAGTTTGCAGACTTTCGACATGAACCGCTTTTCATCCAGTCTAAAGAGTCTTTTAATTTTGAGCGCTTAGGTGGATGTTGCGACAACTCGTCAAATGGTTAAGATGAGCAAACACAGATTATTACAATAATAAGTTTGAGAAGACAAATTGGAACTTAAATCTTTGTTTCTTAAGGGCTGAGGAGAATTTGCAACAGCTTAATGGTCTCCTTCAAGGACGTTTGAAATAGAATGTTTTAATATAGATCTTTTCTTTTTTTATCGACTATAGAAAGGTATTCAATTAAAACGTGTTTCAAATTAATGAAACAAAAAATAAACCTTCTTCATTTTGAAGGCCAGTAAAATCTAGTTTTATCACAATAATAAAAACAAACAAATCTAACCACTGCATATTTAAAAAGATGGTGAAATAAGAAGACTCAAAGCATTAAAATAAAATCAAATCAATATTCATTCATTCGACCAAAATCAAACTGATTGTTATTTTAAAACCGACCGGAGATGCGATCGCATTTAGAAGAAAATTAAAGTGTGCAAGAAGCAAGAGTTTGACCGAGAGAAAACTGTTCTGTTGCATCAAAATAGAATCGTGAGCTCTCGGAGTTTTAAAATACATTTTTTAAGAGCATTTCCGTAAGTTGAAAACGCATTGATAAAGTGTTCGTTTGCAGTGCAAAAAGTTTGTGAAGAAATATTCAAAATTTGAGTCGGTGGAAGTGGAATATCTTGATTGCAATTATTATATTTAGAAATGTACTGATTCATAAGTTATAAGTGGTTAACGGATTTAATTCCCATAAAGCGGATTAAATTATTTTAATATTGTTCACGTTTTGAATAGTTAATTAGTTGGTTATTTTTTAATAAAATACTATTGTTTGCGTTTTTTTTACATCGCATGTCAAAATCTTTGTTTCTCACGAGAGTTGGATGAGAGTCAAATAATAGTCCGCTCCGAAATACAAATTTTTGAACTTTTCGAAAGTGAAATCATCCATACAGAAACAGGGAGCTTTGTGTAGTTCGATATTTTTAAATTTCCATAAAACAATTTTTCGGATTTAATTAAATTTTTGCTAGTGCCATGTTACCAAATTAACAAACTAAGCCCCGAAACCTTTCAAAACTCATGGTGATTGATAGCAACAAAGTTTCGGAATTGCTATCCCCACTGTATAATCAGAGCTCATGACTGTTTCCGACGTTAATATTGATTTTTATTGTGATTTATATGGTAAAAAATTGAAGCAAATTCGTGGAACAATGTTTTTTGGGTCAGCAAGTTTAAAACATATGTTTTGCCTACCACGTGCTCATAACAAGTGTTGACGGGCCCTTCATTAAGTATGGACGTGATAAGCTCAAAGCTTTAGTCATTTAAACAATCATGATTTAAAAATGTAGATACTTTTACAAATGGCTGTTTACTTTTTTTTATAATTATTTTCAACTCAAATGACATTTTTTGCTGAAATAAATGATAGGCGACTTATATTATCAAAACGATAAGATAGTACTTAAAAATGTAGAGACAGTTACGCTGATTGATTCTTTAGATACGTACTCTACGTATCGTTTGATTAGGATCAGTTGAAAATAGTGAAGATAGTTTTAACTTGTAATCATGCTCATTCATTTTTCGAGTAAATGTTAGAGTAAACATTAATGGCTCAGAGTGTTAAATTAATTTATTGACATTAGAGGGTTGCATCGTGTTGATGTTCCTTCTTAAGCAAATAATGATTTTAATAACATTGTTTATGTTTGCTGGGATTGTTCCTAGAAAAAAAGACTAGTATTTTTCCACAGGTTTTCTCAAGCATCTTCTAAATATTGTTTGCTTTCGAAAGCAAGAAAAATCATTTAAAACAATAAGAACGTATTAAATCATAATCAAAGGAAGGTTAAGACAGTTAATTCACACAATTAAAAAGTATGTAACTTAATTTTGATTTTATTATTAATCAGTAAAAGCATGACGCGTCAAAGTACCTACACCTACGTTACACAAAATACCGAAACGAAACAAAAATTACCGCGCCCCATTGATTGATTGTTAATTTGCAATTTAAATCGTTTAGCATTTTAATAGTTAGTGAGAACCTACATATATCACCATCCGGTGAAGTACGAGTATTATAAAATTTTAAAGTCTTTAACTTTAAGGTCTCTTGTCATAACAAAAAAAAAAAAAAAAAACAAGAAAAAAAGCAAACATCATATCATTCGATTCGAAGTTAATGTTTTCACAAAATATTGACTTTTTCAGTTTGAATTTGACTTGTGATTATCGTGGACTTAGGTAAATCAGAACTAATCACAACGACGAGCAGACCGATTGTGTTTTGTGAGTGAAAATATTAATAGATACAAAAAAGAATAATTATGTTAAAGTGAGCACATCAGTGACCATTTATGTTGTGCGTTTGAAAAATTCATAACGGAAAGTATTGTTTATTTTCAAAGTGGTGACATTGTGGTTTTCGTAATTAATACCTTTTGTTTAAATCTTTTCGTTTCGTCGTTCTATTGTCCTTAGAATAATAAAGATAAATTGAAAAACCATCGATATCAAGTGAATTTGCCTTTGTCTTTCAAAATTTGGTAATTTTTTATTTAAAATAAATTTTGAAGTGTTGTTTGTCAACAATATTAAATATATGAAGGTTAGGAAATTCCGGCTTGTAATTGGAATTTCCGCTTCTCCTCGATGTACAGTCATTAGTTGGAGTAATGTGAATGAAATTTATACTTTTGGATTTCAGGATAAAAATTTTGCTGACGACATGTGAAGTGTTTATTCCATAAAACCTTTGTTTTTTTTTTCTTTTGTTGATCAATTTGTAAAATTAATGCTGCAAATTGAAAATATAAGTATCTCGTCTCCTTTTTAGTCCGTTTTAAATCAAAAGCTACCAAAAGACTTTACACAGACTTAACTTCATATGTAGTGCTTTTTTTAACGTTTAAACTATTTTTTTTTTTTTTTTTTGTAGTGTCCGTGGCTTAGTGGTTAGGTTTTAGTTTTTATTTCTTCTTGCGAGGAACTGACAAAACTTCCAAGAGTATCAATTTGTCATGAAAAAGTGCTTCTCAACTTTACCGTTCGGAATCGGCGTTAAATTGTAGGGCCCCTGAATTTTTCATACGCACCCAGAGAATTGTTGATGAGAGTAAGTCACTTGGGCCTTGGCTCTTTAAGAGCTGTCGCGCCACTCTATTTTGTTTTAGTTAAATTGTTTAAAAATCATTTATTTTGCTTTTTTTCTGGAACTGACTGATTTACAAAAAGCAACTGCTTATATGGAATTATTTGAACGAAGAATTTTAATGCTTTGTTCTCCATGATTCTTAGCATTTGGTGTCTCATAAAATTTCTGTTTTTGAAAAAGGGTGTGCCCTAGTTCAGGGCAGTTAGAAAAAGGTACCAGATTTCGATATTTAATTTCGTTAATTCTAATAACTTTGAGTGACGAAAAGGAATAGATTCTCCGGTTCATAATGAATGCTTGGAAAGTAAAATACCGGTTAGTGAAATCCCGGTTAATTTTTGCTTACGTGATTTACTACCATTTGGAAAATGAAATAGGACTAGTTTTTTACGGGATTTAGCACTGTTTTGGAAATCCATTCCGAAATTGCTATTTCGTATGGGCAATTGGAATGTATGATATGCAAAATTGTTAATTTTTAATTTTTAATTTTTTTTTTTTTTTGATTTTAGGCTGAGACCAATATATTTTTTTTTAGATTTGCTTACGTTTTGAGGTTCAATTGTTTTGAGAATTTTTTTTTTATTAAAATTTTTATTTTAGTATGAAAATAGGCATACATGATGTTTGGGATTCTAATAAATTATTAGAACGTTGTTTACAGCGAAAACTGCATACAGTTGAAGGACGTAGGCTGCCAAAACAGACGTAAAGTCATTTGATTTTTTTTTTTTGCATTTCGGTAAAAGATTTTCTTTGTTTTTTTTTTGTATTTTTTTTTTTATTTTAGGTTGAGATCAACATTCCTCCAGTTGTGCAAATGTTACATGGGTAAAAGTAGTGCAGGAAAGTATTTTCTGTGACTTCAATTTGCAGGCAAACGACCTCAACCCACCACCCTAACCCCAGAGTCTCATGAAAAAAGTTAAAATTTTTTCCGGGCAAACGTTACGCAAACAAAAGTACTGCGGGAAAAAAGATACTTAACATTATTTTGCTATCCATGATTTTTATATTCAGTCTTTCGACCCCAATCTCCTTCATTAGTTTTGATATTGTTGGAACGGCTTTGTAAAAATTATGTTTGAATGCATGCTTACAATATAACTTTATGTTTTTATTTTGGAAAAAGGTACAGCGCTTTTGTAAATAAAATGTCCCTGTAAAAAATTTGTTTGTTTTTTTAAGAATATTTAGTTGGAGAAGCTAGGATACATTTTCTGAAGAGAAGTTATGTACATATCCTAGACTATTTAGTAAAAAAAAACACGTGGACAAATTTCAATTTTGTATTTGTGCCTAAAATGGCTCTTAAATTTCTTAGTATACGCACACATACTTACTAAGTTACTTAAGGTCCGTTGTGGACTACAGTCCGTTGTAGACTTGGGCTTCAATCAACAGTCTCTGCAGCTCGGTCCCTAGCTAGCTATCTCCCGTTTTACACTCTAAGTTGATTTAGGTCCTCTTCTACTTGAGTGCGCCACCTGAGTCGCGGTCTACCTCTCCTCCTACACCCCTCGACAATAGTGTCGAAGGCTTTCCGGGCCGGAGTATTGGTATCCATCCGCTCTAAATGACCGAGCCATCTGGGTCTCTGGACCTTGACCCTTCTAGTCGCTTTGATATCTTCTTCGCCATTCCCCTACAATGCACACGGGGCCAAAGATGACCCCAAGAACTTTCCCCTCAAAACAGCTTAGGGTACATTCATCCGATTTCGTCGAGGTCCATACTTCTGCACCATAAAGCAAGACTGGGATGCTGAGCGTGTTGTACAATTTTAGCTTAGTTTCTAGAGGTAGGGCTTTCCACTCAATTGCTTTTTTAGCCCAAACAATCAGCGATTAGCAAGAGTTATTTGTCGTCTGATCTCGGCGTTGTTGTTATTGCCCGTGTTTATAGCGGAGCCTGGGTAGACAAATTCCTCTACTTCCTCGAAGTTGTATGCGTCTATTGCGACGTTCTGTCCGAGCCGTCGGTGTTGGGTTTCCTTCCTCAAAGACAGCATATACTTCGTGTTTCCCTTATTTACCGCTAAGCCCATTTTTTCCGCTTCTGTCTCAATTCTCACAAAGGCGCCATTAAAATCACGCTCTGTTCTTCCCATTATATCAATATCATCGGCATACGAAAGAAATTGAACAGATTTTTGGAAGATAGTGCCTCTGTTGTTGACGGTGGAGTTCTGCACTATCTTCTCTAGAACGATGCACGAAAGTGCATCGCCTTGTTTGAATCCTTTTTTGACGTCAAAAGATTCTGTAAGCTCGTCGCCAAACTTGATGGAGCAGCGTGAGTTCTCCATCGTCATTTTACACAAGTGAACGAGCTTGGCAGAGATGCGAAAACTAGACATAGCTTTATACAGTTCGCCTCTGTAGATGCTGTCATACGAGGCCTTCAAATCGATGAAAAGGTGGTGGGTATGGGTATCGATTTGGAGTTCAGAGGTGTTTTCAAGGATCTTCCGCAACGTGAAAATTTGGTCGATGGTTGACTTTCCTGGCCTGAAGCCACATTGATATAATGACCAATCAATACGCACACATATTAAATGAAAATCAATAAATTACACGGGTTAGGGGACTGGAGTTTGGTAAATTTCATATTTTCTTATTTTCACAGAATAAAAAGTGATTTTCAAAATAAACATAGCTTTGAATA
The DNA here is from genome assembly GCA_920937365.1 of Sphaerophoria rueppellii. NCBI lineage: Eukaryota > Metazoa > Arthropoda > Insecta > Diptera > Syrphidae > Sphaerophoria > Sphaerophoria rueppellii. The sequence goes on along the minus strand of CAKKXW010000002.1, from coordinate 11,627,827 downwards.
AAAATTGAAAAATAGAGAAGTGATATTTTATGGCAAACGTTTTGTACACACGTTTAACTAATGAATTTGCCTCCAGAAAATTGCTGCTTGCTGTACAAGTACCTGCAACAAAGTTAATTCCTTTTTTTAACTCAAAATTTTAAGCAAAAAGCTATCAATCAGTAGGTGTGTGTTTTTTGGCAATCCTATCTATAGTGAAATAATATTTTACAGGTACATTGTACATATTAGAAATTCAAACTATTCACTTTAACTGTAGCTACACTCTTTTTTTAAAACAGAAGTTTTATGAGACACCAAATGATGAGAATCATGGAGAACGAAGAGAAATAATTCTTCGTTCAAATAATTCCATACATAACCTATTGCTTTTTATGTAAAATCATACTGAAGTAAGGTTTTTCACGTATTAGAGACTCGATCTCTTCACTGTGGATAAACGTAAAAGTAGGGTCCAACTGGGGATAGAAAACGTCAAAATGTTCGAGTCCTCAATTTAATGTTAATACAATTGAAAATTCATGTGTATCTCGAGGGCATATTCGTAGAGAACGAAAAATAGTTTGATATTTAGAATTTTTCATTTTTAGTGAAAGCATACGCCTTTAATTGTTTACTATAATTTTGAAATTTAATTTTTTATATGCACCCAAACCAATGCGAAACAATTAAAATGAAGTCAATATCACTTTTATAAGAAAAACTCAAATTAGGTTCTTATGAAATACGCTGTTGTAATGATAATCTTTGCTATCACTCCAATATAAAAAAAAAAGTTTTAAAAAATAACGTAATATGCATGGCCTAGTTATAGGAGTTAGGTTTGACTTGTTATGTTAAATAAAACACATACATTTGAAAGTCAACTTAAAGTTGACATTAGACCAGACGAACAATAAAATAGAAACAAATTTAACTCGTTGCTCTACTTTTTTTCAGAAAGAATTTTTGAACACCCTGTAAGACCTTAATCAAATCATGAAAAATAACCGTCTTTCCAACCATACCATGAAAAGTGAGTTTTTTTTGACAGTTCATTGCAAACATTTTCTCACTCAACAAATTTCTCAAGATGCCATTTTTTACCTGCTACTGGGACTCACATTCACCATTCTGGCAATTCTTTCCATACTCTTTGACTACCAACAACTCGCCCTCAACGAACGTATAAAACTTCGTCCATGGCTGCCAGCTTACGAAATGTGGAGACATCCATCCGATTCTGGCATCGATATAAGTGTCACAACTTTTCTCTTTTCTGTGGAGAATCCTCACGAATTCCTCTCGAACACAACCGCTAAATTGAAACTCAAAGAAATCGGTCCGATAGTCTACAAGAAGGTTACAAGACAAGAAAATATACAGTTCCACGAGGAAAACTCAACCATGACATTCTCGACCAAGTTCCATTTGGTTTTCGACGAGGAACGATCAATGCCAGGAATTATGAATCAAACCATAACTGTTGCGAATCCTATGCTCTTGGGATTGGCCACATTGGCCAATGAGATGTTCCTTGCAAGAATGGCGTTTAAAATGATCTCTCAGGATGATGAAGTCTTCATCAATCGAACGGTGTATGAAATGTTGTGGAACAATTCATCGCCGATTTTTGATTTTGTCAAGAGAATTCCATTTGCTGCTCCTCGACAAAATGCTGGGATCATGTTTAATGTGAGTAAGTGGAAGGCCAACATGGGGATTGTGAATAATTCTAGTAATTTCAGACCTTTTATCCATCCGATCATACATTTAATGTAAACATCGGACCGCAACATGGATTTGAGAATTTCTTCAAAATCAACACATTCAACGGACTATCGCGGATCGATGTGTATGAAGAGGACTATCCGAAACACTGTCCAGTATCGCTGATTGGAGCTACAGAAGGAACTGGCCTGCCACCTCATATTGGGAAGGATGATGTGATCGAGATGTATACAAAGAACCTCTGCAGACATATCCCTTGGTTTATAATGAAACGGTGCAGGTCAATGGGGTGAGAGCGTATAAATACGTTACTGGTCATGATGTGTATCACAGACTAGAGAATAGCGCATTGGATTGTTTCAAAGAAACTGGAGTTGTGACACTACCGAATGGACTTAGTGATGCATCAAAATGTGCTTTAGGTTTGTATGAAAGTATTTAAAAATACTTTTAGATGGCGCCCAACAAAAAGACAAATAACTTATTCTCGTTCAATTTTTTTTTTGTAGGTCTTCCAGTAGCAGGCTCTCCCCCTCATTTCTATGGATTTGACGGCGAATGGGAGAACTATATTGACGGCCTTGAACCAAATGAAGAAAAACACGCAACTTTTGCAACTGTTGAACCGACATCCGGAGTTCAATTAGAAGGAGTGGCAAGACTTCAATCGAACATGATATTGCCATCACTTGATAACTATGCCCCGGACATAAGAAGATTCAGCAACATGATATTACCACAATTCTGGATGGAATATGTAAGAAATTGATCGCTGTTTTTTTTCGTTAAAAAGACTAAGCTGTATTTTGTTTTTTCTCAGGCTATTATCAACAGAAGTTCAATCATTTATGGACTACTCAAAGTGTTCTTGTGGCTTCCAGTGATTCAGCGAATTTGCGTGGTGGGATTGTTAATTTTGGGGATTTTCGCATTTTACAAAAGCCTGAGAATAGTTTTGTACAATAGAGATTTGTCTTGTTTGTTAATTAAACCTGAGTTAGTGATTTTGCGGGAGCCACTTTATACAGAACAAGACAAATATATGGCCATCTGAACACAAAGAATGTTTGAACGGAAGAACTAAATCTGTTTAATGACGTAATATTTAAGAAATACAACCATGACTGTGATATAAGATAAATTAGGTGTTTTAATAAATTTTCTTTTTTTTTGGAATTTTGTAAATTTTTAATTTTAGTGGTAAATAAGGTAGTAGCTAATGCAAAAAAGAAATCCAAAATCAAGAAATTTAATCAATTCGTCACCAGATGTAGCTACGGAAACGTCATTGGTTTTAATGTTAAAATTGCTTGAAATTGTAGATGCAAATGGAAAAATGAAAAATTGCGAGAGCATGAAGAGCTTCAAGACCTAAAATTTGGGCATTGTATTATACCTATACAATCTTACGGGAAACTCAGTAAATAAGGGGGACAATCAAATGGAATTCTGGGTACGATTGTTCAGAAATAACTTTTCGAACGAAATACATAGATTTTTGTGAAAATAGTCAAAACACACCGGAAGAACGAGAATTTGCTGATTTTTTTAATTCAATGAAAGTAGAAAGTTAGTTGTAATTCTTTTTTCTCTACTTCACACTGCACAATATCTGTGTTAATTATAATTATTCTACAGTTGCTATGAAGGGTGGCGAGACGAGGTTCTCAAGGTCGGCTAGTCCTTATTATGGCTCTTATCATGGCTGTTTTTGCACCATTAAAAAGGACTTTTTCATCTTTTTTGCAGTTATTTTTCATGCCCTCCACTTTTCATAAATCGTCAAAAAATGTCTCTGTCCCACTGATTATTTCTTTTTAAAATCATGTTCTACTCCTACAGTTGTCTTATCAAGCAAATTTTTAACCCACCATAACTTTTGAACCCATAAAGTTAGAAGCTTCAAATTTGAATAACGTATTAACTTCATGGGCACAAAGGTCCCGTGAAAAACATAATTTTGTAGAACCACTACTTCCTGAGATATTGAACAGTTAAAATACATAGTTTTGTACAGAGTACATATTTAAATTTCATTTAGGGGCGTGGTTTCCGCTTACTATAGGCGTGTTTTTTCTATTACTTAGTAGCTACTCATTTTTTATTTTCATCGAAAAACAAAAACAAACGAAACTGTGTAATATTTTTTCAGTAAACGAATACTGAAAATAAAATATTAATATTGAAATCCAGGCAGCGCTCGAAACAGTAAAGAAATTTAATGTCAAACGAAAAAAGTATTTATTAAGCTTTTGTTTAAGAATTGTTTGAGGAAATATTATCAAATTGGATTTCTTCAATGACAGTTTAAATAAAATCTTTTAAAATGTGTATAAAGTGAGTATAACCGTTTTTTCTATTTTTAAAGTGAGTTGATAAAATGAGAAGTAGAAAAAACACGCCTTATCTTAAAACGGTCGTAGGATGTTGAAGTTTGAAATTCTTGTAAGGTTGTGGTTGAATGACATGAACAAAAATGAGAAAAAATTCTATTTCCATTTAGGGGTGTGGTATCCACCCATATAACTATCGAAATGGTCGAAAACGTTTGAGAGAAAAAATAAGTGGTTGCCACCCACTTTCTTAAAATGGTCGAAGGATGTTGAATTCTGGTTTGGTTAAGTTCATAACACTCCTATGAGTAACTTTCTTTAGTGGTTTCACAATATACACTTGAGGTCTAAATGAGTTAACAACATCCAACCTATGAATCCCCATCCAAACCCTCCAAGGATGAAAATCAGCTAAGATTAAGCTGTGTATCCGAATTGTTCGTAATGCCTCAGTAGTACAACGATCGGAAACCCAATTCAATCATAGTTTAGAGGTTCCTTATTTCAGTGGTGGTGTAAGCGTACTTTGTAGAAAAACCGTGCCAAGATTGAAAGGCTGGGGGACGGTCTGTCATATTTCTGCCTTGCTCCGGCAAGCGACTCTGCCGGAGTTGTCAGCTTGCAAATTTTTAGATTATTGAGTATATTTCGAGGTTCATGCTTCCATTCCTTAAAAAAAAAAACTTTGCAAAAAGATGTGAAATCAGAACAAAAACATAAAATGTAAAAAAGAGCCAAGTTCTGTTATGAGCGAAAAACACTGTATAAAAAGTCAGCCACCAAGACCAAAAGTAATGAGATCTACAAGAAATCCAAGTTCGTATAACATGTAAAAGTGTTAAACTAAATATTTTAAATCATAGAAGATAATACAGCAATATTAAACGAAAAAAGAAACTGAAGCCCAAAATTAGTTTGAATGAAAATTTCAAGTTCACTTGGCTTGCCAAAATGTAATCATGCTTTTGATACATGATAACAGTTTAAAACTTAAATAGTGTACTTGTAATTTTCATTCGAACTTATTTTGGGCTCAGTTTCTTTTTTTCGTTTAATATTGCTGTATTATCTTCTATGATTTAAAATAGACCTAGTAATCTCTTGGTCTGACTTCTGAACATATCACAAAAGAGAGTTGGAGTTCCCCAATCAATTAGATAACGTATTAGACGAAGGCGATGACGAATACCAACAGCTATCAGCCCTATGATGGGAGCCGATCGTAAGAAAATTTTATCCGATTTGTACGAATTGTTCAATTTTCCTATGATTTTAACCCCTCCGACAGTAAAATCGGACAGATCTACGAAACAAAATCTTAGTTGCGTTGGAAATTTAAAATACATGCGATGCTATGCAGTGAACTGTGTAAATATTTGCGACGCTTATGCTTTGCGTTTTTTGTTTTCTTTCCGATTCTTCCCGATAGAAAATCATACGTGAAAAATTGTCCGAAAAATATAAAATATATATTTTTGTAAACTAGTAAATGTCAAATGAGTGCGTTGTTTGACGTCAATTTTTCTTCTCAAATTCGGTTACCGTGAATGCAAAAATCTTCCGATCGGAACATTTCTCCGATCGGATATTTTTCCGATCGGCTACCATCATAGGTCTGTATATCACTTCTATAGAAGTATACCGCATTGTCTTCCAGGGGTCTCTCTTCTTCCCAGGAAGATCTTGAAAGGATGGAGACATGGAAGCTTTTATCGAATACCATTTTTGGGGTGGTATAGTCTAGACCAGTGTTTTTCAAAGTGTGGGTCGCGACCCCCTGGGGGTCGCCGCCAAAGGCCAACAAGTTAGAAAGAGAACAAATTTTTCCTTTAAGAAAAAAAATAAATAAAACAAACTTTTAATGTGCTGAATGAGCCTGGTTATTTTTCACGAAAAATTCAAATCTTGGTTGTATCTTTGAAACGTTTACAATTAAGTCATTTTCCAATTGAAGCTTATTTGTTTTTAAGTTAACTATTGAAGAGAATGTTAGTTCACATAGATATGACGTTGAAAATGGCACAATCATTTTTAAGGCCTCATTTGCCAATTCTGGATATTCGTCTTTCCTTTCTATCCAGAAATTCTTTGGAATTGAACTCCATTCGAAGCATTTCCATCTGCAGCTAAGTCAATAAGTTTTTCTTTCATTGTTACAAATGGAAGTTCAGCGTGTTGGACGGACATTTCTAAGAAAGGATTTAGTATCCATCTTTGTCCATTTCCATCAGACACCAGTTCCGAGCAATAACTCAAAAGTTTCCCTTTTTAGTTGTGCAGACTCTGTGTCATCAGATATATGTTTCTCTTTTTACGATTCATCTCTGCAAGTTCCATCGATGGCTTTTTGAAGGCAGCGAAAGGATTCATACACTTTTTTTGGCAGAGACTCTGGCCAGAAACAAAGTTTCAAGATGAATCATCTGATTTTGCCTCTTGCAGACAAAATGTTTTCTTCTCTCCTTTGCAGTCTTTTATTCAAGGTGTTCAGATATTCGAAGAAATCAGCAAGAAAAGACAATTTAAGTAGCAAACTGGGTTCAGAAAAAAAATGTGCACAGCCAGAGTTTGAATCTTCAAGAAACATAAATAATTCTGCTTTCAATTCAAACACCACCCGGGTCAAAACCTTTCCTCTTGAGAGCCATCTGACTTCAGTGTGGTACAGTACAGTTTTAGTGAAGGGAACTCATTTCCTCACAAAGGATCCTAAATAGCAAACTTTGCACAGCTTTTCCTTTAATTGAGTTCACAACTTTGATGACATCTTAAAGGAAATCATTTAATTCTGATGGCAAAATCTTAGCAGCTAGAACTTGTCGATGGAGAAAGCAATGTGTCCATGAAACATTTGGCATTATTAACTTGAATTAAGCTATGAGTCCACAGGCAGGCTTTTGCACCATAGCTACAATCCAGATCATAGTCGTGGCAACTTTCGAAAATCATGTCGAACAAACACTGTTCTGTAGAATACGCAGGAATAAAATCTCTTCATCAATCTTGTCAACTGCTTCGAATCGAACAAATACAGCAAACTGTGCACAATCTGAAACATCTGTAGATTCATCCAGTTGCAATGCAAAACGTTGGCTCTTCTTCAATTTTACAATTAACTGTTCTCGAATGTCAGCTACCATGTTACTTATCCTTCTCTCAATTATATTATCAGAAAGTGGAATACTTTTAAGCTTCTCTTTCTCCTGACAACCCAACATTATTTCAACCATATTAACAGCTGCAGGTAAAATAAGATTTTCAGCAATTGTATGCGGTTTCCCGGCTATTGGGGGTCGCTTGTTTAATTTTGCATATAAAGGGGGTCGCCAGTTCAAAATGTTTGAAAAACACTGGTCTAGACGATCTGGGATGGATCTGAAATTGTCTAGAATAGTAGTATGACCAGTATTGTTTTGTTACTGTTCCATTGAGAGGTGGCTCTAAGCCTCACACATGAGTTGGCTGCCACCATTTTGGAGAAGATGTCAAGAGGTGTAAGGTTTAAAGGCAATTCTAGGGCTGCGGTTGGTGTTGAGCGAAGTGATCCTGTAATGCACATACCTGCTGACTGCTGGACTTTGATGAGCTTATTTAGATTTACCATCTTTACCAGTGCAGCCCACCATACGACAACTCCATAAATGAGTAGCGGCCTGATTACCGAAGTGTATAGCCAGTGGGTTATTTTTAGGGAATCTATCTTCTTAGAATCTATCATCTAATCAATAATTTTTAGAAATATTTTTGCCTATGGTCAATACTAAAGGGTTTTCCAATAAGAAGTGTTATTTTGATATTCAAAGAAAAATGGCATTTTTTGAGATAAATGATCGGATGTTTATTTCATTATAAGAGGAAGGGTTAATAATGGAACACAATATCAGCCAAAAAGCTGCCACTACCACGCTTAGTACAGCACCACATCCTTTTCATAAAAATTTTCCATAACCAAATCGCAAAGCGGCTGCCCTATGTCCTCGATAGCCTCACGAATTCCATCTTTGAGGTCTTGAATCGACGGTGGGCTGTTGGCGTAGCCCTTATCTTTCTCGTGGCCCCAAAAGAAAGAAGTCGCAAGGTGTTAAATCACAAGATCTCGGTGGCCAATTATGATCACCTCTTCGAGAGATAACACCGTCCGGAAACTTTTCCCGTAAAAGATCGGTGGTTTCATTGCTTGTGTGGCAATTTATAGTGAATTTTAATAATTTCAATGCGTTGTTGGAGCGTGTATCGTTCCATTTTTATAAATGGCGTATGTCGTTTTCCATTGGTCTTTTTTTGACGTTTCTTCTTCTACCTCCAATGGAACGGGTTATGATGAAAGTGTCATTCTTCGGACGCTTCTGTTTTCAAAACGGAAGAGTCAGTCCAATGGAATGGTTTCAGAAGGCTTCTGGATTCTTCCGAATTCTTCTGTACTGCCAATGGAAAACGACAGTAGTTTCTTCTTGTCAAATGTCAATAAATGACGGCCAGCTTCAAAAGTGACAGCTACCGAAATAGCGGGCTATTCAAAATAACACCAATTATTGGAAAACCCTTTATATTGATCAATATGCGAAATTTTACTGTTACTGGCCCCCGGGTTATAAGAAAAATACAAAAATGTTCAATAATTTGAAAGGGAAATATGTAGGATATTTAATTTCCCTGAAGACTGTTAAAATAAAGAAACGTCTAGTTCAAACCAAAGCTTGTAATTTTGTTTAGGTTCTTCACAGCAAAGATTAAATAAGTAACAAGATGGGAAACTGACTTACGTTTCACTCCCTAGATCCCGCAATTTTCATTTTATTTTCTTTCCTTGTACATGAATAATATCAGCCTTATTACCGTACCCGATCGGAGAAAATGTCCGATCGGAAGTTTTATTTCCTTCACCGTACCCGATTCGTACATAAATTAGTGACGCTTACCGACGCACTTCTTTGACGTTTTGTGCACTGATCAGTTACAGCAAAATTGGAAACCAACGTAGGTTTCACCCTCCAAAAACCTCAAACTTATTTTTTTCATACACACACCCTTGCAACAAACTTGCTTTTTATTATGTAGGCAATTGTATCAATAGCTGCGTTTTATTATTACGATGATCTGATCCGGATCAGATCAAGAAAATAAAACAGCTTCTATCATCAATTTGTTTTTTACTTCAACTTTGCCAGCTGTTTGTAATTTTTTCATTCTGACAATCAGATCGGAGTTGCCCTACGATAATTTTGTTGAACGATTATAATGTTGTTTTTTTAAGGGAAAAGTTTTTGCTATGTAATTGAAATATTTCATTACTGGATAGATGAATGTGTGAAAGTGGCAGCACAGTTTTTATTGAAAATATACGCCAACGTTTCAACTTGTGTGCGGAAGAAGAACTAATTTTTGGATCACAAAAATTGATCCAAGTGAAAAGCAGGATCTCATTTTGTTGTTGTTACACATAATTTTTTCGTAGATGTCTACGATTGAACTGTCCGACGGTACACGGTGGTAGAAAAATCGTAGAAATTGTACGAATCGGAGAGAATTTTTGTCCGATCGGGTACGGTAATAAGGCTGTATAAAAACAAAAACAGTATGGTAGGACCATATTTACTGTATAAAAACACGCATACTTTCACAAAAACTATGGTCCAAACTGTGATAGTATTGGTAAAACCACGCATACTTTCACAGTAACTATGGTCCGAAGCATGTAGGCAACTGTCACTTTGACAGCCTTGTTTCCCATCTTGTTACTTATTTAATCTTTGCTTCACAGCATTCGAGGGCAAAGCCAACTAATCAAAAACTTGAAAAACACAAAACTTAAAGCACCTTGCGGTTTTATATGTTTTTTATTTGAATGCAAATGTGTACCCATTTCATTTAGTTCATAAATAATATTAGTATTTCCGAATTTATTTTTAAATTTAATTATCTCTAATTTTTATATCAATAATATTTCTATTTTATTTATTTTTTTTTTTTCAAACTTATAATTTTTGTATCGCTAATACTAAACGTACAAACATACATAGTCTTTGTTAAAAAACTAACTTAAAATTAATTTTAAAATTCTCTCCAAATATATATTCTTCTATTTTAGGTTATTATTATATACACTTGACAATTTTTATAATTTATATCTTCTTCAGGTATTTTTTTATTACGAAATGAAGACAAACAATAACAACAAACAATATCATGATTTTTATTTTGCAGTTTTTGTAAATTCATTTCGTTTAATTAAACTGACAAAAACAGAGAACGAATCAATTGAAAAAGTAAGAGAAAAACAAAATATTCACGTAAAAATAAAAGTTCAAAAACATCAAAACAAAAATATAAAGAATCTTATACTTTCGATTTCGACCATTGCAAAAAAGGACAATTTCGGAGGACGAAACGGAAGACCTTTCAAATGATCATAAAGCGATGATATGAGGTTCAAGAATAGAAACAAAACAAAATAAAATAAATTTGCTACACATACAAATTTGCCAGTTTAATAATTGTTTATTTTTAGTGATATTTTTGTTTTTGATTTTTAATTTGTTTTTGTTTTTTTATTTTAATGAAATTTTTGAACACATATTTCATTTTGATTTCAGCAATATGCTGAAAGTCAATTGTTGTATCCTAATTTAGGAGCGTTGTCGGTCTTGGTGTCGCTTTAGAAACTAGCACAATCGGGTACTTTCGTCAACTTTGGTAAGTTTGTGCTGTCTTCATTGCAATTGCCCGTAGCTCGATTAAGGAGTGATTTAAGTTCGTCCTTCAGATTTTTACTGTCTTGTGGCATAGAATTTGTGGCTTCTTCACAAAAGCGACTGCGATAGATCTTCTCGCGATGTTCAGGTGTTAGAACTGGATTTAAGTACTTCGATGTTCTTTCGATGCGCTCTTGAAAACGATCCCGATCACGAGCGATTGTTTCCCAGTGACCTTTTCTTGCAGCACGATATGCGTAATTCCAAACATGCATCACATGCACCACGTTTTGTTTTGGATCGAATGAGACCTGAAAGAGAGACAAGAAATTATATTTATTAAGTTTTTTTATTGTTTTTGTCACTTTGAAAAATAAGGAGTATAAAATGCATTCCACAAAATTATTAATGAGATTAAGATATTTGCAGTCTAAAAGCCGCAGCTTGAATAAGATTATTTTCGGACGGAAGTAACATTCATTCCTGTATTAAATACACATTGCAGTGTTTGTTTTAATGTGGGTTCCTTTTTGGGCGGAAACCGAGAATCCGGAAAAATGGCACCAGAAAACGAAAACCGAAATTCGGAAAACAACCATTTCAAATGGTTGGTTTACCCACAGATCAGAAAAGAGCAGATATGAAACAGAGCTGTCAAAATTAACAGTGCATACAAGTTGGTCCAAATGTATTGGACAGCATTGGTGCATACAAGTTGGTCCAAATGTATTGGACAGCATTGGTTTTTTCATTAATACTTTCTCAACATTCCGTTGGACCTCAGCTCATTTTTGATGATGGCTAATCCTCATTTATTCATCTACACGAAGTGATGAAAAAATGAAATTTGTAGTATTTTGAAGGTAAGACGTAGGTAGGTTTCTGATCTTCTCCTTTCTGATCTCTGTATTTGCCAACATTAACAAAACCTGACGCATTCGCAGACGAGTTTGTTTAAGAAATTATTGATTCTTAAGTCTGTTCAATGAGTCTGTGCTGGACTGTATTGGACAGAAAAGTACAACATTTTCCCGTTCAATGACACTTTTTCTGTGCTAGAGTGTTCTAGAACAGTCTAGTTTGCTGTTCAATGACTTTTTCTAGAACAGTTTAGCGTAGGTTAGCGTAAAAAAGAACAGGATTTTCTGTACTTGCTTTTGAGGAAGAGTAACCTAGAACAGAATCATGACAACTGTCAAAGTATAGTTTTTTTGTCTTTGTTATTGTTTTGTGTTTTGAGGTTAAGTGAATTAATTCACTGAAAGATTCTTTGGTTTTGCTTCTAAAATAGGAAGTATTTATTTGTTTGATTTTTTAAAGATCTAATTCCTTAAATAAATTACTTTTTCAAGCATGTGTTGAAGAAAACAATGCAGGAAGTTTTTTTTCTGATTTTAGTTTTCACAGATGACGTTTCGATGACTGTTCTAACTTGTCTGACATTTCTGTGCTGATCTGTTCTAACTTACACTTTTTTCTGTACTGTTCTAACCTACACTTTTTCTTATTGAACAAACTTCTTTTCTTTTGTTTACAAAATATGAGTAGCGACTACGACGATATCCCAACCTATTTAGTAAACTGTTTAATTAACTACAAATTATTTGTTTACACTGGAAATCAAATCTCTCTACTCATATTATTGCTATAGTTTGATAGCAAGACATGACACTTTTTGCTCTAGTTCAAAGTAGCTTCGAACAATTTTATTATCAGGGTCAGTTATTATCAATTTTGAGGTTGAAAATGTACTCAAACGCAAGTGGCAAGTTACTAACAAAAAGTACACACACACACACCGATACCATAATCAAGTAATTTCCACTAACTGTGTTTACTTGCATAATCCGCTTGGGAAAACAAATTACCACAATTTTCATCATTAAAAAATTTCATTTGAATTTGAGTGCATGCATCTACTTACTCATTGAGTGTGGCTAGGTACTTTTGACTTGATCTTATTTCTCAGCTAATATCAGTGGAAAATTTCATCAGCTGAATTAAGTATGTATGAGTTTTTTTTTCAAGGAGAATGAACACAAAGTTCGTTCGTTGCATTCTTTTCTTGCGGTCTTATTTTCAAGAAAATAATGAGCACAAAATAAAATGAAATGTAAGTTGTGGTTTGCGGGGAAGGTGACCCATTAGTAAGTTAGTATCTACTGTCTCTATAGTATCTAATACTCGCGCTGGTATACATCAGCCATTTTGAAAACTGGTTAGGTGCGTTGGCTGCTAAGCAGAACGTCGTGGGTTCTGAACTGACAAAACTTCTAAGAGTATCAATCTGTCATGAAAAAGTGCTTCTCAACTTTGACGTTCGGAATCGGCGTTGAATTGTAGGTCCCCTCAATTCTTCACACCCACCGACGGAATTGTTGATGAGAGAAAGCCACTGAGGCCTTGGCACTTCAAGAGCTGTTGCTTAAATCTGACATTTTCGGCAGACATTACATTTCCTTGAAGGTGAACCTGTCATTTTTATGGCGGAAATTCTCTTTTCTACTAATCAAGATCCATATTGATGAAGTTGTGACACAATAGGTCTGTTTAATAAATCTGTTCCGCACAGAAAAGAGCAGAAAAGATCCAAAAAGTACATGTTTGTGTGTTCCATGATGAAAAACCTTGCCCCAAACTGTTCTACAACCTGTCATTTTGTGTTCCATGAAGTTGTCCAGTTCAGTTTAGTACAATTTTTTCTGCCCCTACTTTTTTGGTGGTGCAGTTTTCTGACAACTCTGAAATGTCAAAATTTCAAATGCCAATTTGTTTTTGTTTTGTTTCAATCAAACAATAGGCCAGTTCGATCTAAAATTATCTCACTGAGATCTCAACGTCACATTGACTGAGGCAAAATCATTTGGTGGAACATAATTCTCAGTTTTCATTGAGATAAAATGATTACCATGGAAATTGTTGTTGTACATATGTCAGTCCCATCAAAATAGCTGATGTCGTTTTCCATTGGCAGTCCAGAAGCATTCGGAAGAGAGCCTTCTGAAACCATTCCATTGGACTGACTTTGACAGACGGAATGCTTCTAAGAAGAACAGAACTCTTCCGTTTTGAAAACAGAAGCGTCCGAAGAATGACACTTTTATCATAACCCGTTCCATTGGAGGTAGAAAAAGAAACGTCAAAAAAAGACCAATGGAAAACGACATGAGTGAAAAATCAAACCCAAAATAATTTCATCTCCGAGATCTCAGAAAAAAATTTCAGTTCTCAGCTGAGATTTTTTGTTCCACTTAAAAAATCTCTGAGATCTATTTGATCTCAGTAAGATGTTGTTGGGTGGAACTTGGTTGACGAGTTTTCCAAAGAAGTAAAAATGTTTTTTCTGTTCTTTCTTTATCTGACAGTTTTCATTTACTTATGCTGTTCTGATCTGGTTTTTCTTCATTAAACAGTACTATTCCACTATTTTGTTTCGGCGGCCATCTTGGGTTTACGACAGTAACGAATGCATTAAATTATATTAGGTCCGTTCTTTTACTTTTAAGGCAGTTTTTGTAAAAACTGTCAAAAATGGAGGAGTGGGGATGAAATTTTGTGATTCTCCAAAAAAGTAAAAGAACATTTGACAGCCTAAATCTCCCAAATGCACAAAATTATATCAAACGTCAACAAAATTTAATATACTTCTTATGGTTTGACAGAACTTAAAAGAACTGCCACAAGAAATGTTTTGTTTTCGGGAGTAAATCTCACTCAGTTATCAAGTTGAAACTACAGTTATTAGGCTTTCCCCCTGGGCTGGTTTCATGGATTTCTTCTTACCTTGAGGATAGAACTTATCAAGTTAAATTCAGAGACATGTTTTCGAAGACTTTTACTGCTAAATCTGGTGTTCCACAGGGTAGTCATTTAGGACCTCTTCTCTTCATCTTATCAATAAATGATGCACCGTTATGTGTTCGTGACAGTGAAATTCTTATTTTTGCAGATGACATGAAGATCTTTAAGAAAATTACATCTAGCGATGATCGCATTCTTCTGCAAAATGATATAAATAGGTTTTCTGTGTGGTGTAATAAGAACAGTTTAAATCTAAACCCGTCAAAATGCCAGACAATGACATTCTCAAAAAAACGAGCGTCTTCGACTCATGAGTATTATATATCTCAGCAGATTCTTTCTCGTGTTTTTAAAGTAAGGGACCTAGGGGTTCTTTTTACACCGAATCTTGATTTTACAGAGCACATTAACAACATTGTTAATAAAGCTAATTCTATGTTGGGGTTTGTTAAGCGTTGGTCAAAAGAATTTCTTGATCCTAACGTCACCCTTTCTCTTTATAATTGCCTTGTTCGTCCGCATCTGGAATATGCTTCACAGATTTGGAGTCCTTATTATGACGTTCATATTGACAGGTTAGAATCGGTGCAACGTAATTTTACTCGTTTCGCATTAAAAGGTATTCAATGGCATGACCCTCAAAATATTCCTTCTTATGAGGATCGATTATCACTTCTTCGAATGCAAACGTTGTCTCAAAGAAGGACTAACAATGATTTAGTTTTCCTTCATCAACTCGTAACAGGCGTCACAGATGCACCAGACCTTCTTAGTGCTATATTTTTTTATTATCGGGGAGGAGGTTATTACCTTCGCAGTATCGATCTAATTAAAGTCCCAAGACATAGGACCAATTACGGAATGCATGAGCCCTTGACAAGGATGAGTAGGCTTTTGAATTATAATACGGATCTTATTGACTTTCATATTAATAAGAATAAATTAAAGACTATGCTTAAAACCAGTGTAGCACGCTCTTAATTGTTTTAATTGTTGTATAATAATGTATTGTTTTTTATTTGTTTGTATTTGTATAATTTTGTCATTTCTTGTGTAAGTGTTCGTTTGTTTTAGATTGCCTACTAACAACTAACACTGCACTAAGTGATGAGCCGGTCTGTTAACACAGTTTTCTGGGTTAAGGACTAATGGTCGTTAGATGTTGCTTGCTTTAAGCTCTCTTCGACTTTATCTGATAGTGTGAAAAAAAAAAAAAAAAAAAAAAAAATAAAAGAACAAAAGTGGGAGCATTTGGGAGTTTTTGGCAGTTTTAGGGAGTAAAAGAACAGACCTATTGTCATCGGAACTTAAGGTGCGAATAAAACTTCACATCAATCAAGGCAGAGGTTCATATAAGAGGTGCTAAATATATCCACTTTGAAGTGTAAACAATTTCAGATGATTTATTTCAATTACCTATTATCGATTTTGTTTGACTTTATAGCACCGGACATTTTCGATGTTAGCAACAAATTATTAAAATGGTTAAGTCCGATTATTTAACACCAAACTACGATAAGACAATCGTGAGCACCCCGTTCTGTTAATACTTGCTTCGTTCAAGATAAAAGAATATAAAAAAACACCTGTCTAACGACTGTTTATAGCAAATATTTATCACAACAACCCAACAGGGGGCTTGTGTCAATAGAACAAGACAGCTTCTATTTATCTTTAAATGCCAAATCAGACATCTTATCTTCCACGAGACTTTGAAATTCGAGAAATTTCATACAAATCTATAAAATACATACAAACAAGCACAGCAAATTGGCTGATCCACATGAGTGTTCATAAAATAAAATAATAAAACTTATAATTGGAATTTTTTCAATCCACTTGTCTCACAAGATTCGGTCTTATCAATAACATAATTTTCTGGTTCTCTTTACTTGGTTTTCTGTTTTATTTTCGTATTTTACTTCGAAATTCGAAGACACAAAGACGAGAGTTGTCTGGAAAAGTCCACAACAAGAAATGCGAATACAAAAGAGAAAGAAGACACCGTTAATTCCGTCTTGAATGTTTTTTTTTTTCGTAACAAGTTCATTTCATGATTTAATGAAGTCAAATCAGACTGTCGTTTATATTGATTTTAAATTCAATTGAACATTTTTTTCGGAAAAGGTAAAGCCTTAATTGACATAACAAAACAATTAAAACTCATTAAAAACAAAATCAAATAACCTCAACAACAACCTAATGGAATGTTTTTAAAAAATGCAAGAAAATAAACAGAAATGATTAATATTTGTTTATCAATTTAAGCCAATTTGAATTAGTCGGTATGCCAAGTCCAGTGATGACATCACTGCCCAAACATTTGGTGTGTAAGAAAGTTCTATGATTATTATGAATGGGCATCTAGATACGTCGAGATAGTGACACCGACTGAGTGAATGAATCATCAGAGGTGGTTCCCATGATGGCAATAAAGACGAATCAAACCTACTATGTTCATCGAATGACAATGACAACGTCATTGCTTTGAACATTTCTATCATTTTGTTTGTTTTTAAGTTGTCAAACCAAATTTGTGTGTGAATTTATTTTTAGCTTTATGCCATGCCCGGTACGGGAGGATGATGATTAAGAAATTAATGTGTATGCGAATTTTTTGCACTCACAAAACATCACACAGACACACAGTCGACTGGGTTGGGATCGTGCAACGAACTTGTTGTTCTTCTTTCACAAGAAATAACAACAAAATTCTTAAAATATAAATTTAAAATGCAAAACCGTTAATTGTTGCTTGTTGCTACGTTCAGATGAGAGACAAGGACATTTGGGCTTTGTTGTTGAGGAAGTTCAAAATGAGGCTAGTTGTTTTGCTTTTAATCTATTCAATTTTTTTTTTGGTTTATCTATAAAACATGAACAGAGAAAACAAAGCCACTTTTGTTGTCAATCCTTGAAGAAGTTGTGAAATAGCATGCTCGACCGATTAACAAGGGGACGCACACGAAGTTTGGCCTACGTGTCGATTTGGTCAAATAGTCGCTTAGTGAATTTCACAAGTTAATTACTCTGCTGAATGTTCGGTGTAGTTTTGTGGCTTCTGTAGAAACAATGGGGTGTGAGTTGGTGAAGTTATCAGTCATAGCGGGTCATGCAGTTTTAGAAACTTGAATATGCTGACTTGGGGGAGTGTTCCGTCAACCAAATTGAAAACTGAAATGAATCCAGATACAGTAGAGGAAATTCCCACACATGATTTTTACGCATTCTTTCTTTGCTACATGCAGGTTTGAAGACGTTTGTGACGCCAGTATGACTGAAATATATCTGGACCATCCAAATTGAACTTTTTTTTCACTAATAAACAGAAATTAAAACAACTGTATGAATAAATAAAATTCAACGTCGGACGGCTACAATCGCAAAAGATCGCCAGATCCTTCTCTGATCGAGTGTCAAGTAACCTCTTAAGGAGTCCTATGCCACCAACATCAAGTATCGAAGACTAGTGGCAACATTGCCAGAGAGCAGTTAGAGATGCCGCCTCTAATGTGCTGGGTTTCACACAGCCAACAAAACGAAACCCCTGGTTTGACGAAGAATGCAGGCAGGCCCATGCAGCCAAGCAGGAGGCATACACAGCGGCGCTGCATAGAAGGACAAGAGCTGCTCGTGAGCTCTACGAGCAAAAGAGGAGAAAAAAGAGAGAGCATGAGAAGCGTCAGATCGAGGATGTTGAGAGATCCAACAACAGGAATGAAGTTCTGAGGTTTAACCGAAAGGTGAAACAGCTGGCTCAAGGTCATCGAGCAAGAACCGATGCCTGCAGAAATAAACAAGGGAACATCATAGTAGAATCGCAGTCAATGCTGGGGATTTGGAAAGACCACTTCTGTAGATTGTATAACGGCGACGACGAACAAAATACCGCCGTCAGACAGGAGCCTTTCATCGGACACGATGATAGCCAACAATTCCGTGAACCCGACCTAGAAGTAGTGAAAACCGCAATATCACGACTGAAATCCAACAAAGCCGCTGGAGCAGATGGACTAGCTGCTGAGTTGTTCAAAGCAGCAGGCGACGAGCTAGATAGGAGCATGCACCAAATCATCTGTAAGATATGGTCAGAGGAATGCATGCCCGATGAATGGAACCTCATTGTTTGGCCGATCCTGAAAAAGGGAGATCCTCTAAACTGCGCCAACTATAGGGGAATAAGTCTACTAAACATCGCTTACAAGATCCTCTCTGCTGTAATATGTGAACGTCTGAAGCCTTTCGTCAACAATCTGATTGGTCCTTATCAGGAAGTCAACCATCGACCAAATCTTCACGTTGCGGCAGATCCTGGAAAAGACCTAAGAACTCCAAATCGATACCCACCACCTTTTCATTGATTTTAAGGCCGCGTATGACAGCATCTTTCGACGTCAAAAAAGGATTAAGACAAGGCGATGCACTGTCATGCGATTTCTTTAACATCGTTCTTGAGAAGATAGTGCAGAACTCCAACGTCAACACCAGAGGAACTATCTTCCAAAAATCTGTTCAACTTCTCGCGTACGCCGATGATAATGATATAATGGGAAGAACACAGCGTGATGTCAATGGCGCCTTTGTGAGAATTGAGACAGAAGCGGCAAAAATGGGTTTAGCGGTAAATGAGGGAAAAACGAAGTATATGCTGTCTTCGAGGAAGGACACCCAACACCGACGGCTCGGGCAGAACGTCACAATAGACACATATAACTTCGAGGTAGTAGAGGAGTTTCTCTACCTAGGCTCCGCTATAAACACGGGCAATAACACCAGCGCCGAGATCAGACGAAGAATAACTCTTGCTAATCGCTGTTTCTTTGGGCTAAGAAAGCAATTGAGTTGAAAAGCCCTCTCTCGAGCAACTAAGGTAAAACTGTACAACACACTCATCATCCCAGTCCTGCTGTTTGGTGCGGAAGCATGGACCCTGACAAAATCGGATGAAAGTGCCTTAGGCTGTTTCGAGAGGAAAGTTCTTCGGGTCATCTTTGGCCCCGTGTGCATTTATGGGGAATGGAGAAGATACAACAACGAACTTAACGGGTTGTACAACGACATGGACCTAGAAGGGTCAAGGTCCAGAGACTCAGATGGCTCGGTCATTTAGAGCGAATGGACACCAATGCTCCAGCCCGGAAAGCCTTCAACACTATTCCCGAGGGACGTAGGAGGAGAGGAAGACCGCGACTCAGGTGGCGCACTCAAGTGGAAGAGGACCTCAATCAACTTGGAGTGCAAAACTGGAGACGACTAGCTTAGGACCGTGCTAGCTGGCGGAGACTGTTGATTGAGGCCCAAGTCCACAACGGACTGTAGCGCCACCTTAGGTAAGTAAGTAAGTAAGTATAAAAAAAACACTTTTAAATGAACTGTTTTTATACGAATTTCCGCCTTTGAATTTCACTTTCTAGATTTTATTTCACGAACCAACACCAATAATTTTGCAAGTTGATAAAAAAGATTGAACTAATAACGGTCGCCTTCATATTGTTTTGACAGTTCATTTTAGATCCAAAAATAAAGAGTGCTGCCAAGTTTATAAGTTAAGTTGCAGTTTTTTTTTTCCTGTATGTTCTGTCGATTTATTTGGGTTATAAGCCCGTGGGTGGGTTTTGCATTAAATTTATTTCTAAGAAACTACGTACCTGATGGTTTATGACAATCTAAAGCTGTTTTAAACTTTTTGATCTCAACCAACAATTATTTCTTTTGGTATAAGCAATAGACACCATTATTTAAGCTTAAAAAAAAAACAGTTACCATTTTCTAGAGACTGATGCATGACTTTCCATACAACGTAGTAACTCAAAGAGAAAGTGAAAAGTCACGACCAAAACAAAGAAAAACTTCTTTGCCACACAATACACAATAGCTCCAAGGAAGGCATTTCACATCATGTTTTGTTTATTCACCTTTTCGTTTTAGTAAATGTTTATTCCCCTTTGCAACAGTCAAAAAGATAGAAAGAGAGAAACCGACAGATGAATCGAGAATGAAAAATAACAACTTAGCCATAAATCAGAATTCAGAATTACTTTACTCAAACACTAATAGATTCTCTGATTATCGTCACGTACACCTCGAATAGTCGTTTGGAGTATACAATTCTGATGCAATAAAGTACTTCTATGTGAGTGCTTAGTTATGATTGTTATCTTGCAAAATAATTATCTAACGCCCGAGGCAGAACAATTTACTATTTTATCATTCTTGTAATTTGTTTTGTAAAATAAAATCGTAACAGATTTGCCTATCGTACACGAAATAAATCTGATTCATTGGGTCAAAGGAATGCGAAAGGAAATTAAAGCAAAACATTCGAAATGAAATTCAGACGAATGCTAAACAAGTTATGATTAATTCAATGAGAATAAGTTGCAGTAATTATTACTTTCTTGTGTGCGCCTTTCTGACCTTATCGTCAACACAGTCGCGATTATCTGTAAATATTGCATTCCTTTTTCTAGGCTTTCAAGAAAAGTGCTGACGTTAGTTTGTTTGATTATATGGATTAGATACCCCACTCGAGTTCTTTTCCATTTTGCATAAATATTTCTATGAATGAATCAATTTCATGAATGGTTAATGGCACAGCAGAGATAACAATTCACACAATCATAACAACCCATAAATAGGCCAGTTAAGGGCTCTTACAAACTAATGTTTTTATTGTAGCTTTTAGCCATTTAAGCTCAATAAATATTTGCTTTTTTTAGTGGTTTATTGTTGGAAAACAATATCCGATAACGTGAACATCAACAATCACAGCTGTGTATAGACAAACAAAAGCAGAAAGTACACAGTAGTACTACTACTGTCATCGCAACTATTGATATGACAAACTATTTTCCTCAAGGCCGAAAGCCAGAAACGTGTTTTGAAATTCGATTATCGTCAACTTGCAACTGGTTTTGGTCAAGCTTCGTTGGGTTAATTGTTTAAATTATGTTTTTTGTATTCCAAAACGTTGCCAGTTGTGCTGACTTATGCATTTTTATAAGAAGTGATATTTTAATGTCTAAGGCCGAGCCAGTCGATTTCTTGTCCTTCATAAGAAATCAACTTTTCACACACCACATAGTCAAACGAATTCGAAAATTCGATGATATCTTACACCCATTTTGTTCTATTTAAAGTAAAGTAAGGAAGCGCTTAACAAAAGACACTTTATGAGTATTTGCTTTATTAGTGATGGGAAACCAATCAACTTCCATAGCATTCTTAATATAAACAGTTTTTTTTTTTTCAACTGCGTATGCCTCGTGTGGAGCTTAACAGACTAAACATAGGAAATGAATATTGCTTGCAATTTGAAACCCAAGCAAAAATTCGAGTATTCGATGTGCAAACACATTTCTTGTTTGTTTCTTTATTTTAACAGGTTTCGTTTGAACAATTGTTCATTTGCCGTTTTGAGTGAGTTTTATTTTTACTGCACTGAAATTATTATTTTCAGAACAGGGTGTTTCTGCCAAAATAAATATTTTATTTTCAAAATTATGTTTTAGGAATACAAAAACTAAGTGAAATGTGGCTTAGTCACAGTCGTATGGTCCCAAACGGTCTTTCACAAAACGAAAAGAGGAATGATGAGTCGGCAGTTTTTGTAAAAACTTCTCATGATTTGACAGAACTTACAAAAACTCCCGCAAGAAATTTTTGCGGCTAAAATCGGAATAGGAGAAATATTTTGTCACCTCAAAAGTGACAGAACTTAAAAGAACAAAAAAGTGGGAGAATTTGGGAGTTTTCGGCAGTTTTAGGGAGTAGAAGAACAGACCTATTATTAGATGTAGAATCTGCATCTCCCATTTTGTTGTGAGGCAAGAGGACAGTAACTTTCGGAAAAATATGACACATTTGGGAGGAAAAAAAACTAGGAATTGGGTACCTGGATAAGAAACGGAAAGAATGTTAAGTTCCAGGGACGCGGCTTGGCGATGCACGGCGGAAACGCGTCGGACGGGAAGAACTTACCCCCGAATCAACCTCAGTTGCAAACAAAAACACAGATCAGAAGTAAACACAAAAAGGAAAAATCGGACAAGAAAAATGACGGTTGAACTACCTTCACGTCAAAGGCACTGCTGGAAGCAGGTGTTGATGCGGGAAAGTCATTACCCATCTTGCAACTTCTTCCATTCAGCTTCAGCCATTTTTAGATTCACCCAAGATGGTAGATGTTCGGCTTCAACTCACCTCTTCCTCTCCTGTCAAAAACTTCGGCCAACCTAGGTACTTCTATTCAATTTTGCTTTGCTGATCAAAAATAAATACCTCCAAAGGGTGTCTCTACAGTCTCCCACACGATTATAAAGCTAAAATTAAAGTAAATGCACTACACTTTACTCTTATGTAAAAAGACGAGACTACCCGGAAAGTCCTCAAGACTGTAAGATTTTCAACAATTACGTGTGGTGAACTTCATGTTTGTTAGAAAAAAAGTTTAAGATCCCATCTCTGTGGGCTTATGTCAAAATGACTCACAAGGGCGACACTATCAAACAAACCAAAAATCGTCTTTGACTTCATATAACACGATGCAAATTCATGAATTAATTTCATCAAGAAAAAAATAAACGATAAGCCATCGAATGCTGATCATATCATGACTTTAGTTCCAATTACTGACATGACTGTACTTTGTTGTCTGAAACCTCCGATTGTTTTCAAAATGAAACAAGTGGAATATTTGTGAAATTAGCTACTTTTTTTCAAGCAATCAAAAAAAAATAAAAATCCAATACACTGAGACGCATTTTCTAAATCCATTGAGTCATTAGACAAGACAAAGATTTACAAAAACAGGTATCGAGAAAGGAAAAGGAAAACATCAAACTTACCTTTTTTTCTTCAAAACCCGAATCAAGTTGTTTATGTTCGTTTGTTGGAACAACACCGAGCAATGATGTTGTTGTCGTTGCGGTTTTCAGTGCATTGCCATCGCAATTAAGTTTATCAGTCTTATGGTTATTTCGGCCCACAAAGCAAGAATCCACAACATCGACTCCATTGTCGTCTCCATTTTCTGAACTATCACAGCAGTCATCATCTTCTTCTTCCTCCTCCTCCTCCTCCGAACTACTTTCCTCTTCCGAATCATCACTGGAATCATACAATTCATCCAAGCCATCATCATCATCATCATCAAAATCTGTACGTTGCATACCATTAACACAGTCAGCATCTTCAGTAAAGAATACAACAAAACTGTCATCACTGCATTCGGAGATTTGTCGTTGTCGTGGCGGTCTTCTAAACGATGAGAAACCACACTCTCCAGGTTGTTCATTGTTCGAGAAGATCACAAAACTGTCTTCATCGATATCACAGTCTTTGTTGTTGGCTGAAGAGTTTGATTTTGAGTTGTTAGTTTGTTGTTGACGAGGAGATTTATTGAGTGAGAATGGCGGAGGCACTACTTTGAGTCTTCCTCCAAAGGTTGGTCTCTTGCCACTGGGCGTTGTTTGGATTGTAATTTCAAAGAAGGTTCCCTTTGGTGGGGGATGCTTCTTCGATGGTGATGATGAGGATTCTGTATCGTTTTCAGCTGAAGCAGGTGCTTCTTGTTGGCAGGGTTGTTTGGGAGGAGATGATGTTTCAGTCTTTTTCGGAGGAGTCACCGAGCGACTCCTACGTGGCGCTGGTAATTCGGGAAAATCTTCGGAATTGAATATAGTCAAAACTTCACGAGTCTTCTGACTTTCATTTTGAGTGGTTGATTTTGCCTTCTGTTCGGAGACTGATGGTTTGTTCAACTCCAAGTCGATGTGAACTGCCTTCACATGAGGCTCTGGTTGCTTGGGGTGCGTGGGAGAAGACATGTAGCATAAGTTATCGCTCTTGAGGTCCATCATGTAGTTGTTTCGGTACTTAGGATTATAGTACTTGTGGTGGTCGCTGTAGAAGTCACAGTTCAATGGATGAATAATTCCTTTAACCATGTTCTTGATGCCGTTGATAAAGCCTGACGTTGGCTCAGTGTGGACAGCAACTGGTGGCGGAGGTATATACTGCTTGGGAACGTATTGCGGGTGTTGTTGGTGTTGATGCTGATGGTGTTGATAGTGTATCGGTTGTGGCTGTTGGTAGAGATGATGTTGCTGTTGCTGGTGGAACACCTGAGGCCCGGCATTTGCAGGATGAAACCCAAAACCATTGCCAAATCCGTTTTGCATAGTGCACTGGAAAACAGCCGTTTTTGGATGAGATCCATTGATCATTGGTCCGCCTTGGCCAGGCATCATCGAGAAACCCCGAGACATTTGAGGAAAGCCTCTTGTGCCTCCTCCAGCCATTAGCAACAAATGTGGATGATGCTGCGGTTGCTGTTGGACAAAAACCTGAGGTCCATATCTTTGGCCACTGCCGCCTGGTGGTCCCATAGCGTTGTATTGCGGACTACGATTGCAATTCCCAGAAATCATATCGACAAAATGGGCAACCTTGTTGGAATAACTTCAACTAATTCACGAGAACTATGCCAACGTGTCCAACTACTGACAGCGTTGTCGTCGCACTCAGGTGGTGTAAGGGGCAAAGGATGATTTGTAGCAGTTCTCTTGCGACACTTGATAACAATTGAATTCTTGTGACACTTTCTCAATGTAAAGTCAATAGCGTTCACTTGAGATGGCTTCGAATTCTTTTCAAGAAATTGATTATCAAAAGGTTTGCACTTGGATTTCGATCCGCGGCATGAAATAACAATAAATGAAAATTTGTCGTTAATTCGGTCGACAGCAGAAATACTTTTTTGAATGAAGGCTTTTTTGTTGCACAATGACATGACGTCACACACGGGTAAAAGTTTCCACGTATTTTTTTGTTGTTTCTTTCTTGAATTTTATTTTTAATCTTTTTTTCTAAAAGTCTTGACTTCTTCTTGTGTTCAAGGTGACAAAAAGCAACTCATTACACACGTTTTGTTAAAAAAAAAAAGCAAAAAGAGAACAATAAAAAAAAATTAGCACACGCGTTTGTGTAAAGTTATTAATTTCCGCTTAGCAGAATTCACAAATTTCCCTTGTGATTTTTATCACGAGATTGGATTTTATCTTCACCTGATTTAATTTCTTTCAATTCACTTGTTTCGTTAATAGTTAATTCACACAATATTATTTTTCTTTTTCAACAAAATTCAGTCCAGCATGTTCAATTGTTCGAATATAAATGACGAACTCAAAAATTAAAAACTCGAATAATACGAAATTATCTTACTAACGAAAGACCACTCAAAATGGAATGTGAAAATTAAACTGCCCCTGCTGCTGCCAGGTGATTTCGAAAAAAAAAATTATTAATCGAACGATGCGCGCGAACGATGGGTTCGAAATTCGAATATCGGGTATCGAAAATGGAGGATTTCTCGTTTGACGTTTCGCCTTTGTTGGTTATTTATCACGTTATTTTCTTTGTTTGATTTTTTTTATGGGATATGAACAAAAAGAAAATTCTTTTCAACTTGGAAAACCCGTAAAATTACTTAAATTTTGCAAATTAATAAGATGATTTGATGATTAAAGGAAACCGTTAAGGATTTCTTTTGCTTTCTGATTTCTTCTGTTGAATTATTTCACTCCTTACTGCTTTCTAGACTGGTTCACAACTTGCACGACGAATGGTGGAGAACCTGCTTTGTTTTTATTTTTACTTTTTATTTTCACTTTTAGTGACCCACTAAAATGTTTTTTGAACATTTAAAATGCGTTTATTGCAAATATTTACTTAATTCGGATGCTCACGGAAATTTTTCATATAATTTTATTAATCACACTCGAATTTTCACGTTTGATTGATAACTTTTGCATGTACAGTAGACTTGAGAATTTTCAATTGAGTAGAGGAAAAAAACTGCTGTTGTGGTTTCGGTTTGGTTGGGGTTGTGAGAATTTTTCTATTTGTTTTTCAGGATTGCATCAGACAATTTGTTCGAAAAATGTTTGTGTGCATGAGATGTAGATGGCACTAATTGAATAGCAGTTAGGCAAATATTAATTTGAACTTTTGAATCAGAAAATCATTTGCCACGCCTTAGAAAAAAATAAGCTAAATTAATTCAATTTCAATCCACCTTTAATTTAGCTTTGGATTCCTACCATTCTACTTCGTGGGTGCCATTGGATTCGAAGAGGATCTGTTCGTTATACAGGGAACTTTTATTGTCCTCTTAGTAGTTTGACCTTGACTATTCTGGTTAGATCGTTGTCGCTGTAGACCCCATACTTTAGAATCACAATAGCGGCAAAGGTCTATTTAGCTTACACTAAGGTGAGGAGCACTTTTTCAGATTGATACTCTTGTAAGTTTATTTACCTTTGCAAGAGGCAATAAAAGAAAAGCACAAGTCGGGTTCGAACGCCTACGCGTTTTTCGCCACTGTCTTCGTACGCCTCATAGTACTACTTACTAACTTACTCAACCGGCTCGCAATCCATGATGGATCTCAGCCTGAGACACTGCAACCTTCCATCGGGAACGGTTCCTCGCATGCACTCTAGTCACCAAAAACTAAGCGCTATGTCATCCACAGTTATCTGGTCCTTGTACTGAGATTCGGTCTTCCTGGTCGTCTCTAACCTGGGGCTCCGATGAGAAGACTTCCCTGGCTCGATTTGGCTGAGCGAATGTAGTCGTCTATTCTTGGCTTTCTGGACTACATCCAAATCTTCGTACAGCTCTTACAGTTTGCGGCTGAAACCTCTTCTCCATTCCCCATCGCCGCATACGGGACCGAAAATCCGTCGCGGAATTTTTCTTTCGAAAGTGCCCAGTATCATTTCCCGTTTTTTTTATTTATCATCCAACACACGAGCGATGAGCCGTAGAGTAGGACTGGTAAATCAAAGTCTTGTATAGCAGACCCTTTGTCTTTCGAGTGAGAAGTTTTGAACCAACCGAAGCAGCAGCTTCTTAGTTTAGCCCTAACCAGCAGCTAAGCCCATCTTCTTTGCTTCCGTCTTGGAACACAAATTTATAAAACAAAAATGTAATGTCGTTTTTATGCATGGTAACTGGACGGTAATAACATGTGACTTCTGCACATATTGGCTGTTGTTCTGCTTTTCATATCGTCATGTCCCTCACTTTCTGAGAATTTCTTGTTCAATTGATCGAATTGAACTGCCTATGATCTTACCAAACAAAATCTCATTGAGATATCAGATTCCTAGGCTATGGATGGATAAAAGGAACAACAAAATTTTAGCTGATCGCTCTTTCTGAACCTGAACTATCTGAGGCAATAAATGAACAACAGTTTCTAAAACTATCAAACACTTTAGTGCACAGGAAATTACTTTTTCTGTCAGGGTAAACTCGATACTTTGTAAGATAATTTGTCAACAGCGTCAGGCAGGGTAAGTAAAATTGTAAAGCCAACAAAGCTCTCAAGTACAGAACTTTGGCCTCATTACTTTGAGGTTCTAAAGGTCTCTTTTTGTGCTCATGGTACTTTTGTGCGACAGGCATATGAAGTCAACCTCCCTGGATGATTCTAATTTCTTCTCAACTACCAAATTCATTTCAAAAAATCAAAAAATTTAGCACTACGTTCACTTCCAACAAATAATACAACTAGCCACAGATGAAAAATAAAAAAGTAAAAACAATCGCTGTCCAAATTAATAGTTTATTCGAACACACTCTGGAAATCTCCCATTAATTTGCTCAGTGATCGTTTGGACAAAAATGGATGTTGATTACATGTACGTATATTTAATGAGAAATATTAATTTACCAAATAAAGAAAGAAAATGATAAACGAAGACTTGAACAGAAAACAAAAAGACGATATGGAAATACATAATTCTTAATTCAACTCTCTTAGTCGGCCCTCTTTTTCTTGATTTTTCCATTTTTGACCAATCGGTCTTTAGCCTTAGCTGGAGTTTTTTTATTTTCAACTACCTTTTTGCCCTTCTTCTTGTTTTTCGCTTTTTTCCCAATTTCATCAAAGTCAACAACGTCATCATCATCCTCGTCACCGTATTTCTCCATCAATTTATCCAACAGGGACGTGAAATTGTTTTGTCGAGTTTCTTGTCGTTTCATTATTTGTTGTTCCAGCGACAGATTTGTTGACTTTTGGATTTTCTCCTTCAATTTATCTGATTCGAGCTTTTCGCGGGCATATTTCTGATGACGACGTTTGCGTTTTGCTGCCGGTTCGTTGGTGAAACATTTATATTCAGGAACTCTAAATTTACTTACACAAGCTTTAACTCTACTTACTACCTACTCTTGCTCCCGCTCCTCCTCTAACTTCTGCTTCCTAAATACTTACTCTTCCTCTAACTACTTCCAAATCTACAACTTGCAACTTCCACATCTACTCTTATCTTTCCTAATACTCTTCTCTCTTCCCTAACATCTTTTCTACCGTAGGATATCCTTTCTTCTTATCTATCCCTATTCTCATATACTCACTACCTAACGGCTACTACCCTGATCACTCTCAGTTCCCTACTAAACCCTTGAACCTGCTGACTCTCTACATCATCTCCTCTCACTCCTCTGCTCTCTACTATCTCCAACATGAGCTACTACTCTCTACTTTCTCTACACACTCTGAACTTCTCTAACTCTTATCGACTTCTGCTTCTCTAACTAACTTCTCTCTCCCTCACCTCTTCCCTGCCTCTCTCCAACTCCCCTACTCGACTTGATACTTTAGACTCACTAACCTTATCCAACACCTTCTTCCTCAACTCACTTCCTCATTACCCTCCTAACTTAACTGAACTCTTAGCTATCCTATTCCTGACTCCATACACTGAATCTAACTCTACCTAACCCTGCCACTACTTACCTACCTCTCCTCTCTCCTACCCTTAATACTCCTACTCCTCTTAACCACTCCTTCTAGCCCCCCCTCCCCCCCTTCCTAAAACTCTTAAATTACCTCTGCTCTCCTGCTTACTACTTAATCTTACCTAAATTCTCCCTCCTCTAACTCTCTCACACCTCAACTCTCCTCAACCGAATAACCTCTCGCTATTACTAACTCTCCTGACCCTCTCGAAGCACATCTTAAAAGTCTCTACCAACTTACTTATGTGAACTCTTACTTTACACTACCTCTTCTACCCCTATCACTACTTCATTTAGTTTGCTGATTCTTGAACGCATTCTGCACTCTCTATCAAAACTACTCTAACTTATCAAGAACTACTATCAATAACTTACCTATCTACTTAACTCTTAAATAACTCCTCTAATTCGCCTCTGATCCCTAACTCTCTATCCAACTTCTTCTCCTCTACTAATTCACTCTTCACGGACTAAACATCTCTCCTCTCTCTCAAACATACTATCTCTCTCACACAATTAACTACTCTTACTCTTCTCACTCTCTAAAATACTCCACCTTTCTCTCCCTCTAAACTCTTCTCTTTCGCTATTTCATCTCTTCTCTATACTCCATAACATCTCTAACTACTGCAATCGACTCGACTACACTTTAATCTCTCAACCTCTAAACTTCCTCTCATGTCCTACTCCTCTCCACTCTCCCTCTAACTTCTGACTAACTCTCTCTCTCTTTAACTCTCTACTAACTCCTCTCTTACACCTTCCAACACTAACTCAACTTCTTCCACTTCCCTCCTCTAATACGTCTCATCACCCTCCTAATACTCAAACTCCTCTTCTCCCCTACTACTACTAATCAAACGCCTTCATTCCCTACTACTCCTACTTAGCTCCTACATCTTTCTTCTCCTACTCCTACACTTCTACTCCTCTCTATCCTTTCTCTACTACACTACCTTTATCTCTTTACTTCTACTACTATATACAAACTCGTTCAATACTTCCCTTCTCCTCTACTACTAAATTAACTTCAACTCTCTCCAACTCCACCTCTACCTCTCTACATCCCACTCACCTCCTCACTACTCTAACTAAAACTCCCATCCAACCTTCATTTATCATAAGACTCCTTTCTATATCTCCTACTCAGACCTCCCCCGTATCCTCACTCCAAATCATCTACTCCTCCTCTTAACAGCTCACTCCTACTTTCTACTTCTATACATTAACTTCAACATCTCGCACTTTCCTCCCTCCTTACTCTCTCTTCCTACAGCTCAACCTTCTTCTTCTCTAACATATACTTAACTATCTAACAAACCTATCCAACTACCTTACTACTCTCTCCTACCTCATAAATCGCTACTACTCCATCCTAATCCATCTAAAAACCTACTAACCTCTCCTCCAACAAACTCTATTCTACTGCCTTTACTCTACTAACTACTACTCCACTACCACCTCCACTCTCTCGCCTCTCTATACTTGTTATCTACTCACCACTCAAACTCGACTCTCTCCTCCTTTCTAGCTCTACTCCTCCCTAACATCTCTCACTGGCCCAACTAACTTAACTTACTCTTACTCTCCTTACACGATATCTCCTCTAGTCTCTAAAAACACTCTGCTAGACTACTCATTAACTATCATAATCTTCCTACTCCTTTACCTAATTCTCAACTACCTACTCTCCTTAACACACGTGTCTACCTCTAACCTTCTCTCATCACTTACCCCCCTCCCTTAACATCTAATACTTACTCGCCTCACTAACTCTCCTTCCTTACACGCCTTCCTTCCTAATCTCACTTCCCTCTATCTACCTCTCCCTCTACTCTACTATCTTACACTTACTACTACTCTACTCCTCTTCTTCATCATCCTCTCCTCTGCTCTCTACTCTCACCTAACTCACTCTCATAAACTCCTTACTTACTCTATCTCTACTACTCTCTATAAATATTTCACTATAACTTAATCTACTTACGCCCTTCTTCACTCCTCAGCTCGCTCTTATCTACTAACCTACACTAACCCATCTCTCATTACCTCAAATAATCCGAACTTACAACTCTACTGATACTATACTCTTCTTACCAGCTCGTAAAATAACATCTCACTCTAACCTCCTCCTCTCTTCTATACTCTACAGTTACTCTCTAACTAACTACATACATACGGAACTCTCTCCTTTACTCTCACCTCTAATCTCACACTTCTCTCCTAGACTCCTCTACACTAATCTGACTCTCCACCCTCCTTCTTTTAAACCCGTGCACTACCTTCTACTACTCTCCTACTGCACTTCTCTACGCTTACACTATTATTTACGTCCATCTCTACGTACACTCTATCTACTCTTCACTTCAACTACTCTCTCACTATTCAAACTAGCTAACCCTAAACTTCTCCTTCTCCCTACGACTCCCTACTTTACTTGAACTCTCACACTCTCTCGCACCTACTCTCTACTCTACTACTTATGCTTCACCCCAAACACTCATCACCTTCTCTCTTCCTCTACATAAACTTCTACTTTCTCCTACCTAAATGCCTAACTCGAAACTTACTAAACGTAAATTCTACTACTTTTCTAACTTAAAAACATAACTCCCTCACTTACTACCTATCCTTCTCCAGCCAACTAACTCTCAGACACTAATCTTAACTACTCCTACTCTTCTCATACTACTTCCTTAACTCTCCCACTTCTACTACGACTCCTCTCTACCTACCCTCATTCTTCTCTCACGCAACCTAACCTATGCCCTCTTAAGCTAACCTTCTTACCGCTCTCACTACTGTAATTCTACTTACTTCCTACTACTCTCTAATTACATCCACTCGAACTACTCCTACTACCTTACTTAATCAACCTACTAACCTTCTAACTCCACTTCACTCCATCCTCACACCTACTCACGTCCGAACGTGAATCTACTAACACTATTCACTACCTCTGCACTCTCCCCCTCTCACCTAAATATACTCTCCATACTGACTCCTCTTACCTAAACCAAACTACACTCTCATCTAACTAAAACGACCTACAATCTACTTACAGCCTCCAACTACTCACCTCTGCCTACTCTTCTTCTCTACCTAACCGCCATCCACTCTCTCTCTCCCTTCACCTCACACTCTCCTGTACCTCACTTCACTATAAACTCTACTACTCAACTTTAACTCAATCCTAACTCATCTCTCTACAAAGCTCCTCTCTCTACTAAACTACTCTTAACTAATCATCTTCTATCTACCTCTGGCTACTGGCCTACCCTCTGCACTCTAACAAACTCAACATACTACCAACTCGTACCTATCTTCTACTAACTCCTTACTCCCTTAACTCTCTAAACTCCTCTCCTCCCTCTACATTCTCTCCTATCCTTATCTTCTTCTCTTCCTACTCGCCTCTACTCCTTACTCTCACATACTCTACTACCTCCTAACACCACTACGTAAATACCTAACTCATACTTCTTCTTCCTACCTGAATCGAATTCCTTTATATACCACAAAAAATCTTACTATTAATTATCATACAGCATTATACATATATTTAAACTTATATAATTAGTAATCATCATCTTCACCTTAATATCTTTTGTGTACTCGTTCTACTACGTCTACTCTTCAGCACTCTTCCTAAAAACTACACCTCTACACATCCTACTACACCTCTCTCCCCCGAACTTTAAACTTCTCTCCTCCTATTGTAACACTATGACCACAATCACACTATCACTCATACTACCCTGCTACCTCAAAAACCAACTCCCACTCTCGACATACTCTCGCACACACTCTCCTCATACACAAATATACTACTCTCACTCACTAACTCACCGTCGCCACCATAACTGAACTCTAACTCAATCCTAGACAGTTACTAACCCAACTCTCTCGATAAACAACCATCTCATATACTTACTGCTTACTTAACTGCTCCTCACATGCCTACTTTACACTCTTCCACCGAACCAGCTCCTCACTCAACTAGCACTCGCTAACCCTCAGACTCTCTACTCTCTACCTGAAAACCATGTACTCCCTCTCTTACTCCTAAGTACTCAGCACTCATCTACTCCAACTCTGACATCAACCTACACTCCACTGGCTCACTTCCTGTTACAACATACAATGCCTACTAACAGACTCAAAACATCCCTCCCTTGGCACTGCAACAGCTTACACCTATAATCATGCTCGACTCGATACCTTCTAAGAACACAGATCCTACTAATCTCGCAAATACAACCCAACTCTCCTCACCAGCATCTAATCACTCCGCATACTCCTATACGGCAACCTCTATCTACTATCACTACCAAACTTTACCTCTATCCTAACTGTTGCTCACACACTCCTTAAATACATAGCTGCTTACTCACTTCTCTCTGCTCTCTATGTCTTCCACTCAGACTCTCCAATACTCCTCCACTACAACATCAAGCAACTCTACGTTACTCTACTCTATCCCCCCCTAATACCCCTCAACTTCTCCAGCTCTCACTGGATCAAACTAACAGATCATCTTCTACTCTACCTACTCTTACTCTACTACAACTAACAACAGTCTTCCCTCTCACTCGCTCACACTACCTAAATTCAACACCTCTACTCGACCACTCCTACCCTGAACAAAAAACACTTCTCCCGCACTATCTCCTCTGGAACATTCGCCCAAACACTCAACAACAAGATCCACTCGCTTCAAGCACCTAGCAAACAATCTCACTCACCAACTACACTCTACTACTCCTTACACTCACTTACACTTATGCAGACTCCCTAACTCCCTCATCTGAAACAACTCTACTGACTCTAACCTAGCTCTTGTATAAACTCAGACTCTACTCACCCTCCCTCTCTCTCCTTACACCCTACTCTGAAACCTAACCTACACTCTAAATACTTCCCTACATTTAAACTTCTACCCAGCTGCCTCTCTCTACTCTCCGTACACTTATCACACTACTACTATGCTCCATTACTATACTATCACTCTAAAACCGTCCACATCACTTCTCCCACAACCAGAAGCTGCCATACTCCTCCGTCTACCTCTAACTAAACTCCACGTCACTGCACTCTTCTACTACGCCCATCAACACCCTACTAATGTCCACCAACTAACATCCTACTACCCTCTACTCTACTACTCTACTCTCTCCTCTTGTCTGCACTACTAACCACTGCTGACAATGCTAATGCACAACCTACTCAAACTCACCCTAAATCTATCTACCACATACTAACTAAGCACTCCTGACTAACAACAACTACTATACTAACTAACCACTACCACTCTACTAGCTAACATACTCTACACCACCACTAACTCATACTTTCTAAACTATATCCTGCATACACCACCACTCCTACATCCTTCCATACTTACATAATTCCAAGCTCTACACAGCTTAACTCAAAACTCAACCCCTCCATCCTGACACTAACAAGACTCTCTTCTCTCTCTACTATCTCCTCTCTCTCCTACAACTCCTAACTCTCCGCTTATCTTCCTACTAACGTCCCCCCCTATCATTTACCTGCTGAGCTACTCATCCCTGCACTCCTTCACTACTCCTTCGTCTCATCTGCTCACCTCATATCTCTGCTCCACTAACCCTATCTCTCTAACTTCACCACTACTCCTAACACCTTCACCACTACACTCTCAACTACTCTGTACTACTCCCTAACCTCCTCTCACTCTCTCTCACCCTCTCTAACTCACTACTACTCATTCCCTCTTACGCTCATCTACTTCAGGTAACTTACCTGCTTTTATCCCTCTTCTATCTCACCTACTTTATCTCTACTTCCTTATCTCGACTGCCCTAACTGCTCACTCTACTCTACTACCGACAACTAACTCTTCTCCTCTCTCTTCTTCAGCATCGATCATTTCTTAAAGCAAACAAAACAAATTGATACAATCCGATTAGGATGATAGAGACAAACACAATACCTTGAACAATCTCTTTGAGTCGAGGTTCACTCTCGACGGCAATAAATGGAACAGAATTGATTATGTGGTTTATACAACCCTTGCCTCCAAGATATGCTTTTTTAATATCAGCTCGTTCTAGTTCGGAGCCTAAGTAAGACAAACAGGAATTGATTCTCACTCTCCTTTTATAAAAATGTTTAAAATCAAGTTCTTACCAATGTACTCCTTTTCGTAGTTTTCAATGTCTTCTGTAGTAATGGGCTTAAAGATCTTCTTCCATAGCTCTAACCATGTCGACAGGCTGCCCTCATCATCGCTATCTTCGATTATTCCTTGTTCATCGTACAAAGCTTTTTTGTTTTTATCCGTAAGGACCTGATGGACATTTGCCAAAACTTTGAACTTTTCGGTGGCGACTTCCTTTTCCTCTTCAGGCACCCGATCGGGGTGAACTTTTAGTGATATTTTGTAGTATGCTTTTTTTACTGTGAGAAAGATTAATGTTTTTTAAGTAGAACGATACTTGAGAATCCACTGAAACTTACTATCTTTTTCGAGTGCCTCTTTGGAAATTTCCAAGAGTTCATACAAATCACGAGTATTGAAATACTTTTCGCAGGAATCCAACAATCCAGGCATGATTAGTTAATATAAGAGAAATAACTTAGGTAGAAAATATAAATTTTGTATTTTTTTGTTTCAAAATTTTAATTTTGTCTGCGAATTTATTCGCGAAAACAATTTTCAGATTTTACTAACGGATCCGGCGCCAGTTTTACGTTTTTGTTTGTTTGATAAACTTTGCGAAATGTCAAATTGGAAATGAATTTTTTCAGTGATGCCAGCATGTAATTATTCTTATACCAATAAACAAACCGAAATTTTTACAGAATTCGATTTGATTTGCATAAATAAAACATAATTGAGCTAACATATGCACGAATAATATAAGGCCGTATTCATATTTCTTTAAAATGTGGGTTAAACTTAACCGCAAGTGTCATATTTTAACCACTACTGCCATATTTTAGGCTGCTTTGCAGCTAGTGTAATTTAAACACATTTTATTCAACACGAAGTGTCAAAATCTAACCAAACGTCAAGTTTAAACACACTTTTTAACGCAATTGGCACATGGCCTTTGCATAATTCGTACACAGAAGAAATCCGTGTAGTTATAGAACTGTTCCTTGGTTGGTCCGTGGTTCAGGGTTAACCCTCAATTGTACAACCGGTCCTAAAAGTTGTAGCAGACGATGCCTCATTTTCTTAAATTGCTGCGTGGGAAAAGAAAGGAAATCAACAAAAAATTGTTTTTGTTATGCTGAAGAACAACCACAACAGTTTATCTCCCAAAGTTAAAAAGCATCAGGTTATATATAAAAAAGAACAACACTAAAATAAGAGCTCCTGGCTGCACTGGCACTGAAGTTCATTTTTATTTCAACAACAATAACTACATATGCAAGAAATCCATCGCTGTCATTTCTGATTTTCCTGTCAAAATGTGTAAATGTGTGGAGCAATGAACAGCGTGCTAAAGCTATGGCAATGGCAACAAAAATCAACCAAACCACTACCTATTCAAATTCCAATTGCCGCACACACTTCCATTCTTTTTTCAGTTTACTTCTTATTTCGCTCATACTTGGCCACACATTTTTCCTCTATTTATTTATTTACTTTTATTCGCTTATTTTTTGAATCAACCAAAATCGAACCAACTGCGGATTGATTTTGTTAAAGAAACAAAAACAAATAAACAACCAGAAGCCCCATAGTGTCGACGGTTTAACAATATTCCTCATCATTTGTTTATTTCGTTTTCCTCAAGAAAAGTTCATAGGGTCTTGCGATTTGAAGGAATTATCGCCCCAACGACAAACAAGCAAGAAGCCAGCAACAAAAGCAGTTCAATTAATTAATTTATATAAATTCTATTTGTGGCTCCCCTATTCGTCCGTCTTGTAGAATCCACCTAGTTCTTATTGTCCACTTTTCCATTTGCAATTCAAGCAATGGTGTGTTCGGTTCGGTTATTTTGTGTTCTGGAATTGAGTCTTTGTTTCTGATGCAAAACACAAGTTAATGAGGAATAAACTTGTAGCTGGAAACAGGGATTAATCTCGTTCGTGTGTTCCCCTTTGCACTTTAGCGAACGAAAATGTCAAAACGCGTGTGCTTCATTAGACACCTTTTAGATGGTAGTTTTACATAATCTCAATCAACAGTGCGTAGTATTAAAGTGAGAATCTAAAAATATCCAACATCATCCTACGTTCCACAAGTGAACAAGAATTGTCTGTCTGTCTGTAGGAATAATTATAGTTGCCCTAGTGGATTGGCTCTTGAAATGCTCACAATTCGGTTGCGGTTGAGTGATTTGTGCCGTTTGCTTCCTCTTTGTTGTGTTTCTTGTAGTCGCGTCCAAATCGGGAAACGCCAAAAGAATACAACAATTTCGTATACCAAACAGAGACAATGTCCTGCCAACCACCTGTTTGCGGCCGAGTCAGCGCAATAAAATCTCAATTTGAGAATCTTAGTGGTGTTACAACAACAACTCCGTCCTCATCTCCGTCATCGTCATTGAGTAGTCAAAGGAGGAGTTATTTCTTCCAACGAACTGCCACTTCTCTGGACATCCCAGAGAAGCCCAAGAATCTAAAATCCATCACTGTTGTGCCAAAATCATGCTCAAACTCTCGAATTCCCACGCAGCTATCGCGAGCCACCCAATTCAAACAAGTCAAGTCCGCCTCGCTGGATTCCGAGGTGCGGCTGGAGCGCCACACCAGTGATCCGGTAAAGAGAAGTAGCATAAAGCGTAGTCCGGCATTTCGAGTTGGCGAAAAACAAAATAAGACTGTTTTTGTTAAACAAAACTCGTTGGAGCCCAAAGAACTGCCCGCTATTGCCGCCGAAAAACAGCAGCCAGCCAGACTTGAGAGTTTCTTGGTAAGAAAATGTGCCAGTGACATTGATCGGCTGCAACAGCCAGGTCTGACTGATTCAATTAGAGCAGCTCTGCGGAGGCCATTGCCCAGTGGTCCTCCGCCACGTAAACCACCGCGCGTGGTCAGTTGTGGCATTCCCACGTCAAGTGGCAGCTCTCCCAAAGAGCGAGAAATCCATCAACGTATCTCACTCTTGGAGAATCACTTAGCTTTAAGGAAAAAATCAAAGGAAGACGACGAAGCTGGAGAACAGGAGCAGCTATTGCCTGGCAGAAAGTCAAATAATCACAATAATTTTCTACAAAAAGCCAAAACCGAATTAGTCCTGCAAACAAGGACCTCGTCGTCGAATCTGTTAGACTGTTTGTCGTGCCACAAAAGCATTGCCAATATTTACGACTCGGTTGCTCCCGATGAACGTAAACCCCTGACCCAAAATAATTCAATTTCCAATTCGAACTCAAGCTCGAACTCCAGCTCAAAATCGACAAACGTGGTTAAGAAGAGATTCTCGAACTCCGTTTGGCCAACAGCTTTTCAGCAGCAGAAAGAAGAACCCATTTATATGGAACCATTTGCCCATTTAAAGAAGAAAGTCAACGATAAAGAGTCGAGCCATCATCACCATCATCGTTGCACAAAAATCGATGAAGTCGAGGAACAGCGATTGCCGTACAATAAAACAACAGCAACAGCAGCAGCTGGAATTAGAAATGGTGATGTGGATGCCGTTTCAGCGTCATCAACAACAACCGAAGATAGCAGTGTGAGCGATGAATCTGTGCAAAGCAGCGACCGTGGCAGGCAATGTGCATGCCCGGAACATCATTGCAATGGCGAACGAGATGGTGATGTGCATTACATGGTAAGTTGCTCATTCGACATTATACCTATTGATTTTTTGTTCCATCTCATAGGTACTTTGGTACTTAATCTGAGACTCGTGTTGCTCTTGGAGGTCCCATTTAATTGATTGTCTTTGACTCTGGAAAGAGAATATTGTGGTCACGTAGGTTTCCACCTCGTCTTATGGCATGGGGCTTCTTGTCTTTACTTTTGCTCACTTATTGTATGGGCCACTTGCAATACGCCTTTTCTTATTAATCTTGTTAGCGAGAAATGAGGCATTTTGTAAAAGCTAAAAATCATTTGACTCAGTTTACTTTGTTTTTCTCTTGCTGTTGATTTATTTGCGTTCTAGATTTTTGTTTTGTTTGCTTGTTTCTTCTTTTGTGTACGTACATAGGAATTTGAAATTGCAATTTATTTTAAATTATTTGAGGCAGACTGAGACTGATAATAACAGATCACATCGTATGTCACGGACGTCAAACAAATCAGCCAAAGTGAATGCTAATGCTATATTGCTCTCGCCTTGCAATTCTCATGTCGGATAAACCCCATGTCCGGAATATCTCCTTAAAGCCCCTATCACTTGACTGATCCCTTATTCATTCAAAAAAGAGGAAGTGTACTAAAACAATGGATTATTCATAAAAATACAACGTGCTCTTGGAGCAACCCTCCCTAGTCATAACTAAAACGTAAACAATACTTGATCACGTCTTACGCGCCTCGTCGTACCGTCGCTTAGAAAAAAGATGCCACCTGATTATTCAAAAAATAATATTCCCAACGGAAATTGCGTCATTTGATGCCGAATCGCCGATACACTTTATTTGCCGCAACTACACCGTGGACCAACAGAAAATACAAACACAAAAAAGAAGCACATTTTGGCCAGTCGTTTTTATTTTTTCTTTTTCGATTTCGTATAATGTAATCAAACAACCTGTTCCCTGAACTTGTTTTCCACACACAAATCAGTGAAGCCTTTATTTTTTAAGCCCCATGGGACTTCTTATCCAACGGCTTTAGTCAAAGTCGGCTGGTTGGTCGGCTTAAGATACAACAAAAGTTAACACAAGCAGACAGAACAAGCATGAAATAATGCAAAATTTGTAAAATGTCGCAATGTTCGTGGATTTAATTTAGTATTCCATGTCCATGCGTGAGAGTTGAATTGTAGTAGAAAGTCTCTTTAGTCGTACATTTATTTAAATTTGCCGTACAACGTGCTTGAGGTCTTTAATCTTTTATTTGAATAATGACAATAAGCTCTACTAAGTATGCATAAATGTATGGGTTCCTGTTAGTTTATTGCTTAATCCAATTGAAAAGTATTTACTATTAACAAAATAAAAAAAAATGAAAATGAAAACTGAACGAGAAGCTGAATCTTTATCTCTCTAAATGAATGACACCCTATTATGTTTATGACGTTTTGAGTTTGAACGTGTTCCAATTGCTTGTGATTTCAAATTCTGATAGAGAAATTCGCGTCCAGTGCTGTCAACTTTGCTTAATTGAACGTTTTCGAATCTCAATACCGCCATTACTTTGACATTTTGTTATAAATACGAGCAAATTGTAAAGGCCCAACTATAATAGACGGACGGGAACGGAAGGTAGCGTCAAAACTGAACGAACCGTTTCTTTCCGACTGTGAATTGCATCCGCTTACCCATAATTGAACGGAAAGCTTTCTGTCGTTTTTATTTTTTTT
This sequence comes from Sphaerophoria rueppellii, assembly GCA_920937365.1. Lineage (NCBI taxonomy): Eukaryota > Metazoa > Arthropoda > Insecta > Diptera > Syrphidae > Sphaerophoria > Sphaerophoria rueppellii. The sequence goes on along the minus strand of CAKKXW010000002.1, from coordinate 11,586,995 downwards.
TTTTTTATTATTTTCTACTTTTTATTGTCATTTTCTTTTGGCATCCCTTTTATCATAAAGCAGTTTGTTTTGCTGCACCAACGAAATTAATAATGATATAAAATCATTAGGGGCTTCTTTACTAGCCATTTTCCAAAAAAAAAAAACAAAATGTTTTAAAATATGTTTGATTAACCACAAACCACAAACTTTTCTTTGACAATTTATTTTTTTAGAGAAATGTCAAATTTCCGTACGTAAATTGAGAAAGAAAAGTGAGTTTACGTCCGAAAACAAAACTGAACGAAACCGAGCAATCCGCTATTATGGCTGTGATATCTGATTTGCATGTATTTGGGAATTTTCGTACGTCAACGTACGCACCCTTCCGACTATTATAGTTGGGCCTTAAGAATGCATAATAGCGTTTTTTTTTTTTTGGTAATCCGGAATTGGTACACAGAACTGTCCGATTCCGGATACCAAACGAACATGCAAACACATTTGCATTTGTTGGATGTCTATGTATTTGTAAAACATCATATGAAGAATTGCAGATGACATGACGCATTGTTTTTATTTCCTTTATTTGTAAACATGTCGGCGAGTACGTATATGCGAGTGTGTGCATGTATGCGTGATTCTGTTTTTGTTTTTGTTCTATCCAGAACAAGAACTGTCATCTTGTGCCAATTGAACGAATTCAGAATCGTTCGGAACAGTTCCGGACGACCAAAAATAAACGCTATAAGTTACCTACACTACAGATTCCAAAATAAAATGAATTATACCAAAAAAATTTAATTTACATCTATTTACAACACAGAACGTATGAGAAAGAGTTTTGTATGAATTTTTTCAACTCAATTATATAAAGTTCACAACCAGTTTTTGTAGGAAATGTTTATGAGTGAGCAAACCGTCGACGACAAAATCAGGTTGAAAAGTGGTAACACTCCATGCCCCCACCCCCAACGGTTAGTAGCCGTTGAGGAAACTCCGTTGATAAACCGATCCAAAGCCTTTGATGCACCAAGGGTAAATGTGTTGAGACCTGGTCAAAAGACCGTTGAAAGCTAGAGAAAACTCCGTTGATAAACCGGTTGAAAGCCTTCGGTTTGCCAAGGGCAACCTTGTTGAGAACTGGTCGAAGGACCGTTGAAAGTCGAAGAAAGCCTTGTTGATTCACTTAAATCATCACCAATCCGAGAAAAATCCGAAGTTCCGAGACGTGCAGGAAGGTGCTTATCAACAGAACTCCAGTCAACCAAGCCTGATACTGCAAAGAAAACAACTTACACGAAACGTCGAAACCATATCTACATTCAAAAACCAATAGAGCAATACTAAGATAATAAACAAAACTTTGAATTAAGAAACATTTATCTTTTCATTCCATTGGACTGAACTAAAGTTTATTGTTCCTATCTTAGTAGGCGCTGGTTCTTCTGAGGATACCCCAGCCTTTGATAACCAGGCACATCACAAAATACATTTTTTCATAACTTTCTGCCATCGTCGGATACGGTCCGAGCCTCCTTCACAAAGTTCTTCGGGCATCCTGATCTAAAGCCATCCATCAATATGATTTGACTTACCGCGTCGTCGAACGTTCGACACGACTCGAACTAAAGGGTTTTCCAATAAGAGGTGTTATTTTGATATTCAAAGAAAAATGACATTTTTTGAGATAAATGATCGGATGTTTATTTCATTATAAGAGGAAGGGTTAGTAATAGAACACAACATCAGCCAAATGGCCCCCACGACAACGCTTACAGGACCATATCCTTTTCATGAAATTTTCCATAATCAAATCGCAAAGTGACTGCCCTATGCCCTCGATAGCCTCACGAATTCCACCTTTGAGGTCTTGAATCGACGCTGGCCTGTTGGCGTAATCCTTATCTTTCACGTGGCCCCAAAGGAAGAAGTCGCAAGGTGATCACCTCTTCGACAGATAACACGGTCCAGAAACTTTTCCCGTAAAAGATCGATGGTTTCATTGCTTGTGTGGCACATAACGCCGTCTTGTTGAAATCAATACCATCCAATTCCGGCCATAAAAAATCATTAATCATCTCTCGATAGCGCAATCCATTGACCGTAACTGTTGCTCCAGCCTCATTTTCGAAAAAGTAAAGTCCAATGACCCCGCCGGATCATAAACGGCACCAAACAGTCACGCGTTGAGGATGGAGAGGCTTTTCAACAATAGCTCTTGGGTTTTCCGAGCCCCAGATGCGACAGTTTTGCTTGTTGACATAGCCTCCGAGGTGGAAATGAGCCTCACAAGTCAAGATGATTTTTCGATGAAATTCCGGAGCATTTTCATGCATTTCAAGGACCCAATCAACAAAGACACGACGTTGTTGATGATCAGCCGGCTTGAGTTCTTGTGTTAACTGAACTTTATAAGCCTTAAGACCCAAGTCTTTATGCAAAATACAGTGTAATGACGTTTTTGGAATGCCTAATTCCAAAGAACGACGAGGAATGGACAAACCTGGGTTTTCTTCAACACTTTTTTGGGCTACAACAGCAATATTCTCAGTTGTTCTTGAGCGACGTGCACGGGTTTTATTCTTCACATCACTAACTTGCCCCAACAGCAAGAATTCGTCCACCAATTTCTGTATTGCGGTCCGACAATGTGCTTCACCACGACCCAAAAATGTTTTAGTTTAACGAACCGACGCTTAAGTGAACCAAGGAACACACATGAACCCTATGAGCAAACCATGATGTACTCAATTTTCGTTCAACTTTTACTAGTATGGTTTCATTCGCCCATTGCTTAATAGTCCAGTCATTTTAGTTGTTTTAAAACCCAATCTGCAGAAAAATTCCTAGTGGGCTGAATTTTTGTATACGTCTTTATTACGGTGCTATTATACTTACTTACCTACTTAACCGGCTCACAATCCATGAAGGATCTCAGCCTGAGATACTGCAGCCTTCCATCGGGAACGGTCCCTCGCATGCACTCTCCAGTCGCCGAAACCAAGCGCTCTGGCATCCGCAGTCACTTGGTCCTTGAACCGTAAGTTCGGTCTTCCTTTACGTCTCGAACCTGGGGGCTGCGGTGAGAAGACTTTCTTAGCTGGAGCGTTGTCGTCCATTCGCTCGATGTGACCGAGCCAATGTAGTCGTCTTTTCTTCGCTTTCTGGACTACATCCACATCTTGGTACAGCTCGTTCAGTTCTCGGTTGAACCTTCTTCTCCATTCGCCATGGTCGCATACGGGACCGAAAACCCATCGAAGAATTTTTGCCCAGTATCAATTCCCCTTTTTTTACTTATCGTCCAACACTCGGTCCCGTAGAGTAGGACTGCTAAAATCAAAGTCTTGTATAGCAGACACTTTGTCTTTCGAGTAATAAGTTTTGAACCCAGTTGTTTAGCCAATCCGAAGCAGCAGCGGTTCGCTGGGGTAATTCATCTTCGGATCTCCACTAAGGTGTCGTTTGTGGGATTGATGTTTGTTCCAAGGTAGGTGAACTCCTTAACTACCTCGAAATTGCTGTTACCAACAGTGACGTTTTGTCCTAGGCGGTGGACTGATGTTGCTTTGTTTGTTGATAGCATGTACTTTGTTTTGTGCTCATTCACTTCAAGACCAACGAGTCTCGCCTGTTCTTCAATCGCTGTGAAGGACTCAAGCACAGCTCTCTTGGATCGACCGATGATGTCCATGTCGTCCGCATAGCCTAGGAGCTGGATGGATTTGTTGGAGATAGTGTTTTCCGTACTCACACCTGCCTTGCACACTATCTGCTCCAGAACTAAGTTAAACAAGTCACATGACAGCGCATCTCCTTGTCTAAACCCTGCGCATGTTTGAAGCAACTCGGATGAGCTGTTACCCTTTTGCACACTGCACTGTGTATTGTTAAGCGTCATGCGGCTCAGCTGGATCAGTTTGTTCGGGATTCCGAATTCAGACATCGCTATCATAAGCAGCTTTGAAGACGATGAAAGGATGGTGGGTTTCGACTTGAAATTCGTTGGTCTTTTCCAGGATTGGATTTTTGAATATTTGGTCTATCGTGCTACGTGCCGATAATTGTGCTGCTGTTGGAAGTGCTGCTTGAAAACATCTACAATTCCCTGTGCTTCGGTGACTAGGTTCCCTTCAATGTTTCGAAGAGCCTCTGAAAGCAAAAGCTAATTGCTTCGACCTTTTAAAGAAACGCCGGGTGTTGTTCTTGGCCTTCTAGACTTCTAGACCTTTGATCTGAGAAACTGCGGATGATCTTTTTTTCCTTCGCATGGCCTTTTTCTCATTTCTTCTTTTTGTTCGGTACTCTTTTCTTGCTGCTCTTGTTTTCTGATGCAGCATTTGCAAGCGTGCATTTTCCGTCTCTCTTTTCAAAATCGCACACGGTACCATTTGACCATTGTAACTTTTTAGCCGGACCGATATCAATGTCGATTTTTCACATCTTCTTAATAGCACTTGAAAAAAGGTGTATTCTAGGATTTTTTCCACAGATAAAACCTAAAATGACTGTAGTAAAAGTGATAAGTGAATTTGACAATGAAGAAGAGAAGGCCAAGCCTACTTCTTTTGCTAACTTCAAGAAATGTTCTTCCGGTTTTTTGACATAAGCTTAAGTTCACTTAAGCAATTATAGTTGGGCCTTAAGAGAAGGCCAGTCCAAGCTGTCTATTGAAAATGTTGACGAGTAGAAATCTGCATGTAATTAAAAACCGTGTAGAGTTTAATGCTTCGAAAACTCAATTATGTCTGGTATCATTGACGCGAGATATACCCCCCTTGCCACTGTCCATGAGTGGCACTTGCATCAATGAGACCGAACATCTCGAGATTCTCAGTATGTGCATCACTGACCACCTTTTGTGGACCGAGCACATATGCGATGTCGCCAAAAATTCCGCAAGATGTTTGGGTTTCTTAAGACGGTGCAAGGAATATTTCTCCCCATCTGATCTGGCTATTATCTATAAGACCTATATCCATCCAAAGCTTGAGTACAATTCCCACCTTTGAGCTGGTGTTCCAGCAACTTACTTAAGCCTCTTGGATGGAATACAAAAAAGAGCTGTAAGAATGATTGGTGATAGAGAGATCACTGACGCATTCACTCCTTTAGACCACCGTCGTAACGTAGCGTGTCTCTCCTTGTTCTATCGCTACTTTTACGGTAATTGCTCTAGTGAAATAGCCAGTTGCATTCCTCCCCTCAAACAATTCGCCCGTAATACTCGCGCTTCTAGGAATGCCCATCAGTTTACCCTCGAGCGCAACTTCGGACGTACTCTCAAGTATAAAGAATCATTTTTTAGCCGTACTACGCGAATGTGGAACTCTCTTCCACACTCTATATCTTTCCCAGTCATTACAATGTTCAAGAATTTAAACCAATGTACACCGACACCTCCTTTCCATCCCCTTCTCTTCTCTTCTTCCTAATGCACTCACTGTGTCTCTGGCATGAAAAGGGTATAAAAATCCCTTGAGTGGGTGCAAATTATTAAAAAAAAAAAAAAACAAAAAGCTTAGGCTGTATAGAAGCAAGAAAACACAGACAGAGAGACAAGTGGTAAGACGAACGAAATCTCCTGACTTTTTTCATCCTCCGAATGATCGTATTGTCATGTTTGATCAAATTTTCCTGACCGGTAAATTATTGTTCCCACTGTGATGCTTGCAAAAAAGTGTCGTTTGAGTTTCTGCAAACATCTTTTCGTTTGAAAAAAATGCCAAACCTACACACAACTACCCTAGACTTGTAACGGTCTACTATGGAACTTTATGGCAAAGATTAAATAAGTAACAAGATGGGAAACAAGGCTGTCAAAGTGACAGTTGCCTACAAGCTAAAATTTACGGATTGTTAAGATGTGTGCGTGTTTTCACAAATACATTCTTTCAATCCGTCTATTCACCAAAGGGGAATAATTTTGGCAGTTAAATTTGAAAAAAAGGTGAGTTAATGGATATGTTCACAAAGAGTGTAAATTTGGTAAGCAAATATCAACGAAAAAAAGGCGTAGAAATTGTTCGTGAAATTTCATTATTTGATTTGTTCAAATTTTGACGGTGATGGAAATTTTGTACATCCTTATCTATTTAAAATAAATAGTATTAATTATAGTAAGAAAACATGTTAAAACAGATCAATACAAATCTGTATTTTCTCGAAATCTAAGGAAATTCAAATTTTTTGTTTTCTTTCAAACTAATAATTAAATGTTTTATAATTTTTATAAAATAAGACATAAAGATGAAGGATGTTCAATTTTGTTCTACTTGTTTTTGGAAACGATCTCACGGGGACTTATGACACGTTCTAAAACATATAGTTAAACGACTAATTTTTCGGCTCATTTTGTAAGTTTTAACTATTAATTAAAAAAAAAAACGTAAACAATGATTAAATTGATAATAAGACTTACCTAATGTCTACTGAATCCAATAGCGAAAAATTATAATCTGCTAACGAACAAGATTATTTTGATACTAGCTTAGAATGACGTTTTAAACATAACTCAAACGTTATTTTATATGCTATTCCATTGACGCTTATCACAAGCTTTAGCGAAGTAGATTGAGAACAGTGCTATTATATGATCTAGGTTGCATATTCGTAGGTCAAAACTTAGTATTATAGAACGTTTGGTATAATACTACGTTTTTTCTACCCTTAATTTCAGAAAAGTCGAGATTACTTCTTAATCTACTTCGCTAATTCTAGTGATAAACGTCACTGGAATCAGATATGTATATTATAATATTTAATACTCTTAACATTGTTCATTATCAGACTATAATTTTGAGTCAATACTTTTTAACATTTTAATGCGTTTCTGCATATAAGCATTACTTAATGTAAGGCACAAGAAAATATATCTTCGGTCTAAAGTTTCGGGACGCATCCATAATCATAATTCAACTCTTTTCATGGTGAGTTTGAGAAGAACGTGTTTGACAATTTCAAAATTCAATCTAGCAATCCACGTTAAATTTGAAAAAGCGAAAACAAACAAAAGAGAACTGTTGAAAATGCGAAAACAAAAAGAGAACTGTGAAAAATAGAAAAATCTCACCTCATCGCTTTGTTTTTGTAACTCACATGTATTCATATAGACGGAAAGAAAAATAAAATGAAGGAATATGAAAATTGCGGGATCTAGGGAGTGAAACGTAAGTCAGTTTCCCATCTTGTTACATATTTAATCTTTGCTTTATGGTCACGTCCCACTCTTTAAAACTAACGATCGAGGTGGACCAGTCTAACACTTTTCGTTTCGTCGAAGGTCGTCATCACTTTTTCTTGTTTTCCTTTTTATTTTTCTTGAACAAGTAAGAGGCTTGTACTTGTACTCATTCACAAAAAAAAAAAAAACGACAAGTAAAGCTTGCAATTAAACTTACTGGTACAGTCTAAGAAACTCAAGACCTTTGCTCTTTTATTCTGCTTAATAACATAGTTTCACGGAACAATCACTTAGTTAAGTGAGTTTTTCTTGATTATTCAATTAAGCTCACTTCAATCTAGATTCGCTAGTTGGTACAGATCCAGTTACGATGGTGATTGTTGCTGATGGCGATGGTGTAGTGGGCTGCGAAGTCGATCAAGACTAACGAATTTATCAAGAAAAAATTAGCATGCAGTTAATAAACGTTCATTAATTTGAGTATTTTTAAGAGTGAAAATAAAATTTATTAGTTTCTCCGAAGCAGTCAATGGTCAGGAACAAAATAAACTGCTAATACTACAACCAACTAGTAATGATGATGAACATGGCTAGCGGTGTTTACTTCGCTCATCTCTGGCGCCATTGTTTTGTTTGGAAAACACAGTGGAGATAGAGGAGATGTGTATTGTGAATTTAAAATTAAAGTAGACACTGACTGACCGCTTTTCTGAACACACAAGTCCGAACATCGAACAAAGTAGAGAAATGCTGGAGTATTCATAAATTCTAATTTACTGGGCAATTAATCAACGAGGCATCAATGTGAATGAGAGTTTTGGAAACGTTCGGTGGGAGATTTAATAGAGGGATGTTCATACGTTTCACCGGTAGCGCTAGATAAGAACATCTGCCCCAGTATGCTCAAATATTAAATGAAACTTTTGGGCAGAATCATTTCATTGAGTTTTATTACAGTCAGTCAATCAGTATTGACAGTTAAGGCAAGAATGTCATAATTTTTTAAAATTTGAAATGGATGTACAACGAAATGCAACCAAACAGTCCTTTTGTTGATACTTAATTATTTCAATTAATATGAACTGGCCAATTAAGCTCCATTGCTTCCTTGTTATATCAACAAAGAATCATGTTGTTTATTTTAAATTTTATTTTATTTTCACTTCGCCAAGGCTTGAAAAATTGACACTCAATACTTTTCCTTAATTTTGAATATTGACGCATTTATGAATTATGTAAACGCATGCAGCAACATCACGAGCTTATTCTGTTTCAATTTACACCTTTAGCCTTAGACCCATTGAATCCGACACTTTCCCTTGTTGCAGTTGACACTGCAATAATATTTTTAGTGTGCTTCTTCTTCCTCTGTTTAACAATTTTTGTCATAAAAAAAAAGAAAGTGAAATGTCAGATTTTTGTTCAAGATGAGCAAACAATTTACCAACAGCTTCACAGACGGCGGTTCCATAAATAGACTTAACCTTGAATTGTTTCTAGCAAAGTTGACGGCTACATTATTTACGTAACAAAACAAAAACATTTGCCATAATAATGCCATAAAAATTCAAATTATAAGCAAAAGCCTAGTTCCACCGCCTATAGTTTTCCTATTTTGATTTTGGTAATAATAAATTATTAGAATGTGTCTGGTTCGTCTCGTCGATTGACCAACCAACGGCTGAGAAAATATAAATTTGGTAAACAGTTCCACTTTAACTCATCAAAGCGAATTTTGATTGATTAAAGGCAACTTGTCATGTTTACATTTGCTTGTTCAATGCCATAAATTTCTATCAAAGAGATGTAAGATTCTCAGAAATAAGGGAAGCGATATTTCTGTTTGAAGGTTAATATGCTTCAAGACTACCACGTGTATGGACTTTATTTGGCCAAACGTCGCAAATTTTGGAATTATAAAGGTAAACATAATCAAATTAATTTAGTGATGCTGTGGGTTTAAAGATCATGTCATGAATTAATCTTCAAATGGCAATACTGGTGATTGCAATTTTTGGAACTCGGAAATAATAATTTTGCCCTGGTCTACGGCACTACGACCCATAGTCTCGAATTCAACAAGATGGCGCTAAGAGGAATACAGCGCGTGAAAATGACCTTCGCAGTAGATTATCTCGGACGTAGTCGTGGGTAACATTTACAAGATATCATGATTCAGAAGAAAAATGCCAAGAATTGTTTTTTAACAGTTCTTTTTGTAATGCTTGAATATTCTTATCATATTCTTCAGCCGTGAACCTAGTAGAAATAACGTTTTCATAGTTCATAATATGCCAAGATCGAGCTCCTAAAAACTGTCAACACGACATAACGATTTTTCTTATCATGAAGAATAACATTGTTTAAATTCTTCATTCTTCAATAATAATAATCAATTAACCTACATTCAATAAAACAAGAAAAAAATATTAGATACAACACTCGCAAGTCGCAAGTCAGTTAAACATTTTATGGCAAACGATGTCACATGTCTTGCATGTCCACGCATATTAGAAAACCAGTTTTGGCACGCCTCCAAAATGCTTCTTGTCTTCCTTATAATATTTTTTCCTCTGAAGAAAGAGAAGAAAAAGTAAAAGTCAACAACCGTGTCGGTCGGTTTTATCGATGAAATTTTCAAATGAGATTAGATTTGAATTTATGACGTACCTATACGAGACGAGACCCCACCTTCCCTTGCGTTTAATAAACAAAATTTAACCTTTGAGCGGTGGCCGTGGCTTAGTCATATCATAATTAGAGATTCTCGAAAAAGAAAACTACTACAGTTTTTGTTTATTAATTTTGCCTTGATATGACGTGAACGTGACTAATTTTTTAAATGTTCTATGAAAAGGGGAACTGCCTTAAGTAAGTACAGCGAGTCAAAGACGTTTTTCCAAAAGCAGACAACCAGATTTCTTAACTTAGGAAACAAGTATCTCATAACATCAACTTGGTTTCTATATTGCTTACATTTATGGCAAGACAAAGATCGAAATAGAACAAAACATTGATAGATATTTGGTCTATTCTTCAATGTGAATTTGTAGTTTTCGTGTAAAAAAAAAAAAAATATCAACTTCAAATACAGGATCCAGGATGGGTGCTTTATAATAACAGTTGATGACAATAGGTTTGCTTGATATCTTTTTTCAGCTTCTTTAAAAATAAACGAATGACAAGTATAGTTAAGAAAAGGTATTTATCAGTTGAATTATTGTTCACCATCACCAATCAACAACTCCCTTCTTGTTTGTCCAATACAAGAAATTTCTGTAGCAATTTGAAGCAATTTTCGAGTAAACGAACAAAAAAATGAAACAGAACTAGTGATTTATTTGTCATATTATGTCTATTACGCACAGGGCTCAGATAGGTGCGACTTCGTAAAAAGATGCTGCGAAGTGGTTGAACTATAACTACTCATCCTGAGCCATGCACTGCAAAAGTGCAAAAAAAGTATTGTATCTTTACTGCTCAGCAGCCAGCACAGTAATCAAGTGCGAATAAAACGCTCCAACTCACTTTATTTTATCTGTCAAATTCAATTTGTATCGCAATTGTTACATAAAACGCCGCCTAATAGACCTTTGGTTTGGGTCTCGGTTTAAAAAAAAAAAAAATAGCAAATACTTCAAGCTAAAAGTGTTCAGGATCAGGACTCAGAATGATTCGCGAAATAATTCTTTTTATCGCCATCAGCGCTGTCTTCATTTCAATAATTGAAACTTCTATCGCCTGCACAACTTTCATTTTTTACTGGCCTTTTTATCGACTGCAATCCAAATTGTTGTTGTTTGCCAAGAAAATTTTGCGGCTACTGAGTAGTGTTGAAAACATGGCTACTGGTAACTCTTTCCACCAACGAAACAACAAAAACGTAACAAAACTATCAACTGTCAAACTAATTTATCTCAGTTTGGTGGAAGGTTTTCATTGATTAATTGTAGTATCCACTTTGTTCCATATAATCCACAATTGTTTTATTTCGTTTTACCTTTACGTACTTCCAGTTTCCACACTAAACTATCCACCGGAAAATACATAAATAACAACAAAACAAAGTGAGAGGCAAATAATTGAAAAGAATCGAAATGAATGAATGTAGATTCCAAGGTACAAGGTTCATCCTATGCATTTAATCAACCCCTTTTTATCCCTCCCGCTTCTTTACCTGTAAAAAACTGAAAACTAGAAAAATTAAATGCCATCTGTTTATTCATTCTGAATCAAGTTCTATCTCTGTCACGCTCAAAGTATTGGTCATGCGCTATTACAGTCTAATTTCCCAAGTTTTCAGTCTGGATGGTATCTCTGGTCTGGTTTTCAATAGAATGTCCTCAAAGTATATGGTTGCCTCTTTGACATAATTCAATCAGGTGCACAAGAATCTATCAAATGTTTGTAGACCTCAATCAAATGTTTTAACTCTTGAATAAGGAAATGGCTGTTGACCTTGGCTTTTTCCTTTTTTTGGCTCTTAGGAAATGTGAGCAGATTCAGATATCCTCTGATTTAATTTAAACTTATGCATGAAGTTGGCTTCGTTTAGCGATTCGTGCGATTAGCTCGGCCATTTTATCCTGAGCAACTCGATGGAACTCTGAGAACTGAGATAGCTCCGATAAGCTTTGTGCTCTGATATGTATGAGCTGTCAGAATAAAGGACAACAGGGTGAAGGTGAATTCCAAATTGATCCGATTCCGATATGCTAAAAAAGGTTTCGGAGTTCTGGAATCAGATCATAAGAGCAAAATCCACATTGCAACACTCCACAATTTAGTAGTCCTTGACTACTGTTGCAAGTTCTTTTTTTTTCAAACGAAAGTAAATGAGAATGAAATAATTTAGCTACCTAAAATTTTTTCGGGAAAAAATTATTTCAACAATTTTTCCTAAGCGGCAACCATGATTGGATGTTTACATCCCCCAATCAAAAACAATATCAAAAATTAAAGGGGAAAAAAGAAAATAATTGCTGGAGATGATGCTTCTCCATCTCCGCATCAGCTCCAGCAGAGCACAAGAGACAGAACCTGATGAAATTGGAAAATGAATGTTCAGTTTGATTCGCAGATAGGCAGATACGGTCACATCACATCAATTTTATCCGAATTCGTACAGAAAAAATCTGCAGACTAACTAAAATTCCAATTGTTTGCTCTTCATATTGTTCAAACATCGCGGTCGATGTGCAAAAGAAAGTAAAACAAAAATTGATTATTCCGCTCCATTCACCATCATCAGTTGGATTTGGATACAAAAAAAATGTTTAAATAAAATATTTTATCGGTGAACCAAACCCAAAGCAAAAGCAACAACACCAAACAAAAACTCTATGTGGAACGTGAAGAAAAACTTCCCTCGTTAAGGGAAATTTTTCTTCTCAACACAAAATAAAATCGAAATTTTACTTCTCGTCTTCTCGTTTCGGTTTATTTTCTGGGAAAATGACGGCAGCTGTCTAGAATTTAAATAAATAAAAAGAAAAACAATAACAAAAACCAGACATAGGCGAATAGTAAAACAAAAGAAATCGAATGGCGACAGGCTCGGCTTCGGTTTCCACTTCCAGCGTGGACGAAGAGGTAAAATAGAAACAAAAAAAAATCCCAGAAAATTATTGAAGTGGCATTTATCTGCCGATGTACATAAATTTGCAAAATCTAAACAATTTGTTTAATTTGTTTCTTTATTTCTCCATTGTTGTTTTCTTCTTTTTGTCTTATATTCGTTATTTTTCCATCTTGCTTATTTTTCACTTCTTTTGTTCGTTAGTTTCTACTTCGATTCGTACTTCCTCCCCTGACTCTTGGTCTTCAGTTTACTCGTTCGCTCGTATCGAATCCCATGATTCCATCCATATCCAATCCATATTCCAATGGAGTGAGAAGCGAACGCAGTGTCAGTGAATTTTAAATAAAATTGTATTCGCCTCGTTGTCGTTGCGAGAGGTTGAGTTCGGTTAGGTTTAATTTTTTTCTTCTTCTAACCATTCGGAGTGAGAAAATAGTAAATACATATAGGAGCAGTATACAGTATATAATGGACCATCATCTCAATTCCAATTTACATAAGTGTGCTTATTTACTACAGTGAAAAAAATCATTTAACCCTATCTTGACCTAAACTACAGTGTTTGACATAAGCGATGTGGAATGTGTTTCAAAGGAAACAACCAAAAAAAGTTGTGAAATGAATTTTCCCCGAAAATTGCATACCAAAAATTAAAACCTCCAAAATACGAAATTTATTGTGAATTCAATGAAGTAAAGAAAAGAAAAAATTACCTACCAGTGCTAAAGTACGTTATGATTTGTGATTGATTTTCCCCACGTAGTTTCTTATACAGAAGTATATAGTAAAAGTGAATTGTGGATGTGGATTCTAATAGATATACATACCTTACCTATCCAAGACCAAGAGAACGAAAACGAACTGTCATTACATGCCGATTGCATACCGGAAGGGGCGATCGTGAAGGGATTTCACAAGTGAACATTTTTATTTTTCCCTTTAAAGAAACACAATTTATGATTTTATTTTAACATAAATTTAATTTTGGATAACAAAAAGAATTACAAAAAAAAAGGTATGAATTGGTGGTACACTCACAATTTTTGTTTTATCACAACATGATAAGAGTAAATGAAATTAAAACAACGAAATTTTGTTTCCTTTTTCGTTTCTTTATTTTTTGTCCATTCTACAAAATAAATGCTTGTATGTATGTGTTTGTTTAGTCTATTTAGCTAGTGAATGTTGTGATTAAAGATAAGTGCATAGGAAGAGATTATCACTTCACTTTTCGAAATCTATTTTGATTTAACCTACTTTGGATGGAACCCAGTTGTACCCAATGGACCTACGATGCACAGTTTTGTATTATAGGTACCTACACTTTAAAAATAGATTCTTGCAAAATAAAAATACAAAAATAAAATGGGAAATTGGGATGAGGATAGACATTCCCATGACATTAAAGTTTGTGAGGCATTTTCGTAGTTGTTCAATTCAGTGCATTGAGAGTAGGTACACGCAATTAATTTCTTGAACAAAGAAATAAAGTTTTCCAAAGAAGAAGTTTAACAAATTCATTTAAAAGCTGTACCGTGGAATCAAAAGACTTCTTGTAAGAATTATCTTTTTGAATGATTAGGGATTGATTGCACTTAATTTATTACATCGGCCCTACATGTGCTACTTTCATTGTCAGTTCGATTTCAAAAAATGACAGAAAATACCGTTTTTTTTTTGTGAATGAAGGCATTATCTATGGTTAACAAATCAAATAATGCTAATTTTAAACAATTTCCAATAAATTAATTCAGCATGAAGATCGAGGCAAACGACTTTTTTTCTCTGCAAAAATAATCTTGACAAAAAATATTTTATCATTGAAAAAATGTCAACAAAACATGCATAGGTACCCACCAATGGATAGGTCTGTGGGCAGGTAACTAGTGAGACCTTCGGCCAGCATTTCGATGGAAACGAGAAACAATAAAAAATTATTCCGAAATGCAAATTTTCAAATACTTACATTAAGTGGATCTTCGCGATAAGATCTTATTGTTAAAAAAAAAAGAAAACTGCCCAATCTTGGAAGAGTGGGCATGAAATCTAGTGAATCTCGTAAAAGCACTCTGCACGTTTTGACAGCAAAAACTAACAAATAATCGCCTGAATTTGAAGCGAAATTTTGAATCCCAAGCAAAACGTTAAATGTACATATTTTTGAGTTCTGACAGAACACAGAACAAGTCTCCTGAGAAATTAGGTCAGTTATGAACGACAAAATATTCCTCCTATCTCCCGTTATTAAACCAGCTCAGAAAAATTTCGCTTGGCAAACAACAAAAATTTGAATTGCAGTCGATAAAAAAGTCCAGTAAAAATGACAGTTTTGCCGGCGATAGAACTTTCAATTATTGAAATGAAGACAGCGATGATGGTTATAAAAATAGATTCTAATGATCTGAGTCATGAACTCTTTTAGGTTGAAGTATTTGCTGTTTTTGTTATCCGAGACGCAACCCTCAAGACGTTTTATGTAACTATTGTCATTTAAATTGAATTTGACAGATAGATTGAGTTGGAGCGTTTTATTCGCACTTGTATACTGTGCTGGCTACTGAGTACTGAAAAAAAAAACGCAGCTAATGTCTTACGGGAGAATGGTGAGTTCTGTCAAAATATTTTTTCAAACGTCAACAAAATTCTCTCATCGTAATTTGACAGTTTTCACAAAACTCCCGAAAAAGTAAACGAACGTACCTATTTTTTGGTTCAAAGTTGTGAGGAAGGAGTAGGTAAGATACATAATATTTTTCTCCTTCACTCCTTATAGAAACTTACCTTTTTATTTACACAAATATTTAAGTTCCGTTCTTTTACTTCTCGGGAGTTTTGTGAAAACTGTCAAAATTTGAAGTTTTGTGATTCTCCTAAAAGTAAAAGAACACTAGACAGCCTAAATATCACAAATGCACAATATTATATTATATAAAACGTCTACAGAATTCAATGCAGTTCTCGGGTTTTGACAGAACTGACAAATCTCCTGCAAGAAATTTTTGCGTGTAAAATCGGGAGATAGGGGAAATATAATTCTTTTTCAAAAGTGACAGAACTTACAAAAAACTTGAGTAAAAGAACAGAAAAGTGTGAGAATTTAGTAGTTTTAGGGAGCAAAAGAACATACCTAATAATTCTTGGAGGTAAACGAACGGATCTTATTGCAGATCATTTCGGAGATCAAGAAAATGTCGTCAAAGTAGCTTGCAATTCTATCTAATTCTTGAATTTCACATAAAACTGTCAAAATGTAGGTATTTTTTACAAATATGTACATACCCAGCTTGATATTTTATTTTCATAAAGTAGCCGTTTCCAACTTAAAATGAAAAATTCCCTTTTAATTATGCAATGCTGATGTTTGTTGAGAGTACATAGCTGTTCCTGCGGTTACTTGCTTACTTACTTAAGGTGGCGCTACAGTCCGTTGTGGACTTGGGCCTCAATCAACAGTCTCCGCCAGCTAGCTCGGTCCTTAGCTAGTCGTCTCCAGTTTTGCACTCCAAGTTGATTGAGGTCCTCTTCCACTTGAGTGCGCCACCTGAGTCGCGGTCTTCCTCTCCTCCTACGTCCCTCGGGAATAGTGTCGAAGGCTTTCCGGCCCGGAGCATTGCCCTTCTGGCTAGGTCCATGTCGTTGTACAACCCGTAAAGTTCGCTGTTGTATCTTCTTCGCCATTCCCCTTCAATGCACACGGGGCCAAAGATGACCCGAAGAACTTTCCTCTCGAAACAGCCTAAGGCACTTTCATCCGGTTCCTGCGGTTACATCCGCTTTTATATTGTAAAAGTCGAATAAAATCATTTTGCAGTTCATATTTAGTACAGCTGCATCCTGCGCGCGTTGTTACGTCACCAAGGAAAGACTACACATTTTGGGTCATTTTATTAAGGTACATGACAAAGCAGCGCTTGCTTGGTCAGCTAGTATAGCCTTAAGTCTTCCTTAATAAATGGACTAGGAAATAATTTTTCAATTCCAACCAGTAGTTCCTGAGATTAGAACGTTCAAAATACATATAAGATTTCAATCTTCGGACCTATACTCGAGTTTTTAGGGCTGTGCATTTGAACACTCCAAAAATGTGATTCTCAGTAGTTTCAACATACCCAAAATTTGATTTGACCTTGAAGGAATGTCTTTGTTACGAGGATTAGAAAAAAAAATGGATTCTTAAAAGAAAGCAGGTAGTACTGTGACATAAGGAGACATCCTTTTTGTTAGACATCGATCTACCTACCTTTGCATTGTACTGCAGGTCATTTAGCATGCAAGAGTCACCATTGCAATTCTTATAGAAGACTCAACATTCCATGTGTTTCCTGCTTGCACAATCTAAACAAAATGAATGAGGCATAAATCATTGCCTGCAGGATGTTCGCCTTATTATGACGTGTCTTCGAACGGGTTGCAATATGTTATACCTACATATATGTGCCTATCGTAGATTCTTAAATGTAATTATAATCGTTTGTGTAGCATTTGTACGCCAAACGCCATCCGAATGATTTATCACAACCCATTGGCGATGATGATTCATGAATCATCAACCTGAAATCGAGGTCCAAAGAAATCTGAAGCGTAACATTATGTATGTATGTAGCTAACAAAACAAACACTATCTCACTTGTCAGAAAAAAAAACAACCAATGCAAATAGAGAAAAACAAAATTTTTCAACTCCACTTTTAAATCCAATTTTGCAGAAAACAAAAACCAAAAATAAGAAAAGGAAAAACAACACTTGACTTGACTTGTGGTTTGAATGTCTCTGCGACTTCTTTTATTTTTTTATTTATTTTTCTGTATTCTGTTTTTTTTTTTACCACTTACCATTACCAATCAAAACTCATACTATCCGGTTTTAGTTTTATACGCCGCTTACCCATTCCATGGCTGGCTGGGCTTAGCTATCAGTTTTCAATAATAAAATTGTCACGCAGGGAGAATCAGAGACTTGCAAAGAAGTTGTGCAAATGCAACTACTTAACACAAAAACTTTAAGAGACAAACCAATAAAACCCAAAGTAAAATTGAAGCGAGAAAAACGACCTGTGGATTGTAAATCAGACACACGTTAATGATGTTTAAAGACATTTAAGCAAGTCACAAACAATCAAAGAAAAAAGAGGCTCTAAAGCTTACGTAGTAGTGAATTGTGCAAAAGCCCAGTTGATTGATGATAATCATTTTTTTTTACCAAAATTTCATGTAGGTCAGTGAAACACTATTTGCACGTGGTCGAACGAATTTTGACTTATTTTTTTTTCTCACTTGAACTGTGTTGAAAATTAGGACCGTTATTTTGATGAGCTTTTTTTGCTTAAATTTATGTCTCTCTTTAGTTATATCGTTGAATCTGAGCTCAGTTCAAGTTGGAGAATCGATACTTTCCTATACAAGACGAATGTGGAGTGTCCAAATCCTCTTTTCACTTCTCCTTTTTCCCTTAGGCTAAACACACACCGTAGTAGTGTCCGTAGCTTAGTGGTTAGGTGCGTTGGCTGCTAAGCAGAACGTCGTGGGTTCGAATCCTACTCGGGCCCAAAGTTTTTATTTCATCTTTCAGGGACACTGCCTCTTACGAAGAACTGACAAAACTTCCAAGAGTATCATCTGTCATGAAAAAGTGCTTCTCAACTTTGCCGTTCGGAATCGGCGTAAAATTGTAGGTCCCCTCAATTCTTCACACGCACCTAGAGAATTGTTGATGAGAGTAAGCCACTTAGGCCTTGGCTCTTCAAGAGCTGTCGCGCCACTCTATTTATTTATTAAACACACACCGAAGCGGACAAAACGTCTTTTTGTCCTTTGACAAAACGTCGTGTCATATTTTACCCCACGCCGAAGCCAACAAAGACAAAATGTCTTGTCTTTGTCCGCTTAGGTGTGGGTTGCTCCTATACATCCTATACAACTGATACGTTTTCTTGTCGATTGCTGTTTGTTTGTCTTGTTCGATCAGGTGTGTGTTGCTTCATAAGACGGTGTATAGTTTTATGTGCTAACATTTTGTCCTGGACTTTTTGTCTTCTTCGGTGTGTTTTGCTCCTATACAACCCCATGTGTTTAAAGCAACCGACGAGCGGACAAGACTTTTTGTCGTGTCGTGTCGTGTCTTTTTCAGTGTGTGTTGCCTCATAAGAGCAATGGACACAAAGACACGATTTCCGCTTCGGTGTGTTTTTTTTAATCTTAAGTTTCACTTTTGGTGTAAAAAAGAGGGATACGAAATGAGATCTGACTAAGCTCCCTAGCTACCATTTGGTAGGTAATCTTTTGTCAAATGAATGTGTCACTTAATTTTCTAAAAACAGAGTGGTCTAATTTATGTCATACTGCTATACTGCACGTTAATCACAGTTGCTCTCAATAATCACGATGAATTTTATTAAATCAATAAGAGAATAATTAATTCCACGCTGAGACAAAGACACATTCGTCACACTTCACAGACTTCATCACACAATCTATGTTATGATTCATTGTGACTTGTTTGTTAAAAAATAAAAACATTACTCGTCTAGTGAACGGAAAAATTGCGGAGTCCTAATTATGCAGTTTTTTTTTTTCTTTTATTTAATTTATCAAAGAACCAGTGTTAATGTCAAGTGTGTTCACTGAGGGCATTGCAAATATTCATGAATGAAATGGTCTTGGAAATTCTAATTCCAAGGAAATATGACTTTATCGTAAAAAACACTGCAAGAATAATATTTACATTAAGATTTTCCTCTTCGAAATGTGGTGTTCGTTCATGGCTTCAAAGTGATTTAAGGGTTGATTGCCTTTCAGTGACTTTGATAAATTATTTTTTCAACGTCAAAGCGTAGAAAAGAAAAAGCTCGTAGGTTGGTACATTATTATTGATTAAATCTTTGATAACAAACATAAAATATAATTGGAAGAATTTCTTTGATCAATCATCAAAAAAAATCACATTCTTGTTCTCAATTCACTTATCAGAAAAGAACAATCAAAATGAACTGTTGTTTACTTGAGCTTAATATTTTTAACTAAGTAAGTTTTGATAAGACTTTAGTGAATGAATGTATATCTACGAAAAAGGTTTTATATTCGTTAAAATTCATTGAAGGAGTGTAGAAAAGTAAAGTACCTCTTACCCTCCATAGCAATACAACTGGAGCACCAACTCACAAGTGGGGAATGTACTCAAGCTTCGGACGAACATGTGTGTGTGTGAGTTGGTAGATAGGTCATAGGCTGAAACAAACTTCTTACAACGGCTTAGAAAACGTAGACGAGAATTACGAGATGGACAGTTTACTCGCTACAAGTGCCACGGCATTGCGCTTCCGAGGCATTAAATTCGATAAGGTTACCCATTTAACGATGCTGTCAAGGTCAGAATTGGATGAGCTAAACATATGTTGTCGTTGAAGATTTGAAGATTACATCCTTAGGGCAGGGTTTTGAGTCTAAAAACGAGCAAAGGGTACTGTTGTGAGCAAATCAGAAAAGTGTATTAGTACTTTCAGACAGGAGATCATGTTTTATAAAATAAAAAAGAGTGTCGGAAACAATGCTGAACCCTGGGGCACACCAGCGGTTAAATTACTTCGAGGCTGAAGGCACTCACTTTCGATAAGAGAGCCTAATACTAAGCTAAACTCTATCAGAACCCTATGAAATATGAGCCAAATGGTCTATTTCTGCGGAAGCTATTCCGCTGGTCGTTAAGAAGCTTTCCAATTAATAATTATATATTGGTGCTTATATGACCGTAGACCGATGAGACATAAGTGCTATCAGTCGGTAATTAGAGGAAGGGGCGGCTAATTTTCCTATTTTCGGTGAAGGCTAGACTTTTTTCCATCTACTCTGAACGAGTAGTTTTGCTAACTTTGAAGACACTTCTCAGAGCACTAGCTTGGATGCCATATTAGCCAACGATTTTACTAATGTTAGCAGTGCCCGTGGCGTAGTGGTTATGTGCGTTGGTTGTTTCGCAGAACGTTGTGGGCCGTCAGCCTACTTGGTCCATAATGTTTTTAAACCATCTTTTGCGATGAACTGACAAAACTTCCAAGAGTATCAATCTTTCATGAAATTTTGCCGTTGGGATTTGGAAATCGGCGTTAAATTGTAGATCCCCTCAATTTTTCACGGGCACTCAGAGAATTGTGTGCGAGTGTAAGCCATTTAGGCCTTGGCTGTACAAAAGCTTTCGCGCCACTCTATTTAATTATTTTATAATTTGGGACCTCAAGCTTTTAGGGCTCTCGCAATAATCTGGTCACTATACCTTTAAGTCTCTCGCTGCAGCACGAGTGCGAAACATAGATTTGTCCCATAGAATCATTATCATGAATTCATGACATTCTCTACCAAAGAGATAATCTTTCTCAAGAGAGCTTACAAACGAAGTATCATCGACATCGAGTTTAGGTAACGAAGTACCTATGTTTTTAACAGTTGACCAAAAATTCGAATTTTTTTTTTTTTGACATTGCAACGCAATATTCTGTCGAATATTGTTCCCTACATGATGTGCCTCCTCTTCTTCCAAATCAGTGAGATGATCAGTCATGTCAGCATTTTCACCCGATATTTTATTGTTTACCCAAACTGTTACTATTGCTTTGCTAAGTAATTCTCTGCTCTCTGATTTGATCTCAATTTCACAGCAAAATATTTGCCTCTTCAAATTTGTTAAACTGAAAAATATTGTCAAAATTATCAACTGAGTTTTGAGCATTGTTTTAACCACTTGAGTGGTTGAATCTGTTGCGAGGTAGAATTGTTGTTTGATAACATTTTTTGTTTATCTTTTGCATGTGCGATTTATTTTATTTTTGTTAACCTTATGGTTTTATGGTCTTTGCTCTGAAAATCGTGAATTCGTAAGTACTCTTCTGTGACGTGTTTCTAATTAGAACTCTCCAAAAAAATGTTAAGCTAGTAAACAATTTGTTTATATTTTAACAGCAGTAAATGAGGTTATGTCGTGATGGTGACACATTTGCTCTCCTAATTGTGTATTGCTTCTGCGAATTGAGTTGAGAGACAACGATTAATTTAATTACTTCAAAGTGTGATGCTATCGAAATTCTCAAAAGTGCTTTGCGATTGACAATTACTTTATTACGCTCATGCAGGCGAGTAGGATGAATTCAACAGAAATCTTAATTTAAATAAATACTTTCTCTTTGGTTCTGCTGAAAAAGCTTATACCCAAAAGTATGTAGATCAATTCAAAAATTTGCAGACTTTTTCAGAAGAATATTTTTTTATCGGTTGTTTGGGTGCTTTTCTCGAAGCTTAAAGTGATTGATGATTGACGTGACTTATCAAAACAAATGTTACCTTTTGATAAAAATTCTTCACATCCGGTGAAATGTCCAAATTCCCAGTAATACCACGAGAGTAATCAAAACACCATCAGCTGCAATGCTTTATCAATATTTATTTAAATCGACGAATTGCATTTTGAAAAGATTAAAAAGCCCCAAATATGTAAGTTAACATATCGCAAATTGGCAAAATATCAAAATCAATATAGCATCCAAATGCTCAATGCAAATAAGCAGATAAAATACAATCTGTTTTGAGGGAAAAATTGTTTGATTTCACAATTATAATGAAGAAGAGAAAAAAATACAAACTTGAACACCATGTAAATGTGTAAACAATAAGGAAAAAAATAAATCCAGTGAAAGCAAATAAATTCGCTTTGATATTTAAATTCTTGAACACGTGAAGGTTTTTGCATTCCGGGAAAGTACAAAAAAAAAATGTCTGAGTGTTGTACTCAATCAACAGTTCTCTTATACAAAGAATATGATGTGGGATGATTGATGAACATTAAAGTAAAGGGGTGACCATCGTCTTTCAAACATGAGGTTTTTTTTTGCTTATTGTTATTAATGACGAAGAGTAGAATTTACAAATGTACGTAGGTAATGTTAATGACGTCAACGAGCTTTGTTTAAACATTTCTTTAACTGCTATAAACTGCAGTGCCTACACATTATAAGCAAGGTATAATATTGCACATTTTGTCAAAAATTAAACGCCAAAGCGAAAAAAAGGCAACTTCAAACACAAAGGTCTATTTCATGAAGAAGAAAAAACGATCAGAACAGAGCAGAATAGCACAAGTAAGTGAAAACTGTCAGAACAAGTTGCAACAGAAAAGATCAGCTACCTGTTAATCTTTTGACAGTTCCCGATCAGCTGTAAAATAATAATAGTGAAATTTTGACATTTCATAGTTTTCATAAAGCTGCTCCACTATAAAGTAGGAATTTGGATCTGCACTTTTATTCTTCGCGAACTCGAAAAGACGCCAAGATCAGAGTCACAAAAACAACTGAACTCTAATGCTTGCCACATCCTCTGAGAATGCCACTCCTCCAGTTCTTGAGCGCGTCAATGATTCCATGCATAACATCCTCTGCGTCCGGATGGTATCTCCACTATTATTCTGAAGGGGTGTTCTTTCACGCTAGCAAAACCCTTGAATTAAACACGCAAGATTTGTCCAGTCAATTGCACAAAAATGCGAATCTTCTTCTCTATCCAATTATCGTCCGATTACACTAACGTCCCTTCTTTCTAAGCTCATGGAAACGTTGATAAATTATCAGCTCTAAAAATATCTCGAAGATGGAAAGCTTCTTAATGACCGGCAATTCAGCTTTCGTAGCAACAGCTCCACTGGTGATCTGATGGTTTATCTCACCGAACTGGGGAACAAATCTTTACATCGTTTTGAAGAAAGTAAGATTGTTGCACTTGATATTTCAAAGGCATTTGATAATGTCTGGCATCTTGCTCTTTTATCGAAAAGGCATGCTTCGTTCGATTAGAAACTATCTTTCGAAACGTTCAATAGAAGTTGTATTGGACGGGCTCAAGTCTGAAACCCACAATATAAATGCTGGTGTGCCCATTTGCTCCGTTTTGTGTCCGACCCTCTTTCTCATTTTCATAAATGATCTCTTGTCTATAACTTCTAATCCAATTAATTGTTTCGCTGACGATAATACCCTTAGCTTTTCATATTCGTTTCCAGACTCACATGCCTCCTCTCGGATGTGGAACTACAACGGCAAAATATGATAAGCTCATTAAACTCTGACTTAAATATAAATAGCATTGTACAATGGGGAATTAAAATCCGTGTAGAGTTTAATGCTTCGAAAACTCAATGCTGACTGGTATCGTTGAATCGAGATATACCCCCTTGCCACTATCCATGAGTGGCACTTGCATCAATGAGACTGAACATCTCGAGATTCTCGGTATGTGCATCGCTGACCATCTTTTGTGGAACGAGCACATATGCGATGTCGCCAAAAATGCCACAAGATGTTTAGTTTTCTTAAGGCGATGCAAACATTTTTTCTCCCCGTCTGACCTGGCTATTATCTATATCGTTCAAAGCTTGAGTATAACTCCCATCTCTGAACTGGTACTCCAGCTACTTCCTTAAGCCTCTTGGATGGTATACAAAAAAGAGCTGTAAGAATGATTGGTGATAGAGACATCACTAACTCGTGTCTCTCCATGTTCTATCGTCATTTCTACGGTAATTGCTCTAGTGAAATAGCCAGTTACATTCTTCCCCTTAAACAATTTCAACCGTAATACCCGCGCTTCCGGAATGTCCATCAATTTACCCTCGAGCCCATTTTCGGATGTATTCCTAACTTAAGTATAGAGATTCGATTTTTAACCGTACTACGTGAATGTGGAACTCTCTTCTGCACTCTGTCTTTCCAAATCATTGCAATTTCCTAATGCGCTCACTGTGTCTCTGGCATAATAAGGGTATAAAAAGCCCCTTTATTGTGTGCGAATTATAAAAAAAATCCACCGATCTGCGATATGTAGTCCTGCACTCTTATTAACACACTAATGAACAGGAAGGATTTCCCTGTTCATGAACATTTAATGGACGATATTTTTGTCGGTTAACCAACAGAACAAAATAAATTAAACTGAGCTGGACAATTGCATGGAACACGAAATGACAGATTGAAGAACAGTATGAAGGCAAAGCAATGTTTTTTTTTTTTTTTCATGGAACACACAAACGTAAACGGTTTGGATCTTTTCTGTTCTCTTCTATGCGGAACAGATTCATTAAACAGGGCTAATCATTTCAATGACTTATTTCAATTGCAGTCATAATCATATGTATAAAATACTAATAGAATCGGCCAATCCGTCAGCGTGAACGTATACGTTCCTTTCAACGTATTTGCTGAATGGAATGTTGTAGAAGTATCTGGACTGTAGGGTAAAACGTGATAGAAACAGGGTAAAGGCTGAATTACATCGGAACACAAAGTGCGAAAAAGTACAAAACAGTGGAAATTATGTGCTGTACTGCTTCCACTAATGCATATCTGAATATCTCCCTCTCATTTTTTAAAGTGAGCGTGAGCAAAAACTGAACCAATGACCGAGTTTCACTGGCACAAAGTTCTCAGAACGAATTGTTTTGTACTTTTACACTTTGTGTTCGATGTAGTTCAGCCTCAATACCCTAAAATTTGTGTTTATTTTTTTTTACAAGTTTGAAAAATAAGAATATGGTCACCACTAATTGCATTGAATTCTTATCAACCGTACTCAAACATGGCAAAACCCCACCACAGCTTCAAAACTGTAGAATGATAAAAAACAATAAAACAAATATTCGGCATGCATTGTATTTTGTTGTGTACACACACATTTATGTTAAAAACGTATGGTCTGTTGTATTAAACAAAAACCTTGGATCTACCACCATTACAAGTCGTTAAATTTAAATAAACTAGGTGTTTTCATGCATGGTTACAGCTAACTGCGGGTGCAATTGATAGCATGTATTTAGAAACAATACAAAATTGTGCCCCTTGTCATGAAAATATAACAAAAAGCCATTCATTTTGAGCAAAATTTGAGGAAGCTTATGTCAAAATTCAACAGGTTTTAACTGTCAAATGATGAATTTTTGAAATGGGCAAAGTTTTGAGGTGTAAGGTAAACAGTTTATCACTTCACTGTTTAATATGCAGATGTACCTAATTAAAAAGCAAACTTCACGTTTTTGCATACTTTTTTGATAATCGATTTGATTTGAACTAACACAATAAATACCGTTTAGCCACATGCCTCACAAAATTATGTCAATGTAAATTGCCAAGAACTTAACAATTTTTTCTCATTGACATTCATGCAAGTTTTATGAAAAAATATTGATAAACAATTTTTTATTATTGTTTTACGATTACAGTTCGACGACTTCGACAACAAACTATAAATACATTTTTCAGTGTCTGTTGCTGGAATGAATAACAAAACAAAATAAAAAGTATAAACACACCCTTCCATCGTACTTTCTGGGTTTAAAGTCGCACAATATGACAGTACCATTATTTAATATGTACGTTAATACGTTACGTACGTACAGTTGTTTTAGGTAACAAAAGAAATCTACATGCATTTTATGATATTGTATCGTTAAGTGCCTAATAATTGCCAGGGCAAATTTTGTGAAGCAAAACTGTTGAAAGGAGTTGCATTTTCTTGTGTAAATAATACCTAAACCGAATAATAAAGCCACCTACAACAGAGACAGACCCCAGGCCCACCTTAAAATAGGTTTTTAACTTGAAAGAAAACGTTAAACTGTAAAATAAATATCTAATTAGAGGTAAAGGAAGATAATCGAATCACACGGTGTAAACGGTTTCAATAAATACCAACAATTTATTCATTGGAGTATCGATGCTCAAATAAATGTCAAACATTTCAGTGGTAAATTGTACCAGTTTTTTTTTATCGGCAGCAGTGTGTTGTTTTTGTTATTCTAATACATATTTACTGTTGATACCGATATTGCTGCGGTGCTTAAAAATGTGGACGTGAATTTAATGCTGAATTAAAATTGACAGTTGACGATGTTTTTTTTTTGTAAAATTTGAGAAATCGCGTTCAACGAGCACAAAGTTGAATACTCTACTGTACCTTCCTCTGCAACGTATTTTTCATCGCGAATACACTCGTGGTAATTTCATCTATCTGCTGATAGACAATCTTACATTGAAACAATGATTATATCCAAAATGAAGTTTATAATAAATTGTAAGGTTGTGCCAAACTCCTTGATTTTTTAATGTCAAATCAAATTACACAGCAATGTTATTGTTGTTTTTTTCTTATATGTCTTTGAAGATAAAAAAAAAACAACTTTGTAATAATTTAAAAACATGCACAGTTGTTTATCCACAATTTATTATTTAACTTTCGTTTTTGTTGGTTGATTTTGATTCGTCAAATTTATCAACAGTTGCTATGGGCGAATTCAATGGGATAAACACAAATAAATATAATCACTGAGCTGTGAACGATGAAAGGCATTGGTTGAGTAAAGGTTTCACTGCGTCTCGTTCAGTTGTAGTTTGAATATGTATAATCTGGAAATAGTAGGTCATTTATTTGGTAAAATAAAATGAAAAGTTAAACGAACTTATTGACTGAGATTATCGAATTGTTCACACGAACTGCGATTATTTATAAATTTTAGGTTTAAATTTGACTTTTTTTTATATAATTTGCACACACTAAAGGGGCTTTTTATACCCTTATTATGCCAGAGACACAGTGAGCAGTAGCACATTAAGAAAAGATGAAGGGGTTTAAAAGTAAGTGTCGTTGTGCATTGGTTTTGAATTCATCAACATTGCAATGAAAGAAAGACAGAGTGTGGATGGGAATACCACATTCGCTTAGTACGGCTAAAGAACGATTCTCTATGCTTAAGAGTAAGTCCGAAGTTGGGTTCGAGGGTAAACTGATTGGCATTCCTGGAAGCGCGGGTATTACGGTTGAATTGTTCAAGAGGAGGAATGCAACTGGCTATTTCTCTAGAGCACTTACCGCAGAAGTTACGATAAAATAGAGAGAGACACGAAACGTTACGACGGTGGTCTTAAGGAGTGAATGCGCCAGTGATCTCTCTATCACCAATCATTATTACAGCTCTTTTTTGTATACCATCCAAGAGGCTTAAGTAAGTAGCTGGAGCACCAGCCCACAGGTGGGAATTGTACTCAAGCTTTGGACGGATATAGGTTTTATAGATGATAGCCAGATCAGACGGGGAGAAAAATTTCTTGCACCGTCTTAAGAAACCCAAACATCTTGCAGCATTTTTGGCGACATCGCGCATGTGCTCCGTCCACAAGAGGTGGTCAGTGATGCACATACCCAGAATCTCGAGATCTTCGGTCTCAACATGATGCAAGTGCCACTCATGGATAGTGGCAAGGGGGGTACATCTCGCTTTGACGATACTAGACAGCATTGGGTTTTCGAAGCATTAAACTCTACACGATTTTGTATTCCCCATTGTACAATGCTGTTTAATGAGTTTAATGAGCTTATCATATTTTGCCGTTGCAGTTCCACATCCGAAGAGGAGGGATGTGAGTCTGGAAACGAATATGAAAAGCTAAGGGTACTATCGTCAGCGAAACAATTAATTGGATTAGAAGTTACAGACAAGAGATCATTTATAAAAATGAGAAAGAGGGTCGGAGACAAAATGGAGCCTTGGGGCACACCAGCATTTATATTGTGGGTTTCAGACTTGAATCCATCCAATACAACTTGTATTGAATGGTTCGAAAGAAAGTTTCTAATAGAACGAAGCATGACTTTTCGATAAAGGAGCAAGATGCCAGACTTTATCAAATGCTTTTAAATATCGAGTGCAACAATCTTACTTTCTCCAAAACGATGTAAAGATTTGTTCCACTGTTCGGTGAGATAAACCATCAAACTACCAGTGAACCTGTTGCTGCGAAGCCGTATTGCCGGTCAATAAGAAGCTTTCGGTCTTCGAGATATTTCTTGAGTTGATAGTTTTTCAGCGTTTCCATGACCTTAGAAAGAAGGGACGTAAGTGCAATCGGACGATAATTGGAGGGAGAAGAAGATTCGCCTTTTTTTGGGATTGGCTGGACAAATGCTGTTTTCCAACTGCTCGGAACGAGCCCAAAAGAATAGGATAGATGGAAAAGCTTACGCAGGGGTTTTGCCAGCGTGGAAGAACACCTCTTCAGAATAATAGCGGGGATACTATCCGGACCAGCGGATTTATGTATGTTGAGATCTCCCATGGAATCATTGACACGCTCAAGAACTGGAGGAGTCATACAAATCTCTGGCAGCGAAGAGCTGGCGGCGAACTGCCTAGCAAAAAGGTAAGCTTTCGCGAGAGAGCTAACAACTGGAGTGTCATTGTCAACGAGCGTAGGGACCGAGAAAGAAGAAGAATTCTTCATATTTTTTACAAATGACCAAAAATTCTTACTACCTTTGGGGCATTGCAGTATTTTTTGCCTTAATTTTTGAAAAATTTGGTCCGCCGAATATGGGCATTGCAGGCCTTCCTGGTTTGTTTAGACTTGTTCCGGTTTTCCTCAGTAGGGTTGGCTCTAAAAACATCAGAACCTTACATCTTTTTCCCTGATAACCTCTTTACAGCTTGAATCAAACCATGACTTTTCCTTGGGTTTGATGCTTTTAACCCTATTCGCGATAAAGGTTTTCATTTGAACAAAAATCTCAATTTTTTTTACTGCCGGGCATACCGTTAAACTGACTATCACTGGACCAGCTCCCCTTGAATAAATCGCACCGATATATCTGAGCCCTCAGAAACCTTTCAGGTGCAACAAAAAATCTCGATTACAATTTTTTGGATCCAATTTCTCAGTCAGATATTTTGACGTTATTGACATTTGACAACAACAATTTACAAGTTACGGTGTTATCCGAAAACTGGGAATTTTGGCTCACCTTATTATTTTTCCTCTGTTAATCCTCATCAATGACGTAGATAGAGACTTCAGTGAGGGTTTTGTCAGGTGGAAGTGGAACTGGCCTAATTAGCTAAATTATTGTTTTATCAAAATGACTAATTTGAATGCGTGTGTGAACGAACAAAATTGTCATTCTTTTTTAGACCCGCTACAATCGGTAAATTTTGTAAAGTAGACACCATCACCTAAACACAATGGAATCGAAAGGCCTTTATTTTAAATCCCCTTGTTATCGCTCCAAAATGGCTTTGGATTGACGGTCAGACTGTTCTTTCCATAGACCGTAGAATACTATCATGTTTCGAATGGATCGATAAAACTTTCTTGTCTGTTCCGACCTCAAAAGTCCCCTTTCAAAACATTTAAAGTCCTCAGTTGAATATTATTCATAACTCATCCATAAATCCTCTTAGAAGTTTGATTAAATTTTTCTGTCACAGACAAAATTCAAATATTCAAGTTTCTTTGGCATTTAAATAATGTTAAAATCGATATTCCCCTTTTACGGTCATAATATCGCCATCGCCCCATTTAATGTCCTTCCACGCAACCACCACCTAATTATAGATACGAACCAAACCCAATACCTTATTTTTTTATCGAATATACACACAACGTCATCGACCTACTAATTTAACAATTTCCTCACTTTTATTTCCATCCCATTCACAGTGTACGGCTATCGACGACAGCATTGAGGATTCCGAAGGTTCCAACACCGACGGCACCACCGCATCCCTTGGAAAATCCTACGATGAGGTAATTCGAATTTGTGTGTTTTATTTTTAGAGTTCAATTCCTCACGTCATTTTTTTCTTGTTCTAGATAACAATCCTCGTCGATGCGGCTTTCCAAAACAAAATCAAGGCTAAACAGAAAATGGGAAATCGCAGTACTGACTCAGATGGTGGTAAATCTTCAGTCAGACTGTCGCGAACATTAACCGAAAAACGAAAGGATTAC
Organism: Sphaerophoria rueppellii; assembly: GCA_920937365.1. Lineage (NCBI taxonomy): Eukaryota > Metazoa > Arthropoda > Insecta > Diptera > Syrphidae > Sphaerophoria > Sphaerophoria rueppellii. Next base: position 11,556,443 of record CAKKXW010000002.1, on the reverse strand, counting down.
GTGAGAAGGATATCGGAAATTCCAGATACGTTTTCGTCGATATCCAAATACGGTACATTGCATAGAACTCTGAAGGCTCCTGTGTTGAGTTCTTTTAAATTGGAAGGCGAAGAAGACGATGACGGTTCGACTGATACGAGCAGTGACGACGACGACGAACCTTCAATGTTACCACCTTTACCAACAGCGGCACCACCCGAAGTCACTAGTCAGCGAATTCAACACTTTAACAAACTCATCGAGGAGAATAAAACACCTACGGCGACAATAACAACGACACCGATGACGACAATGACCACAACAACCACGAACAACAACAACATCAAAATGCGTCCGAAACGATCTACCGCAGATAGTCCGCAAATCATCAAGCCACCAGAGGAAGATGTGCTGGATTCCATAGACGCGGCTAAGAGAGCAGCCGAAGCAGCTGCGGCAGCAGCCGAAAAGGAGAAGGAAGCAGCCGAATCACAAACATCAGACAGTCCGAGACTCTTTCAAGTCTGCATGCTTGTTGGCTACAACATGAGCACAAATAAAGCCTACTTGAAATCGAAATACCCGCCAAACGAAGCCATTCCAGATAATATCGAACAGCTGGTCTTCCCCCATATTGATCTCGTGCGTACAGGCAAGGAAAACCAAGAGTACTGTCTCATCCTGACCGACGATCAGAGTTACAAGATCTACGGCTATTGTAGGCGCGTGTTGCCAGAGAATTCAGACACATGTCTTCCATTGTGTTATTGTATAATAAGTGAGTGCAAGGCTCTGGGATTCTATCAGAAATTGTTGAAGGAAGTCGAATCCCGACATGGGCAAACCGAGACTGAAATGAATGTGCTATTCAGTAATTTACAAAGAGCTGAAATCCCAGCCGCTGGCAAGTGCTTACATGTAAAAATTCCACTTTTCTCTCGACCTGTGATGTTCTATTCGACAAAGCATATGAGTTTGGGGGCTAATACGAAGGGTCTCAAAGACATGGCAGCAGCAGCTTCACTCGAACCCCTATCGGAGGGCTCGTCGGCAACACTTAACGATAATGGTCGCAGGAGTTTAGTACTGAGTGCTAGCAGTGGGGATAGCCAAACAAAGCCATTCGATCCATTGGTTAGTCGAAATCTAATCAGAGATCCTCGTTATGATGAGATATTCATACGGCGCCCGACTGATTTGCGACTGGAAAATACCGAATTGAGTGAGCTTCTGATTTGTCTCGGTCCCGAGATGTTAATTGATGTGTTCTCTAACTTGCTGCTCGAGCGCAAGGTCATTCTCCAAAGTTGCAATATTTCTCTTCTCTCGAAAGCAATTCTCGCCCTCCAGACAATACTTTATCCCTTCCAGTGGCCATACACTATTGTGACAATTGTTCCGACACATCTGTTGGAGATTTGTCAGGCGCCATGTCCCGTGCTTGCTGGAATTCTTGATCCTTTGCCATTCGAAATCGAAGACGGTGCTGTTGTCAATTTAGACACAAAACGAATAGTCCAAACATGCGGCGACGAGGGTACCATCATTCCGCCATCGCTTCGAAAGTCCCTCAAAGTTTCCCTGGCCATGGTCGATCTCATTGACAAAGGAAAGATGCTTTCATCGGTGTTGATCAGCGAAGCGTTTCTGCGATTTTTCATCGAACTGTTCGGAAATTATCGATTGGCGTACTTTGATAAGGAGCAATTTATCCTATCGCACAAATCCCAAAATACAAAACTCTTCCTCGAATGGTTTGTGGAAACGTCGATGTTTCGGAGCTATGTGAATAATCGCTACAAAACAGAACTGGGCGATGTTGTGAGTGATTTGAGTTCGGATTTCTATAATACTTTCGATGCAAGGTTGATGGAGAGAAGCGAAAGTAATTTAAAGACCAGGAATATGGAATCGATTTTGAAGGGCTCGAACATTTTCAAGAAGAGTAAGAGCAAAAGTTTTAAGAAACGGTTAAAGGAATTCTTCGAATAGGGCTTTTCTTCAAAAAATGTTAATCAAAATTAAAGAATCGGATTGGCGTTGGGTTTCCATTTGGAAAAGTGAGTGTTGGATACTTTGAGTTAGCTTTTCTTGGCTTCTGATACCAACACTCACTTTTTTGTTTGCTCAAACCCGAGAAAATGTTTGAATATAGAACGATTCCGACACAAAGTCTGAGTGACTGATTATAGAAAAATCATATCACATTTTGTTGTTGTTGTTAATCCTCTTTATTTTTAAAATAACTGTGTTGCAATTACCATCACCAATAAAAAAATATATTTTCTTTTGTTTCTTATAGCAATAATTTGTATATTTGCCTTAAATCACATTTAAACATACAAAACACACACACACAAATAATATTACATATTATTACTATTATTATTTTCTCTATTTTGTAAGAGAATATTTATGTAAATATATATTTAAATACAAACATAAATGTAGATTTAAAAGAAATGTTACATTTCTCTTCGTTTTATTTAGTTTTTCTTTTTTTTTTGTTTTATTTTCTTTTGTACGGAAATAAAATTTAAATTTTCATTTACTTGCATATTTCATGCAAAATAAACGATAAACGTATAGCCTGAATGTTTTTGAAAATCCGAAAAAGTAGATAATAAATTATTTATGTGTAAGAAATCATTAAATATAAATAAATAATATTACTATCATTAAAATGAAATAAAATCACACATGACACTGTATAAATAAATATAATTCTTCTTTATTTTATTTTTTTTTTTTTATTCAGCATTAACGGTTTTTATTTGATAGAACAAAGAAAAGTGAAATGAATAAGGAATTATGAATGTCTTGCTTAAGTTTTTGTATAGAAAAAGAAAGTTAATGAAAAATAAACTCGAAGTGTATTAAATGTCAGGTAATCGCAATGGTTAACTAAAATGGTTTTATTTCCTTTGTTTTGAATTTGAACTGATAAATCTACTAATCTACAATGCGCTGTAGATAGGAATGAAGCTTCAACTCTTTGGGTAGTCCTTTCGAGATGGCAAGCGATAGTGGCGCCATCTTGAAACCTATCACAGAAGCTGTCTTTTTTGTCAAAAGTTTATATTCGGCCCCATCGAGGTAACCGTCGGAGCGGAATTTTCTCCGATTTCCTCCAAATTTTGCTTCGAGGTAGTTCTCCGACAGGCAAAATGTCTCCGATCCGGAGAAAATTCCGCTCCGACGGTTACCTCGATTGGGCTGATTGTAGTTGCCTGCTTGAAATGACAGGTCTTCTATCATTTCAAGCAGATAAACCAATCTTGATAATACTAGTCCTCCCATTTTGTACTTGCTACGTAATTTGACTCCAAACGGAAGCTCTACTTCAAATCATGTAGATACAGAAGCGGTGTTAGTACATGAAAGGATAAAGCAACAAAACTGTCTGATGATGTCCAATTTTAGGGTTATGTGCTGTCAAATTTTAGGGTTTGTGCTGTCAAACTTGTAATAGGGCTGAGGTTTTGGCAGTTGAAAATTTGAATTTTCAAATTTTCGAAGTTAGTGTGTTTGAGGGTTAAGGCTGGCATGCTGGCATTATGCTCGGCTTGAGCTCGCCGGAAACGGTGTGGGATCTTGCCTTAATGACCTCAAGAATCTCGCCTATTACGCAAAACATAAATCATGCCAAACAAGAAATTCAAAAGAACAAAAATAACGAACAAATTCAAACAGACGGTTTGAATTTGAATTATTGACGTCAGACGGACGTTTGCCATTCGAGCGCGCCGAGATGTCATTCGGCGTGGCCTCATCCCACCCTACCTTGAAAGTCTTGGGCCAATCGTTTAGACTTCCCCTAATACTCGACTCACCTTTTGCTTCTCCAGCTCAGTTCATCATCGTCAAGACACGTCAACTTTCACATCCCCTGAAAATACAGAAACTTAACCGTCCATCAAGCTATCCGCTTGACAAGAAAACACGAAAAAGTTCATCTCTTGTGCCATTTCATTTATAATTTTTACAAAAATCAAAAATAACAAAAGAAAACATAAAGTTATAAACAATAAGACAATAAGCGAATAAGGAAATTTTTAAAGTTTTTTTGGTAGCAATAAAAAAAAATGTATTTTTAAACTTCGTAATTCCTTTTCTCCCTCCAACTTGAACTCTATGCCTTTTTTTTTTGTAACCTATTTCTAGGGGCCTACAAAAAAATTGAATTCAATTTCTCCGTCCCACTATCAAACAAAACAAAAGAAAAAATGTAAAGGAACTCAATCATTCAAGACTAAGGGCGTACAAAAAAAAAATACGAAGCTGCCTGTTCCCAAGAACAGCTTGGCAATATAATATTACAAAAAGTTAAGAGTTACTAATTTCCTTAGCGCTACAAGGTATCTCAATGAACAAAAAAAATAATTTAATTTTAATTTAAATGTAAAAATGTGATTACTATCACCAGCAAAAAATAATACTTATTTTAATTGAATAAATTTGAAGTTAGTAAAGATTTAAAGAAAACAAGTGAAAACTAAAAAAAAGAAAAAAAAATATGAACATTTAACATTTATGATGGTCACCCTAATTATTTTTGTGCATTGAATATTGATGGTATTCAAAATGCTAGAAGTGCTTTCTCAACTTTAAGGTTCCGTTTCTAGCTAACTTGATTGCTGCGGGTTTGTGCTTTAGCTAAACTTCTTCTTGCTAGTTTAAAATTATTCCAAAATTTTTCCCAACGGCGATCACCTTGCTGAGTAACACGGTTCGTGTACGTGATCGCCGTATAACACCTATGAAACAATAATTCATAAATGTTATACTCGATGCATTCAATTAATATTATCATTGATCTGATTTGCTTTTAGTAGTATATAATAAATATTATATAGTAAATAGCCATAGAAAGACTATTACACTGCCATAATAATTCAAATAGAATAATACAGTGAAGAAAATTTTAGCACTCACCGAAATCAAGATTGTATGGTAAATGTACTCTATAGTATACGTTTAGTTCATATGTTTTCCTTAAACAGAGGGTGGGTTTCAAATTGCGCTTAAATTTGTATATTTTTGTTTTGAATGTTTTTGTTGTATTGTTCTTCTTTTGTTTTTAATGAATTGTCACTGTTTTAATAGCTTGTGTTTTAAAACTAATTTTCCATGCAACTTGGTGCAGAAAACAAAAAAAAATTACAATGTCAAAAGAAACTGACTATTTTGTATGGAACAAAAAGACACTCCGCGCAATGGTGGTTTTTAACATTCAATGCCACAATCGATCGTTAATTCGTTCGTCAGTGCCAAGAAACCCAGTTGGAGCGAATTGGGACTCTCAAAAATAAAACGGTCAGATTCTGTTTTGGCTCAAATCATACGATGCCGACACCCAATCAGCATTTCCCACATCAATTTGAGAGATTATGCAAATTTCAGGTTTCTATCGTAATTCCCTCCGTAGAATGCAGCAACACCCTCACCCTGCACTTTCGTATGCATTATTCTAATTTGCATATACCCAGCCTCATACACATAAACAATTTAAGAGGTCTCGGTAATTCAACCAATACATATGAGTAATGCGCGAATTTTTAGAACGTTGTGCTCAATTCATTTCCAAAATATCTAAGTCTAGATCGTGGGCACAATACATACACACAAAAAGACGAATTGTGGTTTTAGCACAACAAAAAAAAGATGTCACTTGAAAATATCCCAAAAAGGGAAATTATCATTCATAAAGATCTTTAACAACTTGCTTGTCTATTAGTATAGTTTGTGTGAAGATCAAGTGCAAAAAAAAGCAACAACTTGAAATGTCAACAAATAGGATTCGCAAACAAACACCAGAGGTAAATATTTTTCAATTCGTTTCTTTTATTTTTACAAAATTTAGTTTCATTTGTTCTTTTAACATTACGAATAATAACAAATAACAATTAATTTCTCTTTTCAGATGTATGAAACTCAAGATATTGTTCGGGCAGCCCTAAGCATCCCGATAATGGTAGTAAATGGTAAGTAAACAAAACACGTCGAATTTCATTTGAGACAAATTTATTCTTTTTCCAGTCAGACATCGTCCCAGCAAATAGTCCATTGTTCGTCCAGATCCAGAAGCATTCGGAAGAGTCCAGAAGTCTTTTGAAACCATTCCATTGGACAGACTTTGACAGACGGAATGCTCCTGAAAAGAGCAGAACTCATCTGTTTTGAAAATATGAATCGTCTGAGGAATGACAACCGTTCAATTGGAGGTAGACAAACAAACGTCAACCAAAAGACCTACCAATGGAAAACGACAATAGTACCACTCACAACAATTGGATTGGATACGGATGAATGGGTAAGTCTATGAATTTTTTTGTGTGGTTGTTTTCGCTCATAATCATTTGCCTTTTTCAGGTCCACAACAAACTTTGACTGTGTTGTCAGTCGAGTTCAGGGGTGTATTATTTCTGTTCATGATGGTAAGGCGCTGCAATTCGTTGAGTTCCCGTAGTGTGCACGGTTGTTTTGAATAGTTCTTCCATCGTGTTTCGAAAGTTTTTATGTCGGTTGTATTACAATAGGCGTAATAAACGTGATGAATTACGGATGAAAAATCAAGAAAATGTACTGGAAAATAAAAAAATTAATCATTAAAAATCATGCAGTGCACCTTTAGTGTTAAAACACCATGTTTCCTAAAAAAAGAATTGAAATTGAATAAAAAAAGTTGAAGCAAAATCGATGAAATCTTGATTCAATCAAATTTCACTTGGCGCCCCTGAGATTAACCATTCAACTGCAGACCAGCCCTGTTGTAATGCGTTTGTGTTTGTGAAACTCACACTACTTAGAAAAACGTTTCAATTCTTGTTCATAAGACCCCTTCCTGTACTTCTTATTCAATGCTTCAAATATGCTGAGTATTTACTTTGTCTGATAGCTCAACAACATGAGCTCGACTGTTCAGTTCAGTGTTTTTATGTAATGGGATCATGGATGTGATTTCGCTTTTTATAATTGCTGGTTAAATTTAACCACTACTGTCATAATGTAAGCCTGCTTCGTAGCTAGTCTGATGTTAACAAATTTTATTCAACACGGAGTGTCAAAATTTAACAAACGTCAATCTTTAACACACTTTTTAACGCAAACCGCACACGGCCTAATATACTAGGTTTGTTCGATGTGCGCTCTGGGTCGCTCTGTGGCACTCTGTTTTCGCACTGATCTGTTCCATGTCGCTCTTTTTGCGCCCCGGTGCATTTCCACCGTGTTCGTGTTCGCTCTGAATCACCCCAAGTTTTTTTCGGGGCAAGAATTTCGGAGTTGTTCGAATCAGCTGTTGCTATACAACAGAGCAATACTAACGCGATCGATGTGAAACCAAACCTCCGTTGCTATACAAGCACCGGAGTGCCCCGGAGCTGGTTACATTATTCAAACCTACTGATTCCACTCACGCTAATCACGAGATTTAGCAAAGAAGATTAAGAGCAAATCTCGACTTTTCTGGGATTTAGGGTAGTTAAAACGTTCTACGGATTGATCTACGAATATGTACCCTCAATCCCATAAAAGTCGAGACTTGTTCTTAATCTACTTCGCTAAATCTAGTGATAAGCGTCAGTGAAATCAGCATATAAGTTTCTTTCTAGTTCCGATCATTTGTATATGAAATAGACTAGTACTACCAAGAATTGAATTTTTGAATTTTGCTGCTCTGCTTGGTTTGACAGCTCAAAAACAAGAACAAGACAAAATTTCCCCAGTGGAGAACAAAATGACAGGAACGAACACAGTAAGTAGGAGTGTGTAGGCTATATTATATTGAAATAATGCGAGTAAGAGAGTTAGGTTGCTTAAAAAAAAAAAAACAACAAAACATTGCACCGAATTGGTATGGTTGGTTAGAGGGGATGAAAAACAAAAATATTATGTGAAGTAAGGATACGATCGAAAGAACTTTAAGAAGTTTTTAGGTAAAACTTTAACGTTTTGCTACTAAGTATCAAGACTATTACCAATGTACTTTGGTATTAAACGTTTCTGTGTGATCATTTATGAAAGGAAATAGGGTTTACAGAGCGAATAACAAGAAAGCCATCGCGATTTTAAGAAAGCCATGAATGTTTTAACAATTCACAATATTTTTAATAAAAAATGCCTAATTTCGGTTACATTGCATTTTTTGAAATGTGTTCTTTTAACAGAGAAGAATGCACAGACATTTTATTCTTTTATGGGTTGTGCAATGGAATTACAAGAATTCGGTTACTTAGTGACGTAACTTGATAATATAATCAATATTTTTTTTTAAATTCTTTTATACTACTTATTTAGTTAATTCACCCTTTAAATATTCATACCCCAAATCTAATTCTCAGTGAGAAGAAGTAAGGCAATTAATATTTTGACAGAAAATCAGGTAGGCAAAAGTATACTTTTAACCCTCTTCATGATTGCACAGTGTTAAACATATCCTAAAAACTATATACATGTGTAGGTTTTTGGTGCTTTTATGAGATTTTGTTTTTAATTAAAATTCAGCAGGTAAACATAAGAAAAATAGTACGCAGTTTGAACAAAAAAATCAACTGAAATTGAAAATTTTGCACAAACAAGAAAAATTGAAAATAATTTTTAATTGAAACCCTGGAAACCCTAAAAACATTTCAGTTCAATTCAAAAGCATTTTCAATGGGTAGTGTTTCTAATAAAAAATCCGACACGAGGTACCTACGTTAGTACTGACAGAGAAATTGATTTCAAAATGGGTGAGGGTCAGCGTTACCACTCTTGAAGATCTACTTCCATTTTTGTAAAACATTGAAAATAACTTGCGAAGAAACATCATAACTAATTTCTTAAAATATTTAAGTCAAAAAACCTAACTTCGATTGAACTCGATATTTCCAAAATCTGCTTCGATTTACATCACCATTACACAATTGTTTCTATAATTATACATTAACAATAAGCCGACACATTTACAAACACCAGATCATAGAGGAGGGACATAATATTATAAAATATAATAATACCTCATCTGTGCATTAGATGTCAACCCATAAAAAAACACAAAGTTTGAATTACATGCTGGTACCTATAAACGTTTGTAATATTTTAATTGTATTGCCTTTCTCTGTGAACTTTTGATGATTCAGTATAAAATACACTGTTCAGATCTACATTCCTTTTTCTCAATCAACTTGGATTCCTTTTTTCTAGTTTGTATTACGTGATTGTATAAAGGTGTTTAATATTTAAATTGTATTGTCTTCCTATGTGGACTTTTGATAATTTCAGTACAAAATACACTGTGGTAACGCAGAACTCAGTTTGCATCAAATTTTGCCAAAATCCATCCATCTGCGTTTTCTTACTTCCTTCACATACAAAATACATACTCTCAAAGATCTGTGTATAAAAGCACTCTACATTATATTCAAGGCCAAACAAATATCTCCACAGAAAAGTCTCATAACAAAATTATTATTATGTCCTTGCCGTTCTTATGCAAGCATATTTTCTATAAGGCGTTCTCGTTCTTACCTTACGCCATTTTTCATGAATTCCCCATTGAAAATAATCTCCAAATTCTCCAAAGCAGTAGTTCTCAACTTTTAGGTAGATGACTCTAGGATCGATGCCAGAACCATGGTACTAGATTTCCAATCTTGGTAGTACTAGTTTAGTACTTTCTATTGTATTCAAAAAAACCCTGAACACAACCATTTGCCAAGCGCATTCGCAAATCTTTTAATACCACTGAATCCATCCATCTGTCATAAAATCATATGTTCGCTTTTTTGTGAGGAATTTTCTTTGTGTTGGTGTTCTTATAAGAAAAATCCTAAAAGGAAATTAAAAAAATCATCTTGTTTCTTCTATCTTCTCGTACCATTCGTTATGCATTGTTTGTGCGATCTGCGATGTCGTCGAGATTCGAGGAAAGAAGAATAACATTAAAATTTTTAATTAATTAATTATAAATTTTTGCGTGCGTGAAATCGTCTCTCATCCAAAACGACATAAACGAGTGTAAATATCTTCTCATTTTTCTTCCCGATCCGCAATTAAATTGCAAACGAAACGATAAAATTACGAGAAATTAAAGTAAATCATCCAACAAAAGAGAGAAAATTACATTTTGAGTGAGTGAGAAAAATCAATCGGTGAAGCAAAAAAAAAAAGAGTTTTTTTTTGTGTTAAAACAAAAGTAAAGAAGAAAAGTAAAAAACTTTTCGCTTGTTTTATTTTTCCGCAGAGTAGAATTCGAATCCGTAACCAATAACTATCCAAGTCAGTGCTCCTGAAGTTTTAAGCCAGATAGAAAAAAAAGCAGCACATAAGCAAGACGAGAGAAATATAATGCAATCGGCTAAACTTGCACTCCGTGAAGAGGACGTGGTTAGGCTAACGCTCGAATTTCTAGACAATCGTGAATTACACATAAGCCAGCTTTCACTCGAGCGCGAAACTGGTGTCATTAATGGCCAATATTCGGATGATGTGTTGTTTTTACGTCAACTAATTCTCGATGGCCAATGGGACGATGTTGTTGAGTTTATTCAGCCCCTTGAGGCTCTATCACAATTTAATATAAAGAAATTTTGCTACACAATCCTTCGCCACAAGTACATCGAATTGTTATGCATCAAATCAGAGGCAGGTGGCTCGCATACAGCGGCTGGCCAGGGTGTCAACTCAATGGAAGGTGCTGTTGAGGAAGTTGTCCAGTTGCTGGAACAGCTCGAAAAGCTAGCCCCCACCAAGGAGGAATACTCGAATTTATGCCTACTACTCACTTTTCCACGCTTGGCTGATCACCTTCAATTTAGAGACTGGAATCCCAGCAAAGCTAGGGTTCAATGCTTCCGTGAGATTTTCCCCTTGGTTGAGAAATTCCTACCACACGATTCGAAGCTGAATGTTGCACCATGGGCTAAGAACGATCGACTAATACAATTGATCATAAAAGGCGTGCTCTACGAATCGTGTGTTAGTTATTGCCAAGCGAAGGCGACTGGTTCTACGGAGGCGTTTAATCAAGACTTGATATTCTCGAAACTGCTCGATGGGTCGGTGGGTTTTTCAGATTCTGACTTGTCGTTGCTCAGTTGGTTGCAAAGCATCCCCTCGGAAATATTCTCAGTTCCATTCGAACAGAAGACGTTGAACGTGAACGTTGAGTGTCTGGAGAGACCATCGTTGGAGACATCGTGGACAGAGCATATGCTAGTGACACCAATCAAACCTAAAACGTTTCCACATTCGGTGATGCCCTTCACTCGGCCGCGTAGTGCTGCTGATATTATGACAAGATCGTTAGTTTCAAATCTTGAAGCCTTACCGTTCGGAATGAATGCAGCCAAGTTATCGGATACAATTGAAAAGTCGGCAATGTCAAGGTCGAGCTTTGCTAGTTTTCATTTGACTGGAATTAAGTCGATGAACAGGAACGTCATGGCCAACAGTGTGGATCGATTGTTTTCAAATGATTTCTCATCGGGCAATGGGAATGCAAATCATGGCGGTGGGGAGTTCGAGAGTCTACCATCGATTCAAGAGATACGCGATATAAACAGTTCGCAGGAAACGCAGAACTCGGAGAAGGGACAACATGATAGGAGCAGTGGACGCGAGAGCCCCAATACAGCTACTTCGACGGCAAAGAGCTCGAGAAGGGACTCGCTGAGTGAATCGCAGACGATTCCTGCACACAATATGAAAATCGGAAAGCAGGCAGCAGCTGCAGCAAGGTATGATATAAATAGATTAAGTTCCTTAGCACTTGTGTGTGACTTGCGGTGTTTCTTTTTTTAGTTCAATTGGTCTAATTAGAATATTTACTTCAAGTGGCTTGCTTTTCGTTTATTTTTTTCAATTACACATGTTTTAACTGTTGTTGACGATACATCAATTCAATTTAATTAAAATCACCATCACATTTCGTTTGTGCACTGAAATTCTTGAACCTTCAGGGGATAATTAGTTACTTAAGTTTTATTACATTGCCAGGCACTTTTCTTCTATGTATGTGGGTTGACTATTGCCTTATCCAATTAAATTTGCTTCTTGTTTTATTTTTAGTTCCAAAACTTTCAATTTATTTGTGTTTTTCTTTTTTTAAATTCTATGTGCTATGCGTTTTTCCCATTCGACGAGCCGTAACGCAATGGACTTGATTCCTATTCCTGAATTTGCACTCAAAAGTCAACGGTTTTTTAAAACCAATAATGCAAAGGTCAGTTCCACCAGAGACATGACAAAAATCTCACTGAGATCTCAACATAATCCACAGTTCTCAGTGAGGCAGTTATGGTGACCTGACTGAGGAATTGTATTCAAAAAATTTTCAACTAGAAATCTAATGAAAATGAACCAAGGTCTCAACTACGATTTTTGTTCCAATTTTTCAATGGGATTTAATCTGGTGGAATTGGTCCAATGTCGAAGTGAAATGAACAATTTTGTTGTCAACAAGTTGTTTTTGAAATAAATTTATAGTTAAGCCTGCAACCTACTTGCACTAATCCGGCTTCCAATCCATGTAGCATCTCAGCCTGAGACATAGTAGTTTTCCATGGTGAACGATCGCTTGTATGCATTCTTCAGTCGTCGAAACCAAGTTCTCTGGCATTCGCAGTTACTTGGTCTTTGTACCGGAGGTTCGGTCTTCCTCGTCGTCTCAAACCTGGGGGCTGCGAAGAGAAGACTTTCTTGGCTGGAGCGTTGTCGTCCATTCGCCAGATGTGGCCAAGCGTATGTAGTCGTCTTTTCTTGCCTTTCTAGACTACATCCACATCTTGGTACAGCTCGCACAGTTCACCGTTGAACGTTATTCTCCATTCACAATCCTCGCATACATGACCGAATTTTTCTACCGAAGTTGTCCAGTATCATTTCCTCTTTCTTGCTAATTGTCCAGCACTCGGCGCCGTAGTAGTAAAATCAAAGTCTTGTATAGCAGGCACTTTGTCTTTCGAGTGGAGTTTTGAACCCAGCGTTCGCTAGGGTAGGTCTCCGTCGGATCTCCACCAAGGTGTCGTTTGTGGATTTGATGGTTTTTCCAAGGTAGGTGAACTCCTTAACTTCCTTAAATTTGCTGCTACCAACAGTGACGTTTTGTACTAGGCGGTGGACAGATGTTGCTTTGTTTGTTGATAGCATGTACTTTGTTTTGTCCTCATGAAGTGACTTCAAGACCAACGAGCCTCGCATGTTCTTCAATCGCTGTGAAGGAGTCAAGCACAGCTCTCTTGGATCGCCCGATTATGTCCATGTCGTCCGCATAGCCTAGGAGCTGGGTGGATTTGTTGAAGATAGTGTTTTCCGTGCTCACACATGCCTTGCGCACTATCTGCTCCAGAATTAAGTTAAACATGTCACATGACAGCGCATCTCCTTGTCTAACCCTGCGCATGTTTGAAGCAACTCGAATGAGCTGTTACCCATTTGCACACTGCACTATGTATTGTTAAGCGTCATGTGGCACAGCTGGATCAGTTTGTTCGGGATCCCGAATTCAGACATCGCCATCATAAGCTCTTGGCGGTGGATGCTATCATAAGCAGCTTTGAAGTCGGTGAAAAGATGGTTGGTTTTGACTTGAAATTCGTTGGTCTTTTCCAGGATTTGCCTCAGTGTTACCGTTGTTCTGCCTGGCCTTAAGCCACACTGGTACGTGCTGATTATTGTGTTGCAGAACGTTTAAGGACATTTGAAGCTTATAGATCAGTCAGCGGGCATGCATTCTTCCTCCCAAACTTTGTTGATGACCTGGTGCATGCGGTCATCAAAACCCTCCTCCATATTTAAGGAGTTCCGCAGGTTTACTATCCCACCCGGCGAATTTGTTATGTTTTAGCTTTTGGATGATTTTTTACCTCTTCTGCGCTGGGGGCACAGACTGGGTCTTCTACTGACAGGTCTCACTTCTCTTTCGTCATTGGCTCGCTCGACATTGTGCGCATTCAGCAGCTGTTGGAAATGCTGCTAGGTTTCCTTCACTGTTTCGAAGAGCCTGTGTCCCGGTTCTGAAACCAGAAGCTAATTACTTCGACATTTTGAAACGTCGTGTCGGTCGGGTGTTGTTCTTGGCCCGTGACTGTTCTATATCTTTGAGACAGGACAGATTAACTTTTTGAAAGTAAATTTCCACAATTCTGATGGGTTAAAGCGTTAAGCGATTCATGATGAATTACCTGCAAATTAACATGTTTCCATAATTTAAAGTATTTAAATTTAATTTAATTTGTGGCTTGTTACTTACTTACTTAAGGTGGCGCTACAGTCCGTTGTGGACTTGGGCCTCAATCAACAGGCTCCGCCAGCTAGCTCGATCCTTGGCTAGTCGTCTCCAGTTTTGCACTCCGAGTTGATTGAGGTCCTCTTCCACTTGAGTGCGCCACCTGAGTCGCGGTCTTCCTCTCCTCCTACGTCCCTCGGGAATAGTGTCGAAGGCTTTCCGGGCCGGAGCATTGGTGTCCATTCGCTCTAAATGACCGAGCCATCTGAGTCTCTGGACCTTGACCCTTCTGGCTAAGTCCATGTCGTTGTACAACCCGTAAAGTTCGCTGTTGTATCTTCTTCGCCATTCCCTTCAATGCACACGGGGCCAAAGATAACCCGAAGAACTTTCCTCTCGAAACAGCCTAAGGCACTTTCATCCGATTTTGTCAGGGTCCATGCTTCTGCACCATACAGCAGGACTGGGATGATGAGTGTGTTGTACAGTTTTACCTTAGTTGCTCGAGAGAGGGCTTTTCCACTCAATTGCTTTCTAAGCCCAAAGAAACAGCGATTAGCAAGAGTTATTCTTCGTCTGATCTCGGCGCTGGTGTTATTGCCCGTGTTTATAGCGGAGCCTAGGTAGACAAACTCCTCTACTACCTCGAAGTTATACGCGTCTATTGTGACGTTTTGCCCGAGCCGTCGGTGTTGGGTGTCCTTCCTCGAAGACAGCATATACTTCGTTTTTCCTCATTTACCGCTAAACCCATTTTTGCCGCTTCTGTCTCAATTCTCACAAAGGCGCCATTGACATCACGCTGTGTTCTTCCCATTATATCAATATCATCGGCGTACGCGAGAAGTTGAACAGATTTTTGGAAGATAGTGCCTCTGGTGTTGACGGTGGAGTTCTGCACATATCTTCTCAAGAACGATGTTAAAGAAATCGCATGACAGTGCATCGCCTTGTCTGAATCCTTTTTGACGTCGAAAGATTCCGTGAGCTCGTTGCCAACCTTGATGGAGCAGCGTGAGTTCTCCATCGTCATTTTGTACAAGCGAACGAGCTTGGCAGGGACGCCAAAACTAGACATAGCTTTGTACAGTGGCTTGTTACACAATTTAAAATTATTTTTCCTTCTAGCAATACACTTGCACTTTGTGAAACAGGCAGTTTGTAGCATATTTACAGTCCGATTCTCCCCCACATGAAATATCACACATCACACATTTTAATTGAATTTTGAATTACAAATTAAATGTTGTGACTTACAGATGAAATGTTGTTCGATTGTGATGATTCAGTGATGCATGAGAGAATTTAGACTAATTATTTTAGAATTATAAACAAAAATAGTAGTTTGAGTTGAAGTTTCGAAGAGTGCGGTTCTAGTTAGGAAAATAGACTAAGTACGTGCGTTTGGAGTGAAAATAATCGTAGAAACATTTGGTTTTAAGAAAGTCATATCGTTTTTATAAAATTCGTTCTTTTCCTATTCGGGTTTGTTGAACCATGAACTCCTGAAGGAACCGACAAAATTCGTGATAGCGTTTTTGCATTGCTATTTGTGAGACGTCAAAGTTGGACTGATATCTGTTTGTTTGTCTGTACCTTGAGTCTAAAACACGAAATCATTCGTCGAAGTGTTTCTCCATAAGTATAACAACGCTTTTCTTACGATCCCTTCTATAGCAAACAACAGCTAGCAACCAAGTCCTTAACTAGAACACTGTATGATAAGACCTGCTCATCATTTAGTGTAGTGTTAGTTTGCTGTTAGGCAATCTGTTTAAGAAACAACTGGCCTCCAAATCTCTATATTAGTATGTGATAATTTTGAACTGGATGGATTTTGATGACTTTATAAGTCTTGTTCAAATCTTATAAGTCTCTGCATACTGAACAACTCAGTTAGGTTTCCGCATTTCAATGTTCCTACTCAAGTCTATTTATAAAGGGAACATTGCAAACGTGTGGGCTTAAACAATGTCTGCTGCAATTGACAGACAAAGTAAATAAATTATTCAGCATTTTGCTAAAGCTCTTTAACATTGCAAGAAAAACAAATAAATCGATTGTCAATTTACAAAAATAATGAAAGAGAGCAAAAGTGGTGGAACCCACATTACCCGACTAAAGTGTCTGAAGGTTTCCACCTAGAAACCTTATCTCTTCCTACAAATCAATCAACTTGTACAAACTCTAAAATTTAATGCAAATATTCTACTCTCTTGGATATTTTCTTTGCAAATTTGACATCGCAATAAATTTGCCTACTCACTTAAATGCAAGAAAAATAATGAAAAGTCTGATGACCTTCGAACTATTTTTATCAAACGAATATTCCTGGCTTGGCCTCATCAAGACCAGGAACTGAACATGAAATTTACACGCAAGGCAAACTGATTGTTTTTCAACTTCGGTTAATTTACTTTTTCCAAACGCAATGACCTCTTACTTTACTGACCTATGTCACGAAAAACACATCTCACCCATTTTCATATCAAATCCAAGTAATAATAACTTTTTTGATTATATTTTCCAGGGCTGTTTCACCGCCACAAAGTGCACCGGCTCCAGCACCAGCAGTACCCGACGAATCATACAATTCACCAAAAGCAAGCCTTAACTTCTCCACTCGAATGAAAGGTGAACTCTTCGAAAAGTTCCACAATCAGAAAATGAAAAAAGAAGAAGAACTCACGAGTTCAATTATGGCCGATAGCCATGATGCTACGGCAGATGCCATGAACTCGTCATTCTTGAACAAAGACCCAACACGGCCACATTTTGTTGCTGTCACAACATTGGAAGACGTTCAAGCGGTTCGCTGTGCGGAATTCCATCCAAGTGGTCGAATCTATGCTGTTGGCTCAAATTCAAAGACATTCCGAATTTGTGAATACCCATCACTGCTCGAAATACAGGAGCAACACACAACCTACCAGCCAACGGTGTTGTTCAAACGAACCAAACATCACAAAGGATCGATTTATTGCATGGGATGGGCTCCCGATGGGGAGCTCGTGGCCACCGGCTCAAACGACAAGACCATCAAATTGATGCGCTACAATGAGGTGAGCAAGCAGCTAGAGGGCGGAGAGATAGAACTGACAGTTCATGACGGTACCGTGAGGGATTTGTGCTTCCTCGAAGACACGACAAACAAGGCAAGTCTTCTTATCTCTGGCGGCGCTGGGGACTGTAAGATCTATGTCACCGACTGTGCGACTGCCACCCCATTCCAGGCCCTCAGTGGTCACGGCGGACACATACTGTCGCTCTTTAACTGGGGATGCGCCGTCTTCGCATCCGGTTCGCATGACAAAACCGTTCGTTTCTGGGATTTACGCACTCGCGGCTGTGTGAATACCATTACACCGGCCACAAATCCCAGCTCACGGCAGGGATCTCCAGTGGCGGCAGTGTGTGTCGACCCATCGGGTAGGCTACTTGTCTCTGGTCACGAGGACAGTTCGTGTGTGTTGTATGACATACGTGGCAATCGACCGATTCAGTGCTTTAAGCCGCATGCGGCCGATGTCAGATCGATTCGTTTCTCGCCGTCAGCTTATTATCTGCTCACATCGGGCTATGACAACAAACTCGTGTTGACTGATTTGCAAGCCGATCTGACACTCCCACTGCCATCGGTGGTGGTGGCGCAGCATGCCGACAAAGTAATATCTGGACGCTGGCATCCCACGGACTTTTCATTCTTGTCAACATCGGCAGATAAAACAGCAACGCTGTGGGCGTTACCGCCGTTGTAATCCAACAAATAAACCTTTTAAGGTTATTTTATATTTTTTTTGCTTAGATTAATAACAATTAAATCTTTTTTATGTATTCATACGAACTCCAGTGCAATACAAATTAATTTTCTTATTATTCGTTTATCTAATAAATCATGCATAATTCATTGTATCTAAGCCGCAGTCGAATAACAAACAAAATCGCTCTTGCATCTGTTTTCCGGAATGTTCTCTAATTTATTTAATTTATGTTTGCTTTTTGCCGCAACAAGACATTCGTTTTTCTCATTTTGCAACAACGATGCTTGTTTGTTTATTGTGAAATGCTTTTATTTAGTTAAGAAATTTTAAATTTATAAAAAAAAATTGAGATTATTTGTTTTAATGGAATTTGCTATGCTCTCGAATCTTGTTTTATTCTTAAAAATTTAAATTATAATCCAAGTGCGTTTATATATTGGAATTAATTATTGAATATTAAAATTTAAACAAATATATAATATTTATACATAAACAAAGCATTTTTAATGATTTGTTAAAATAATTTATATTCAAACAATTTATTATTACTCGAATATTCTTAGATTTTAATGTGTGTTTTTATACGTTTATTTTTAATAAAATTAAAAGAAACAAAAATATTAAATCAAATTTATGTTTTTATATATTTTTTAATATTTGTTCATTTATTTTCAAAAAAACAAAAAGAAAGAAATGTACTAAACGAAAATGAATGTAATAGATTAAAGAAAAAGAAAAATTTAAATGAACAACAAAAAATAAATAAACAAAAACAAAATGTATTAAAAAAAAAACAAGTTCTATTAATTGTTTTCCTTTTTTGTGTGCGAAATGTTTGTTTAAAAGAAGAGTCACGCTTGGAATCGTCTACTTTGACTGTCGTATAAGGAGGTAACCAGATTTTGTTTGACAGCAAGGCTATAAAGGTGGTGAGGTGGTGGTTTTCTGTCGGCATTTTTGTTTGTAATTTTTAATGCATTTTCAATGATTCTATCTCCATTTGGAGAGTGTTTGTATTTGTGCTATGCCGTAGACAGTTTAAACAAGAGTAGAAACAGTAAACAATATTTAGATATTCAAGGTGACCTCATTTTTTGTTGTTGTGTGATTTGATCTTTTTTGTTTGATGAGAAATGAGGTAATTTATTTTCGTGTTAAAATTTGCGTGCTTGATAATAATAATTCTCATCAGTTTTAAATTGGTTTTATTTGTTGTAGAGGCAGAGGGGGGTTTGATGGAATTGGTTTGGGACTTATGAGGCAATATTTTATATTTCTGGTTGGTAAACTCTGAAAAGGGTAGTAAGCGGATGAGGAAACATATTTAACAGATAAGAGAGCCATATCGGATTTGGCTTTACGTTTACATCAACATTATTTCCGGAATGGGAAAAAGTTTTGTTTTTATCGTATTTTGCGGAGTGAACTGATTTAGTATTTTTACTTGCGGCATAAAGGGTTTCCCAATGAGAGGTTTTATTTTGAATAGGCCGCTATTTCGGTAGCTGTCACTTTTGAAGCTGTCATTTTGACATTGGACAAGTAGAAACTTCGCCATTAATAAAAATGGAACGATAAACGCTTCAACAACGCATTGAAATTATTAAAATTCACTATAAAAATGGTGAACATTTGGCAGAGACGGTTCGTAAAACTAAAACATTTTTGGGTCGTCGTGAAGCACCTTGTCGGACCACAATACAGAAATTGGTGGACAAATTCGAGCTGTTGGGACCAGGTTCCTTTGCGGCTACGTGAAAGATAAGGTCTAATGCAACAGCCCAGTCGATTCAAGACCTCAAATATGAAATTCGTGAGGCATAGGGCAGCCTTTTTGCGATTTGGCTATGGAAAATTTCATGAAAAGTATGGTCTTGTAAGCGTGGTTGTGGCAGCTATTTGGCTGATGTTGTGTTCCATTATTAACGGCATACCATCAACTTTATAATGAAATAAACATTCGATCATTTATCTCAAAAAATGCAATTTTTCTTTGAATATCAAAATAACACCTCTTATTGGAAAACCCTTTAAAAATAGGTATGTTTGCTTACCTCTGCGAAAACTATAAAACCCTCAGATAAACTCCATGAGTTATAAAAATAAAACAGGTTTATTTGTTCACAAATTGTATGTTATTTTGTATGAATTTGCAGGATAACAAGCTGAATTTATAAGCAAAAAACAAACTCTCTTTCCGTTTACATTGGAAAATTAATGTTATAGCGTTTTTTTGGTCGTCCGGAACTGTTCCGAACGATTCTGAAATCGTTCACTTGGCACAAGATGACAGTTCTTGTTCTGGATAGAACAGAAAACCGATTCCGAATTTGAAGTCGGAATCAAAAACAGAATCACGCATACATGCACACATTTGCACATACGTACTCGCCGCCATGTTTACAAATAAAAAAAATGAAAACAATGTCATGTCATCTGCAATTCTGCATATGATGTTTTACAAATACATAGACATTCAACCATTAGAAGCAAAAAAATGTGTTTGCATGTTCGTTTGGTATCCGGAATCGGACAGTTCTGTGTACCGATTCCGGATTACCAAAAAAAAACGCCATAAATCTAGTAATTAGCGTTAAAGGAAACAGCATATTACTTTCCGGTTTCAATCTCAAGAAAACCGTTTCGGTTTTAAATATGCGGTTTATTTTTTCTAATTTCCGGTTTTATTTAAAAATGTTCGTTTTCCATTTCCTTTTTTTTTTAAATTCCGGAAATAAAACACTTCTGTGACGTATAACAGCTAGTAAAGGTGTGCTTAAACCTTCCTTTAAATTAAATATAAGAAATATAAGAATATATAGATAACTTTGCAAGAAAAGGTAGTCATTCCATTTTTAACTTGGCCAAGCCGCTTAGGTGGAAGCAGATTTAACAGTTTTTTGTTTAAACTTATATTTTGATGTATTTTAAATAATATTATCAATGCAAAAACTTAAATCTTCGTTTGACAAGCAAACACACAAAGTGGCATCACTTTTTCATTAATTCCAGATCTACTACTTCCAAAAAGAAGTAATCTACTACCATTCTACCATCTCTGAAATTTTTTTAGTACACCGACACCCCGAAACATTTTCGCTATCGTCTGCAAGTCTGCACTGAAATCTTCGGTTCGCAAAAATTAACAAATTTCTTCATCAATTTAACTATCCGCAAAGTGCATAATTCTAACTACTTTAAAAATATATAATTAAATTAGCAATGCAGTTGATGTGAATTTAACTTTCAATTTCATCAAATTTAACATTCAAAAACCAAGAAAAAAATTTAGCAAAAAAAGAAACCTCCCTGCATTAGTTAAGGCCAAATAAGAAAAAAATATTTTTCAATATTTTCCGTAATCCGTGAATCTTGAAGACAGTTCGTACTCGCTCGTGAAGAATGTTTATTTAATCGTTTACTTTTTGTTAACCAAATTGCCAAATTTTTGATTGTTCCTTAGAAAAATTGTACCCATTGACTACATACTAGAAGATCCCGTACGTGGTTGGATAATTTTTCATAATTTCTTTTCGCCGACGAAGAAGACGTCGGACGACGACCGGAGGTGGAAAAATTGATTAATATATATTTTTTTTTTGTATTTTTTCGTCAAGGAAAAAAGAATAAATAAAAGTTTTTTTTTTGTATTCTATTCTATTCGTACATATCTTGTTTTAAGTGAGTGAAAAGGAGACAAGAACATAAATTGCAGTGATTATCGTTTAGAAGTGCAGTGCGCATAAGTGCAATAGAAATATTGTTGAGTGTGCTCCAGTTAGTACATAAAATTTGTGTGACAAAGCACAGAGCCGGCTAATGGGTGGCAGTAGTGTTGGCATCGAGTGCGAATGAGAAAAACCTATCGTTAAGTCAAATGTCAATCGAAGGTGCGTGAGAACATCCGATATACAGATATATAACGTGTCTATTCTTGTGTTCTAAATTTCTTGCAACCGTAAAGTGTTTGTCGGTCGTTGGTTTTTTTTTTTTGGACGAGGAGAGACGAGACAGACGGGCGAGTTTTGTTTATTTTATTTTCCCCTGTGCATGTCCTAAAATCTAGTTATACGAGGAAGCAAGACAAAAGAAAGGACAAAACAACAGGAAGGAATTCCTTTCTTCCTCGTGTTCTATTTCGTTTTGAAAAAAAAAGCGAACTGGACTGAATTGTCACACAAAAGGGAGTTCTTGGAAGAAACAGATTTTCCGGTTAATAAAATTTGATTAAATTGTTTTTGTTTAGAAACAAGTATTTTTTTTTGTTGTGTTTGTGTGTGTATTCGAATTCCAATTTCTTTTGGATTTTGCTTGTAAACTTGGAGCAGCAATAACAATATGATCGATCCGGCAGATTTGCAAACGTTTTTGACGAAAGTCGAAGGGGGTGCGGTTGGTGTTGATCTCTTCAAAATTGGCCAGAAGCATCATGATGAGCATGCACGTAAGTATAAATTGAAAAAGAATTCCAAAACGAAAAAAAAAACGAACAGATTTGCATTCCTTTTTATTTGTTTGCTCAAATAACGATGAAATAGACGGACGCACTTGATACATCTTAGAATTCGTACCAATCTGAACTGTGATACTATTTGTTCCAATTGAAAACTTCTTCAACTCTTGATGATATTCTTGTTATTCACTGATTTAGTGATAGAGCTTCGAAACAGGATTTTGAGGACAGATGTTCAAAGTGCTTTTTGAATTGCGAATTGTTAAAACTGGAAACTTAAAGTGTGTCAAAGAAGCACACCCGGCCAATGTGCAGTTATACAATTGAATTCACACAATTGATGGCCATGTTTTTTGTTCGTATATTTTCTTCAAGAGTCCAAAAGAAACTAAAAAAAAATCAATAGAAGTACATAGCTAGCTACTTAGATAGGGTAATGATGTGGTGACACCGTCGTCGCCGCCGCCGGCTGGATGCGCTTTCTTTTTTTACTTTTTATGTTGATTGAGTTCGTAGTGCAAGCTTTTAAGGGTTGTTGAAAGCATTGCCTACCTCAACATAATGCACATAATTGTGAAGCAGGGAATTGAGGGTAAAGTAAGTTGTTGGAGCATTTGTAACACAAAGGAAATTGGCTCAGAATTAGAATCAGTTTAGAGTGAGGGTCTTACACTAACCCTCCTTCTGCCTGAGAACGGGATTTTGTTCGTCGTCGCCGTTATATAGTCTACATTCATAATGTAGGTGGACTTCCCAAATCCTCAACATCGACTGAGAAGCCTTCATTCCTCTATTGCTCGTAGAGCTCACGAAAAGTTATGCAGCGCCGCTTTTTGACTCTCGACTCTCAGATAAGGATCTGGCGATCTCATGCGATTGTCCGACGTCTAATTTCCTTGTTTTGGTCGTTGTCGCGATATTCGTATCATTACCTTGGCTTGTCGGAAAGTACAGACATCTTTAATACTGGACAAGTGCCTTCCGTCGACCGCATTGTGATCAATGTGGTTGACGGTTGATTGATCGGCAGATCTTCCTGTTCATTTATGGACGTGGGAACCACGTTCTTGCTACCACAATATTTCGCCTCTGAAGTGCTAGGGTTTACACGGCCACCACAAGAAACCCCTGGTTTGACGATGAATGCCAACGAGCACATGCAGCTAAACAAGAGACATACAAAGCGGCGCTGCAACTAAGGACACGAGCAGCTCGTGAGCTCTACGAGCAGAAAAGGAGAGAGGAGCATAAACTTCTCAGAAAGAAAAAAAGGGAGCATGAGAAGCGAGCGATCGAGGAGATAGAGGGATGTCACAACAGGAGCGAGGTTCGAAAGTTCTACAAAAAGATGAAACAAACCTCCAGTGCTTATACACCCCGAACTGAAGCCTAAAGATACCATCATGGGAACATAGTAGTAGAACCGCAGTCAGTGCTGAGGATATCGAAAGACCACTTTTCCAAGCTGTATAATGGCGATGACGACTAAAACTCCGTCAGCAATACCGAACTGTACAAAGCAGCAGAGATGATTTGGTTAGGAGCATGCACCAGCTCATCTGCAAAATTTGGTCGGAGGAAATCATGCCCGATGAATGGAACCTCAGCATCGTATGCCCGATCCTCAAAAAAGGAGATCCCCTGAACTGCACCAACTACAGAGGTATAATCTCCTTAACATCGCCTATAAGATCTTGTCTGCCGTGCTGTGTGAACGTTTGAAGCCCTTCGTCAACAACCTGGTAGGTCAGTGTGGCTTCAGACCCGGAAAGTCCACCATCGATCAAATATTCACCCTACGGCAGATCTTGGAGAAGACCCAGGAACTTCAAATCGATACCTACCATCTTTTCATCGATTTCAAGGCCGCGTATGACAGCGTTTATAGAGACCAACTATATAGAGCAATGTCTAGTTTTGGCATCCCAGAAAAACTAATCCGTCTGTGTAAGATGACAATGGAAAATTCACGCTGTTCCATCATGGTCGGAAAAAACCTAACGGACGCTTTTGATGTCAAAAAAGGTTTTAAACAAGGCGATGCGTTGTCATGCGATTTCTTCAATGTAAACACCAGAGGCACATTCTTTCAAAAGTCCGTCCAGCTAATAGGATACGCAGACGACATTGACATAATTGGAAGAACACAGCGTGATGTCAGTGGAGCGTTTGTGAGCCTTGAGACGGAGGCCAGGAAGATGGGTCTAGCGGTTTACGAGGGCAAGACCAAGTTAATGCTGTCGACAAGAAAGGACAACCAACATCGACGTCATGGAGCAAACGTCAACATAGACAGATTTAACTTCGAGGTAGTTAAGGACTTTGTCTACCTGGGATCCGCTATCAACTCAGACAACAACACCAGCGCTGAAATCAAACGAAGACTTAGAAGGCAATTGAGTAGTAAAGTCCTCTCCCGAGCAAATAAAGTGACACTCTACAAATCCCTCATCATCCCGGTCCTTATGTTTGGTGCAGAGACATGGACTATGACAACATCTGATGAAAACGCTTTGGGCTGCTTTGAGAGAAAAATTCTTCGAGTGATTGTTGGTCCTGTCTGCATTAATGGAGAATGGAGACGAAGATTCGACCAAGAACTGTACGAGCTGTACAGCGATACTGACCTTGCCAAAAAAGTTAAGGTCCAACGACTTAGATAGTTGGGACATGTTAAGCGAATGGAAAATAATGCTCCGGCTCGTAGAGTCTTCGAATCCTATCCAGAAAGACGTCGCAGAAGAGGAAGACCGCGACTCCGGTGGAGCACACAGGTGGTAGAGGACCTGAACCAACTTGGAGTGCGAAACTGGAGACAGTTAGCCAGGGACCGAGCTGGAGAAGTTTGTTGGGTGAGGCCTTGGTCCGACCTGGACTGTAGCGCCACCATAAGTAAGCAAGTAAGCAAAATTGATCAGAATGAATTCGTTGTCGGGAGTGGTGTCGTGCAGGCGTTCCGATAGATGTCCTCTTTTCCCAGCTTTGCGTGGAGGACAGCTTTAATGTCATAACTAGGACATTGCTCATACTTTTGGCAAGAAGCTCGTAGAACTCATCTTTGGTGTCGTCTTTTTTTCTCCTCTGTCAGGACATGCGGGCGCATGGAGAATTTAATCCCGATTCCGATCGTCAAGATGTGTTCGCTTACACATTTGAAGCTCAATACTTTGCTTGAGTCTGCTGAACAACTGAAAATCCACATCCAAAAAGCCGTTTTTCTTGGTCTCGGTAACAATTACCATAGAAAAGTCGCAGTTAAAAGTCTGCTACACACGAATCCATACCCATTGACCCTGACCCTTATATCGTTGTTATAATAAATAACTTCCTGCTTTCAATTTCTTACCCATTAAACTGCATCGCTAGCGATGAAAAACTTACATTTCTTGACCTTAAAAAAAAGGGTCAGAAGCTAGGTTAAATCTGATTTGGAAATATGTACCTTCATAATTTTTAAGTTTTACCTTGACAAACGTTCGAGTATATATTCTTTGGTCATAATTTGGACGTCCGTAAGATCTTGTTAACATCTATATTGTTCTTTCGTTTACAGCAACTGGCAAAAACAGCAAGCATAATGGAAATTTCCGTGTTGCTTTGGACATTGAAGACTGTCTCGATAGGTTCTATGGAGGCTATTATTCTGGTAAGAATATCTTACAGCCTAAATGTGAATCTTAACCTCTTATAACCTAAACTTTGTACTACTCTTTAGATTGGGCATGCGGTGGCCAATGGAACAGGGCTTACCAGTTTGTACAACTCTTAGCCAGTGCCTTTAAACATTCTCATGTCGAGGTGATTGCATTTTTCGATGGTACACTCAAGAAGAATAAAAAATGTACAGCCGAGTGTACAGACTTCCGTCAGAAGACCATTTCGGTTAGTAACACTTTTTTAGTCATAAAAATGAAGTCAATTACTATTCCCCTTCTTAAAGGTCTTAAAGCACATCCGAATGATTGGAACACCACCACCAAAAATTTGGTGGCTTCCTCCATCTGGCATCAAAACAGTCTTAAGAAATGCCTTAAGAAGTGTACATATTCAAATTGTAAGTTGTTTGTTGGGTAGAAAAGGGGTGATTCGTTTCGAACAAAAAAAATATTAACCATAATTTGATTTTTCAAGGTACAAACAGTTAACGACCATACAATGGAAGTAATCGAACATTTTCATGAACAAAAACTCGATGGCATTTTAGGCCTTCATCCCGATTATATTATAGCGAATACGACGCGCTACTTCAGCTCCCATGACCTGCGATTATCCTATAAGGGAGCCCTTGAGACCAAAGAGTTTATGATATCGAAGTTATTGGCTTCGCTAAGCCTTACCGCCGATCATTTGCCTTTTATTGCAGTCTTCTTGGGCGGTTATATCCTAATCGACGAAGCCAAATTAAAGTCAATTTATGAACGATTGAAAATCGATTCGAGTTTAGATTTTGAAGGACGAATTCGTAAAATTGCCGAAATTGTACGCAATTCACCAACAACTGATATTGATGAGTTCATAAAACATCTAACTTTGGCTGATTTCGAGAAAGAAGTAAGAGAATCTGTTGAGTATTATCAGCGTAAGGGCAAATTCCTGGCAAAGAAATATCAGAGCGCAAAGAAGCGCAATGAGATGATTAAGCCAGTGGCTGTGACTGATCCACCAATGCCATTTGCTTCGGAAACAGCTGAGAATGACGAGGCTGCAAAGAAGATTCTGAGTGATGCTGTTGCTCAGGAGGAAGTTGATGCGGATGAGGCATCGACATCATCTGGTGAGAAAGCCAAGACTGAAGAGAAAGAGAAAGAGAAAACGAGTGCAGCTGCAGCAAAAGTAGAAACTCCACCGGCAGTAGCCGCATCCTCAAATAATGGTGCTGTTAAAGTCATACAGCCATTCGTATATACTCTTCCAGCTGAAGTGCTCAAAACCTCGCTGAATCGCCACCAACGTGGCATCATGGATCCACGAATCTATCAGCTTCTCATCAAAAAAGAAATCATTCTACCCCAAGTGCTAGAAGATGAACAATATCGTGAGATCCCTTCGGTTCATTTGTTCTATCGACCAGCACGACAAATGATCTACGCCATTTTGTTTAACTTGTACCACCAAAAGTACCTGTGTTCAAAGAGGAACGGCAACAACCACAACAACAACGATTCGAGCGATAAATCAAACAACAAGAAGGATAACAAAAAAGATAAGAAGGATGCTGCCGCTGCTGCAGCTGGTCAAAAACCACCAGAAATTCAAGTGGCCGAATGGATTTGGTCGCCACAGAATGAATACAAGAAACCAGCGCTTGTAAGTGCAACTCCACTGCCATGGGCGGTGCCGACAATTCAGCGTTTGTGGTTCGGCATGGCATTTGATGATAAACAACGGCGAATGCGGGCATTCTTGACAATTATGCGCTCCGACTCGCCTTTGATGCTTAATCGCGGCTATGTGCCACAGCACATGCTGGTGATGGCTTGTGTGCTGAGGTACATTGTAACCAGTCCCGACAGGAATATTCTGACACGACAGGAACTCGATGCATTCCTTGCGACAGCTTTTTCACAGCAATTGCCAATGGTTGAAAACACTCAAGAGTTGGTGGTAAGCCTGAATTGGTCAACAAAGAATAAGTTTCAAACTAATCAAATTCTGTTTGTTTAGTTGCCAGGTGTGCATTTGCGTGGAGTTTACCTTGCAACATTATTCATGCAAGGTGTTGAGACTGCATCTCTAGCCAACGATGCATGTGGAGTGCCTCTGCCATGGACTATGATCAATCCATGGTTGTTCTTTGATGGCAAACTATTCCATTTGAAATTAAAGATGTCAACTTATGTATCGACAATTCGTGAACTCTGTGATGATCATATTGAAGTAGTATTAAAAATCGAACGATTCCGTAAAGCTGTGTTGGAAGATGTCGAACACTTTTTACTGCCTGCAGCTCACATGGGTTTGTTTTTTTTCTTTTTCGTTTAACGAAATCAGTAGGAACTTAAATTTATATTACATTTCAGATCCCATGTACAGGCCAGGTTTGTTGCCTCAACGCGCCCTCTCCCAACGGGCTCTATCACTTCAGCAATTCAGCAAGAACTGTGTTGCAGCAGCAGCAGCCTCGCAATACCATCCACTAACTGCCGCGGCCAATGCCAACAATGCGATTCTCTACAATACACAATCACCGTACTTTGCCTTATCGTCGGCCTTATTGGGCCGTGAGGCAGTTACCGGGGTAAATCCACCACCAAACAACGGACCACGCAATCGCAACCCGATGGGCAACCGCAATGGCCAAAATCGTAAAGGCTATCAACTTAAAGTCGGAGGTTAGTATAGAATGAAAGCATCGAATAAGTTTGATTTTGTTTTTCCTTATTTTGCATTAATGCGTAGTACTTTGTAAATGTTATTATTATTTTTTTTTAATCCAGAGACTTTTTGTTTTGTTGCACTTTCCTATTTTTTTGACTCATCCTTTCACAAGAAAAAAATAAAATAAAACTCATCAAATCATCATTCTCTCTCAGTCTCTCTCTCAAAAAAAAAGTAAAATACTCTCAAATACAAAACAAAAAACCTCGAAACTGTTTGTTTGATTAATTTTGCGAATTGTAGGAATAGTTACAGGTTCATGGGCCGGTAACAATGCAGCGGCCGCAGCAGCTGCATCCCGCTCCCTATTCGGACCATTTGCTGGCAATGGCGGCGGCGGTGGCAATCGCATGGTAGGTGGTGGTGGTAATCGTTTGAACAACAACCTGGCCGCTCGCATTGGCATGGGAAATCGTGGAAAATTAACATTGAATGCTCGTCTGCGCAATGCCAATCTGGGCGGTAGAGCAGCCGCAGCAGCCAACATGGCAAATCACAGTTTGTCGCGTAATTTCGCTGCCAAAGCAAATATACGCAATCGCAATCGCAACAAGCGTAAGGACAACCGTGCCAAGAACCAAGCTGCTAAAAATAAGAAATCAGACGAAGAAACCGTCAAAGTTGAGGGCGCTGATAAGGAGAATTCAGTAAAGGAAAATACAGCCACGACAACCGAATCGAATGGTTCAACATCACCCGAAACCACCGCATCTGACGATAAATCAGCACCAGCTGTAAAAAATAGCTCATCGCCGATTGCAATTAAAACCAAAACCACCGCCAGTACGACGCCGATTGCAACGGCGGAGGCATCATCATCTTCATCATCGCCTACCACCACTACGACCAACAAAACTCCATCATCAAACTCATCATCTTCATTGCCATTAAATTCAGCTGAGGCCACAACTGCAGTGCCACCATCATCCACTGTGACCAAACAAACAAATAATAATAACAAATCCGCCACCGTCGCCGAGCTTAAAGCCATTGCGGATGCTGAAGACGATAAATTTATGAAAGCTGTATTGGATCAAATTGTTCCTCTAACTATAAATGAATCTGAAATCAAAAACGAACTATTCGCTTAAGAATTAAAATTATTATAAACATAAAAGATCGCTAAAGTTTAATAATTCGCGTTTTTTTTGTTATTAAATCCAAAAATTTATGTGTTTTCGTGTCAAAATTACGTTCCAATATCCTTCATCATTGAACAAAATACTTTGCAACACCCATAAACACATTTAAACGCCTCATTGTTGAAAAAATATAATTTTTTTTAAATCTATTTTTTGCACAGAAAGTGATTTTCTTTTTAATTGTTCCTTTTGCAATGCCAGTTTTGTTTTCCGTTTCAATTTTGAAAACTAGTACCCTCGTTTTTTTTTTTTTTGTTAACTACTCCAAATGAAAAGCACAATTTCCACACCAGTCCCATTGTAAACACATACTTGACCCCGTCCTCAAAGACCACCCTTCCACACGATTCTCTTCTTAACCCCAGAACGTAGAAAAAAAATATCAAATTTTGTTTATAAAACTTTAATAAACAACAACAAAAACAAACTTTTTCAATTCAACTACGTCGACATTTCAACCGCTAAAGTTCGACCAACCTGTCCCAATCGGATTTAGCTAGTTTAATGCGAGATCTTAAGAAATCTTGAATCAACAACTTTTACATTAAAATAAAAAAACAAAAACAATAAAATTACTACGCATGCAGTTCAAAGGGAACACTGGCTACGGCTTGGAAAGAGATAATGGCAAAAGATGAATTGGTCGGTGGATGATGAGAAAACGAATCGTGAGTGTGTCGCAGATGTTTGTTCTGTGCAAAAAAACAAAACAATACATAAAAACTTAAGTGCTTATAGATTAAACAAAACAAAATTTATTTAAATAAAACGCGCTCCTATTTATGACTATTTATTTACCCATCACCGAAAATAAATAACAAATTCAAAGGAATCCCATGATTTTGAATAAAGTTTAAAGTTCGGTGTTTTCAAGACAAAGTCTTGTAGAAAAAAAAACGTACTGTTAGAAAGTGAGTATTATTAAAAAAAAAAACTGATAACTGATTTATTTATGCTTAATTATTAAAAAAAAAAAAAACAATTATTTTCCTTTTGTTAAAAATGTAAGAGTAAAGATTGTAATCTCAGTAAAATAAGAAAAATACAAGACACACGAACAATATTCAAATTAACAGAAAAAAAATCCGTCGTGGGTTACGAATTTATAAAAACAAACAAATTAAAATAGACAATGATGTGTATTTTAGTGTTTCGCCTTATTTTGTGATACAAAAAAAAACTATTAAAATTTAAATGTGCAAATTGTTTATATGAGAAAAGAAGTAAATAAACACAAAGAAAGTGGAAACAGATAAACTTGAAAATAAAGCGAAATTTGTGGCATGGAAACAGACAATTTTTAAGTAAAATTCATTAAATAATACAGAAAATTAAATAAATAAATAACACTTCAAATTCTTGATTCTAAAACCGGACTTACTACAAAACATAAATCAAACTCAATCACAAAGATTGATCCAACATTGACGTCTCATTATGGATGGTGAGTTTTTTTTTCCAATTGATGTATACTAGTTATATTTCTAGGCTAAATTTTATTATTATTATTTATTACAATATAAAATGAATTTACAAGGTATTATAGGAACTTAAAAAAAAACAGCACTAGCTACCAGAGGCTTTCGGCTGGAGATTATAATTGTCTGAGTTAAAAGCATAGAGAATATATAATACCTAGAGTCGCGACTTCGGGTGTTTGCTCTCTTTTTGCCTACAAGCTGCAATTTGGTCGTTTTGTACTAACCCAGTGACAATGTGATAGTTTTCAAATCAGGGATGGAAATTGACATTTTTCAATTGTATTAAAAAAAAAAAAATGTAAATTGTATTCTTTTGGTACCAATTGTATCGAGAATCAATTTCATAGAAAAGAATATAAGAAAAACATTTTTTGTTTGAATAACTCATGAATAAAAATAAAAAATTCAAAATAAGAAATAAATAAACAAGAAAGTTATCGACATTTTTTATATATTTGGTCACATTTGTTTGTAACATATTACTTGGTATGTTAAATGTTATAATCACAGCATGAAGAATATTTTATTAAATTTTTTGTTTCTATTACAGCTGAAAGTGTTTTTTTTTTCAACATTCGCCGAAGAATGCGGAACGGAAAGGACAGCTTGCACAATTCTATATGTTTTTAAACAAAAATTCAATGCATTCATTTTTTGCTGAGCGACTTCAGTCCAAAATTCAGAAATTGATTTTGTTTTAAATTGTTTTAATTGTTTATATTCCGCAATTTCTCTGTATTCACTATGTATTAGTGGACTATTTTGGAAAGAAATCAAAAACAAATTTCAAAATTGAATTGAATTTTCCACAAACAGCCGCTTCTGGTGGAACTAATGAATTTAAGAAAGAATTATTCAAATCGGTTCGTTCTTTTAAATCTTCAGTAAGCTTATTTAATATTTTATTACATTCGTTTTAAATTCTAAGATATCTCCAATAAAATTCTATTTTCTAAGCAAAAAGTTTCGGCCAAGTCACCGCAGTATACGTTTTCCATATCAATATGATTGTCGCTTTAGTTAAGCACGTATAATCCTCTGTATCAATAACATTTTTTTCGATGAACTTCTACATATTTGCTTGAACAAAGATTTGAATTGTAGTCGATAAAAAGGCCAGTAAAAAAATGACAGTTATACTGGCGATAGAACTTTCAATTATTGAAATATAGATCGTGCTGATGGCATCTAGAAGAATTCTTTTGCTACGCAAATCTAATCATCTGAGCTTATCTGAGTTATCAACTCTCTAAGATTGAAGTATTTGCTAGCTTCTTTAATCCGAGGTGCAGCCCTCGGGTCCATTTTGCGACGTTTAATCTAACGACTGACATACAAATCGAATTTGACAGATAGAGTGAGCTTTTTATTCTCATTTGATTACTGTGCTGGCTACTGAGCAGTGAAAAAACACGACTATTGACTTTTTTATTTTTGCGGATTTTCAAATTGTATCCAATAGAGGCCAATTGTATTTTCGTACTTCGACAAACTCAATTGTATCGAATTTGATACAATTGTATCCCATTTTCCATGCCTGTTTCAAATGCTTTTTAAATGAGAAACTGCACCAATACATTCGCACTGAGTTAGATACAATCCTCAGGTTTGAGTCGAGGTTGGTTTCATGGGCTCAAAGATTCCGTTGAGCTCAAAATTTTCCAAAAAAAGTTAAACATACAAAAAAATGCATGTAATATGAAAAATAACTACGTTATATTGTTTCTTTGCACTTTGCACAAACGCACAATCGTGCGTTTAGTCTCGTATTTGCTGTGGTGGAAGTCTGTCACTTTGGGCCAGTGTTACCGCAGGGAAAATATTTTCGAGTCCCAGAAGCTTGAAAAACGAGTCATTTACAAAAAAAAAAAAAACGAGTCCACGCTAAAAAAATTTTAATTCTTTCAGAAATCTTTTTTTTATTTTAATTTTGATTACACGAAAAATTCATTGTATGGTTTTAATGTTCGAAATACAAGCGTTTAGGACAAGAAATAGACGATTTAAACATGTGATTATTTTTTTACAAAATTTAAAATTCTTAGGCTAAAAACAAACCGAAGCGGATAAAACGTTTGTTCGCTCTTCCCCGGACACAGGTCTATTGCTCTTATGAGGCAACACACACAGAAACAGACACGACACGATAAAAAGTCTTGTCCGCTCGTCAGTTGGGGTTGTATAGGAGCAAACCACACCAAAGAAGACAAACAGTTCCGGACAAAATGTCGACGCCTAAAAGTACACACCGTCTTATGAAGAACCACATACCAAAGTGAACAAGACAAACAAACAGATTTCGACAAACGGACATTTCGGTTGATCATACTTGGTTTTGTATTTTATTGCGATATTTCTTGTTGTATTTTGTGCAATTTGGTATGGATGTTGTTGTAATGGTAAAAAGACTTTAGAAAATGAAGAGATTTATTTTGTGTGCGTGTTTGCGGTTTCAAAGAAGTGTGCATGAAAACTCGACTAAATTTCTTCGTATGTATGTATGTAAATTGTATATACGCATGTAATTCCAAAATGTGTGCAGATTATACCTAGTAGGGACGCTCTCCACGTGGTTCATTTTTGTTTACACTTTTGGATCCCGTTAGGTCTCACGTCTCACGTACACGAGAAATAGACGGCAATGTATGTATACTGTATATTATACACATGAAATTCCAACAGTTTGTCTGATTCCCGATAAATGTGTTTGTGCCATTCATCGAGGAATAAAGAAGCAAAATAAAATCAAGGGAAAACGCAACCTATTTTTTTTTTCAATTTTTGTCTTCTTTGTCCGCTAGCAAAACACACCGAATGCGACAAGGACAAAATATTTTGTCTTTGTCGTCTTCGGTGTGGGGTGAAGTACGACACGATTTTTTGTCTTGCGACAGGCAAACAGTTTGTCCGCTTTGGTTTGTGGTTAGCCTTAGTAATTGTACCTATTTGTGTCTTCAAAAAAACGAGTCAACCGTGATAAAAACGAGTCCCGGAGTCAAGGAAGAAAATAAACGAGTCCTTTTTGACTCTATAGAGACCATGTGGTAACACTGTTTTGGGCAACAGGAAAAAAATTTTGCTCACGGCTGAGTACTCACTCTTTTGTCACCTCTTACACAGATTCACGGACACGAAAAAAAGAGAGAATTGTGAGAGTTCACCTCTTACACAAATTCACGCACACGAAAAAAAGAGAGGATTGTGAGAGTTCACCTCAGAAAAATTTTGAGGGTGTTTTAGGTAAGGGAGGAAAAGGTTGTGACTCTAGGTATTATATATTCTCTATGGTTAAAAGTTTGAAATAGGTAATAACAAATGTATGGGGTTGCCAGAGACAGGGAAACCAGCGAAAAGCGTATAATCGCGAGCATCCCAGTCTCTGACAGCCGCATGCCTATGAATTTATAATATTTATTAGATCTTAGTGAGTAGTGTCCGTAGCTTAGTGGTTAGGTGCGTTGGCTGCTAAGCAGAACGTCGTGAGTTCGAATCCTACTCGTGCCCATAGTTTTTATTTCCTCTTTCACCGACACTGCCTCTTGTGAAGAACTGACAAAACTTCCAAGAGTATCATCTATCATGAAAAAGTGCTTCTCAACTTTGCCGTTCGGAATCGGCGTTAAATTCTAGGTCCCCTCAATTCTTCACACGCATCTAGAGAATTGTTGATGAGAGTAAGCCACTTAGGACTTGGCTCTTCAAGGGCTGTCGCGCCACTCAATTTATTTATTTATTTATATTAGATCTTAGTGTTAAGTTTGAGTATTTGTATTATTTTATAAACATTTTTTAATTTTTTTTATTTTATTTATAATTAAAAATACAAAATTTCGTTTCTTTTTTAAGGGCTGTTGTTAGCTAAGCCAGCGACATTTCACTTCCATCAAAGCAAACACACACATAATGTGCCCTACTCAACAAAAATACGAAAACCAAGCGAATTCAACACGTAACATAAATCCCACATCAAAAATCAACAACAACAAAACAGCTGAAGTGGTGAGAACATACAAATTAAGTAAATGCAACTATATTTGTAAAAAAAAAAACAATTTTTTTTATTTACATTTTACAAAATAAAAGAAATTGCAAAATCGTGTGAAAAAAATTATTATAAAACCAAGTGTAAAACAAAAAATAAAATAAAGAAAATCTTTTTTATGATCTGTGATGTTATAAATGTATTTTTATATATATTTGTTAATTATATTGTTAAAAACAAAAGAAAAAAAAAAGTGAATCATATATTAGTATATATATAAAACGAGAAAATAACAAAACACCAACCAACAACAAGTTATTTTCCACAAAGAGAAGAATGAACAAATTTAAACAACAACACTGTAAAATGATACACTTTCAATTGCATTAAATGCGATTGCAAGATTAAAGTTTATATATAAAAAATAAATAAAAACGTTATTAAACTATTTTATTAATATATAAAATAAATCTAATAAGAGAATTAAGATCTGAAAGAAAACAAAAAAAAAAAAATAATACAAAATAAAAAAAATATATTTATATATAAAATAAATAATAAAAAATACAAATATTAATATTTATTATATATATTCTTTGTATAGAAATATATAAAGGACGAAGAACGAAAAATCTTATATTCAAGCAAAAAATAGAAAAACAACATCAACATTGAATTTAATTCAAGACGAAATTTTTAATTAAACAAGGAATCAAAGAAAGAAAACAACAACAACAAAATGTTTGTTAGGAAACATAAGATCGAATCTTAACATCTATGACTGCATCTGCCCAAAAATATACAAACAATTTGAACAAGAAGTTTAAGTATAAAAAAACAAAACAAAAACTAAACAAAGCTATGGTATATATATATATTTTATGAATTGAATCGAAAGATGTTTAACAGGTAAAATTATTAAAAAGAAAACGAAAGCCACAGAAAATTTCAAACAACAACAAAATTCTTACAGCAACCGCTTATCTTAAAAGCAACAGCTAATTAAAAAGGATTTTTTATTAAGAAGAAAAGAAAAAACCAAAATAAAACAAATAACTTACAACAAAATGTGTAAATGATTTAAGTTTAAACCAAACGAAATTCAGAAATTCAAAAAGAAAATTAAAATTAAAAAGAACAATTATTAACCTTTTCTCTCTCTCACTCTCTCTCTCCAGACAAACAAGAAAAATACAAGTTTCGAGTAATAGAATCACTAAATAACGTTTTTTCACAGACGCATATTATATTTATCTATTAAATGCAGAAAACCTTGAAAACAAACAAAACAAAAAAAAAATACATAAATTAATATTAAATGTAAGAATAAGTTTTTAATTTTATTATTTATTTATTTCAACATAGCAGCACACGATGTTTATGGTAAAATAAATTCAACAAGTCGCCCCTTACAATTGAACAAAATAAATATGTATGAAGATAAAAACGACTTAATAAAGTCTGTAGTTACAAAAAGTTAAATTTGCTAACTGTCAAAGCTTAAATAAATGTAATTTTGTTCTCTTTTTTTTAACTAATTTTTTTGTTCATTGAATGTAGTTAACTTTAATATTCATACAATGAACAAGTATAAACATTTTTTGAAATGTTGTGACACGAAAGATTTACAGAAAAAAAGGAAACTTCTACAATTAGAATAAAAATATAAATTATTAGAATATTGAACCGTTATAAAAAAAACCGTTATACTAATAGTAAATTACAAACACATTCGTCATGGCCACTTAAAAAAGAAACCTCAACTCAAATGAAAACTTTTCTCCAGCTTAAAATGTGTACATAAATAAAATACTATTTTTTTTTTTTTTTTTTTTTAATTTAAGCGTTCGTTCATATATGAAGGAAAACTAGCTTTGTATTATTACAAACATTTCAAAAGACAAAAAAAAAATATTCTCCATGAGGGACATTAATTTTTTGTTTTTCAATTCTTAAGAGGGAATGAACAAATTTTCAAATAACTTAAACTACATATATCTAAAAGTTATTCGGATATAAAATAAAATATAATGTAAATACCCACACAGTTTAAATTTTAATAAAAAAAGGCGTGTTCTATACGCCTTGAGAAAAAAAATTATCAATGCACTCAAGAGCACAAAAAAAAACATTAAATAATTATTAAGAGATCAATTTAGTTGCTTGTGTTGCGAATCTTCAGATATACATGCATACAAATTGTATTATAAAACAAGATTCATTTTATTTTTCCCGAAGCCACTGAACACGCAATTCTGAAATTGCAATTCGTAGCAATCATTGAACAATTCAGTTGTTTTGGAAAATAAATATTCGTTAAGACGACGACCCATGGAATCCGGCAATCGGCAATGTCGACGTATGCATACGTTGCTTTCAAAGTATTTGGCGGATAGAAAGGTCCCATAGAAAACTTTTAATATTTTGTTAGTTTCATTTGCTTGGTGTGAAAATTAACAAGAAAACCTGCAAACTGCAAAAAAAAAAAAATGATTTTCGCAACAAATTTTGATCATCCATTACTTTTCTTGTAACGGGAACACTTTAGGTCAGTTTCACATAATAACATCTCACTGAAATCTCAATAACATTTGGTTGAACAGTTCTCAGCGAGCTACTCTACAAATTGTTGCTGTACACATATATTTATGTCAGTCAGGTCAACATAGCTGAGTGAGAAAGCGAATCAAAAATATAGGGGCCGACCCATAGTATCAATCAATCAAAATTATTTTTTGTCATTGACATAATATATATGGACTGCTAGTCAATTGTCATTTCATATTTAACACTGTTCACCTTTGATTATTTTATATATCTTGTTTATGTTTTTGTTTTCGTTGATTTTTACAGCTGGAATCGTTCTATTTTTGGCCACCAAAAACCAATAGCGCTCTTTACTCTGGAATACGCGTTAAGTTGGTAACAAGCAGTCCATATATAATTTATGTCAATGGTGGGAATATATTGAATTGACTGCTCGTCAAATTCAGTTATCAACGGATTTACGGACGCAAAAAATGGAAAGTTAAGCAACTCTATCCGTCGGATCCGTCACATGCGTTGCTTATAGGACGAATTTCTAAAAACATGTATATTCTATTGTGCTGTCACTTGACAGTTGAAAACGTAAACACTGACACACTGGCGGATTTTATGGGACGGCCCCTTATTTTTTTATATCAGAGATCTCAGAAAAAGTCTCAGTTTTCAGCTGATGTTTTTTGTTCCACTTAAAAAAATCTCTGAGATCTCAGTGAGATGTTGTTAGGTGGAGCTGGTCTTTTGAATTTAAAGCTTGTCGAAACTAAACAAATTCTGTCCCTCGCGTCTGGCACGTTCGTTGCTTATGTTCCATAAAACTTCGACGTTGACAAATTGTTGGATTGTATGGGTCGCCGCCTTTAAACACAAAACAAATTCTTAAATTCCTTTAAGAATTTGTTTTGGTACAAAATTTGCTTTCTTCAATCAAATGAAAACGTATTCAAATTTCAGTTCAATGTTATGCACCTACATGTAATTATAATAATAATTGGTCCCTTAGTCAGAGAATCCTTTCCGGTTCAAGAGAATTTTAAATTTAGCCATGTAAAAAATTTGTAAATGATTAAATGTTTAATTTTGAAAATAAGTTCGGCCAAGCAAGCATTTGAGAACGTTTTTTAAATAGCCCAGGAGCCCTCATAAAAGGAAGCTCCGGAATAAAAGATAAAACCAAGACGAATAAGATTCGCTTGGTCGGCGTGAATTTAGTTAGCCGGAAAGGCCGCGCATACCTGTTTCAATTTGGTAAATGACGGTGAAATGTTTCCATAATCACGAGTTCCATTTTTGTTTCTTTCATTGCACGCGTCCTTATATTTGGTGTAAAACCACATTAATTTGCTAGCTTTCAAGTTACCGAAAGTATGAGGCAAAACAGATTTTTTAGTGGCTGCGGTGATAGAACTTTCTTGTATAAGGGCTCCACGCCTAAAAGGAAAATAACAATTTCTAGAATTTGGTCTCAGTGAAAACGAGATAAAAAAATTGTCAAAAAAAAAAAAAAAAAATCACATTTACTGAAACCGAAATCTTGAAAAATTAATGATGATTACTGGGTCTTCTTCTGAAAGCCTTGATACTGAGTATTCTAATATTTTTAGAGCTCTTAAAAAAACTTGCTTGTAATCAAATAAAAGAATTCATTTTTACATACAATAGCCTGCGTGGCTTAATAAGCCAACTTTTTTGAATAAAATACAAAAAGAAACGAGAAATCAGTCTAAAAGTCCAATGAAACGTTATTTAAGTCATTAATTTTAAGCCAAAGACATACAAAAGTACTTTTCAAGATTGAACTAAACGATTTGTTCCGAACTTCCCAGAATAGTCGTTCATGAAATGCATTCATTCGCTTCGTTAAGTACCTTATTGCATGAACTATTTCGATTACTCTAGTTGGGCCTTC
The DNA here is from genome assembly GCA_920937365.1 of Sphaerophoria rueppellii. Taxonomy (NCBI): domain Eukaryota; kingdom Metazoa; phylum Arthropoda; class Insecta; order Diptera; family Syrphidae; genus Sphaerophoria; species Sphaerophoria rueppellii. The sequence continues at coordinate 11,516,605 of CAKKXW010000002.1, read as the reverse complement.
ACTTAATCTAGGTAGGATGCTGATAAATTAAATTCAAAACAAGATTTAAGATAAGGACTGTGAGAAGTTCGTCTATCTTCGATCTTGTTTCAATTTAGACCCGATTAATAAAAATTAAAATTAGTCTATAAACATATTCCCCGAATTTAAAGTACTGAAGCAAATATACAGCCCTATCGTCGTATCCGTTCGGAGAAACCTACAATCGTAGAAAAGCTTCGATACTAACATTTATTTTGTTCATGGTATCCGTTTCGTAAAGGAAATGTTGGCGTTTAAAAACGCATGCATTTCCGCAAATGTTCCGCCATACTTATTGTCGGAACAATCGGAGACGCATAAAACAAAATAATCGCTATACATCGCATAGCGTATATAAAGTTGTTGATCTTCACCGCATGAAATTGTGATGCGTTACCGTCCTCAGTTTCACATTTCAACGAAAATTTGATTTTTTTTTCTGAGGTACATATCTACGATTTCACAATCGGTACACCTACGATGATACAAAATTCGTATTTGTCCTAAAAATCTGATAGAATTTTGTTACGATCGGATACGATGATAGGGCTGATAAAATACGTTTTTATGCTAAACTCTTGAAGTTCGGAAGTCCTGTATGAAGATTTGAATTTTTAAAACAAGTTAAAAAAGTAGGAGTATTAAAAATTATTTGTTTATTTTTTTTTTTTTATTTACAACAGGGAAGGACAATGGTTCAATGAATAGCAAAATTTAAAATTGAAGTTACATTTTCTATTTGAATTTTCACAAGAAAACAAAAAATATAAAATATTATAAGAGTATATTAAATCTATAAAAGGATCGAAATTCCTGTGCAAGTTCCCTCATTTTATGTTTTTTTTTTATATGTAAAAACTTATTAAAGAAAGCTTAATTACGTTAGTCAACGTAAGAAATAAGTGGGTAAAAAATAAAAAAAAGAATATTTTTTGTCACATTTTCGTTAAAAAATTTAAATTAGTTTTTCTTGTAAACATAAAACTCAAAGAAAAAAAAAACAATTTCAATACAAAAACATATATAAACTACTTTTAAGCTTACATTTAATCGAGTTTTAAATGTATAATGTGCGCGCTGTTGAAAAGATAAATAGAAATTTCATGCAAAACAATTTCAATTATTCAATGATGAGGATTAAAAATAATAAAAAATGAAAAAAAAAAAAATTGTTAAGGGGCGAATAAGTGAAAAAAGAAAAGTAAAATACAAAATTTAAAGTTTAAAAATTTAATTACGAAAAAAAAAACATACAGAAAAAATAGCTTACAACAAGCACAGTATATGCTTTCATTTTCGCAAAAAAAAAAAATATTAATACATTAAACAATGAATAATAAAGAAAAAAATATTCAAAGGTAATAAAGTGGCATACATATAAAATGACACACAATTTTAATTTGTTTTGAAAAAAAAGTAAAAAAAGAAAATTATTAACGAGTGTTAGACAAAAAAATAAAAATAAAACATGCAACTTGTAATCGAAAAAAAAAAAACAAAATCAATTTAACATAATTAAGTACTAGTAAACTCTTTTTAATTTTGAATTGCTACATGCTTAAATATTTAATATAAAATATTATTGAAACAAGAAACAAAATACATACTTCATATTAACCCTTACATAAATATATAGATAAAATTCAATCCCCTTTACAAAGTTTGAACTAGTAAAGAAGAGAAAAAAGCAAGCAGCAGTAATTTTTTTTTTTTGTTTGTGTTTGATTTTCCTTTATTTTTCAGTAAATTAAAAAAAATACACAATATATTCCTTTTTTTGTTTTAAATTTACTATAAAAATGTATATTAAAAAAAAAAAATGTATCACAAGCAAATGTATATGCTAAAGAAGTTATAATCATTTTCCTTTTGCAATTTATTATTATATTAACATTTTAACACCCTCATTATATATTATACCAAGCAAATGAAAAAAATATTGAAAAATAAACAAAATATCTATTTTAAAGTTAAGTTTAAAAATTAAATAAATATAAAAAACATTATGTATACACATTTTTGCCACACGACTTCAAAACGTTGTGGATTTTTATTTTCTAATTTACTAAATATTTTTTTTTTTTGTTAAAAAAGAATCAACAAGAGAAAACAAAATAACAAATTTTACCTTTTTCATAATTTAGAAAAGAATTCAAACATTTAAATAAAAAAATCTTCACACCAAATTGTATGAACTTGAAAAGTTTTGAGAAAAAAACAAAAAAACAGAATATTAATTAAACACACCATTTAACTTTACATAAATATTATTCTATATATAAATATATATAAACATATTATATACATTTAATGGGCAGTCAGAAAAAAATGTAAAGATTTGTCTAAATCATTTATTTAAATTTCAGAGAAAAGCTAATGATTTTTTGTTGAAAAAAGAAAAAGTAAGAAAGCAGTGAAAAACAGTTTTAACCATAGACAAAAATTAAATGAAATAACGCTTTTTTGCTAGAAACACAAAATTTCAAAGAAAATTCAAAATATTTGCGTCATTGTATTGCAACAGTTTTTCGGATGTTTATTAGAAACAAACAAGTAAACAAAGAATATACAAGAAATTGGAAAGAAAAAAAATTGTTATTCAAAGAATGCGAATTTAAATAAATTGAATGGAAGAAAAATGTTTGGACAAATTAAATTGAATGTGTTTTATTTTTTAAACTACTTGTAATTGCGTGACATTGATGGAACAGTACAGGTACCACCAGCGTTAAATAAATAAATAAATAGAGTGGTGCGACAGCTCTTGAAGAGCCAAGGACTTAATGGCTTACCCTCATCAGCAATTCTCTAGGTGCGTGTGAAGAATTGAGTGGACTTACAATTTAACGCCAATTCGGAACGGCAAAGTTTAGAAGCACTTTTTCATGACTGATGATATCTACTCTTGGAAGTTTTGTCAGTTCTTCGCAAGAGTCAGTGTCCGTGAAAGATGAAACAAAAACTATGGGCACGAGTAGCACCCGAACCCACGACCGACGTTCTGCTTAGCAGCCAACGCACCTAATCACTAAGGTACGGACACTACGAATGGAATAACAATAACTTTTACATCGATTTGAAGTCTGAAGCTTTGTGCTTTTTTCGAGACCTTAATCTTGTACATCCAATTACATGTTATAGCGTTTGCAAGCTGCTTTTAACATAAGTTGGATTCTCCAACTCCAACCAAGCAAGTCGTTTTTGTGCAGTTATGTTAATTTTGAAATCAAGATTGTGATGCTTGTAGGAGACGCAGCCTGACAAATGCGGTATCAAAATCACCGCTATTTCATTTAGTTTAGACATTAATAAAGGAGCATGAAATTCTCAATCATGTGTGAAAATTTCACCTTTCAAGGTTGAAAGCTTCGTGCAATTTGTTATTTATAAAATAGCATACAAACTCTGTTATAGTATTTCAACCTCTTGCAACCCTTCTTATTCCGTTTAAAGCACTTTTCATATGAGCACGACCAACGAACGACGAATAAATGAAGAAAAGTGATTTTAGATACGTTTGACGGTTAGAAGCCGTATTTCCTTACAAACTCTCAACAAAACGGTAGAAGCCCAAGTAACAATTTATCTTGTATAAGGACAATATTTCTGAAATTTGGAAGCATTAGCTTTCATAGTGTTAATTTGAGGCTTCCTCATGGATGATTGATTTTATTTTGCTTGAATAAGACCTATTGTTGTTTACTTATAAGTTATAACAGTATGCAATTAATAACACGTATAGACCTCCTTGTGCAAATTATATCAAACTGCTTGCACAAGATTGATTTACCGAAATCTCATATGGCCTCGAAATAATAACAAACGAAGTTCAGGCTTGGCAATTCGTGAATGTATTTGTGATTTCTCTACTTTTGCAATAACTTGCATAATAACTTACCGTCTTGAAGAAACTATTGCTTTCTGTATCAAGCTGTTGTAAGGCCTTATTCGCAATTCTTGAAAGAAGCTATTGCTTCTTTAAATTAATTGTTATAAGACCTTGTAGAGATTTCATCCGAGAAGCTATTACTTTTTTAAATAAATTGATATAAGGCCTTGTCCCAATTGATACTTGTACTTTTACTTGTATAAGTTTTCATACGAGCAAAATACAAATCAAGAAATAGCTTCGCTTAAGCCTTATAGAAGTTAAATCGTTGCTTGGGAGTATAGTTTATGTTTGACTTATGATGCATTAATTTACTTTTTTTCATCTCAAATGTTAATAAATTTTAGAAAACAAATGTATTCGTCGCGTAAATAATTCTAGTTGATACGAACTGCCAAACTCTATTAGCGTTCCACATCATCCACACTCCCAACGAACAAAATGTTCGCGCGCGTATAACTTCAAAAGTCATTCTTGCTTTGTGAGTTGGTTGTTCATTCGCGACGAATTAAAAACTCTCATATGAAAGAAATGACAAAATCGACGAATTTTATTTCGTTCGTTGGTCGTTGTTCGTGCTCATGTGAATAGTGCTTTAAAAGTAGCATCAAATCGAACGCTCGAGTGCTCTGTTTTTCTTTTCTCTTTGTTGTATAACAACAGCTGATTTGAATTCTCAGCTCCCGGTGGAGCACTTAGTACACCTCGAACACAGTGGAAATGCAAAGAGCGATATCGATGCCCAGAGTGCACATCGAACAAACCTATAAATTTATTAGGCCAGTTCCACCTAACAACATCTCACTGAGATCTCAGAGATTTTTTAAGTGGAACAAACAATCTCAGCTGAGAACTGAGATTTTTTTCTGACATCTCTGAGATGAAATTATTTTGGATTCGATTTCTCACTCAGCTATTTTGAGTATTTTGGCTGACATATGTATGTACAACAACAATTTGTATGGTAAACTCTGAATGAAAACTGGAACTGGCCTATTCTGATAGCGATAGGTGCAAACACCGGAAAATAAACATAATGCCGTGTCTGATAGGCGTTAACATTTTTTTCCTTTGTTTAATTTTGACACTTGCTTGCACTTGTGAATAAAGCAAGTTAAAATTTATTCTGCTGTAGGTGACGATGTTATGATCGGGAAAAAACCCAATTTTTAAACACAAAATCGGGCAATCGTAAATAGTTTAAAAAAATCGGGAAAAATACGATAAATCGGGTTGTCTGGGGCCTGATCCTGATTATGGGATTTGCGGCGAATCGTTTACCTAGCGAGTTTGAAATTTTTTTAATTATTGCTTTCGCTTTTGCTTTCTTCGTTTTGAATTCGACCAATTAACGAATTCGAAGGCGAATTTGAAATGCCATAATGTTTTGGCGGACTTATAGACGAAATAGTTTTTATTATTATTAACTGGAAATTGGAAGAAATAGTTAAATCAAAAGTGCTAAATCAATGGAATATTGGAAGAATTTTGTTGGCTCCGCCGCGAATTCGTTAATAAAGATATACGAAGCTAGTCGAATTTGAAAGGTCGAATTGAAAACGATCCGGCGCGAATCCCATAATCAGGCCCTTGGCAGCGCTGTCCAGACCTTACTGATAGCTTTTTTGAAGGCGGAGATCGAAATTTGTTTTTTAATCCGGTAAGGACTAAAACAAAAAAAGGTATTTTGATCATAATTCGGTAACGAGATATTGTAGATTGTTTTGGTTTTCAGTGACTGCAAGAGCTTAAATAGACCTTTGTTGCATAATTTGACATAGGCTTCTTCGGAAAATTGAAAGATCTGTCGATTTGAAAACGCTGGAAATCTTCTGAATGCAGAGATGTAAAGAAATAATTTTTTTTATTGTAACTTTATAACCGAGTGCTGAAAAAATATTCGCTTTCAATTATGAAACCATCATCACAATAACCCTCTTTCATTCCTGGGACATTTCATTAATGCATTGAATTTATGAGCTGTACAAAAATATAAAAAATGTTTCTTTCGTACTTTTATACAGCTGCCTAATTGCAAAAATAATTAAGAATGATAAATGTTTGCACAAAAGTTTTGTCCAAACTCGATAAAAACCTTTGCAGGAAGGTACATACAACATCTTTGTAATAAACATTTGTAAAACATTTTATTGGTCCATTAATAAAGATTTTTTCTTACACACATCATGTTACTCTCTTAAATGTGTGTGTTCGTACGACGAACACACATTAGCTTTATGACCTCCAAGCCCCCGACAAAACTCACAAATCGATAAAATACAATTTGTGTCATCTCCTGGGTTACGACCTGTTCCAACCCATACATCGCATCCTTCTTTTTTCATCATCATCGACAAACTTCCGCCTCTAATTGCCTGCCGAGTCATCCCACATGGATTAATAATCCTCGACGAGATGCACACATACATATAAAACCATGTAATGTGTCTTCAACCGAATCAGCACTTTTATCCATACACCCACTGATGACGATGACGGAGCCGATCTCGTTGATGACGACACCAACAACAAAAGACACTTTATACTACCAACAAGACAACTAGATGTCCATTTACTCATCTATCATAATGATGAATGAATTTTCCTTCAAGGATTTTTCAATTAATACAAAAAACAAAACACAAACCACTCACAAAAAAACGGATTGAGATGTCCACCCAATTTTTCAAAATAAATTAAAAAGAGAAACAAAACAACTTAAATAGAGTTTAAAATATCATTTCGCGGCACAAGGATTAAATGAGGACAACCGGGAAAATTGTCATCATCAGCAAAATTGCCTCATCTGGGGTGTACTGTTTATGTCAGGATTTTTTTCTGTTTACCACCAAATCAATGAAGCTCGTCTTTTGCCAAAACGATGTTGAGATAAGAAGACGATTCCTGCAACAAAACATGATACAATTTCTCCTTAAAAGTCACAACACAGGAAGGTCCTTGTTTCCTTTGCCATTTCAGTTTGACTCTTTATTTTTTACATTTGGCAGAGGAAATCAAACAGCCGCCCACCGCGCCGCTCTGGGTGCTGATAAGTTCAATATCTGAATTGTTTGGCTCAATGTTTTCTTCGAATTGCTGTGAGGAAAGGCAGGAAATCATAAAAAAATAAGAACAAACGAACAGACAAGGAGCAATGTACTTAATCGTCCCGATTCCCGAATGTGTCGCTTGGGATGAATGAGTAGGATTTTATCAAAATCGCGACACGGTAAACATTGTTTTTTTTTTTATTGGGTCTAAAGTGGGCTTTGAAGTTGCACGAACATGTTTCAAATTTTGGAAACCATCAGAACTTCAACACCAATCTAATATCCAATCATGACTTGGGAACATTCCCATCAGAAGGATCCAGTCAAGCGGAAAAATGACACACATTTATATTCCATTCAGAAGACCCTCTTTTGTTCCCTGGGACATGGGTTCGGTTCTCTCTTGAAGAAGAAGCCCATTTCGGTCGTTAAACTGTACCGATAGAATAAAGTCGATATCGCCATCGCATCTCCATTATCATGGTTCATGTCCCACCAAAGAGATACCGCACCGATACCATTTGGATCGCTGATTGTGGTCGACAAAGAGCTGGAGCTTGCTGTGTTCCAAATGGAGCCGAAGAATGAAAAGGATGTTCGCAATTACCTTAGGGTGAGCTGTATGAACAAAACACATTAGTGACGGGTGTGGGGGCTGTGGTGTCCTTCACTTAGCAGATATTATGCGTCTACGTAAATTGTGGCGTTCTATATTTTCATTTAACAAAGGAGCGCCGCCCATCAAGAGAGTCGTGGCCTTGGAATTGATTTTTGTTGCCATCGTCATCGCATCGTTCTATCTGCGCCCTGCTTTGGGGTTGAGAAATGTGTTTAAGGTTTATTGGTTTGGAAGATCCGCCATCCGCTCATAATTCTCCAGCAGGAGGAACGATGTTTTGCGATGTTTTGCAATCAACTTTCCATTATTGTCTCCTTGTTTCTTTTTATTGTTTTGCGGTGCTAATGCGGGAAGTTCTATTTTTATTATAGACACGCGTTCTATTTAAGTGAAACGCCAATGTCGCCATCCCCCATCACCCAACATCAACCGCCCCCATGTCACTTTCATTCTTGCCCTAGAAAGTTATGAGTTTTTGTCGAATGTTGATGTTTGTACCTTGTTTTCGAAGAGCTATTAAACGACAATAATAAATTTGTTGTTGATCCTTTTTCATTATATTGTGAGAAAATGTTGTGACAAGGCTGACGATGTTGAACCAGCTTCTACTTGAGTTGTTTTGAAAACAATGGAAGGGATTTGTTTCGTTGTTTATCTTTTTTCCATTCATTGTTTCTTCTCACGGTGAGTGACTGAATTAGTTATTTAAACGAACAGTGTGTCTTTTTTTTCTTTTTTTGTTGCAGAAAAGGTAGGATTCAAGAGATTGTGCCATTTCGAGAGATGCACTCAAGTGAATGGCATGGCTTGAAGTGCTGCTCAGAGGATTTCCCTTCATTGTCAATTTTCAAGGTTTGCCTTTTTTATGCAACAATAAAATAAAAAGATAAAAAAGACGAAATATAAATACACATACGTTGGCCATGAACTTGAAGACAGCAAGTGGAGAATATCAAATGTTGTTCTCACTGAACGAAAATCTTTTAAGGAGATGAGTTTTGTTGGTTCTCTTGGGTGTTGGTTGGTAGTCGTTGGGATATATGGACAGATAGGTGCACACTTAATGCTTGCATGGAAAGTTTTTGGATAAATTTTAATTTCAAAAGATGTGGAAAAATCTGATTAAAAACACGTTAGTCCATTCATCGGGCATGCGTATTCCATCTACATGCGACATGGGCAAGCGGCTTTGTTGGAAGTAAATAAAAGATTGAAAGAGCCAAAAAGACAAAAAGCAAAATAGTCAAACAGTTAAAAAGCAAAATCGAAAAATGGAAATAGATATTTAACTAATTCACCAAAAACCGAAAAAATCACTAAGCAAACTATTTGACTATTTTCTTCTTTGACTGTTGAGTACCATTTAGCTATTGAGGTTTCTAGTTGTTTGTGTTTTTGTCTTTTTTTGAAATATGTATGTTCTGCTCTTGTTCTTTAAGGGTTTTTGGGTTTTTTGGTTTCTAGGCTTTTATAGTTTTTTGGATCTCAGGTTTTTTTTGAGTTTTTTGTGTTGTTTGGTTTGGAATTTGGTTGATTTTTGGAATTTGGGTTATTGGTTCTTTTGTTTTCGGATTTTTGGATTTTCGTGTTGTCAGAATTTTGTGATTTTAAAATTTTTGGGTGTTTAGTTTACGAATTTAAGGATTTTGGGTTTTTGGATTTTCAGGTTTTTGGGTTTTCAGTTTTTTTTTTGTTTTTCGATTTGGGTTTATGGGGTTTTACAATTTTGGTTTTCCGGGTTTTTGTTTTATGGATTTTTTGTTTTTTCTTTTTTTCCAGATTTTTTAGTGTTGTACTTCTTGGTTATTTGAGTTTTCGATTTTTTGACTTTTGGGTACCTTAATTTTTCAGCTTTTCATCTTTTGGGGTTTTCGGGTATTTGGCTCTTTGAGATTTCACTGATGTGGGTTTTCGATTTACTTGGTCTATGATTTTATTGATTTTCAAGCTTTTTTTGCGAATTTGTGTTTATGGGTTTTTTATATTTTCGGGTTCTTTGGTATTCGAGATTTTCGGTGTTGGGGTTTTCGGTTGGTGTTGAGGGTTTTTTACGTTTTTGGCTTTTCTGGTCTATGGTCTGGGTTTTCCAGTTTTCGGGTTGTCAGCTTTTTGCGGTTTTCGGGTTCTTAAGATTTCGGATTTTGATGCTATTGCGTTTTGCGAGTGTTTGGAATTTTGGGTTAATGGGTTTTTGGTAATCATGGTTGTATATTCGGATTTTTTAGTTTAAAGTTTCCGATTTTTTTGGGTTTTAACGTTTTTGAGTTTTTGCAATTTTGGTTTTTCGGGTTATTGGGGTTTTGAGTGTTTGATTATTAGGTTTTGTGGCATTTCGGGTTATTTCAGATTTTTGGGTTATTGGCTTTTCGGTTTTTTTTCTTTTTGTTTTCGGATCGCTGAACCCACCTTTTTTACTTCTCTTTCATCGTACTATCATTTTTGATCTAAATGTCCGTTTTCTAAAGCAGATATGGTTAGTTCGTTTATGTTAAATAAAAAGTAAGTATGCGCCACAGTGTACAAATGAGATCAGGAAAAAGTAATTTAATTTTTATTTTGCTGTTTTGGCTGCTGAAATTGTAAGGCGGTTTCTAATCAAATTGAATTTGATTTTGTCGTTTTAAAATCAAAAATGAGCGGAAGGAACTTGTTTTGATGTATAAAATTAAGCGGTCCCGACTTTGTCACAGTGGAAATGTTTTAGTTTTGTTCACGTATGTACCTACCTTCATATGTATGTATGTTTGCACTTCTACATATCTAAATTATTTAGCATGCTTTGATATAAAAATGTGCATCGCCATTTATAGGTATCTAGGTACTATATCACTTCTTTCTTCGAATCAATAAAAATAACCTGAACTAAGTCCTAAAGCAACTGAGATCTAACCCAAATGCCAATGAACCAAAAATCCTCACCATCAGTACTTCTAAAAACTGAAATATTACAACTGTCAAAAATTCATAGCCTCCTCATAAATCATCCAATAATTCCTTCAACGATTTTTTTCTTATCTCAACAAAACCTTTTGTTGACAAAACATTAAAATGTGTGTCTCCTTATCTTTATCATGAAGTTAGAATTGAAAAACGAAAAAAAAGAGCAAAACAGAAATTATGGTTTTTTTTTTCCCGTGCCCTGCTTGCAAGGAAAAGACGAACAAACAAACAAACAAACCAAAGAATCACCATAATAAAATCCACCTTCACCTCCACTCCAACTCTCGTTCCAACTCAATCATCTCCTCCCACCATCCTCATCCTCACTCTACTTGAGACACAAATTGCAAAAAGATGTCATCGTTACAATGTGGGCATTGTGTCACCATTATAGTTCTGTGGTGTCGTTGTGTCGTGTGACGACCAGCCAGACAAAACGATAGGTATATTCTATAGGTAGGTCCAGGCAGATAACCAAACAAATGAAGGAATTTGTTTTTTTTTCCAAACAGCAATCAAAAGGATGTCTTCACTCTGGTCACACAAACACATCGCCCCAAGGGGATTCTTCAACTTATTCTTCTAATATTGGCGATAAAAATAGTACTGCTATCGCAAACAATGTAAAATGGATGCACACTTAAGAAAAAAAAATAGAAGGAGGAAAATTTTACACAAAAGATAATAAAAAAAGATGAAAATAACACCAAGTCACTCACGTTCCAGGAGCTAAAAGATGGTATACCTAAGGAATGTAATATTTTCTTTCCTTTCTTCACCGGCATGTGACGTAACGTAAGATGAAAACTAAGATATTATTCCAGGCGAAAGGAAGTAGTATAAAATCGACTTTAATTGGATTCGATGTAGTCTCTTATCACATGGATCGAGCTTGTTTATTCTTTTATCATAGTTTGTCACCATTAAAAAAGGCTTACAGTGGTTTAAGTTGTTAGCAAAATTTTGTTCAAGATTTCTATGAAATCCCAATATTACAATTTATTTTTCGTTTTAGAAAAAAATATATTTAAGTGCATTCATGGTAAATTTTGAATCACTGTTTAACTTAGCATACTCGTAGTACCGATAAAAATCAGATTTAATGTTTTATTATTCAGAGCTAACGATGCATTAAGGATCTCAAAACGTAGGACGTTCTCATACACTTCTGTGGTTATCTGTATAGTTATCCTTTTCAAAGGGAAAAAAGATTTAAAGCAGATATTGTTCATGCTGGGTTTTGCATAAATCGATTCACCGGATATTGGATATAATGGATCATCAATAAAGCATTTTGTAAAAGGCTTTCTGGTTTTGCTTCCTTCTATTTTAGAATTTTATTGAGGGCCATGAGTATTACATATAAGTCATTCGTAGTGAGTTATCATTGTTTTGAGGGCTTATCAGGAATGGAAATCTGAATTTTATGAGAATATCATTGAAAGGATTTTCTTAAAACGGATATGGGACAATTTGCGGTTCCTGTTGTTTTGTCGTAAAGAAATGCATTTTGGAATGAAATACTATTGGAGGCACAGGCAAGCACATTTAGGTATGACTCAATTAAATGGTTTCATAGAATTTTTGTAGGTCATTGGTTTGTTTGTGTTGGAAAATGTCTTTTCATCTGTCAAGTCATAAAAAATTAAAATTAATTTAACTTCTTCGATCTCAAAACAAAATAAAATGAAATGTAAGAATAAATTGATGAACATGATGTTGAAGAAAGTTGTAAAAGTTTTTTTTCTATGCATCGGTCGTCGACTTGTTTGATCCGTCTGGTTCCGATCGGCTGTACATTTTCCGCCTGCCTTAAATGCTAATAACATGCGTTGATGAATCTTACACGTCACATGCATTTATCCATATTTCACGAAACATAAAACATACCTCACGTCTTGAAGCATGAGAACCGATAATTCAAAAACAGGTAACCGGAAGTTCCCTCCATGGGGTAAGCCTTGACGTGGCGGAGCGGCTTACGGTAACTACTACTATGAAGCTTAGAGCTATGCGATCGCGAAACTTGATTTCGCAGAAGGGCCTCCCATGGTCGACAGGTCGAAGCGGAGTAGGCTGTTACTACCAATTACCCCACAACGAAGGAGTGTTCCCACCAAGGCACTCCCACCGAGGGACGGCAGCGAATGAATTTCCTCTTTGGAATCAACGGTGGCGTCTCCAGTTCCAGTTAGGCCGAACTACTTGGTGAACACCTTTACGGGCTACTTCGACTTATTTGAAGCCCAGGCCGTAAAAAGGAGCGGTTTTCCGGCTCTTGCACTTGGAGTCACATCAAGTGCCTGGTACTCCAGGTTGGGGGTTGTGCGTTGGGGTGACTTCCCGACCACGTAGAAAAAGTTTAGTTGCGAAGCAACACAGCCTCGGAAACGGACGGATACACTGATGACGACCCAAGCAAATGTACAAAGGACAACGATTTTCGGATATGCACGTGGAATGTTAGGTCCCTTAATAGACCGCGTGCTGCCGAACAGTTAGCGGAGACCCTCAACTGCTACAAAGCAGATATTACCGCTATCCAGGAAATGCGATGGGATGGACCGGCTAAAAGGAGGATGAAAAACTGCGACATCTACTATGGTAATTGTTACCGAGAGCAACAACAGCGACTATTTGGATGCGGATTCGTCGTGGGAAGCAGACTCAGGCAAAAAGTCTTGAGCTTCAAATGTGTGAGCGAACGCATCACGACAATCCGAATCATGGCTAAATTCGGCAACATCAGCCTAATATGTGCGCATGCCCCCACAGAAGAGAAAAAGGACGACACCAAAGACGAGTTCTACGAGCTCCTCGACAAAACATACGAGCAATGTCCTAGTTACGACATTAAAATTGTCCTCGGCGATTTTAACGCAAAGCTGGGAAAAGAGGACATCTTTGGTGGAACGGTCGGAAAGCACAGCCTGCACGACACCACATCCGATAACGGATTCAGGCTGATCGATTTTGCTGCGGGGCGAAATGTTGTGGTAGCAAGCACCTGGTTCCCTCATCTCAACATCCATAAAGGTACATGGAGATCTCCTGATCAATCAACCGTCAACCAGATTGATCACATTGCGATAGACGGAAGGCACTTGTCCAGCATTTTAGATGTTCGAACTTTCCGAGGAGCTAACATCGACTCGGACCACTACCTCGTCGTAGCCAAGGTAGTGCTACGAATATCCCGACAACGGCCAAAACAAGGAAATGCTGCAAGAAAATTCGACGTCGGACGGCTACAATCGCAAGAGATCGCCAGATCATTCTCTGATCGAGTGTCAAGTAACCTCTTAAGGAGTCCTATGCCGCCAACATCAAGTATCGAAGACCAGTGGCAACATTGCCAAAGAGCAGTTAGAGATGCGCCTCTAATGTGCTGGGTTTCACACAGCCACCAAAACGAAACCCCTGGTTTGATGAAGAATGCAGGCAGGCCCATGCAGCCAAGCAGGAGGCATACAAAGCGGCGCTGCATAGAAGGACAAGAGCTGCTCGTGAGCTCTACGAGCAAAAGAGGAGAGAGGAAAAAGAGAGAGCATGAGAAGCGTCAGATCGAGGATGTTGAGAGAGCCAACAGCAGGAATGAAGTTCGGAGGTTTTACCGAAAGGTTAAACAGCTGGCTCAAGGTCATCGAGCAAGAACTGATGTCTGCAGAGATAAACAAGGGAACATCATAGTAGAATCGCAGTCAATGCTGGGAATTTGGAAAGACCACTTCTGTAGATTGTATAACGGTGACGACGAACAAAATACCGCCGTCAGACAGGAGCCTTTCATCGGACACGATGATAGCCAACAATTCCGTGAACCCGACCTAGAAGAAGTGAAAACCGCAATATCACGGCTGAAATCCAACAAAGCCGCTGGAGCAGATGGACTAGCTGCTGAGCTGTTCAAAGCAGCAGGCGACGAGCTAGATAGGAGCATGCACCAAATCATCTGTAAGATATGGTCAGAGGAATGCATGCCCGATGAATGGAACCTCAGCATTGTTTGCCCGATCCTGAAAAAGGGAGATCCTCTAAACTGCGCCAACTATAGAGGAATAAGTCTACTAAACATCGCCTACAAGATCCTCTCTGCCGTAATATGTGAACGTCTGAAGCCTTTCGTCAACAATCTGATTGGTCCTTATCAATGTGGCTTCAGGCCAAATTTTCACGTTGCGGCAGATCCTGGAAAAGACCTATGAACTCCAAATCGATACCCACCACCTTTTCATCGATTTTAAGGCCGCGTATGACAGCATCTACAGAGACGAACTGTACAAAGCTATGTCTAGTTTTGGCGTCCCTGCCAAGCTCGTTCGCTTGTGCAAAATGACGATGGAGAACTCACGCTGCTCCATCAAGGTTGGCAACGAGCTCACGGAATCTTTCGACGTCAAAAAAGGATTCAGACAAGGCGATGCACTGTCATGCGATTTCTTTAACATCGTTCTTGAGAAGATAGTGCAGAACTCCAACGTCAACACCAGAGGCACTATCTTCCAAAAATCTGTTCAACTTCTCGCGTACGCCGACGATATTGATATAATTGGAAGAACACAGCGTGATGTCAATGGCGCCTTTGTGAGAATTGAGACAGAAGCGGCAAAAATGAGTTTAGCGGTAAATGAGGGAAAAACGAAGTATATGCTGTCTTCGAGGAAGGACACCCAACACCGACGGCTCGGGCAAAACGTCACAATAGACGCATATAACTTCGAGGTAGTAGAGGAGTTTGTCTACCTAGGCTCCGCTATAAACACGGGCAATAACACCAGCGCCGAGATCAGACGAAGAATAACTCTTGCTAATCGCTGTTTCTTTGGGCTTAGAAAGCAATTGAGTGGAAAAGCCCTCTCTCGAGCAACTAAGGTAAAACTGTACAACACACTCATCATCCCAGTCCTGCTGTATGGTGCAGAAGCATGGACCCTGACAAAATCGGATGAAAGTGCCTTAGGCTGTTTCGAGAGGAAAGTTCTTCGGGTCATCTTTGGCCCGTGTGCATTGAAGGGAATGGCGAAGAAGATACAACAGCGAACTTTACGGGTTGTACAACGACATGGACCTAGCCAGAAGGGTCAAGGTCCAGAGACTCAGATGGCTCGGTCATTTAGAGCGAATGGACACCAATGCTCCGGCCCGGAAAGCCTTCGACACTATTCCCGAGGGACGTAGGAGGAGAGGAAGACCGCGACTCAGGTGGCGCACTCAAGTGGAAGAGGACCTCAATCAACTCGGAGTGCAAAACTGGAGACGACTAGCCAAGGATCGAGCTAGCTGGCGGAGCCTGTTGATTGAGGCCCAAGTCCACAACGGACTGTAGCGCCACCTTAAGTAAGTAAGTAAGTAACCGGAAGTAGGAAGTAGATACTGAAAACTGGAAATCCAATAGCCTTAAACGTGGTACCGGGAAACTATAGGTAAACAAAACACCAAAACATGTAAACTTTATATGCACCTTAAATCGGAAACTAAAAATGGTCGTGTAACAAGACCCGAAATTCTGATATAAATTAACTAGCTAACTCTCGGGACGTTGTCCCCGCTCTTAAGGAATTTTTAAAATTAAATGTTGAGTATGTCTGTGTAGCCATCCCGTCACTTAACAGATTTGACTAAATTCAAGAAGAAGCAACGGGTAGTACAATTACTTACTACCTCTCCACCAATTTTGAGCCAAATCGGACCAGCCGTTCTTAGAAAGTAAGAAGCGAAGAACAAATACAAAGGTTTCGGGACCATGACCCGGTAACCAGACTTCGCAAATAGTGTGACAGATATATCTGAAATGCGCTGTATCAGCCCACATTTTTCTTTAAAATTTCACTGGAATACCAACAGTTTAATTGCTTTGAGCAATTTAATAGAAAACTGTTTCTTTTAACCATTTCTACGAAGAGGGTTTCATTTTTTTCATATTTTTTTTGACTTGTTATTGTCGACATTGTTGATTCAATTAGTCAATTAGACCCTTCGCGTCAAAAGAATAAATAAATAGAGCACGACCGACTTAGCTGGCTAGGTCATGAACAAAGAAGAAACTCTAAGAACCAGTGTTGCCACTTGCCAGAAGTGCAGATTTATGTGCATTGTGCAGATTTTCCATTGCGACTTTGGAAAACCCTTGAATCTACACTGCAGATTTTTCTGCACTCATGGCTTAAGAACAAAATTACATGTTTATATTAATTTTTTTGTTCATCTTTAATCATTTTTCAACTAATCAAAAGCACCGTATTACATTCAGTTCAATTTTCACCAACAAATATTTGAACTGAGCGAATGCTGTCATCTAGTTAGCAAAACTCACAATGGATGCGGTGTTCTTAATTAATTCCATTTTTTTAAGAACTCTGCAGTGCAGTTTTTTTTAGTGATTGCACATTTTTTTAAACAATTTTATGGTAACACTGCTCAGAACCCATCCAAAAATCGAAGAAGGGGCATGCCTAAAAACTTATGAAGAAAACAAAAGGCCTAAGACATGGAACAATTCAAAACCGGGAGGCCTGCCGACGCGACGTTTCCTGAGGTCAACCCGGCGAACTTACATGTGGAGCCATAATGGTAGCATCCGAGATCATGACTTTTGTCGAAAATGGAGAAGAACAGAAAAAGAAAATTTACCCTTCTTCATATGTATTATGCGGGGAACCCCCATACAAAAATTGCGCAGCCTTCTTGCATTCGCTTCTTTTTGGTGTCGGTTCGCCTTTGTCCTTGTATAGAAAATATTAAATTTTTAAGTAAAATTGTTTTCGATACGACATAATTTTCAAACAAAATTGAGTGTTTGTATATTGATCAGTTTTTTTTTGAGTGCGAAATACAAAATGTTTAACATTTTTTAACAATTGAACCATTTGTGATTTGAAAAGTATACATTTTATTTTTGCTAAACCTTCTACCCTAAAACCTCTTGCATTTAGAGAAAAAATTAGGAAAATCGGTCAACCAGTGTGCCCGGTTAGCGAACGAACACAAAAATTAGGCTGTTCTTTTATATATATAGAAAAGAAAATTTTAACGAAAACAAAATAAGAATAGGTACGTTTCATAAAACAATAATGCAGATCTAATACCAATTTAGAATGCATTTGAGAGGACGATATTTGTGGGGTAAGGTTGATTGCAGTACTCGAACTAAGATTCTGATTACGTTGAATTTAGATTTCGACATTCATACCGATGAGAGAACAAAGATATTCATGACCTCTTACCTCGTTACCCACCCTAAAAAGTATGAAAACAAAAGTTAAATTGAAATAGTTTCTCTGCTCTGCTCAAAATAGTCTGCAACAGCCCTGTGTTGGTTGACGACTTGGGACAAAAGAAATGTGTTTTTCGATTTGATCTACGAAGCTTACTCATTGGAATTAGATCTGTCAAACAGAATGGTAGATGGGTCGGATATAGCATGTTTTGGCTACCAAACGAGTTTTCATTCCGATTGTACCACTTGCTGAAACTTAAGGCTGAAAAATGTTTTGCTAAAGCTACATGGGCTACCTGAAAAATTTGTAGGCTTCAATTACAGAAGAATCAGCCTACTTAACATCGTCTTCAAGATCCCCTCTGCTGTAATATGTGAACATCTTTCGTCAACAATCTAATTGGTCCTTATCAATGTGGCTTCTGGCCGGAAAGTCAACTATTGACCAAATTTTCACTTTGCGGCAGATCCTGGAAAAGATCTATGAACTCCAAATTTATACTTACCACCTTTTTCGATTTCAATGCCGCGTATGACGAACTGAGACTAACTGTTTAAAGTTAGGTCCAGTTTTGGCATCCCTGCCAAGCTCTTTCGCTTGTGCAAAATGACGATGGAGAACTCACGCACGCTGCTCCATCAAGATTGGCATTTCGGCAACGAGCTTACGGAAGCTTTCGATGTCAAAAATAGGATTTAGACAAGGCAATGCGCTGTCGTGCTATTTTTTAACATCATTCTTGAGAAGATAGCGCGAAACTCCACCGTCAGCACCAGAGGCACTACGTACGCCGATGATATTGATATAATGGGAAGAACACAGCGTGATGTCAATGGCACATTTGTGAGAATTGAGACAGAAGCGGCAAAAAAGGGTTTAGCGGTAAATGAGGGAAAAAGCTGTCATCGAGAAAGGACACCCAAGACTAACGGCTCGGAGAGAACCTCACAGTATATACGCAAACAACATCGAGGTAGTAGAGGAGTTTGTCCACCTAGGCTCCACTGTTTACAACGTCAATAAAACCAGCGACGAGATCAGACGAAGAATAACTCTTGCTAATCGCTGATTCTTTGGGCTAAGAAAGCAAATGAGTGGAAAACTCTATCTCAAGCATGTAAGGTAAAACTGTATTTATAACACCTTCATCATCCCAATCCTGCTGTATGGTGCAGAAGCATGGACGTTGACTAAATTGGCTGAATGTGCCTTAGGCTGTTATGAGAGTAAAGTTCTTCGTGTCATCTTTGGCCCCGTGTGCCTTGAATGGTAATGAAGAAGAAGATTCAACAGCGAACTTTACGGATTGTACAACGACATGGACCTAGTCAGAAGGTCCAGAGACTCGGATGGCTCGGTCATTTAAGCGTATGGATCCCAATGTTATACGGCCCGGAAAGCCTTCGAAACTATTCCCGAGAGACGTTGAAGGAAAGGAAGACTTTGACTCCGGTGGCGCACACAAGTGAAAAAGACCTCAATCAACTTGGAGTGCAAAGCTGGAGACACCTAGCTAGGGACTGAGATGGCTATAGACTTAGAAGCTTCAATTTGAATTAATATTAACTTCATGGAGACAAAGGCCTCGTTTTGTAGATCCACTATGGATGAACTAAAAAATATCAGAACAAAACCATAAAATGTAAAAAAGGGCTAAGTTCTGTTATGTGCGAACAACACTGTGTAAAATGTCAACCAACAAAAGTAATGAGATCTAAAAGAACGCCAAAATCTTAGATGTAAAAGTGTTGTATTGAATATTTTAAAATATAGAAGATAAAACAACATTATTTAAAGAAACAATATTAAAAGAAAAATTAAAAGAAAATTGAAAATAGTTTGGATGAAAATTTTAGCATATTCGTTTTCAAATTAAGTTTTCAACAAATTGTTGATTTACTTATTTTCTTAAAGGAAGATTTTAAAAATTTTGAGATTTTCAATAAATTCATGAGATCATGAGATGGGTGTGAAAAATCATGAGAATCATGGTAAATCATGAGATTCGGCAACACTGCTGTTCAGTCAGAATGTTTCGTTTATTCAATCAAGCATTTTATTCCTAAAATTCTGACAAAGGATGATTCTTAAGATTTAATTTAAACTAATCGCGTTTTTTATTGTGCAAAAGAATGGCCCTTTTTCCACATTTTTATGTTTCATTCTCAAAAAGAATACTTCTCTGAAGAGGAAAGAATTGATCTCCCAAATTTGAGAGAATTGCTTTTTTTGAAAACATGAAAACATTCTAGCATGAAAAATCTCAATTTAAAGATTTTAATTTGTTTATTGCTCTACCCTACCGACCGACCGAAGTGAAAAGTTTTTTGTTTATTTTGAAAGCCAATTATTGGAAATATTAAAAAAAAGTAAATTAAGAATGCTCAACTATTCTATTCAGTCTTGAAAAAGAGCGGCAATTTGCTCAAAAATAAATTTAGGAAAAATAGTTTGGTATTTCTTTCGACTCTAACATTTGAACATATAAATTACAGTTGTAATTTTCAAGATGTGAATAATATTGAAAATTTTAAATAAGCTAAAATATGTTTAATATTATTCTACTTACTCTAAAAGAGAACACGGAAATGATAGCGAAAAAACGTTGGTATACTTTTTGTTGCCTGGTTGCTGCGGATGAACTTACACCTTGCTTAAAATTTTCAAAATTATTTTGAGATATAATTCCTTGTTCAATTGCTCTTTTTCTTATAAGATGCATAAGCAAATAACACGCACAAGAAATCGTAGCTTTAAAGTGCACTTTTCTACCCCATTAACTTTCAATTAAAATCGCTTCATCACATACAGCAAGTATGGATGTTAGTTTTGGCGCATTTGAGAACGTACGGTGGCGTGGAGCACCGTTCTTGTTTTACGAGGAGCAACCATTTCTTTCCTTTTTTTAAAGCGATTACCAAAACATTCAGGAAGTAGAAAATTGAACATGTGTTTTTTTCCATTTCCCTTTCTCTAGAATGAACATTTTCCTCTGAGAATAAGAAAAGGAAAATCCATTCCAAAAAGAAAACGAGCACAAATGTTAAATCGTTAAAATAAATTAATCGATTTAAAGTAATGTGTTACGTTTGTGACTTCATCCTCTGTTTGATATCAATTTGGTGCTTTACAGCTGACGTGTTTGGTGTTTCTATGACGCTTCGGAATCAACTTATTATATTTAATGAAATTTTTTCTGGGATCGGATTTTGAGGTTGACCTGTATGTATAGATTATAGAGAAACATGATATGCTCTCATACTCGTAAGGGTTACGATACAATCTAATTGAATTTAATGTGGATTATGACTGTTTATAACAGTTTATCCTTCTAGCGCGAAGGGAAGAAAATAATTACGTTAAGGAAGATATTAGAGTCACCTGAAGTTTTTGACGTGTCGGTAATGGTTAAAAATGATAATAAAAGTTTAAATTCAAGTGAAAATATTGGATTTATATTCCAAATTCATTTTCTACAACGAGTAGAATGCCTTGAAATCATATTCACACGTTTGATATGTGCATGTATTTAAAATTAACATTTTCGAAATTCAGTCGAAATTTGGAAATCTAAAGAAGGTTCAGAAAATGCAACTTTAAAAACAGTTAGTAAATTTTGTCCAAAAACCATCCTTAGTCTTACAGCTATAATGCAAGGCTTAAGTGAAAAAAAAAACTTCTCAAAAAAATCCCCTACCAAATCATCTAAACCACTGATAACCACTGATATGCCATTCAGCCGACAGACAAAAGCCTTGCCAATAATCGTATCCAACTTTCTGACACCGAACACCCCGTTCTAGCCCAAACAAAACTTTTCCTTGTCGGCCATTCTAACTCAATTAATTCCTACCAACGAAAAGCCAAATTTTTGCCCTTAATTGAATGAACATGACATTCATTTTCGAACTTTTGTCTGTGCATAAGCATCCAATTCGTGTCTTCTGCGAATAGAGTTCGATAATATTCATATACCGTTAGCACAACTGACTTAACTTTCATTACGAAACTTCTCGATTAACACCCAATAATAGACTTCCAACAGTATGTTTAGCTTAATTAAAGCAGAGTCTCTGAGATCATTCATTGTTATAGGCGTGACCGGTAGGTAGAAGGGCTGATAGGGGGTGACGACTCGATTCAGCATAGTACCACGGCATGCACGCTTCACTGTGATGGCGGCAAAGTTTCTTGGGATCCCAGATAATTGATATCAGCCAGCCACCATCGACACACCAACTCGTTTTCGAGGAAAAGAGTAAATGTGTGTGTGCCTATGAAAATAAACAAAAAAATAAATAACAATTATTATATTACCTCTTCTACGGAACGCTCTCTGCCTAATTATTATTATTATTATTGCTATGCAATTATCCGTCGTATCCGCTCCCATGTGGGTGTCCCAAAAAAAAAAAGAAACGAATGGGAAAAGGTGTTAATTTCGCTAATATACGTTTATCCCAAAGACTCATTTATCAGTTGCTATCCTCATTCATATCATCGCGCCAAGGACAAAATAAATATTCAGTTTTTAGCTGCAAAACCTCACACGGAATTAGCTGGCAGGCATGAGGCATATAAGGATGTGAGCACTTTCCGGTTTCCGCATATAAAGTAACGGTAATTAACTATTTTACTACTGCGATAACGACCGGCTTTATAGCTCCTACGATTTATAACAGGTGAAAAGCGAATTTTTGGCGGATGGCCTATTCACTGTGGGCTTAAGACTGCTTAATGGCTTTAAGGCCATGCCTCTTTTGGTATGGCATCTTTGTTCGTTATGGTGCTTCGTGTATCCTTTGTGATTTTTTTTCTCTTGTGGAGGTTGTGCGAGCTTAATAAAACTCATTTCAAGCTCATTTAGCAAGATGACGTTTAGCAAATTAGCATAGTGAAATAATTAACGTCGCACGTAGTTCTGCTTTTATGGCATATGAGTTTCACAAATATAATCCAAATAGATCCCTTGCCTGTGCATAAATATTTACCGCAGCTCCAAGGTACTTTAATATTTTCTGTTGACCTCATAAAAATGCAAGCCCGAACTTTTCCAACTTTATGGACAATATTTGAAAGTTCGGGACAAACTTTCACAAAAATTATGCCAACAGACCACAAAATATGTTCACAATCAAAACCATAATATTGTTCATAAACTTTAAATGTAAAACAGGACACCTCTACTCTCCAACGCGACGTCGTCGTCCATTTCATTCACTTCAACACCCATATCCTGCCCATTCGCCTGGAGCATAAATTTCAATTTAACAAGAAATGTAAAACTCCTGACAGGTTCAGTTCGGTGCCCTGTTTGCAATCCTGGTGCACAAACAAAAGACACATTTAACACAAGGACCTTTAGAAGAAGAGAGATCTTCCAGGGTATAGGTGAGTGGGTGTGACGCCTTAAACAATTTATAAATTCATTCATTTGTTATTTGAAATCACATTTTTGGTGAGGACACATTCAATAGAAAATCTCATCTTATATTGTCTCGTCCTTTTTGCTAAATCTTTGTATTGGACAATACTGAAAATTGGGTAACTCTTCGATTGATTTGGTTAGCTTATAACACTTGAGTACAAAGGGAAAGGATACAATAAATGTAAGTGTTGTTGTTGTTGTTGTTTGTGGTGTTTGGAGATTTTCTTTTATCGCACTTCTCCTGAAAGGATACATAAAATTGGAAATGGAAGTCGATGATGATGCCTTTTGTCTTTGAAACGATTTAATCAATTTTCACACAAAAAGGATATCTGTCCGTGTCCGAGTGTGTCCTGATGTGAAAATCAACTTGGTTGGAAAAAGAAAGCCACAGGATTATGTGTCCTATTCAAAAAAAAATAAAAAAAGGATAAATAACTAGAGGGTCGAGAGTATTGTAGGAGATAGATGTCTCGAGTGTAACCCTTTAATCTGTTTCATCATTTCTCTTTTTTTTTGTTGTTGGCATTTTGTTGGGGATATTTATTGAGGTCAGTTTAAAAGGATAGATATTTCATATTTATTTCTTGGAATTGCTTTAATCAGTAGATTTATGGAAGATTCTTGCATTGCTTTCAAGTGATTCGGAGAAATATGGCTTTTGAAAAGGAAGACTTTATTTCACAACTAGTCCGCTTGGTGTCACGCGGTAAAACAACGATAAATTTTATTTAATATGAAAAATGTTTCGCAAAATTTTATCTTTAAGATTTCGCGTGCTTTTTCTTATTATTAGAACTGTTAAAGCAACAAAATGTTCAGTTCTCGTTCTCGTTTCAGCAATTCAAGTTCTTGGATACCACTGTTAGCCTTAATGTTACATTCGTTTTTCAAACCATTTGTCAATGTTGAAATTTGTAGAAATTATTTGAGAAACCAATGATGAATTGAAATAAGATATTATCCTCACGACTTACTTTGGTTTGTGTGCATTATGTTACTAGAAACTGTGATGCTTAATTTACTCAGGCTCGCCGGAGTCCAAGGTCTGTCTGAGGAAAGCACGAAAACTCAGAAAAGAAAAACCCAAACTCTCTCCAATTAGACTTTAACTCTTCTTTATTGAATTAATTCAACTTAAACTTAAATGTAGATATGAATTTATCCTTACGCATACTCATAAAATTAGCCTCATAAATACGCTAGTGCCACGGCCTCGAAGTGAGGGGGAATTCTCGGAAGGAGGGAAACTATAACCTATCGCCTCGGCTTCGTAGTGAGGGGTATTCTCGGAAAAAGGTATTTTGCCACGGCCTCAGAATGAAGGGGATTCTCGGAAGGAGGGAAAATCTAATCTATCGCCTCGGCCTCGAAGTGAGGGGGATTCTCGGAAGGAGGTATTTTGCCACGGCCTCAGAATGAGGGGGATTTTCGGAAGGAGGGAAAATCTAATCTATCGCCACGGCCTCAAAGTGAGGGGGATTCTCGGAAGGAGGAAAACTATACTCAATATAATCTCAAAGAATATTTAATACGAACTGCCCTATGCACCATAACCTGTTGCTAGCCAACTAGTAGCGATGGGACGTGGGAGAACAAAATAAAATTTTTCTCGAATTACATACTAATCTTACCTTCTACTTAAAAACTATTAAGTAAAAACTAGTTGTGAATCGTACAATTACAAAATTACAAGTGAACTGAAAAGATACATAACAGTCTATGGTGCTGTTTATTGAGGTAATTTATAGTCCGGGCTGTATGGTTGCTTGTGGTTCTGTAGTTTGGGCGGTACGGTTGATTATTCTCATTATAGTCCGGGTGTACAGAGTTGTATTTATTCTATTTTTGGTTTATGGTTGGTTGGTCGGAAAGGTGTGAAGTGTGACGCTTCGTTACAAAACGTTACATTTTGTTATCATGCAATACGGTAACGGATTTTTTCTTGAGCACTATTCGTCATAGAAAAAAGAATTAATTTGGATAACGACATTGAAAGTATCGTTTCGTTACTCGTAACTTAAAGAATTACCCATACCTTAATAACGAGTAACAAGCTTTAAGAAATAGCATGCACCAGTAGGAAAAACGCACGTCTGGCAACTGGTTTCCAAACTTCATTTTGTCAAGGAATTATATCTCCTATGTTAGCGTACTTTTTTGAGGGTGTAAAACTTTTCTAAAACGCTACCAACGGAACGAACAATTGTGATTTTAGGGTTAATACCAGGTAGATGAACGATTGTATAGGTAAAGATTCAAATTGAAGTAAATACTGAATAAGACTCCGATGTTCCAAACATCTTGGGACTCTGAAATAGAATTCATTCATTTTTCCACATGACTTTACATTCCACAAAATACAGTGTATAGTTTGTCCTTTGGAATAGCTCATATTTCAGGACAAGAAGAAGCGCTGTCATGTGGCCAGTGTTCCCAACTGATTTCTTCATGATTTTCAAAAAATATCGTGGGCTAACTAACTAACCCTTGCCAACATTTTGGACAGAAAAAAAAATTCTTCCAAAACCTATCGAATGATACATCGGAAGAAAGGTCTATGCGAACACCTCCGGACCAAAGAGCGTACCAAACAGTGAATTTTTGTGGATGTAATGGCCTCTCTTCAATTACTTGAGAATTCTCAGATCTCCAAATAAGACAATTTTGTTTATTGACATATGCATCGACACCGAGTGAGAAATGTGCTTCGTCGCTGAAGAAATTTTTTTTCGAAAAATCGCCGTTCACCGCCTGGAGTTGTTCAAGCACCCATCCGACGTATCTACGACGTTGTGAATGGTCAGCTGGTTTCAGTTGTTGTGTGAGCTGGATTTTATTTGGATGTAGGTGTAGATCCAAATGCAAAATACGCCATAATGTGCCGTAAGACAGTTCTAATTCCTGAGAACGACGAGGAATCGACACATTCGGGTTTTCGGCAACACCTACAGCAGCGATATTTTCAGTGGTACGAGCGAAATGCTGATGTACAGGCCTTACAATATCTGTAGCCAATCCAGTCTCTTCAAATTTCTAAACAATTTTGTTGCCAATGGCTTGCATAGTTGGACGATTATGTAAACCATAATCTCATCTTAAAGAACGATATATGGCTGTGGCAGAAACACCATTTTTGGCGATAGGTTTTAACAATTTCTATGCGTTGTGCGATATTTAAGCAATCCATTTTCGTAAATGTCAGACTTTCAAATGAAAAACAAAATGGTTTAACAACCAATGTAGAATTCCAGCCCTATACTTTTGAAGCCGCAAAATGAATAGCTAGTTATTTAAGCAATGGCGTATTATCCTAAAGCAATACCTTCTAATTTTCAAGTGTTTTTGAATTTTGAGTTTTACTTATTGTAATTAAAATTAAATAACCTATTGCCGATTTTAATTAGTGGATGGCAAAGATTTTAACGGATTAAAAAGCCTTTTTTTTAAAGTTTTTTTTTAGTATTTTCTAGATTGCTTTTCGGGGAAATCCGATTTTTCGAAATAAAGAATTTATTCAATTTTAAAGCACTTTTTGCTAACGAATTTTATATTAAATATATTCAGTTGTCTTTAATGGGAAAGACGCACACACTTTTCAAATACTGAAACTAAGGATTAGAAACAAAAATTGAAAACAACAAAATTCCTTGTAAAAACCAACAAAGAGTCCAAATATAATTTGTTTGACTACAAATAAACTCATTTACCTTAAGGACACTCTCATCTCACACTCGTGTTTGCCTGATGTCCGACATTTTGTTCTCACAATTAACAAACAGACACTTTACCAACATTTTCTGATGAAGTCAGCATGGATGGGGAATTGAAATCCTCTAGAGAAGCTCTTATGCGATTTGTCCTTTTGGAGATAAATAAATACAAACGAAAACCTGCCTACCTGGCTGTCCTGACTATATACCTAAAGGACAGATACTTTCAAAATTAGTTAGCAAAATGGAGATTAGAATTGTTGACAACTTAAGTCTGAGGATAAGCATTCAACAAAGCCGTCAGAATTCACAGGAACGAACTAAAATTGTTTGTATTTTGGCCAAAAGCAAGGGAAACACAAATAGTCCTCTTTCCTCCTCCTCACTAATCACTGATAGAATTGCCCAAATATTTTTGGAACGTTCATAGAATGTCCAATGTCTCATTGTTTCACAGTTAGAAGCTGAAACCCAAAGTGTGGTTACGTTCAGGTGAACTAGGTATATGCGGATAGAACTGGTTGTCGTTGTGCTTCGTCGCCATCAGATCGTGGAACAGGAAGAAGAGATTTATTTATCAATCCGATGAGGTATTTTTCATCCTGCCCGACGTGAAGGTCATTAAGCGTGTGAAGGCTTGCTGTTTGCTGTCAGGTCCATATTAAAAGGACATCCAACAAGATGACAATATGAAAAAGATCTCTTCCGAAAATAACAAAGTCTCCAGAATGAAATGGCTATTAATTTATTTAAGGGACTTCATACAACACAAGCGGATGGTTTTTGTGTCAGGACGTTATTTTGGTTTTATAAACCTGACAACAGAGCGTGACGAGCAACGGAGACGGACCGAGCTTAATCATCATCATCATCATCATCATTATTCAGGGCATGTCCGCTGGCAAGTCAATGGCTGTCATTATTCTCGCCAATGTTTGAGGAGTCATCTCATCAGAGTGTGACTATATAAGAGGACATAGGAAAAAAAATGTAATTGGAGAAGAGAAAAGGACATTGATTGCAATGACTGCAAGAGGTAAAAATTCAATTGTAGAATAAAATGAGAACGTAAATATGATGGTCAAAGTTTTAGGAATACAATCTTAATGAAAAGTGGCACTTAACTGTTGTCCTTTAGAATAACTTTTTTTAATTTTGTTTTAAGAAGGTTGTTATCAGTGGATTCATTTAATATTTGGAATGGAACGTTTTTAGTAGTGATGATTTACTCGATTATAATCAATTCAGGCAATTATTCGAGATCACTCGATTATGCGCTGTGAAATTATTCGAATGACTCCTCAAACCTAGTACTACCACTACTACTTCAGCCTTTTAAATTTCTAGAGAA
The DNA here is from genome assembly GCA_920937365.1 of Sphaerophoria rueppellii. NCBI lineage: Eukaryota > Metazoa > Arthropoda > Insecta > Diptera > Syrphidae > Sphaerophoria > Sphaerophoria rueppellii. Next base: position 11,488,377 of record CAKKXW010000002.1, on the reverse strand, counting down.
CTCGAATGACGGAAAATCGAGTTTCGATGACCAGAAATCGAATGACGACGACAACAACACGAATGAGGAGTACTCCAATAACGATGACGAGAACTCCTATGATGGTTACGAGAAATCGAATGACGATGATGAGACTTCGAATGACGATTACGAGAAATTTAATGAAAAGAACTGGAATGACGCTGACGAGAACTCGAATGATAATTACGAGAATTCGAATGACGATTACGAGAACTCGAATGATGATTACGAGAATTCAAATGAAAAGAACTCGAATGACGATTACGAGAATTCGAATGAAAAGAACTCAAATGACTATGACGAGGATTCGAATGAAAAGAACTCGAAAGACGATTACGAGAATTCGAATGAAAATCGAATGACGATGACGAGAACGCGAATAATGATTACAAGAATTCGAATGAAAAGAACTTGAATGACGATAACGAAAATTTGAATGAAAAGAACTCGAATCACGACGAAGAGAGAAAGAACTTGAATGACGATGACGAGAAGTCGAATGACGATTACAAGAATTCGAATGAAAAGAACTTAAATGACGTTGACGAGAACTCGTTTTAAGAGCAAACTATAGCTTTCGAAAGTTTTAGGTCCCTCACCAACATAATAATACTAATGTTTCGAATGTGATCTTGACGGTATTTTATATAACGAGCTTTGGTTCAGTTGACTTAGCTTGATAAAAAATATCAAAATATCAGTATCACATTTAAGACCTATGCCATCATCAGTGGGCTTAGACCCAATTTGGACTTGAACGCAATGAATTAGATCAGGAACTTAATGATTAAGATTGATTTACAGTTGTCCAGCTGTCAACTGGAGCAAGAAGATTGTTTAAGCTCCCTTCGTCAGAGTCAGATCAACGCAAATCAGGGCCCTATTGCACCAACCACTTTTCACTTTTCACTTTGCAACTTTTCACTTCAACTTTGCAAATTCTGTTTCACCAAACGCTAATTTGCAAAGAGGAAATTATTTTTTTGAAAAGTAAACAAAAAAATCCTTCTTTGCAAATTTTGTTTCACCAACCACAAATTTGCAAAGTGAAAAGTACTTTTCTGAAAAGTGAAAAGTTTTGTGAATTTGCAAAGAATTCTTCGATTTCGTTTCACCAAACGTTTAAACTTTGCACTTTGCATTTCAAATACTGAAAAGCTTTTCAATTATTTGCAAAGCAAAAATTTCATTTGCGGTTGTTCATTTGTCTTGATAAGTCCTTATAATTATGAATAATATATACAAATGGACTTATGTTTGTACAAGTTTCTATGTTTGCGTGTATAAAGTCCGATATGGACTCCGGCCAAGCCGATATTTATAACATTTTCATGGTAAAGTTTCATTCAAGGAGTCGGACAACTTGAAAAATCAATCATATGTACATAGATTGAAAACTTCGTTTTTTGCGTGAAATGTTCTTGATGGAAGACTCGGAAACCTCATTGGTTTTCAGAAGAAAAATTGCATGGAATTGTAGGATGTAGGTGCATTTTGAATAATTAGAAAAATGAAGAATTAAAATGTAAACGAAATAATGAAGTTCGTTTTTGTATAATACATTAAAAAAATACTTTTTCTATTTTTTAACACTTCCAACAACAACTAAATTTGTGGGGTTCTTGTCAACATTGTTCTTAACATTTTCACTTTTCTTACTTGCGACATATTGAATATAATATATGGCAAGTATTGAACTCGTTAAAAAAGTTGAGATTTTGTGCAATGTGACATTTCAATTATGGAGAAGTCGAAAAAATGGGTCCGGGGATTCCGTTGTCAGTCTGTAAACGCACCTACAGCCTTAACCACTGATCCGATTGATTTTTTTAATGTACGTATATATTGTCATTGATTATATTTTGTATTAAACAAATTTTCAAAAATTTGTTTGTATTTAAAAAAAATATATTTAAACTTTTTTTTTCAAAATTCTGTATCTCATAAACGGATCAATATTAAAAATCGAATTTCCATTATTAAATGTAAACATATTATTTAACACTACATACCCAAATCAATTTTAAAACGTTTTTGAACCTTTATATATAAAAAATTAATAAAAAAAACACTATAAGATTTTTTTAAAATTTTAAAATCAATAATTTGTAAAAAAATCTTATGAAATCAAATTTTTTCAGATAAAATGTATTATTGAGATACCTTCATATTTCAATTTCAATTTTTATTAATGAATTTTAATAACATGTTTTTACTGTTGTGTGTTATTTTATGAGTTATAATTTGGAATATATATTTTTTATATCATCACTAGCGAGCGAAATTGTTAATTTTTTTGAATTTGTAATAATAACGACAAGGAGTTCAATCAAATCATTATAAATATTTGACTTTGCAACTTTGCAAATAACGACTGAAAATGAAAAGCTACATTTTAACTTGGTGAAACGCCCACACTTTTCACTTTGCAAAAAAACATACAAAATTGCAAAGTGAAAAGTCAGGAACTTTTCATTTTTGGTGAAACACTTTTTACTTTTACGTTGCAGAAAATTATTATTTGAAAAGTTGCAAAGTGAAAAGTGAAAGTTGTTGTGCAATAGGGCCAGGTCCCATAAAACCATAGGGAAAGCTATTATAAAGCTGAGAGAAGTGTGGAGAAGTGTGTGGAGTGTCTTTCCTTGTCATAAGATTTTCGAATTGCATTTCTGTTGTGTAATACTCAAAAGCAAGCTGTTTAGGTTTGCTGTGCTTTCCGTATTATGAAGTTTGTTCGTAGGCTCTTCACATACTCGAGAGCAGTTCGAGTCCTTTTTTCCTTTCAAAAGCGACATCTCTGATCTGATGTATGCTACCTGTAATTGTTGCTTCGTTATACTAAAGGCTGATGGTGAAGGACATCCTTAGAGATCATTGGAGACACGACCGTAGTTAATCTCTTGTGATTTGAGCCGCTTCTGATTTTTTGTTTGTATTCGATGGCGTCAATTATCTTAGCAGCTGTTCTATGGCTACAGTGAGACAGTCGGTGCGAGTCTATGATGGCACTCAGATAACAAGTCTTTGGTTTCTTCACCCTTTCCTTCAGGAGAGCTTCAGCTGATTGAAGTTCACATTGAAACTCAAGAATTTCTGCTTTAATTAAGTCCCAAATTGGAAGCTTATCGAATCGCTTTGGAGATGTTAAATGTCGTAGTAATATAATTTCTCGGAGAATTTGGGAGAAGGACATGAACGAAATATGTACCCACAAGATCGTCCTGCAAAATAAAACCTTCTACAGGTTGAACATTGATAAATGTTACTTTAATTGGTTGACAAACTAAATAAACTTAAAGTGTTTATTTCAGACAAAAACCAATGCGGGATGCCTTAAATAAGGGACCTAAACATAGACACTCACACAAGCAGCACAAAATAGGAACAAACTGAACTGTACAATACAAGAGTAAAACGAAGTACATAGACATCGTACGACTTAACGGGACGAACATAAGTTATACGACATACTAAGAAAGTGATCGAGTCCCCTACAATTATTATTCATTCTAGTTTGAAGTTTGAACGATTCTGCTGGCTGGTCGTTGCTTAGTTTATCTTTTAAATTTTTTAGTTCCCTAAATTGTGAATTCTTTAAAATCAATAAACTTAAAATGTGAATTCTTTTAAGTCAACAAAAAATGAAATTAACTGAACGCACACATAAATTTGAACTTCTGATCCTGTGTAGACAGCAATAACAATTGTTATCCCATATTTTTGCTTTCGACTTTAATACAGTATGTCCACAATAGAAAAAAACCGCATAGACAAAACTGCCAGTCAGATTTAAGCATATGTAAAATGATACAGTAGAACAAATTTGTTCTTAAAAGGGTTTTTGTTTTTTAAATTTTTTAAATAGATTTGCTAGTTCTCAATGAAAACCCAAAATGCGGTCGATCCATGAAATTATTTTCCTAAAACATACACGTTATCGCCCCACTATGTTATGACTTATTCGCATCGCACTGATTTTTCCGAGTAGAAAAACTGTCACTTTCATCCAGTGAATCGCAAACAAAACTGATGACATTTCGTATTTTGACCAAAACACCTACATTCGACATGGTCGGTCTGTGGCCAGCACAGGATATTATCTTTCTCTTTGGTCTCTTCATTATTTTATGGCCTTTTTCGGAGCCCCGACAAAAACTGCCCATTTCAGCTATTTTATCGATTATGAAGACGCAAAAAAAATCATAGAGAAAAAAGAAAGATACGCATAACATGCGTCTATGAACTTGAATAATAGCGCCTCGCATTTAATGAGGGATAAAGAATGATTTCTTATGGAAGTCCTTTAGCCATAAAGAAAAAAATAATACACACCGACCGGCGGGACAAAAGAATACCATTGTGAATTGATTTTTTTGTTCCTTTGTCTCTTTTGCTATTTGTAATCCCCTCTGATTCTATTTAACGGATAGGCTTCCTCCAGAGATAGTTCAAGGATTCTAGAACCATTGGGCTTAGACTATCTTATTACTATGCAAGCAAAATCGGAACGGGGCCACTGCCATACAAGACCAACGAATGGTGGTGGTAAGGGTTGCATCAATATCTCTGTATACAGAAATACCCCTCTCTAAACCACGTATATGTTTAACTAAAGATAAAAGGGCTCTCTCTGTGGGGGTAGAGATCAGAGTGTATCTATTTTATCGATGGGTGCTGCGATGAGGTGAGTTCTGCTTCTAGCTTTTTCCGAGGCAAGAGGTTAATGGAATTTTGCATAAATAAATGGGTTTACCCATCTTGAATGATAAAAAGAGACATTGCTGGCGTTTCGCTAGTGTTGTGTGGAAATGACATGAAGCTTATAGATATACCTATCTATAGAGCCACCTTTGGAACTCTTTAAGAGACCTATAAATGTAGGTTGGATTGATAGAATATGGAAAGGACGTTTAGGATTATAATGGTTTGACTGTGGAAAAATATGTTTAAATGCTTTAGACTTTCGGAATATTGGTTTTTCTTTGGACTGTTAAGGGTTTTTATTGAGCGTATGTTGTCTACCAACTTGTTAATGCTTCCGTGAGTTTGTTCTTTTATTCACTGCTATCCGAACTTGGCTGACGTTTCTAAGTTTCTACAAGCAGAATGGGATTAGCAAATATTGTGAAGGGATAAAAAAAATAAAAAAAGGAGCACTCAAATTTTACAATTAACTACATTCTTAAGAAGAAGAAGATCTCACCAACTTTTTAATCATTTACATTTTTTCTTCATTTACATTTGCTTTTCTTAGGGAACTAGTGCTCTAGTTAGCAGCCTTCAGACTTCACAGAGCGAGAAAAAAAAATCATTCTTTTTATGGATATCCTTCCCCTTCTCCATTTCCATTTCATTATAACAATTTTTTTTAGAACGCCAAACGCACATCCATCAACTGATACCATTCCCATTAAGCTACCTATTTCTGTGTACCTTTTTTCGTCCTTGCCTTGCCGTCTTCTGGATCTGGAGGCTCTCTGGATGTTCTACTCAAGTTAAAGCATAATTTCACTTAATTTCCAAGTTGATTGCCCTAAAAGCTTTTGTCACTTCCATCATACAAACGCAAGGTGGAAGAATATTGTAACAAAACCAAAAGAAAAGGCAGGAAAAAAACAGAATGAATGAAAGTAAAAAGGATTTTTAGTTATGACATACAAACACAGTGACACATAATGCGCCAAGCAGAATTTAGAGATCTATTATTATTATCATTTCCATTCTTGAATGAAAGTGATATTGAGGCGAGAGAGAGAGAGATGGATATTGAAGGGAAAAGTGAGATAAGTCAGTATATCGCCGTCATCATCATCTTCTCTCGTCATTTCAGGACATCAATATCAAGTCCTGAAGCAGCACAACACCATGGGATGTGCATTGACATCCTTTTAGCCAAGCATCATCACCTGACGAAGGAAGAGGGTTTTTTCTTTTCTATTCACAAAAGGCAAGGTACAGCACGAAACTAAGCAGGACTTTTAAAGGACGACACAGAGGAAGAAGGGAAAAAAAATCGAGAAATAATGTAGCTGAAGGAGCTCAAGCAAATGGCTTCATCATTGTCGAGATGATATGGCTTTAAAAGGTTTGCTCCTGCTCGCAGCTTAAAGAAGGATGTTTATGTTTAAAGTTGTTGGATGTTCCTGAGGGAATAAGGGACGATTATCCCCGTGAGATAATGATAACGAATAAAAAGTAAGATGACAACGGTTAGATTAGATATTTTTGGTGTTTTGTAGGAATTATGGTCTTTGTAAAAATTCTTAGCATTCAAGCTTATTTTTGGGATCTTAATTTGCATCAGGGGTTTTCGTTGAGCTCAATGGGGGGGGTTGTATGATTATTATTAGATTGCTTTTGGGGACAAAATGGTTCGATGGAGTATTATGGGTTTTATTGAAAGTCTTTGTGTTTTATTGTATAAAAATGTTGAGCACGTAAAGACAGTGATTTTGAATTTTATCTTAGATGAAAAGTTAATCGGGCTTTTTTCTAGCTCCCGAGTATTTTTTCTTAAATTTAATTTTCCAATAATCATTTATAACATTGTAATCATTTTAAGCATACATGTATTTCATACAATGTTTTGATAAATTAAAATACCCATCTGGTAACACTTAAGATATTTTCATACCTATCTGGTAATATTTTAGTCAATGTTTAGTTTAGTTTAGTCAATGCCTACTTTGATTTTAATTGTTAAATAATATGCCATAAGGATATTTCAGTCATCTGTAAAATTTAGTATAAAAGCCACTGAGAAAATTCAATTAAGTCACTCATCATAATCATATTAGTCTGTTCGGCAGAGCACCTCCGCCTCAGATACGCACTTGACAGTTAAAATATGAAAATCCAAATTAATTTTATAGCGTTTTTATTTAATTTCCTCAATATCCCAGTACTCACAGTCAAACTCAGTACCTCGGCCTCTGAGTTTTGATTATTTCCTTAATTCTATCCCTCATTTCAAATCAGCTCTCCTACACACTCCATATTAATTATTGTCAAAAATATATTCCATGCTACAGTGCATTGCTGAAGACCGGTCTGTAGACTCAATAACTCATAAAATTACTAACCTTGAACCTTAGATACGAGTAAAACTGTCCATCATGTGTTTACTCAGAGAGATATTGTTCAAGATTATCTTATCCTACATTCCTAAAGGAACTTCAGTCTTGTTTCAATATCAATTATGATGTGCATTTTGCTTTCCAGCAGAGTTCCGAGGTTTTGCTTGTTCGGTCTCTCCAAGATCTTATTGAAGAAAATACAAAACTCCGTTAAGAGGTCTTCTGGTTCTGAACCTTTTGACAATTTCCTTCACTTAAAACTAACAAAATTAACAATTCCAAAACTCTGTACTTCATTTGTTAAGGTTTCCGGCGGCGGCGGCGCGGCGGTAGGGTCTGGTGGAAGCCAGCGTTACCAATTTATTCCTTTCGAAGTAGACCTACTTCGATTTTTAAATTTTTTTGAAGATTTGCTTCCTACTTCGCACCTTCACTAATTTCATGATATCTACTTCACTCAGAGAAAAATACTTCGAATTCCCTATACTTTGGAAAATTGTTGATTGGGAATTCGGAAAACTCTACGAGAGCACGAAGAATTTCAAGGTGCAGTGCATTAACGCCCATGGTATTAACACCCGCGGGTGTTAATTCCAAAAACAAATGGAATTAATACTCGGGGGTATTAATTAGCGCGATTTTTTTTATTTTCACACCCCAAATTGATTCTCTTTTGCTGATGATGTTGCAGCTGATGCAGCTTTTAATGAAATTGAAACAGCTCTGTTATTTTAGGTGACAGATAGATGCTATAAGATGATATTGGCTTCAAGTTTAGTCTGCTTGTAGAATGTCGTACCCTCACCGAACTTTGACATCCCAGAGTGCAGAACAACGTTCACATTGGAAAATGGTTTCTTAACGTCACATAGACTTAAGACATGCGGTATGTTTTAGCCGTTATGTACAGAAAAAAAATTCTTGAAAATATGTAAAAACTGTTCACTTATTTTATTACCTTACAAAATGTTTAAGGTTAATCGCGAATGTCAGAAGCCCTGAATTTGATTTCTGGACTAATGACCCATCATAGTGGGTTAATAGTCCCAAAATGAAATTCGCGCAAGTGTTCACACCCGAAGGTGAAATGATCACTTCCAAATGATAATAACATTCGTGGGTCTTAGTGCCAATTCCAAATGGCATTGGCGTCTGCGGGCGTTAATTCTTTTTTATGATGAGCCTTATTGCCAATTCAAAAAGGAATTTACAGCCGCGGGGATAAATACCGTTTGTTTTTGGAATTTACATCTGCGGGTGTGTGAATTTGATTTGTAAAGGGTGTATTTGGTTTGTAAAAGGGTAAATTTGATTTGTAGAACGGTGAATTTGAAGTAAAAAAATCTGTATCAACAACTATCTGTAAGCTCTGATTACCGAGATGTGATCCCAATAACGTATTGAAAAAAAACTCTTTCTCGGCTTGGCTTTTTTCATTCATTATTAACTTTTTTTTTTTTAATAACGTAATGTATTTGTACCTTTATGCGTCTATGTATCGAGGTAACAAAGCCCCTAGCCCCTAGGGTCAGTTAGATTAGGACCGAAAATCTCGATTCAGGTGGACTACTATCAATATCTGATACTAAAGTACCATGCAGTAGTAGTAGTACAGGTGTTTTTTCTTCGAAAGTACTAGTAGGTATACTTGTATAGTTTAGTTATAGGACGAAGTGAATGTGAATTGCATGAACACAAAGTAGAATTCTCTATATGTATGCATTACATAGGAGGACATTTAACATTCATGGAAATTGTCTCATGATGTCGCCTTAGACATGGCAGCGATTTTTGTAGAAAAAGAATACTATTGAAGCTAGTTCTTTAACGTACAACGTTCGCCGGCTTAGCACTAGCAGTCAACTACTCATTCCTGTGTTCGATTCTTCTAGTCCCAAGTTCAGTTGCTTTATTTGGGCTGAGCTCTTCTCAGCTATCATTCATCAAATCACTTACATATATCCATTTTATACCTCTTAACCTCAATTAAAATAATCTGTTTTTTGACTTATGCAACCAGTGAAATATTTTAACAAAAATCCGATTAAAATTCTTAAGATTCTCGGCTTCACTCCTTCATACCTTATAATCTTACAACCTTTCTTCATTTAGACTTCGTATCATAATGAAAAATAAGCTTCGTGACTTTTATGTCCTTTTGTCAAACAAATCCAGACTCCCTTTTACTCAAACACATCCATGAATAGTGTTTTGCTGTTCATATAATACCTACAAGAATACAAGATAAATGGCTGTACATTAGAGAAATGACATCACATTGCAAGTGAAAACTTTACGACAACCCTAGTCCCATATAATTCTATTCTGTTTTCTGTTATAGTGTCCTTCCTGCTTCCTTTAGTTGCACTCGTTAGTGTACGTGAAACATGTCTAAGCACAACAAATTGAGTCCATAGTCTCTTTATCCTGATTATAAACATTTCTATGGAGAATATTAAAAAGTTTATCCTTTGGTTGTGAAAGATAGAAATGGATACAGGGACAGAGCACAGAGGTTGTGTGCCAGGAAAATCACAAACTTAATTTAATTAACTCTTTGCTAAGCTTAAATTTATGCTGTGATTACATTGGTTGGACTGAAGTAATTTTTAAGGATATTCCAAGGATTTGAATTTCGCTACTACCTTAAATTCCAGTCACTAGAAATGAAAAAAACAATTCTTCTATTTTCAAATAAATTTATTTAAAATCATCGATTTCTAACTTCTTTGTTTGTTTTCATAATATTTACATTTTCTCTTTTTTTTTGTTAATATTTGTTTGTTACATTAATTTTTGCTTTATTTTTTAAACATTATTTTCATTTATTAATTTATTTACAAGGTGAAGAGTCAAATTCCAGGCGCCTTCACATAATAATTTCCAAGTTGTATTTTATTTTATATTTTGTGTTATGGTTTTTAAATTTACATTTATCAGAGAAACGTTGTACAAAAATTATAACTTAAACTCTACAATGTGTGTTTTTTGTTTATTAATTAATGTTTAATGTTAATTTTTTGTTCATAAGTTGTGTTTGTGTTTTGTTAATTTTTCACTGCAATATCCCATATCCTTTCATGATACTCTCTTAAATTTTGTTTAACAATTTTATTTTATAAACAAATATATTATTTCATTTATCCGTATTTTTTGTTTTTTAAAGTTATGTTTGGTGTTTCTTATTTATTTACTAGATTTTATTCTTTTTTTACACTTATTTTATTTTTATTGCAGGAAAAGGAGAAAAATGTTAACTATAGTTAGTACCTACTTGAAATTATAATGAAAAACATAATGACTATTTCAAAACAAAATGAATAGTAAGTTGTATATTTTGTTTTTAAAGGCTTTATAAAGTTTTTAACTAAATTTTTGTTTTCGTTTTTTTGTGTTTGTTTAATCTAATCTTAAATATAAATATTTAACAATATTTTTTTTTGATACTTAATTAATTATAATTGTGCGATAAAGTGATAGGTAGTTGAACTTACTATGTAAGGTTTAGGTAATGATTTAAGACCGCTAGTATTTTTTTTTCTTTTTATACATAAGATTTTGAGTGAGTGTTTTTTATTTTCAGATTATAATAACAAAGGTGATTGGAAATTTTACAAATGTTAACACAATTTTTGTTTTTCAATTGGCACTTTTGAATGTAATAATTATTTTATTTAGGAAATTGTTTTTGTTGAAGAAAAGTAACAGTTGCATGATTTTAGTAAAATATAAGAGAAAAAAGAGTAAAAATAGTGACAATTTTAACTGAAAGGAATAAACTTGGCAGTGTTTTATTATAAACCAAATGTTTTGTGTTATTTTATTTCCGGTCAATTTGCAGCCCAAAAATGGATGAATAGCAATGAAAACTAAGCAATTTTATAGAATTAGACTTGCCGAGTTTTTTAAGTTTTGTAGAAATAATTTTAAATTCAAAAATACTACTTCTCTGTCAGTTCATCAGTAACGTCACAATCGATATAGCAAAGACGACAACAAATCGGTAGTCAAGTACCAAATCAAAAAAAATCCCAAAGAGATTTGTTGGTAAACGTCACTAAAAATTTTTAATAATGAGAAATGTAAGCCCTTAGATTAACTCTTATTCTATGGGTAAGTTAAACTGTGGATTAAGAGTGGAATAGGCGTTTTTTTAATAATATTTGTGTAAGTGCTTTAAGATGCTTGTTCTTGAGTACTAATGATATACTCGCGTACGGAAAAGACTTGACAAATATTACTTTTCGAATTTTTAAGCAACAGTACAGTGGTAATAAGAAATAAGTACTCGTGTTTATATTAAAAAAGCTTCGGCATGTTGCTTATAACATCTACATGTTGTTTTCCTCATACAGTTTTTATATTTACGCCCAGACTCAAAACTTAAAAACAATAAGTTTTTTAAGTGCATGAAAAGCTTAAAAAATCATTTTAAGTTTTTATTCCATTCGATGAAAAAATTTTCAAATTCATAAAAGAAAAAAGCTAACAAAATTGAAAGCTAAAATCATGCACTCTGGAAAGTTTAGTGAAGTTCCACCGATTTCATAACTAGACTATTAATTAGGTAGAAGATAACAAATTTTTACAATGTGCCGGCAATTGGGTCACAGGGTGTCACAGAGCCATTGCCCAATCCACCATTAACTCGAATAAGTTCGTCGTCAAATTTGTGTGTCTTTCAAAACTTGCACAATTTTGTGTGTGTTTAAAATTTTAATTTAGAATTCTACTTTACTTGTTTTTTTTTTAAAAGTCTCTCCTTTTGTTTTTTAAATTTATTTATACTTTTAATTTCATCTAATATTATAATTTTAATAATTTATTATATTCAATTATTTTATTCTATATTTTCTAAATGGTCGTTGAATTTTTCATTTATAGTTTAATTATTTTTTTAAGTTAACCAATTTTGTTTTTGTGTTTAACTTAACATATAAACCTTAATCTTAATATATAGAGATATATATGTTTTTTTGTAACAGAGATTTTATGTAAAAACAAGGGAAAGTTGTTGAAGTTAACAATTATAGAATTTTCATTCTGTTGTTTTTAAGAATTTCCTAAAGCTTTATTTTGTTTTTTTAATAATTAAATTTAAATTTAAGTTTAATGTTTATTTTTTTAATTACAATTTCTTTTAAAAATTTAATTTTAAGTTTAAAACTTGAATTTTTCAAAAAAGCTTGAACACGTTCCATTTTCTTAAATTTTTTGTTTAAATCGTTAACTGATTAAATTTTGACAAAAAAACAAAATTATTTGTCTGACAGTTAAATTTCCCCAAATACAATAACTCGGGGAATTTAACTCGCAAGTCAAATAAATTTCCCTTAAATCCCGCACCTGGTGCAGACAATGTTTGTTTTAATATTTTTAAACTCCGCATCGTGCCTCTGACCTTTCTTCGGCTTGGACGCAATCATCCAGAAACCTCGAAAGGCTTTACAAATTACAATACAATAATGTACAAAGTACTCCAGCCCATGATCAGTGGTTTCAAGGTGGTTCTAGTGATCGTTCTATTGCCGGTTTACTCAGATAATCGTGTATTTCTGATTCGGTGCTTTCGCTGAGCCGAAGGAGATCTTCGCGACTAAGACGTTCGAGGGAAAACTCACCGAGATTCGATCGTGATATAGTCGCATAGTGACTTTCATTGTCTACAGAACTTCTCGGTGGCGATGGCATTTTCGGACGCTGTTCCAAGCCATCCAAGCTTCGTTGACGATGTCGAACGAGTGACAGCGGGGGCGACCGATTTGCTGAGCGGAAACTCGTCCTTTGACTCGAAGTTTGAGGTGGTGAGTCTTCTATCGGGATTATGACCTCGTACTCACACTCACCGTATTTCGTGATAAGTTCTTCGTGCATCCGCTCACGGAGCAGCGCTTGAGCTCGATCTTCCTGACACACTGGCGACACCAAGCCTTCCCGCAGCACCGGCAGCAACTGTACGGTTGGACTATCTGTCGAATTACTACTGCTCTCTCCGGACGTCTCTTTGCCAGTCATCGGCTTGAAAGTCTCTGAATTCAATGGCAATCGACGGTTTAGATGCTTCTTCGACGGCACCGTCAACTCCTTGGCACTATAAGTATCGAATTTGGTTTCTTCGATTTTATCAGACGTCAGATCCTTGGCCGAATATGTCTCGAATTTCACAGTACTGCCAGAGCCGGTATTTGTGGCACTTAAGGTATCGAAACGTCTTCCGAAATCGGGTGGTGAATTGGTTAGGTCCCGACTCAAACGACGGCCGATTGTGTCCAATCGATCACTTAGAATGCTATCGTTGCTGAAGCGACGCACGTTTAAAGTTGATGAATTCGATCGCGAGCGTTTATGCCGGCTGGGAAAGAGTTTCGAGCGCGGACTTGAACGTGGCTTTGGTGAGCGCGAATGTGGCGTTATGATTTCGGGAATTTGAATGTTTGGCGGATGATTCTCGGCTTCGGCGTGTTCTTTGAGGACTTCGAGTTTGGATTTCATTTTTTCGGCTTGTTGGACTCTGATTGGATTATGAAAGATTAAACCAAGTATGGTTGCCAGATTAGGTTGTTTTTTTAGTTTGATAACTTTTTTGGTATTTGCTTACTGACTTACATTTGGTTGCTGTTAAGGGTTTGTGCAAACTTCAAACTGTTAAAAAAAAAACTACCTGACACTTTTTTGACAATTCTTAAGCAGGATTTTAGGAAAATTTTTTCTTAAATTTCTTGGCAGATGTATGGATATTGGAAAGAAGGGGTGAATCAACTTTGGCATCATGTCTTTGGAAATCACATTCTATTTTGGCCGCAAGGATTTGGTAATTACTCCCTTAAGTCTATATTTTATCATTTTATTTCATTTAAAAGGCTCTCATTTCCCTTAGAATATTCAATGACTTTCAACTTGATTAAATTAAAACCCGTCTTCATATTTAATCATCTACCAAATTGAAGTAATAATCAACATTCCTGAGGTTACGGGCTTGATGTGAAAATTAAAATCCCTTTTGCCGTTAAAGAGTGCCTACCAAATTATTCCGTGTAATATGTCTGCCTCAAAAATTTGGCATCAAAATCCAATAATCCTTAAATAAGATCAAATTTTAATTAATTTAAACGAACTTCCGGTTCATCACTTAACCTTTCAATCAATCATCAGCCTTCTCCATTCCCTCCATTCTCCCGCCAAATAACACAGCGAAAAAGTTTGCACAAACCCTTGCACACAAAAAAAGGACCTTCATACCAAAATGGAGAGAAAAATGTCTTACCTCCGGATTTCTTGAATCATTTCGAAGAATTGGGCCTTGCTCTTCCGGCGTCGCCGCTGTTCATCTTCCTTCTAGAACAAAGTTGGTTATTCGAGAAAAAGGAGAGAAACAAAACATGGGAAAAAGAAGACAAAAAAACAAAGAAAAAACGGATACACCATATAAATGTCACTGGTACACTACAACACAAAATTATTTGTTTTTTTTTCTTCTTTAAAAAAATCTATTACAATTGATGTTCTGTATAATTTTTTCTGTCAGTGTAGAGATTATCCTATTAAATTCAAAAAAGAACTCGAAGCATAGAAGAATCCAAAAGCAGAATAAGAAATGTTATTCAGCAGCAGCAGTTAAGAAGAAGTGAGACTAAGTGTGTTCAGCAGAAACGTTAAAAAAGAAAATTGAAATGTGCATCGTAAATTTGTATTTGAAGAATAAAAAAATATATGTACACGCATAGGGAGGACACTAAGCACCACACAAAAAAAAAAATAAATCAAAATGACCGACAAAAAGGACGAAAACACAAAATCACTTTGAAACAACACAAAAAACAAAAACAAAAAAACCATTTCGAATTGCAATCAAACTACGAACCCTCTTAATGCTCTTCTGGAACAAACTGGCAATCTGTCCCTGCCGCAGGGTGTGAACCAATTCCCGGGCAGCATGATGTGGCGATACCAGCTCAACACAATTGATGAAACGATACAATTTCTGGCTGAAGAACATGATATTCCGTGACCGCCAAACGGTGCCCTTGGGCTTGTGCCGGAGCTTCGGCAGCATAAATTTGTAGAACCAATGTTCGAAGATGAGAATTACAACCCCGACCGTGATGCCGAGTCCAAGGAGGAGAAACACCCCAGCCACAGCGGCAACCCCTTGAATGAAGAATGAGTTTTTGTTTGTTTAAATACGAAAAAAAAATCAGTATCAGTTTTTCTTTTTTGAATTTACCCAAGGGTCGTGGCATGATGATATCACTGTCCAGTTTGAAGCACGGCAGTCCGCCATACCATTTTTCAGCGAGAATATCCAAATAGCCATTGCTGGAGTATTTTGCAATTAATGCTGATATCGAGTCCTTGAGTGGAAAGCTGTTTGCCGAGAATTTAATTAGACAAAATGGAGGGGATAGACAAGAACAAGTTTAGTTCGACAAGTCATTAATGGTTGTGGTAGTAAATTGATTTGATGGTTGTCGGGAGACGAATACTTACCCTTTCTTCATGCCAATGGCGTATGTGTCTTCGACGTATGTTTCGCCAACTCGGAGTAAGTTACAGCCATGGTCGATGGCTCGGTAATAGTCGAGGATTGGAGTGTCGCCCAGAAGGAGATCCAGTGAACCGTTTCTGAAAAAAGGAAAGTTGTGGAATATTGATTCTGAGCAGACTGGATGATGATTACACGCTTGATTTACGTTTAACATGTTTTGATTTTGGTCAAATATTGAAAATTTAACTTGTTCTTTATTTATTTGGCCATAAATCCTTGCAAATATTTGTGGCAAGCTCCAATTTTACAAAAGGGAAATCGACACCAAATAAAAATGTTGGTCAAGAGAAAACATTAGCTTTATTATAAATGTGAGTTTGGATTGAAGGATGTAAGTTGGTTGCTCAATAACTCTAGAACAGCTGAATGGATGTGGATGAAATACATAGATCGAAGTCTAGAAAGCCCGTTAGCTCATTTTATCTCGGGAAAATGTACGGTTTCAGTGGGATAAGTTATGGTAGTTAAAGTGTCAGAAAATTACAAAAGCTACTTTGTATCCCGATTATTGTGGATAACACAGCGGGGCTCGGAATTGAGTTTGGCATTCAGTTGTTGGCTCAATATAATGAGAATTATCAAATATGTAGAATGTAGTGAAACGATTTTCAAATTGATTTTCGCGAGATATCGAATGGTACATTAGAAGAAAGGTCTGGTCGAACTCTATTTATCGAAATTGAAGTTTGAACGCGAATATTTTTTCAGCACTTGGTTATAATAAAGTAATTTATTTCGATGTCTGCCTTCAGAATCCAGCGTTTTCGAATCGCCAGATATCTCAATTTTCCCAGGTAGTCCATGTCAAATGATGTACAAGGACACAGGTCTCTAATATCAGTATAAGCGTAGAGAAAAAGTTACCCTTCACTGATTTTATGCTCATACCATGCATGATTCTAAAGGAGTAGAAACTCAAAAAAAAAAACATTAAACATTATCCTTTTCTGGGTTCAGTGAACAAAAAAATGGAATGCAGGCACTACGTTCTGGGACGTACGAGCTTACATGCCCAAAAAGTAAGGCAAAAAATACTGCAATGTCCCAAAGGAAGTAAAAATGTTTGGTAATTTGTGAAAAACATAAGGAATTCTTCTTCTTCCTCGGTCTTAACGCTCGTTGATGATGACACTCCAGTCGTTAGCTTTCTCGCAAAAGTTAAACTTTTTGCTAGGCAGTTCGCCTCCAACTCTTCGCTGCCAGAGAGTATCATGACTCCGCCAGATTTTGAGCGCATCAATGAATGCATGGGACAGATATTCTTTTACACTCTTGCTGTGGCAAGATTTCAACATACAACATACATAAATGCGCTGGTCTGGATGGTATCCCCATTGTTATTCTGAAGAAGTGTTCTTCTGGCAAAACCCTTGCAACAACAACAAACACCCAAAAAAGGTGAATAATTCCTTCCTCCATTTATCGTCCGATTGCACTTACGTCCCTTCTTTCTCAGGTCATGAAAACGCTGAAAAATTATCAGCTTAGGAAATGATCTCTAATGATCTCTTGTCTGCAACCTATTGTCGAATACATACTCACATCCTCCCTCTTCGGATGTGGAACTGCAACGGCTAAATATATGATAAGCTCATTAGGCTCTTACTTATAAATGGGGAATAAAAAACCGCGTAAAGTCTAATGCTTCGAAAACCGCTGTCTTGTATGGTTGAAGTGAGATATACCCGCCCTGCCACTGTCCATGAGTGGCAATTGCATCAGTGAAACCGTACATCTTAAAATTCTTGGTATGTGCATTACCGACCACCTCATGTGGAATGATCACATATGCGATGTCCCTAAAATGGCGCAAGATGTTTATGTTTTTTAAGACGATGTAAGAATTTATTTTCCCTATCGGATCTGGCTACCATCTACAAAACATATAAACATCCTTAACTTGAGTACAACTGCCACGTGTAGGCTTATGCTCCAGTGACGTACTTAAGACTTTTGGGTAGTATACAGAGCAGATGTTTTGTGACCATTCCATTGAGACATTTACATCACTTGAACAGCGACGTTATGCCTCATGCCACACCCTCTTTTACCGATGTTTCAATGGTATATTATCTAGTGAAATAGCCAGTTGCATAAGATATCCAAACGTAACACCCGCACCACCGGGAATTCCCATCAGTTTACCCTCGAGCCCAACTTCGGTCGTACGGTCATGTTCAGAGAATCGTGCTTTAGCCGTACTACGTGAATGAGGAACTCTCTTTCTCACTCTGTCAATGTTCAAGAATTCAAGACCAATGTCAACCGATACCTCATCCTAAACCCTCTTCGTCTATGCTTTGGCATAAAATGGGAACCCTTTGAGTGCGGGCTTATTATACTCTTAAAAATTTAGTCCGTATTTCATCCTTGATTCTTTTTTTCAAAGCTGTTTTTTCTATTTTTTTTTCAAACAGACTAGCTGACCCGCTTAAGGTCTAATTCGAAAAAGAAGTGTTCCTTTCAATAATAAAGAAGTATTTCGACCCATTCTTATATGCATACGGACGAGGTCACCAGACTCACTGTTCTTGACATTTCTACAGTATTTTTTTCATTTTACAAATAAATGTCACACCCACAATGCATAACTTAAATTGTCGGTTTGATAAATTCACATAGAACTCGTTACTAGCTGACTAGACAGTCATCGTCCTGGATCGTCTTAATGACATTTGGGTTTGTAAAACTTTGCGTTAGAATTGAGTATTGATGAAAATATGTATGCGGCCATCTTAGGCCTCGGCCACGCAGTAAGCATATGAAATTACATAGAAGCGGCGACGCTATGAGCGAGCGGCGAAACAAAATTCTGAGCGGCTAAGCGGTGCCGCTCAGCAACCAAACCTGTTTTAATTTTTAGTAATGTTCTGAGCGGAAAGAAGTAAAGATGGCCAAAGTAAAGATTGAGTTGTTAATTTACCTTAAAGTTAAAGCCAATCTCTGCTCTATAGAAATAGCAATTCTATGTTTTATCAGTCTAGGACGCACTTTTTCAAGCAGCAAATCAAAAGATTCGATAGACATACGTAGATATTGCCAGAATCTATCTGGAAATTTTCGCAGATTCAAAAATAAATGATTAAATTCTCCAAACTCCGATCTTAATTGGTAAATCGGATGAACACCAAATCGTTTTCTTTTTTGTATACGTTTAAGTAGTTTGTACACATACAAACGATTATCCGACAGTAAAATACGGCGAACTGTTCTTGACAACGGGATTTTAACTACTAATCGCTCAAAAGCAGTCGCTCAGTGTCTGGCCATACGTCGCTTAGAGCTGCCACTCAGCCGCTCAGCCGCTCAGCCGCTCAGCCGCTCAGCCGCTCAGCCGCTCAGCCGCTTACTGCGTTCCCGAGGCCTTAAGCAGTTTCTTTAAACGAACATAAAAATGTCCTTTTACGTTCTATACAACCGACAACCTCTCAATTGTTTATTTTAACCTTCTTGTAACTAAAAAAAAAACACCTACAAAATTACATCAAAATTGTTTCTGCTGTTTAAGAGAACTTAAGTCACATACACATACGCAACGAAATAATGTAAAAGTAATTTATTTTCAAAACTTAAGTTTTTATGAGTGTTTCCAAGGTAGAGACAAATCAATTGGAATATGAATCGCTTTTTTCGTTTTGTAGAGTTTAATTATTATTATTTAGAGTTTAATTAATTAATTTTGTTAAACTTATTTACCTTAAAAATCTTACAGCAGCTTAAATTTACTTTTAAATAACAATTAATCAACTGCACATTTCGTCATTAAGCATATTAATTGATGAAAGTCAAACGTTCCAGCGCTAACTTTAATTACTCACTCACAAATTTGCTTAAACGTTTACACTTCTTCAAGAAACTTTAATCCCTTCGGTTAGCTATCAACCCTCGAACTTTTTCTTTCATAGGAACAAAGTTTTACCACATCCTCAGCTGCCATCGCATTAAGAATTAAAACTATAATCCCATAAATATTAGGTTTCCAGATAAAAACCTACAAAACCCACACAAACAACAACAAAACAGACAGAGTGAAGAAAGTTTTTGATACCTCTTATAATTATACTATTATCTTCCTACACAGATTCATGGGCCTTCAACATCCTCCTCCTCTGCCATCATCGGGCAGCGGGCGGAGTGACAAAATATAAAACAAACATTCATTACTCACTTGAGTCCTCGAATCCCATCTTCAATATTCATAAGCGTGTACTTCTTGATATGCTCCCATTCGTGCGGACGATGTTGTTTCATAAACGATTCTGTCGACGAGGATACTGGCGCTCCGACGCGTTGTTTAAACAACTGCAAAAAAAGAAACAAAACAGAGAAGATAAATAAAATAATGTTTTTTAATGGAAATTTATTCAATTTCAAAGAGCTGTGTATTTTCTGCAAATTATATCATTTTGCATTTCAACAAGGACAAGAAGTAATAACAAACAGCAGGAGAAAACCATGAAAAAAAAACGACAAACAAAGAATAATCCTGGAGATATAATAATTTGGTGGAAAAAAAACGTAATTTAATAATTATTATTATTATCACTTTAGAGATTGAAACATCTTTAAACAGAAACCCACAAAGGACATTCATCCTCGTAGCTCGCTCCCTCCATAAAAATGTGTTGGTTTGTTTGTTTCTCGTTTATCAATCGACTATGAAGCCGTTGTTTTATTCAGAAACGTTTGTGTCTTGCTTTTGTGACATTTGGTGGCTGGTGGAGAAATATTGCGGCACGTCTTTTGAGCGGATTACAAGACGTCTCCTCGGGAATCTTTTATGTCCTTTTACTCGAATTGATAAATGTTTAGCTTTGGCTTAGGCAAGATATCAGGGGAAAACAATAATATCTCTCGGTGGCAGTTTGTTGTTACTTTTTTTTATCGCCTTTCGGTTTACTGTTTTCGTTTTATAAAAAAAAAAATTCCCGAGAATATTGTGTTTTTGGCAAAGAACGAAGATTGTATGAAACCGGAGGACCGACCCATCAATAAATCACAGAACCTTTACAATAATATTCATTTGTAAATGGATTGCGGAATGGCCTCTTTGTTTATCCGACATGACATGTGATTGTGGTATTGCGTAGTTGCCTTGTTGGTTGCGGGAGATAGCAGAAGCTTTTACTTAATTCAACACTACACAAAGACTATAATAAGGGATAAATAAGTCTCTTTTTGATATAAGGTAATATTTGAAACATTTGAATTTTAGATTGGGATGCAGTGCTTTTTGTGTGTGTTTGGAATTTATGTGAAGAATTAAGATTATTTTCTTTGATAAATTTGAGTTATTTTGGCTTAGAGATAGAAGCCCTTTGTAAAGAAGGAATAGAAATATTGATAATGAAATGTCGGGGAAGTGATAAATTTGGGAATTTAGGGTGAGCTTTCATCTTCATTGGTGTGGGTAACTCAATTCTAAGAAGTGTTGGAGTTGAAGTTTTTGAAAGAGTTTTTTTTTCGAACCCTCGTTAAAGGAGAAAGGTGAAAGGTAACTGCCACAAAGCTTAAAATAAACATATCCGTACTAGACAGGTCTGAAGAACTTGCTTCCAAAAGCGACAACAAGGATCAACTTTAGTAAAATTTATAATGACACTTTTGAGGATTGAAAAAAAGGGTTAGCAGACTTTGATCTATAGTAATTGCAAAATGGTATCAAAAGCATTTTTTGTTTAAGATAACAAGATACTACATAAAGTGTCAAAACCTTTAAAAACACAGTTTTTGAAGACTAACTCTTGAACAAGAGAGATGTTCACCGAAGTTAACGCCGCTGCACATAAGCAGTTGCATCAAGGCATCGGTGGAAGAAGCAGAAGATGCTTCAAACATGTCCGACAGTAGGACCATTTAGAAAATAACCAAGGAACTGACTATTGTTCATAGCTGAAAATAACCCTTAGCAAAATAAATAGCAATAGATATTTTGCTTAGCTCGGAGGATGAACAAGTCAGTAGGTGGAAAGAACACTATTCCTCGGTTTTAAACCGAGTGTCTGAAAACAACATTCGCCCAATGCCTTCTGAATTGCCAGAACAAGCCAATCCCTGAATCCGCACCGCACCTCCCAGTAAATACGAGATCGTACACACGCAAATTTTTGACGCTGCGTTATCGCTGTGATAAAGTAAAAGGTGTGTTTAGTATGCTCTACATATAAAGGAATAACTCTCTCAGAACGAAGCTACGAATGTCGAATCTATGCTGCTCTATGGATGTAGCACCTGGAAAGTTACTTCACCTATCACAAGGAAGCTGGAAACATTCGTCAATACGTTTTTGCAACATTATTATTATATGCTTGCGCGGAATTCATATAAAAGTAGTGATGGGCATAATCTAAAGATTTCAATTATCTAAAAAATTATTTATAATCATTTTAATCACGAATGAAAAAGTTAACGTTTACAGTGCACAGTTGTCTGTATTATAAAGGGTTTTTCAATAGGGACGCTACAAAAGTAGACCGATAGGGACAACAAACGACGTCATATTTTTTCCCGTTCTCTTGACATTTCTCTTTAGTAAGGTTTGCTTCATCATATACGATCCAACAAAAAGTCGAAATTAATAAAATTTACAACCGAAATTCGGAGTCAGTGGTCAACACTTTAAGAGCGCTACCCATCTTCAGCGATGAGGCTCATTTCTGGCTGGATGGCTTCGTCAATAAGCAAAATATGCATTTTTGGTCAGGCAGCTATCCACATGTGCTTCACGAGACACCATTACATCCCGCACTGTTTGGTGCGGTTTACATGCTGGTGGTGTCATTGGGCCGTACTTCTTTCGTGATGATCAAGACCGGCACGTTAGTGTGAATGGGAATCGCTACCGCTCAATGCTAATCAATTCTTTTTGGAATGAATTGGATGATATGGACTTGGACGATATGTGGTTTCAACAGGACGGTGCCACAGGTCACACAGCGGTCCTAACAATCGAATTATTGAGAACGAAGTTCGATGAGCGCATTATCTCCAGAAATGGACCTGTGAATTGGCCGCCTCGTTCATGCGATTTAACGCCGTTAGACTATTTCCTGTGGGGCTACGGGCTACGTCAAATCTATGGTTTATGCCAACAAGCCAGCGACGATTGATGAACTTCGTACGAATATCGAACGTGAAATTGCAGCAGTATCGGCCGATTTAATGCTTGAAAACCGTCGTCGAAAATTGGGTGCAGCGTCTGGACTTCTGCAAGCGTGCCCGTGGTGGCCATGCAAAAGAAATCGAGTTCCATACATAGTGGCAAATGTACTTCCACAGGAATAAAGAATTTCATTGATATCCAAAACCGATGCTTTATTTAAGAAAACTTCTGTAGCGTCCCTATTGAAAAACCCTTTAGTTATAATACTACCCAAACTCAAAATAGTTTGTCTAACACCATTTTTATAACAATTTTTTTTCCCATTCAAACTCAATAATATGAAAGAGGTATAGTTTTTCAGAATGCGTCAGCGAAAGAAAGAAAAAAAGTTGGTCTGCTCTGTACTGGATGCTAGTCTTGAACTATTTTTGAGCTCTATTTTCTAACGGTACAAAAATATGCACACAAATTGCTGTTGTTATGCATGCATGGTTGTTTTTTCTTAAGTTTGTCACAGTTAGTTGTTAATCATAACCATGGCGCGTGGCGTTGCAATTTCTCGAGATCTTCGACTTACAATAATTAAGGCATTCGAATCAGGCTTATTAAGTTATAAAATTGCTTACAATTTTAGTTTGCCCAGATCTTCAGTGTAAAGCATAATAACGAGGTTTAAAACTGGAAACATTGAAATTCGAAAAAAACTGGACGTCTTCCCATTGGAAAGCCTCGCGATTGTCGTGTGTTAAAAAAATTATTAAAGCAAATTGACGAAAATCAGCAGCTGCTCTTACTTACGTACGCTCGAATAAACCAAAATGTGTCTGTAAGCACATGTAAAAGGACAATGAAAAAACATATATATAGTTTTTACAAGGTTTGTATAAAAATTACTAGCGCAAAATTATAGTCCGCTTATGATCAAGTTTAGTGTGATACTAGCTTAAGACATGACTCAAACGTCATTTTAAGCTAGTATCACACTAAAGTTGTTCATTAGCGGACTATAATTTTGCGCCACTGTTTTAAACTTATTAAAAGTTATAGATTTTCGTTAAATTCAGGCAAAAGAAAAATCATTTTTGACGTCGAGGCATAAGAAAAGATGGTTCAAGTGGGCCAAAATTCATAGAAACTAGACTTTGAATCAATGGCGAACAGTTATTTGGAGTGACGAGTCCCGATTTGAGGTTTGTTTTGGTGATGAACGCACACGAGTGATACGATATTCGAAAGAAGTATTTTATAAAGATGCCTTAAATGAACTCTAAAGTTCCCAGCATCGCTAATGGTATGGGGATGCATGATGTCAGGACGAGGTTTTGGAAGCTTATTTTTTGTTGATGGTACAATTAATCCTGAAAAATACCAAAATATCCTTGGAGAACAACTTTTTCCATTCATACCTCAGCTTCAATTCCCTGAAGGAAGTTACATCTTTCAGCAGGATGGTGCTTCTTGCCATAAGGCTAGGTCTACGATGTCTTGGTTATTTGCTGAAGCCATTCTTTATTGGAGTTTCAGCAGCCCAGACCTTTCGCCTATTGAAATGATTTGGCACAAAATGAAACAAAAATTAAGAAAATATCCGGCAAGAAATCTTCCAGACCTTAGAACTATACTTGCAAATATCTGGGATTCATTCTCTTCTGAAGAATGTCCGAAATTAGCGTATTCATGCAGTGATCAAGCGAAAAGGTGACGTTACACAGTGGTAACACTCACTTTAAATCTTATAGACCAACTATTTTGCTAACCAGTATGTATAAGTGCTGTATTTTTTCTGTTACACCACTATAGACCATGTTGAAGTACTTATAAATCTTAACTTTTTTTTACCATTCTGACTTTTACTGAAATAAATGTTTTATTTACCATAGACACAGTTTCAGTGGTCATACTCCTCCGATACGGCCGATTTTGATGAATTTTTATATGTGTATTCAGTAGGCATGAGAATAGGTTCATATCTATTTCTTATACCGCTAATTGATAAGGAAGGCTCATCCACATATTTTGTTTTGGCATTTTTTGGGCAGTTTCTTTTTATTATAATTTTTGTATGGTGCGGCATTAAGAAATACATTCAATCCTTAATTTTCAACATTCTATTACTTACCCCTACTTTTTAAGAGCTATTTCTAAATGATCGCAGTAGTGATAGTGACATTGAAGCTTATTATTGTGAAAGGTAGGTTAAATAATAAAAGATAAATAAACATAAGCAAACAATGGCATGCTAATGCAGAGTAGAGGTAGGTAATGGTAGTGGGGTGGTGGGATAGTGGTTAGCGGGTAACGGTAAAAGGGATGACGGGTTGTGGGTAATGGGTAGTGGGAAGCGGGGTAACGGATTGTGGGTAATGGACCTGAAGACTTCGTACTGCCTCAATCGATAAATAAAAGTTCTAGACTTTGGTATCTCGCTACTACTCTACCCGCTACCCTCTACCCGCTACTCGCTTTGCGCTACCCCAGTAACCCGCTATGTCTACCCACACCTG
Organism: Sphaerophoria rueppellii; assembly: GCA_920937365.1. Classification (NCBI taxonomy): domain Eukaryota; kingdom Metazoa; phylum Arthropoda; class Insecta; order Diptera; family Syrphidae; genus Sphaerophoria; species Sphaerophoria rueppellii. Next base: position 11,463,129 of record CAKKXW010000002.1, on the reverse strand, counting down.
GTACACCGTTACGCCGCTTCCCACTACCCATTCTGCAGGGTCAGCTAGTTTCGAAATAAAAAGGGAAATAAAAAGATCAAGTTAAAATCGCTTGGTAGACCAACTATCAACTAACCAAAACCATGAAAACATTTCCATTCCAAAGATTTGCAAATTCAAAATGAAACAAAATTCGTCATTCGAGTTTTTTCATTCGAATTTGAGAGAGATTTGGACTTTGAAGAGTTATCAGTTAAAGCAGAAGTAGAAGGTTTGAGAAATCATTCAAACAATCTCGAATAAGTTGCCTTAATCGATGCGAATGGGCATACTATATGTATAAAACGAGCATGGGCCAATAAATGTCAATGAGAAAACTACCGACGTTATTAACAATATGGCAAATGTCCGTTTTTATCCACCTCTGGTTATCATTTGGATTAGCAATTCCAAAACCTAGGTATCCAACGAATGCCTTTTTCAATATATGTGGGTCAAATTATTTGAACATTAAAAATACAGACTTTCCTTTTTTAACCTTTCAACCCAAAATTTCAATATTTATTCGTAAATATTTATTTACATTATTGAGAGGAAGCTAGAAACCATAACCATTAATATCGGTTTTTGACATTTATTGTGATTGGGTTGTGTGTGTGTACTTGTAAGGCAAATATATAAAGTATAGCTTCCGATTGCGTTAGATTTTTTTCTTATTTGCTCATAAATACCATATAATGGAGCCTTGTACTTTTGGCGGAATAATTTTTTGTCAGTATTTGATGGATTATTTTTATTTACCTGTATGTTTTGTAATAAATTATTATTAATTTTACTCTCCTTCTTTTTCTCTGTGTTTCATCTTGGTTTTGTTTGAATTTTTAGTGGGGACTTAACTTTTAATGACTTTTCTTTGCCAATCGACGAAAAATGATTGATGAGGAAGAGTGAGATAGAATGCGGGTAATTTGGTGTAATTGATACTGGTAATAGTTTTTGGAGTAATATTTCATTACAAAAATTGGCTCCATTAAGTTTAATTAGATAAAAAAAAGTAATGGATAGGGACGCTTGTTGGGTGTGGTCCTGGCTGTTAAAACACATTTGAATAAATCCTTATAACATTATTTGTTTTACTATATTTTTCTCATTTTTCGAAGAAAATTAGGCCGAAACTTATGGCACAAATATAATGTCGTCTTAAAAGGCATTTATATTCTTGTACTTAACAATCCTCAAAATTTGAGTTGTTTCATAAATTTTAAATAAAAACGTCCTGAAAACCTATAATTTATTTCACAAAACCAAACAAAAGCACATTCTTCAACAAAAGAACCAAAAATAAAAATAAAATAAATCCTCTCTTTCATTGTAAACATTATTGTTGCAACATCAACAATGTCTTTTGTTAATTGTTGTCGAGTCGAGTTTCCATTCTTCAAGCCCTAGAGTCTCAAAAACCCATCACTTGCAAACTTTTAGGGCATTGTTTCTTTTTTTTCCTTCTCGTTAAAAGGAAAGTTTTGCAATGCTTACAGTGTACATATGTTATTAGGGGAACCATTTCTTAAAAGTGCTTAAAGATCATAGACAAAAAATTAAAGAAACAGTGCTTTGTTTCTTCGAGGAAATGATTTACCATATTTGAAAAAAGAAGCGTTTTGAAACCAAACACTTCTACAGAAATGGTTTTCAGAAAATCGCTGTAACCAAACACTACAATCATACCCTATTATTCGGAGTTTTCTCTGGTTTAAAAAAGAGTAACCAAAAAAAGCAACACTTCCTCTCTTTATCAGGGTCATAAGTCCTAAATACAATTCCTTTGTTTCATAGAAGCTTTCCATTAAAAAATTAGCAACCACTCGGATGTTGAAATAAATATATTCCACTCGTAACCTACGCCCTTCATCATCGTCGTCGTTTACCAGGGACTTTATCCTTTGGGAATGCAACATCGAGTTGGTTAGGAACGTGAGAGCTTAAGAATTGCAGACTTCGTCATAGATGTAGATAGGTGAAGTATGTTGACAGAGGCGTAGTTCTAAAAAGGGGAAAGTGTGTTCTCAACGCTTTAGAGAATTTTTGTGAACATTTTTTCTCATGCAAATGTAGCGTCAAGCAGTACCAGAGCTCAGAATTTTATGCTGATTTCAGTTACTTCAAAGTTACCCACCCTCAAACTACGCCCATGCATGTTGCAAGAAAATTTCAATCTAAATACCCAAGAAACTAGAAGCCAAGCGTGATACAGCTTCAGCAACTTCTAATAGCTGACGGGAGTGCTGCTGCATGTAATCCATGTTCCGGACATGACAACGATGACATTATTTTGTTTTTCTGTTCGTGACGACAACACCGTGTGAGAGTAAGATATTCCGTGGGAAGACAGGAGCGACGACGACGACAAACTGATGGAATCCAAAGGAGCGCCACCGTGTGTGCTTCTGCTTGAGCCCCATTATGTATGCCATTATTGTTAAAATGTCCTTATAACCAGGCCAAAAACAACAACACCATCAGCAGCGATAATGATATAGAGTGTCTGTATATGCACATGAGTCGGCTGGGAACTGGATCAGCAGTTAAATAACGACAAAGGAGCACCAGCAAGCAACTGAAGCAGTTTGTGATGCAACAATGGCAAGGTTCAATGAGAAGCCATCCGATACACAAATCATACACATGCTTTTCCAGAGTGAAAAATAGTCCTTAAATGGGGAGCTAATGTGTGCTATCATCGCGATATATGTATACGTATATCGACTTCATCATCGAAGAGGTCCTTGAATAAAGTCTCATCGAACGATAGTGGATGGCGACGACATAACATATCGTGAGAGGCGGTCTTTTAAGGAAGTTCATCAGATCGATTTGTCTTCGTGTTATCCACTTCTGGGTGTTTTGTCGTTGGGTTGTTGTCAGTTAGTGATGCTGACACACACTCAAAACTCGAAACGATGATGATCGAATTTTTTCTGTTTTCGTTGCATCTCTGGCTACTTAGGAATATAATGAGATTCGAAATTGGATTTTGATCCGATGCGTGATTCCAACGCCAAGAAAGAGGGAGACAGAAATCTTCTTAGACGAGGAAGAGTTAAGTGTTGTGTCAGTATCAGTATCACGACGACGCATAAGGGTGTATTCTGGTCTTTTCGTAAAGTAGTTGTCAAGTTTTCTTGATTGGGTTTTAAGGAAGCATCAAATACTTCGGCAATGGTTTTATTTTCTTAGTGATTTTTTTGTTGGCTTAACAGATTGTTTACTATCGTTGGAAAATTGATTCAATTATGTGCTGTTATACTCTGATTGAATATTGGGTGATTTTTGTTTTTTGACAAAAAAGTTCACATGAGGAGATTGGATTTGGATTTTGGAATGAATTCGAAATAAGTAAGTTGATAATGTTGATGCTGAATTCTATAATCGTATTTCATTAAGCATACTCAACCTCTACGACTGGAGAAACACTATATACTGTCATCTGTGACTTTACTTATTTATTTACCGGAAAAGGAAACAGCGTTTAGGAACAATAGATTACATACAAAGTTAATGTTTAAATTCGGCCAAATTTTGAGGTTTAACTTTGTATTTAAAAACAGCATCCGATGCCTCCCATAAATAAATAGAGTGGCGTGACAGCTCTTGAAGAGCCAAGACCTAAGTGGCTTACTCTCATCAACAATTCTCTAGATGCGTGTGAAGAACTGAGGGGACCTACAATTTTACGCCGATTTCGAACGGCAAAGTTGAGAAGCACTTTTTCATGACAGATGATACTCTTGGAAGTTTTGTCCGTTCTTCGCAAGAGGCAGTGTCCGTGAAAGATGAAATAAAAACTTTTGGCCCGAGTAGGATTCGAACCCACGACGTTCTGCTTAGCAGCCAACGCGCCTAACCACTAAGAGACGGACACTACCGATGCCTCCCATAACACGAACAATTTCGAACTGACTGATTTTACAAAAAAGAAACTGTACCTAAGGACTGATCTCCATGATTCTCAGCATTTCGTGTCTCATAAATTTCTGTTTTTGAAAAAGCTAGTGTGATTTGAGTGACGAAAAAGGAGTAGATTTTCATGAAAAAACGTAGAATTTCTGTGGAAAAATAATATACATAGGTTCATAAATGAGCAAAAGTATTGCGGGAAAGTACTATTCGGGCAAATGACATGCGATTTTTTGTAATGCGACATTTTGTTTTTGAAAACAGGTGTTAAGTATGTGTTTTTCCGTATGCTAGGCAATTTTCCTAGTTTTAATGACAATTCAAAAATTTTACAAAGAGGCAAGGCCAAAACCAAAACCGTCGTACATTTTTTTTTTAAACAATTGGTGGAATACCGTCGGGTCCAAAAGAATATTCTTCCAAAAGAAGGCACATACAATTGAAAAGTTTATCGAAGTCCATTAGAATATTATTAAATGTTATTTGGAGACAGTTTCGCAGATAGCCAAAAAAGTCAGTATCCACAGAAATGGGAGTTTCGATGAAATTACTTGCATAAGCATCACAGTTGTGATCAATAATTTCTGGTAAATGACCACTCCAGTCAAAGGAAATGTCAGGATATAGCAGAGGTAGATTCAACCACTATTGTGCTACTGGTATAACAGCATTTGATAAGAATACTAATTCAAGTAAGCGATTCATGGAGTTCTTTATACATCTTACTTGTTGCAAGTCAGCGATGAACTTGCGGAGGCTTCAAGATAAGCCTTTTCGTCTGGAAGGAACCCAGTCTACGTTTGGGAGATTAAAATCACCAAACTGGAGAATATTATTTTCAATACCATAGCAATTTCTATGACATAGTTAATTGCTGACGAAAGTTCAATAAACACTGATACAGGACTTTTTGGTGGAATATCAACATTTGAAATAAGAAAGACTATTGATTGGTTACTCTGATGCATAAGAGTTCTATTAAGAAATTGAAGGAAAAAATAATTTGTGATGAACAAAATCTGTTTCGAACAGCAATAAGGACTCTTGTTCCAACCAGGATCATAGCATCCACATGGTGGTCTTTCCTTTAAATTAAGAATTCCTTATCAAAGAGTTCAGAATCAAGAATAGTGGCATTATGCCAAGTTTCGGTATGTATAAACATATCATGCGGAAAAGCTTGAGAATTTTTGAAAATTGAAGCAGTTATACTTCGAAGTCCTCTTACGATTTGGTAGTAGAAGGAGACTCTTTACGGGAAATCGGATTTCGTAAATTTCTCCGTCTATTAGGAATGAACACAAGGTCAAGTCAAGGGGCCAAGAAGAATTTAAAATACTGTCAAATAGGGAGTTTGGCGTGACTATTTTAAACGATGTCACAAAACTATTTGTCTATTTTGAAAAAACAACTAGACAGGAATTGACGAAAAAAGCCATTGGTGGAAGCACCTCTAAGTTGTTATCGTTGTTCAAAATAAATATTTAGCTTGCTTATTTTCTGACATTTCACCGGTAGAGATTGTTCTGGTTCAGTCATGGGCAAAAGGCGTGAAACAATCAGGCTAAACAATCATGTTCAGTGATTTTTTTAGTTGTCACTTCCCATATAATTATTTTTTTCAAATTCACCATAAAAATAAATAGTGGCACTCAAAACTCACCGCGTGGTTAATTTTCTTTACACATGAACATGCGAACGTGACAAAACTATAAGGGTTTCGTTTTTGGTATCCAACAAGGTACTGCAGAGGCAGACATTGGAATCACTATTACTCCTCTAGGATCCACTTTAAATAATGACTACCCACTAAAAAAGAAATTGGCAACGCGTTGCAAGTATCAAACGTTCAAAAAACTACTTCCATTATTGGAATTTTCCAATAAAACGTAATCGAAAAAGTCATCACCTTTGTAACTTTCTTCAACTTTCGCTTGTCATCCTCATCATGAAGCGACAGCAGTGGAACACCTTTACAAGTCTAACTACTTTAAAGGGAAATAACACCAACTCATGACAAGAAAATTAAGTTCAAAAGGCTATAGCCAGAAGCCGTCGTGCGTCGTCGCTCTTTCCATTTTTACACTACTGCTTGTGCCCTTACAGCTAGTGTCGTTGGTACATCGAATGTCCTGTCCTGTAAGTAGCTAGTTTTGAAAAAAGGTCCTTGATGTATTCTTAAAGCTTGAAAATTTAATTTTTTCTCGCAATCCACAAAAAGGCTGAAGAGTAGCAGACTCGTGTTCCGCATTATATTGGACAACTCGCGTGCGTATGCAATTTACCCTTCTCTGAAGGAGAGAAGAGGCGGCCGCAGTAGTCAAACGAAATTATATAACATTTTCTATTTTATGCGAGTGTAGAAGTGTGGGTGAGTGCTTTTCTTCTGCCTTGCGTTTTTTTTATTCCGTTTGCTGCTTCTTTTTCTCTTTTAATTAAATGTTGTTGAGGGAAAAGTCATTCATGGAAAAACTTTTCGCAATGTTCACAGCTCTTTTTACGGCCGCTGAGTACATGGCAGGCAAATGAGGTCAGAGCATCATATTGAAAGAGCTGCAGAAGAAGGGGTTTCGAATTGATGCCATAGAATATATTGCAATACCTACCACCCGTCGCGTCGCCATAGTCGACGTTGTCGGCCACCAACGTGTATTGAATGAGGAATATTAAACAGCAGCCAGGTTGGTCGGAGGCTAATTTGGTTCCTTCATGCATTTGGTAGTTAGTTTTCGAAAAAATATAAAGGATTTCGCGGATAAAGAGGTTGAGCGTTGTTTCTGCTTATCGTTGTTCTTTTTTGCAGGTAGGTTTAGGAGGCCCTTTGGCGTTTGTCTGTTATTAATTTTTTTTTTCTGAATGCTTTTCGTGATGCGATGAGAGAACCGAAAATCCTATGTATTTCTGGATTAGGTGTTTTTGCAGAAAAAATAATTTTTGAACGGATTGGCGTGCTTATTAGTGCACCTTTTGGAGGACGTTGTGAACTTTTTTTTCGAATGGTATTGAAATGGAAACCACGTTTTAATGTGGTCGTCGCGGAAACGTGCCGAAATTTTCATTTCAGAGGAGTCAAGAGCTATAAAAAGTTGATGAGGTTTATCAATGGTGATTGGTTCAAAACTGATATTTAGGACAAGGTGAACGTTTCCATTAAAACTCAGTTTGGAGATCGTCTAAATGGCATGGTGCCTTGAAATCTTTCAAACCTCTTTATCGAGTTTGTATGGCAAAGTCGTGCATTTCCCAATTTATTTAATAATTAGTTTTCTGCTTAGAATTCTGTTGTTTCAGCAAACAGGGTCTCATGAAGAACCTCCTCGTAAAACGTGAGACAATTTTCTAATGCAGAGGAAATCCTTAAATGAAATGAATTTGAACGTGACCCATGTTTCATAATTCATGCAAATTCTAAGAGAGGTAAATATTATCTCTCAGACAGCAACTTAATTCTCCTTAAAAATGTTAACACCCTTAACAACGCGATAATCCCTTAATTCGCCCTCAAATCAAGCAACATTAATTAAAAAGAACAAAAGCTCACACAATCTGCCACCATCGCCAGTTTCACCTTCCACCAAAAAACTTTAAATTCCGTTTAAATTTCATAAATAATCTCCCCAGTGTACTCCCTTAAAAGCCTTATATAGCTGGCAATTATTTTAATCTTTTTCAACAATAGCACATAAAAACTATTAAAAATAAATCTCCAAAAAAAGAACAATTCTCATTCTCAAATAAATCTTAATTCCTCGACGTTGATATTCCCCATCATCGTCGTCCTGTGAAGAATGAAACAAAAAATGACTAAGTCCTTCTGTCAGCTTTAATAATATCTTTATCATTTTTGTGCTAGTGCGTTGGATCTCCGGCGCTTCTTTTAAGAAATATTTCATTTTATTGCTTAAAAACAAAACAAAACCAGACAGAAGGGACCATATTCCTGAGAGCTTTCTTAGATCATCTCTCCGGAGGATGTGCGGAAATGATAGCAATATTCGTCCTCCGGAGAAGGAGTAAATATTATCCGACAGACAGAATAAACTCTTATACCAATTCAATTGACTATTATTGCAATGTGTACTCGAATAACTGGCTGGCATTTGAAGGGTCCATTATCCTTGAAGGTCCTTGAGTTTAATTTCATCATCATCTATAAATGTATTTCTGTTTATACATGTACAAGTACCTATATCAATCTTGAAGAAGTTCACCCTGAGCGCTGTTGTATGGAAGTTGAATGGGTAAGATAAATCAAAATGAATTAACACGTCCTTTTTGAATTAGTCGAGAGATATGACAAGCTTTCTCGAATTGAGTAACTTTAGGTCACTGACTGTCGTATCGTCCAAAAAGATTTATGTTTATCAACAAAATTTTAATCTCCCTTGAATTGTTTTAATCAGTCGCACAACGATAAGCGAATTAACAATGGAATATGTTTTCCGGTAGACTAATTAGTTTAAAGTCCAGGATAAGCCCGGAGTGATTTTACGCGAATTAAAATGCAATACGATTTACATAAAAACTCAAAATATTCGCAAAGTGACGATAATTTATTATGTTTCCATTAAAATTCAGGACTCGCAAGTTTATATGACAACAGTAAATTTTTTTTTTTCATCAGACAAGGGATTCTGAATCCTGATTTAATCAACAGGATACGGCTGCAGCTAAACTGTGAAATTAAAAAGGACGAAAAAAACTCATCGCTCCTTTTCAAATGACAAAAAAAAAAATAAAACAGACTGAATATGTCATTAACAGTCGGATGAGGACGGACGGGCGGATAAAATACTGCCTCCATATAGGAATTCTTTTAAAAGTTAGTCCTGATGGTTGATTTTTTTTTTCTCTTTCTATTTATCCTATTTTTTAAACAAAAGACTGAAATGGATTTGAATAGCTTTGCATGAATTGCATAGACTCGGAAAAACAATCATGGGATAGAAAAAAAATACTTGGCTCCAGGACATCACACAACTACACACAGCTGAATCTGGTTATTAAGCAAAAATGCAATTTGACAGATCGAGTTAATCTCTTTTAACATCATCTGGCTTAGAAAGGTTGTACTATTTTTTTGTTGGAAAATCATTTTGTGGACAATATTCGATGTGAGATAAATAAATCGAAACCGAAAGAAAAAATTAATTTTGTAATGGAAAACCATAGTATAAATTGGCGGTATATCGAATGTTATTCGATTTTGGTGGTTATTATTCGCACAAACCTCGTTATTGATTAAAACCAAAATTATAGTTATTAAAATGTTTAGAGTAATATTATTGCAGGAATTTAATGTTGTTTGGATACATTTTTTTATTTACACAACAATTTTTTTTTTTTTCATTAGAAAGGCAAATTATCGTATTCTCTATTCAGAATTAATTTTTTCCTACTCTGATAAAAATTGTATGACCATGAAGCAGATTAATTATAATCGAAACAGAATGAATTTTGTCAGCAACTAATTGATTGAAAAATTAAATTATTAGATTCACAAAGACGAAAAGAAAGCAAATAGTTTCAGTAGAACAATAGCCAAAGGCTGCCAGGGTAACGTCATTTTCGAATTACTGCAAATTTCTCAGCGCTTGCGCTTAGTCTATGACAATGTATACTACAGAGAAAAACGGCGAGCAGTAAATTGGGTTTTTTTTTTTTTCGAGATGAGAAAGATGTGAACCGATCCATCACCAGTGTATAGGGCATTTTAGGAAACTTTGTTAAGCGAGGCTAGCACTTAGTGTAATTTTCTTTTTAGCGAGGCTATTTGGCATCTAGAAATCTGTCTTCTTCGGACATCGAAATGAACCTTATATTTCGGCTTAGAGAGCAAGTTTCGATCATAAGAGGGAGATCTTCCAGCCGAAGATTGATTTTGTCATTACAAGAAGCTTCGCGCTATTGACCAGAAGATCCTTGATGGTTATCTACTTTTCGCGCGTTGACAAAGCACAAGTCCCAGTATCAGACAGTCCTGGAATAGCACATTGTATCAGAGAGCTGTCATTACGGCATTTATGTATATTCCGTGGGGTTTAATGAGCTTCTGCGGCATGACAAGCGCCTTATTGTCAAGAATCATTTCTTTACAAAGAATTGGGCCCCCCATCATCAGTAAGGGATAAACACTGACGCTCGATTTGGGATTGTCTCAAAACACATCCCATTTGTGTTTTCGAATATTCGGGCAACCCCATGATGGCCAACTCAAAACTTCAGTAACCCCACCATTATACATGTTTCCATAATTATCCGCATATATGTAGGTTTAGTGACACTTAGGCCACGCAGTCACCATTTTTATACCACGTGAATCTCGGGTACTTCCTACACGTTAAAACCATTTGGAGGCATTTAACAAAGCGAATCAGACCAATTAATATCCTGTAACTGGCTGGTTCGCTGCTGTCATTGTAAGTAAGTAGGACTTCTCCTAGGGTGAGTTTTTCCCTCTTATTCGCAAGTGCAGGCCATGCATCATAGGCAAATGCGTAATTGTTTTCTTATCTTCTCTTCGACCATGCAGCGTCTGCAGAAATCATTTGAGAAGACGCCAAGCCGTAAGCCATGAGTCCATGACGTCCTGTAAGGCACAGTGTCCCCAGTGAATGACACCTCCTAGGGAGCTTATATGCAGGCTTGTCAGGGATATTAGATCCTTTGATCTTTTAGGAATAATACTTTGCCATAACCTGTTTGGTGACCAGTAAAAGTGAGAATGTTATCCCATCTTTGTTAGTATCCTGTCCCTGACGGCAATCCTGCTTAAGATTGAGCTTAGACGTAAGCGATAGTATGCCAACCTTTTTCATTGAGGTAGCGTATTGGCAAGTTAGTTCAATGTATTAGAAAGTTCATCACTTTTGCAATTTCCAATAATGTCTACTGTGGCCCGGCACGCAGGCGAGGCGAATGAAAAACTGCTGTTGGCCATCTCCATGAAGATGATCGACAGCAGGTGAAACTAAGGAGATTTTGTAGAGACAAATGTATTGATCTTCCAGTGATCACAACTCTGTTAGCACCTCACCAATCTTGTTCATTGAAGAAATGGCTATCATGTAAAGTTTTATTTGCCGCATAAAATCATATTATAACGGTTAAAGTTGAATGGAATACACAAACTAAAGATATGCGTTCATTTTTCCAATAAGAAGTATGCTGAAGATTGATAGACGTTCTTTGCTAGTATTTATTGCTAAAAATATTAAGGTCACATTATCGGAACATATCTTGTTCCGTAAGCGAACCCCATTTCACATGTGGGTCCAACGTGAATAGCCTATAAAAAAAAGAAGCGGACTAAATGAGTTCCTTGAGGAACACCAGATTTGAGCAATAAATGATTAAGGACACAATGTCTTTGATTCACTATATATACCTGTCTTCAAAATATGTTTACATTCATTAAATGAAAAAAAGGCGTTCAGTTTAACATTATAATCGTGTGGGACAACTGGTCAAACATATTATAAACACAATCTACGTATATTTACTGACCAAAGAGTTAAAAACATTTATTCACTGAGACAAGAACTTTTATGACGTAAGTACCCCGTATCACAACATCACACACAACTTGTTCGTATAGCCTTGAAATGCATGCCTGTTTGGGTAAAGGTCTAATGTACTCACATATAGTATAGATGGAATAGATTACTCTCTTACATTGCGTTGACTAGATTCATCGATACTGTTACTCAACGAAACTAAAAATAAACTTAAAAAAGTAGGGAGCAATAATCTTTCAGTATCGTTGGGCTTTAAGGACCAAAAAACAGAAGGAAAGTGCGTCGGTTTTCGGTTAAAGCAGCATCTGTTAATTTTTCGAGGCCACATCAAGAAAAAGTCTAAGTCTTTCATTAATAATTTAATTTTTTGGTCGTTCACCTGAACGCATTTATTTGAAAGGCTTGTATTAATCCAAAGTTAGCCTTCAACTGAAATATGATATCGGATGAAACTTAAAGATGAAAATAAAAATTGTGCTCGAGAGAATCAGACATTTTTTTAAACAGGCTTTTTGTTTGGGAGCGCCCCTTTAGTCTTATCTTAAAAATAAAAAATTTACTGTTTACAAAACTGACTTTTTCTCAAGACTATTTGAAGAAAGTCCCTTCCAGACCTCCCAGACATAACTCAATAATAATTCGAACCTTTCATCGATTGCCTATATCTGATAGAAATCTCAAACATCTGAGACTTATATACACATACATCATTAAAGTCAATAATTCATCCTGATTTAATATTTATGAAAAATAAATTCATCTTGCAAAAAATATAATAATAACCATAACTCAAATTCGTTATGAAGAATCGTTCCCTCGGCAAACTTAAATTTTTTTGATGACTTTGACATCAAAGCACTGCACTAGTGATGAGCCGTGGTATAACATAGTACTATGTTGGCAACCATTGGTCGTAAGACTGTGCTGTAAGCTCTCTTCGACAATCTGATAGTGTAACAAAAAAAAAAAAAAAAAAAAATCACTTTTCTGTTTATCTCAACTCACTTACAAAACAAACAAACATCATTTTGTCTATTGCTTTCCGAAAAGGCTGACTGAAAACCCTCAAAGTCGAAATCACATAAAAACCAATTTCTTCTGGAAGGAGGGAAAGAAAAAATCTCAAAAAAACCGAGCCCACACATCCACATTTATATTTTATTTTCTCCTTCTACTTTTCACTGAAAAGAACCAACCCTCCCAAAAGAACAATAAAATAGAGAAAAAAAATATTCCACATACGCCAACAGTGACTCGGAGCAATTTTACTATTCATGTATCATTCTCAAGAACTTTTAAGGCTTCCCACGAGTAAAAAAAACAATCTCCTTTCTCTCTTTTCGGATGAAAAAATAAAACAAGATGTTGACAGAGAAAGTAGAATTAATGTAAAGTACTTACCGACACTTCGGGTGTATTCCCCGAATTGTGGGAAAAACAAGCCGGCAATAAGCGCTGCTATGTTCGCTGTGTGTACGAGGCAATGAATATCACACTGAAGCCACCCCAAACGTTGATTAAGAATTTATTTGGCCATGATTTGGGGGCCTTAAATGCCACCAGATGTCCACAACAACAGGCCCCACATGACCCACAGTGCTGCAAAGAAAAAGAAATACAAAAATATCAAATGTTAATATGATCCACATGCCATCCGTATGGAATGGGAAAACTGTTTCCTGAAGGTTAATTTGAAGCAATTTCCGGTATGGTAAATATTAGTTGTGCACTTACCTGATGACATACTGAAGTTTTTACTCCTCTGACGACCCCAAGGGTTTAAGCCCGAACGGGCTCAACCACTCGTAAATAGCAACAGCAATGGCAGTTTACGTTGAGTGATGTGAAAATGGCAATCCACAGTTCGGGCGAGAATGGCAGCAGGAAGGCGAGCAATGGAATTTCAGACTTGCGTTTTGGCGCCGCCAGCAACGATACACCACCATGAAAGTATGGGGCACTGAAGTCTATTACCTCGGCACGAGCCCTAAAAAAAAAAAACCAGAAGAAGACACGTTCATTGAAAATTTAATGGAATGTGTGATGCCAAAAATTTAGGAAGTCTTTTTTGGAGAGAAATTAAAGTACAGTGTGTAGCTTTAAAAAACTTTTTCGTCCTTGTGCGTAATTTTGTTTTGGTAAATTCTTAAATTGTGTCAATTAAGAGTGAGGGCAAAAATGTCGAAGTAAATGTCATTTATTCTCTTTTTCCTCATTGTATTTATTCAAAAGAGATAAACTCTTGCAATGTGCATCTTGAAAAGTCTCGAAGATGACGGGGGATGAAAAAGGAAAAAAAGTTTTGTTGGGGTTTAGTATTTTTCTGCTTTGATTTTCTTTTCGTTTGAAGATTTGATATGCAAATCCTATTAAGTCAGTGAAAATTGGAAATGACAGATTGTGGCTTTGCGGTTGGAGTTTAGTTTTTTCTTTTTTGCTCCTTGTGCGGTAGTCAAGGACTAGGATTTTTCTTTGGAAAAATCTCCCGGGCATGTGTCTTGTGGAATTTCTTTCGTTTTCTTTATTTTTTAAATCACCTCAGATGAGTGGTTTTGAATAAGTCAGAATTACTGTGGTTGGCTAAATTTTATGCATGAATGCATTTTCTGATTATTATTGAACATTGTGAAAAAGAGTTCAGTGGTTTTTGATAAAATGGTGAGAGTGAATAAAATTCGCTGACACATTGCATTAGCATTTTACTTCGAGGATTACATCATTTGGGCAAACAGTTTTAAAAATGAATAGTTTTGTTGTATTCACAAGGGATGAACTGAGCACAATATCAGATGCAATCTTATTTATGTTAAATTGTAAGTCCTTGTTTTGAATGTACAATTGTAAAAACGCTTCCCGAGGAAAATTGTGAGTAATTTATATTTGAAGTAGCGAGAAAATGATTGCAAAATATAAATCATTTTTGCCAATATCTCGGTTACCAGAAACCTATTTTAGTGGATAGAGGTCAAAGAAGAATTTTGTTTCTTGTCCAAAATGTTGGCAAATAGTTGCCAACCACGATAAAAAAAACAAAATAGAGTGATGCGACGCTTGAAGAGCCAAGGCTTTACACTCATCAACAATTCTCGGGTGCGTGTGAACAATTGAGGGGACCTACAATTTAAACGCCGCTCCGTTTTCCGAGCGGCAAAGCTGAGAAACATTTTTTCATGGATAGATTGACGCTCTTGGAGGTTTGGTCAGTTCCTTGCAAGAGGCAGTACCCTGTGACAGATGAAATAAAAACAATGGACACAAGTAAGACTTGAATCCACGGTGATCTGCTAAATAACTAACGCACCTAACCACCAGCAACGTGCACCGAACCACTCAGCCGCGATATTGGTCGAGAATTGTGGCAATCGATATCGCTAAATTCAACAATATTTTCATAGCTCTCATTGTCCTGAGCTCACTTACTAAAGGCCAAACTCAATTCGGAGCTCTGATTGGGGAGATATATTGCATCAGAAGGTTAGCACAAAAATCAACAAAAACAGTTTTTTGACCATAACTCGTAAACAACTCGCATGTAGTTTTGGTTTTCAGTGACTGATATAAGGCAAATAGACCCTCTCGTGTATCATTTGATATAGGCTGCTGGGACAATTGAGAGATATGCCGATTTGAAATCGCGAGATATTTTTTGAAAACTTTATAACTGAGTGCTTAAAAAAAATATCGCTTTCAATGGCTGAATAATTTTATTTTATCAACTAGCTGGCCCGGCAGACTTTGTACTGCCTCAAATAAAAGACCTAGACTTTTGTACCCCGCTACCCAACCACTACCCGTCTATCCCACTAGCCCCTACATCGCTATGCTTTACTTGTTACCCAGCTATCCGTGATTTCTACCCGCTACCGATATTACCCGCTTTCCCGTTACCACTCTACCCACTTACACTGCCCTCAACCCGACTACACGCAATCGAGGCTACACTGCTCCCCGCTTTCCTGTTTCATGCGCTACCACGCTACCCGCTATACCACTACCCGCTACCCTAGTAATATCGCATGAACAGCTTCGTCGATTTTGATAAGAAGTACTTAAAACTCATCAAAACCACTACCCGAACATTCCCTAAAAATTTGGTACATAAGGGTCGGTGATAGGAGGTGAAAATTAAAGGAGTAACATAAAAAAAATTTGTCCAAAAAATTAAAAAAAAAAACATGTTTATCATAGCACATTTAATGAGGAATTGCAGCCTTTTGAGTGGGAATGGTAAATCGGTAGGAATTATTTGTAATTTTAATTCGTGTATTGATTACATTTTCAATCATTTCTATGCCAGTTGAAGTGTCGCAAATGTTTCGCCCAAGGCAGAAGTCTTGTACCATTACCTAATCGAAGGGATCTACATTTCGCATAAGCAATACTGCGACGCCATAGTTTGAATTACAGCTTATGTGAGGGCACACCCTCCCCTTTCTCCACTCACCCCTCCCAATCCTCTTTCTTTTTCAACTGTTCACCCTCACACTTTTCCCACTAACACACAAAAAATCACGTCAAAATATTGCTCCGTTGCAACGTTAAAAGCAACAAACAAACAGACAAACTGACTTTCAAATCTCTATATACATAAAAAAGGATGTGTGTTTGTTTGTATGTCTCTCATTATGGACTCCGAAATGGCCCAACAGATATTTGTGAAATGATCATGGTTATCTACTGTCTTATTCAGTGATGGTTCTTGTGAGAAAAAATAAAAACTGGGAAAACCTCATGGAAGTGGAAAACTGGAAAAACCAAACAAAGCGGAATGTTTTTTCTTGGAATTATTTGTTTCAAAATGGGTTTTTTCGAATGTAAAATAGAAAATTCTGATGAAAAACTCGGGAAACTCCAAAAGAAAAATTGCATATTATTGTAGGGCATTGGTTTCAATGGAGAACTGGAAATTTAAATGGATTTCGAATGGAAAATTGAAAGTTCTTGATGAAAGACTCAGAAAACTCATTTATCATTTTTTTCTTTGAATCTTATTATAAATGATTGCTTATTTTCTGAATGGTTCGCTAACCAGACCAAACCAGTATGACAGATTTTCTTGATTTTTTTAACAAAAAGAGAATAAAGTAGAAGGTTTAGGACACAAACTAACAGATTAAAAAAAATCACAAAATTCGTGCAAATGATGATACCATTTACCTACCACAACAATAATATGAACATAAGATACCCAATTTACTTTTGAAAATTTTTGTGAAAAATATTTTTAACATATTTCAATCATTAAAAAAAGATGATAGTGGAACATTGTGGAAGAGACAATAATTTAAACTGTAGTACTGCACGGCGATGCGAAGCGAGCCGAAATTTTATTTTGCCACACAGAGATCACAATTATAGGGTTGTTAAAATAAAAAAAATTCGCCCGAATTTTCTTATCTTTAGTTTCACACCCAAATTTATCCTGTTTGCGGCAAACAAAATTCGGGAAGCTTTGTATATTGTATTTTCTCGTAAGTATAGACCATCAAAGAATGTTGTTCATACATTATACGCGGGAATCCTGCAGAAAAGGAGTTTCCAAAATCTACGATAACTAAACCAATGCTGAGAGACCAATCCAACTCTTCAAATTGATCCAGAAAAAACTCTAATTTTACCATTTATTTAGACTCAAATAATATAACACAGGGCGTTCTGATTAATTAAAAGCTGAAGATCAACAGTGAACAACATAAGCCCTTTCGAGTCTACCTCTGGGCTTTGGCTGCTAATTATCAAAAACATGGCATTCTTTGGAAATCATATAATCATAATCATTTATATTGTTCGTTTTCTTATTTTTTTTTTATCTCATGTTCTCAGGATAGTTCTCTTAAAATCTACGAATAAACGGTGGGAATTAACACTTCACACAAATTTCTGAATGAATCTCTTAAAAATCCCACCATAGTTGGGATATAAATTAACTTCGCCAGACCTCGAAGTGAAGTGAATTCCCATGATGAAGGATAGTTCCCAGTGGAAAGGTTAGTTTCCCTGTGCACCGTTTCAAATGCAGCATGGACAAAACTTTCACTTATTTTCTTCGGGTGAAATGAGCTTCCACACCTAAGGTAGGAGCAATAATTTCAGCTGCTCATAAATTACCTATTCAATCATTCTATAAAACTCAGTTTTTTAAATTTTCATAGTCATGAAAACTTAATACAGATTCCCGGGATGAAACATGTACCGACATTTATAAACAAAACTTACACGTCCGCGAGGACCAAATTATCAGTTTTCCAGACTTTCCAGAAAAAAAAAAAACAAAAAAAAAAATCGCTCCAGAGTTCGTTTTGCCGAGATTTTTGGTGGTACAAATTACTGAATAAGTAAATAACACCTAAAATAATATTTTTTGCAAACTGAACATAATAAAACTGAAATTAATTCCCCAAATGTGTGTAGGACACAACTTAACACCGAAGTGAAATTCTGGCCCAGGGGTGGCAGAACACTTTTTGTTTAGGTAGAGTGCATGGTAGCATGGGCTTATATATTATACGAAGATTTGGACCGCCCCGAATGTTGTTTTTTTGGCCGAATTCGACCAAAACCGAAGCCGAAGGTTCGGGTCAGACACTAACTAAAAATCAAGCAGAAAAAAAAGAAAAAAAAATAATTTCATGATGTTGAACCTTTTGACCGATGGATAAAATAAATCAAATCACTTGGTCAGTCTCAGGCAATCAATCGGAGGAATTATTGCAAAAATGTATTCATAAATTTCATAACATTTTTTTTCCTCAATTAACTTTAAAAAGATTGGTATATTCCAAAGCCAGTAAGGTGGGGTGCACCACATGCTCAGACATTTTAGGTGGGGACCATACCCCACCCACCCATAACCTTCTGCCGCCCCTGTATCTGGCCCACAAAAAAACGTGGAAGCTGATTTCCCCAAATCTCTAGATGGGACAGACAACTATCACCCGAAAAAATGAAATTATATCTCCCTAGAGGTGCAATTATCACCCAAGTGAAGTTTGATTTTTTTTTATTATTATTTATGAGTTGTGACTCATCCATGCTTGCATCTGTGAATATTAAAATTTTACTACGAAGTAATCTTCTTTTTACCAAAAAAAAAAAACCAATTGCACTTTCAACTTCTGACAGATTTCACGAAGTGTGACTAATAGCAGCATCTGCGTTTTACGGCTCGTTTCTTTTTAAAGTACTTCACCTGAGAAAGACTTTCCTTTATGATTGCTTAGAGTGTGTTCAAAGCCTGTTACAGTAATAAAAAGGACCTTTTACCCCGCTACACACTAAAACTTTTGAAAAGACCACTCGACAGGTTTTCATAACTCCTAAGTATGATTACTTTTTCTTGTTTACAGTGAAAAGTGAAAAAGAACATTCATGAAAATTTCTTCAAAAATACTACTGACTGACTGAAATGTAAAAAAAACGATGTCATTTCCTCTCTGAAAGATAACCTCATTAAAATATCTTTCAAGTGTCTTCCCACTCTTTTTCTCAAAAACCCATCCACACAGAGCACCTGCTGTAACTACAACTGCCAGTCGTTGAGTTATTCACATCAAATGTTTATGCAATCCCACTTCTGACATCCTTCAGAGATAATATATTTTTATTTTTCACTTTTCCCAGCACACACACGCCGTAGCTTTGCCAGAAGTGCTCCTCATCGTCTTGGTGAATCGATTAAAAATTCTCAAAAGCCAACATTGGCACCTGCTCTCGAACAGCCAGGGCTCCAGTGCAAAGTGCATTTACAAAAATGCAACAGTTCAATATTTATGTGTTCGACTCGACTGGTAGAAATCCACTTGACACATGACATTCGGATTCAAGAGCGTTAGCATTCTATTGACACACTTGAATTTTCCATCTCGAAAATCTGAATGCTCGAGAGTCCCATATTATTCCCATTCCCACTGACAACCGACCTTAGTGTCAAGAATGGTACTTACCTTGAGACTGTGAGGGGTGCAAATGACATGTCAGCTGAGCCGGATATTAAATCACCAATTATTCCATTCCACTGAACTGCAAATGAAAATGAATGACACAAGAAGATTATTTCTAACCGCCGCCGCGCCGAAAACAAAGAGACAAAAAATAGAAAAAATTACAAAAGTCTATAACGTTCAATACCTCGTTTGCCATTATTTGTGAATGGAGGCTCGATTTTGACATCGTCGTTGATTGCACCTATTTCCTCTTGATCATCGATGTAATCATTCAGCACGACCCAGTCATTAAGTTGAACATCGTCAACAACATCCCTCGGTCTTCTGTTGTCATCACTTGTGTCAGAGGCGGGTGTCAACTTTGACATTGCTGGTTTGACGATGGTTGGCGGTATTGTCATTCGAATTGAAGGTCGCTTGACGTTTAAGGATTCGTCCTTGTTGATCGACGCCCATCTTCACCGAAGACGACACTTTCTGGTTCTTCCTTGTCGGCGGCGGCGTGTTGAATTCATTGCTATTCAAGGTGTTTTCACGCTCTAAGCTGGCTGAACAAAAAGCGATTTTAATTGAACGTGGAGAGAGGTTTGGGTACAAAACACAATACAACAGACACCGGCACGCATCACATTCAATCAATCTCAAGCTGATTAGAAATGGAACACTTACCGCTATCAGGCGAAGAAGCAGAAGAGGCATACCGTCGAGTGCGAGTTCGTCCTTCGGGTGAGTGATATCGACGTTGTTGCTGGTTCTGTTGTTGCTCCTTTTGATTGGCAGTACCGGAATTGGCAGGATATTGATCGTTCACATCGTCCACCATTGATGAAGAATCCTTCGCTTTGAAATGTTCTTGCTCCTTGAGTCCGGCAATTGGCCCTGATGCTGGCTGTCGAATGGTGTTTGTTGTATCACGATTTTTGCCTGATGATGTGCCCTTTGTTGATGGTGTTGGGGAGGAGGAAGTGGCAGAGGATGTCGATGAGGTCCTTCGGGGCATAAAATCATTCAGTGTCGAGAATTTAGCACCGAATAATTCATCATGAACAATGTACAAATGAAATTCGAATTCCAATTCTGTAGCAATGTTGTCGAGCAGATCCATGGAGAGGCCATAACAGCACTTTGTTCTGTAATTAAAGTGCAAGAGCATTGCAAAAAGTTTATTGTTCGGTTGAGAAAGTAGTGTATGTAGTTTGTTGGGATGGAGAGGGTTTATGCAATTTATATAGTTGAAGTTTGTAGATTGTTATGCTACGAAGACACCGGAGTGGGTTTAACAAGTTTGGTAATTTTTAAGTGCGAGCTATTTGGCCAAGAAGAGTGATAGTGGAACAGCAAAACCACAGTGTGTGTGCAAATTGAAGTGAGCAGCGTAATATCTTCAATTTTTCAGGTACCGTACTTATGAAAGTTAATTAAGTGTTTCTTTTCATTGCAGTTTTTAATTAGGGTGAGACATCAGTAAAGCAGGTAAGGCAGTTGCGATGGCCTTGGCAAGGAAAAGTTAGAATCAAAAGGCCTAATTAGAACAACTAAAATTTAAGATTGGAATTTTTGTCATAAAATAGAATTCAGTACTAGATACAGAGAACTGTCAAACGCTTACTTTTTCGAGGGTAGGTTAGATTTGGTTATGTTTGAAGTGGTTGTGGATACAGGACTCAGTCACTTGGGCTAGAAAATGACCCACAGTTACCACATGTAACTGCTTCTAGTCGAACCATTTAGTGCTTTGTTAGTCAGTTCACTGGGACTTATCATAAAAATATTTTCCTAGATGAATTTTGCGTTTTAGAAGAGAACATCAGGCCATGTTAAGAGAAGGTGGGAGATTGCTTTCTCCTCTTATTGGTCCA
This sequence comes from Sphaerophoria rueppellii, assembly GCA_920937365.1. Taxonomy (NCBI): domain Eukaryota; kingdom Metazoa; phylum Arthropoda; class Insecta; order Diptera; family Syrphidae; genus Sphaerophoria; species Sphaerophoria rueppellii. The sequence goes on along the minus strand of CAKKXW010000002.1, from coordinate 11,441,874 downwards.
TACAGCTGCTGCGGAGTCATTTGAGGCAGTCGAGGGCAATTTAAGAGCTAGTTGAAATACTGACAAGAGATTTTACGTCAGCCTGCCTGTCAGAGAAGAGGCGTATATCAGAAGTTGATAATACGTTTCCGCTTGGAAGATGCTTAAAATTTGTGAGGCAGAATGAGAACTCAAATGAAGCTTTTCTGACTCCACCATTATTTGTTTTGGACACGTCTGTATAAAAATGAATACTCTTCCAGGAATTTTTCGTATTCTCATATTGCTCTGGAGGCTTTGGAATGATGTAGTCAATATTTTTGGTATAGAACCGAATGAGTTCAGAAAAATAGAAAGACTAGTCTTACTGTTGATCCATTGAGATGAATTTATTCACTATAGATTTTCTGGAGTGTCAGATGGAAGAGAATTTCAAGGGCTCGCTAATGTAAAGACAGGCATTGCACTGGTCTCTGCTAGGTTTGTCAGAGTTAATGGCTTTGTATAGTGCCCTTCATAATAACGGATTACCCATTTTGCGGATCGCTTAACTATCGCACAACGCATAAAAATTGTTACTACAAAAATGGTGATTCTGCCATAGCGTCATGCTTTAAGAGGAGATTATGGTTTACATAATCGTCAAACTACGCAAGCGATTGGCAAAATATTGAACGAATTTGAAGAGACTAGATTGCTTACAGATATTGTAAAGCCTGTGCATTATCGTTTCGCTTATACCACTGAAAATATCGCTGCTGTAAGTGAAAGTGGACTGTCTTACGGAACATTATGACGTATTCTGCATTTCCATATGAGCCCATATGAAGTCCAGCTTACATAACAACTGAAGCCAGCTAATTTACAACGTCATAGATACGTCGAATGAGTGCTTGACGGTGCGGCGGTGGACGTGATTTTTCAAACAAAATTTTCTTCAGCGACGAAGCAAATTTCTCACTCGGTTGGTATGTTTATAAACAAAATTGTCGTATTTGCGGTTCTGAGAATCCTCAAATAACTGGAGAGAGGCCATTTTATCCACAAAAAGTCACTGTTTGATGAGCTCTTTGGTCCGGTGTTGTGATTGGACCTTACTTCTCCGAAAACGACGATGAAACGACTGTCACCTTCAGTTCGGAGCGTTATGGTCATATGATTACCGACTATTTTTGTCTGCTACTGAAGAATACGACTGTGGTTTCAACAAGACGGTGCCTCATTCCACACAACTCGAGTGAATATGGCTTTGTTGCAAGAAACATTTCCTGGCCGGGTAATTTCTCGTCGTGGCGATGTCAACTGACCACCAAGATCATGCGATTTGACACTGCTTGACTTTTTTGTGGGGCTACGCGAAAGGCCGTGGTTATGCAGACAAACCTTTAACTCTTGAATACTTAAAAACCTACATTAGTCAAGTAATGGCTGAGATACCGCCCAAGATGTGTCAAAAAGTGGTGGAAAATTTAATCAGAATGGACAGATCACCACTTTGCACCTGCTGACAGACCTTCTCGTATGGGTAATCAGTTGGAATATTTTCAAGAAGTCGGCTATCGAAGATGCTGCTTTTGAAGTGCCGTCAAAAGCCCCTGGTTTAACAAGGACATCAAGCGCTTAACATGAAAAAACGCTAAGAAAGACTCGAACTACTGCCGTCCTTAACCGGCAGAAAAACGGCCACATACACCAATAGAAAGGATAATATTCAATTTCTACAAGAATGTTGATTTCACCCTCAAACCATTTCCACAATTAAGATCTCTCCTCAAAAACGTCATGAAGGAATTTCTTACAATATGAATGGAACTCTGATTTTCAATGGAACGACCGACAATTAGAATTGAAAGGAGCAATAAATTCACTGTACGGACAGGTCAAGATACTTATTTGCAATTAAATCAAATAGAAGTTTAAAAGTCAAAGACGTTGATGAACTTGTTAGCAATTAAGGAGACGTTTTACTTACTCAAACATTGGATTTGAAAAGTTCTCCGTCTCATCTGAAGGCACTTTGCCGCCGTGATCCAGCACATCCTGAGCGAATCGCTGCTGTGTTTCAATGTTATTGAACATAATCGTCAGATTATGCTTGCGATTCGGCAGCAATCGATGGCACGGCAATCCACGCAAACACAAACCGTCCTCATCCAATTCGGACGCCATTACAAATGGCGGCGCTAAGGCAGTTACAACACGAAATACCGTTCGTGATTTCGCTGATAGGCCTATCGAAGATGCAACGCTGTATAGGGCCAATCTAATGTTAGATTTACGACGTTGTTCTTTACCTGAGACAACAATGTCTCCACCGGGCCAGACAATCGTATCCAAATGGACGTTTCTGCCTGAAATCAAACCGACTCGTCGCCATTTGGTCGATGGATAGCGATGGTGGAGACGTCTGCGTTGTTGCTGTTGGTGTTGATGTTGTTTTTGTTGTTGTGACTGATGCTGTTGGGATCGATGGCGGTCTATCGTTAGTTCGTCATCGAAGAGTTGCAACTCGCGGCCATTGGTGTTGTCCGGCACGAGATTTAGGATTTCGAATCGGGTGATTAGGGGGTGTTCGCGATGGGCGCCATCCACGAAGAGATCTCCGGACATTGCTTGGGATGTTGAGGCCTTGAGAGCTCTGAAAATATGGAAATAAAATCAGGCTGGGTTAAAGTGATTAAAAGATTGAAAAAACAAACAAAAATAATAAGCCTTAATCTTTTCTAACATGGGTTGCAAGCGAGAAGATAATTGGATTAAAGTAGATACTTGGATCCATCGTGACTAGGAATGATGTTATGTACGGTCCAGGGGCGATTATTTTTTATTTCATCCTTGTTATGTTTTCCATTTTGTAGCCATATTTCCTTTTCTAATCCTTTGAAGTTCCAAAGTGCTCTTCACCTTCTTCTTCTTCAATTAAATCCACTTTCCCTAAATCTAACAATGTCGAAATAAACATTTCACACTTCCTGAGTATGCAATGTTTTACAGGACACTTCAAGGTCAAGTGGAAAAGTGAGAAAAAGGTTCAACAACACAAAATATATCCCGAACAAATGCAAAGTACAAAACAAGTGGCTATAATACCACAAATCCCACAAAACACATAAAAGGATATTTGTTAACATTTTTTTTTTTGCTTGCTGGGTAAACACCCCCCAAATAGTTTTAACACTTTCAACATGCCCCGGCCAAAAGACCCAGAGACGAGAGTTTTCAGAAAAATAAAGTGTTGTTTTGATTTTCCTGGCAGGTCCTTGTGTATGGGTGGATGTGTGTGAAAAATGTAAAAATCAGGATACACCCATCCCGAAAAAAACCCCATCAGCAATAAAATGGTCAACTCCTACAAAAAACCGGTGGCCCGTTCTAAAAAAAAAAACAATCGTAAAAATTTACACTTTATGGATGGTGTCCTGCTATGTATCAACTGTCTTTTTATGTATACTGAAAGGATATTCTGTTGGCTTGGTCGGTGGGGGAGAAAAAAAATTGCAATAGGGATGCTTCTTCATCTTGGTCTCTCCTTTGTTTTGGATTCAATTTTGAAATGAAATATCATTTTGCCGGCACTCGATGCTCGAAATTTATGTCCTTTTTCTTATAACAAAAACCCAGCGAAAGACAGTAAGACACAATGAGAGGAGGTTAAAATGTGCTCTTCGGAATTTGAAATTGTTCTAGTTTATAGCTAGGAAAAAGAGTTCCCTCTTGTTTTTTATTTTTGCTGTTTGGTTGAAATTGAAGTGCATTTACTACAAATACCGGATCCTTTTGATTTGCTTGCTGTCTCGGGTTACACAATGCCACTGATGGTAGATAATGATGATGAAAGAAGATGTCAAACGAAAACAGGATTTTCATTTATTTGCCAGTCGACCACGTTGTTTGGCAGAATTGCTCTTGAGCTTGGATTGAAGTGGCGGGAGGTCTAGCGCATACTCAAGCTGGCTATTGAATTTATTTCTTTGAAAGCAGCACAGTTGAAGGGGATATATATTTTTGTGTGATTCATTTGGTCTTAACTGAAAAAATAGGATAAGGGATAGTGTTCTATACAAACTGGGAGAAAAAGGATACCGTTTCAATGATATAGGGATAATTGAAAATTGGTTATTTCAATACATGGAAAAGGTATTTTTGGAATTGAAAAGGTTGAAAACTTCAATTTTACTTGAGGTTTTCAAAGCTGAATGAGGATTCTGCTATCAATCGTCAGCTTGATGTTTTGAAATTCACTTGGTATGGAACCTCTTTCTGGGGATGATAGTGGGTCGTTCCCTTAAATAAAAAGTAGATCATCAGCTTTTCAATTGTAAAGACAATTTGGATGGTATTGATAGATTTATTTGACTGTGGATTTTGATGAAAGTTTGCAATACGATGAGTGGCAGAAAAGTTGAATAAAAACGTGGGTGCAACCCCACATGCTATACACCGTCTTATGAAGTAACACACACCAGAGAGAACAAGACAAACAAACAGAAATCGACAAGAAAACGTGTCAGTTGTATAGGAGCAACACACACCGAAGCGGACAAAGACAAGACATTTTATCTTTGTCGGCCTCAGTATGGGGTAGAATACTACACGACTTTTTGTCGAAAGACAAGTCTGAAGAGAGGACCAGTATTCATGTCCTTGAGACCAATTATAGCTGAAGAACGTTCTACTGAAAGACGCTAACGCCCAAAGTGGTAGCAAGTTGGTTTAAATAAGACGTTGATACTTGGATAAGGGGATTGGATGTATCCACCTTCAGGGAAAAGCCTTGCCTTCGTCCTGGATACTTAATTTCTACTTGTGATATATTTTGCTATGACTGCATGTGAATTATATGATCAGAAAATCTGTCATATAATTCTGTCAAGGAACGGATTGGGGCTTGAGTTTGAGGTCAAATTGTCGGATTATAAGTTTTCATTCCAGAAATTAAACAATGAAAATTATTTCATTTGGAAATATAAAATGGAGATGCTTCAAAGAAGGAGTCTTGGGGTATGTATATGGGGTAATAAGGTTCAACTTCGATTGGATGAGGGTGGTCCATTGTGAAACCAGTTAAGAAAGTTACCCATGGGAGTGTTATGAATTTAAACAAACCAGAATTAAAAATTTCAACATATTATGACCATTTTAAGGATGTGGGCGGCAACCACGCCCTTTAAGTAAACTACAATTTTAAACTTATATTTTCTCTTATATTCAATCAAAACCCTATCAGAATTTTGAATTTAAACGTTTTCGACCATTTTGATAACGTGGGCGGATACCACGCCCCTCTATGGAAATAGATTTTTTTTCTCATTATATGAAATATCATTTTACCAAAATCTTGCGAGCATTGCGAATTTCAACATACTACGACCAGACCCAGCACAGAAGAGGTAGAAAGAACCATCCAAAAGCTAAAAAATAACAAGTCCGCCAGGTCGGATCGGATGGCATATCTGCGGAACACTTTAAATATGGAGGAAGTGTTTTGATGAACCGCACGCACCAGGTCATCAACAAAGTGTGGGAGGAAGAATGCATGCCCACTGACTGGTCGATAAGCGCCATATGCCCATTCTACAAAAAAGGCTATCCTATGTCATGCAAAGACTATCGTGACATATCCCTGCTTGATGTTGGACAGGATTTTTATCCAACGTACTGTGTGAGCTTCTTAAGCCGTTCTGCAAGACAATAATCGGCACGTACCAGTGTATCTGTAGGCCAGGCAGAACAACGGTCACACTGAGGCAAATCCTTGAAAAGACCAACGAATTTCAAGTCGAAACGCCCCATATTTTCATAGACTTCAAAGCTGCTATACTGGTAGCATCCATCGCCAATAGCTTATGATGGCAATGCCTGAATACGGGATCCTGAAGAAACTGATCCAGCTGTGCCGCATGACACTAAACAATACGCAATGCAATGTGCAAATGGGTAACAGATCATCCAAGTTGTTTCAAACATGCGCAGGGCTTAGACACGGAGATGCGCTGTCAAGTGATTTCTTCAACATAGTCCTAGAGCAGGTAGTGCGCAATGCAGGTGTGAGCACGGAAAACACTATCTTCAACAAATCCAGCTTCTAGGCTATGCGGACGACATAGACATCATCGGTCGATCCAAGAGAGCTGTGCTTGAGACCTTCACAGATTGAAAAACCGGCGAAACTTGTTTGTCTTGAAATGAATGAGGACAAAACAAAGAACATGGTTTCAACGAACAAAACAACATCTGTCCACCGCCTAGGACAAAACGTCACCGTTGGCATCAGAAATTTTGAGGTAGTTAAGAGTTTCACCTGCCTTGGAGCAAATATCAATCCCACAAACGACACTTTAGTGGAGATCCGACGGCAAATTATCTTAGCGAACAGCTGCTACTTCGGTTTGGCAAAAAAACCCTCAATCGAAAGACAAAGTGTCTGTTAAACAGAACTTTGATTTTACCAGTCCTACTCTACGGCGGTGGCGCCGAGTGCTGGACGATAAGTAAGAGAAATTGATATTGTGCACTTTCAAAAGAAAAAGTCTTCGACAAAATTTCGGTCCTATATGCAACGATGGCGAATGGAGAAGAGGTCCAACCGCGAACTGTACGAGCTTTACCAAGATGTGGATATAGTACAGAGAGCCAAGAAAAGACGACTATATTGCTCCATCGAGCAAATGAACGACACAAAATCAAAAAGGCAAGGAGAGCCGAACCTACGGTACAAAGACCTAGTGACTGCGGATGCCAAAGCGCTTGGTTTCGGCGACTGGAGAGTGTAAGCGCCGTTCGCGATGGAAGGCTGCAGTATCTTAGGCTGAGATCCTTCACGGATTATGAGCCAAATAAGTAAGCAAGTAAGTGTCGGTGAGTCGCTTAGGCTGGCTTGTTTGTTTAGCCGAAAGCCCAGATAAAATAAAAAAAAAAAACAAAACTGGGAAATCAGCAAGCTTTTATCCAGCACCTTAGAGACACATCTAAAGTCGGCTTGCGAACACGTAGAAATTTAAAGAGAAAAGTTTTTAAATTTTAAGTTTCCTGGTTAAGCATAATGTTGACCGAGTTTCAAGCAAAAACTCCAAGTAAGACTGCGAATTTGCATCTCAATCCATGCAAATTTTCTCTCCTCTATGCGATGACAAAACTTAACCCAGTTTACAAATTCTTTCCACCTTTTCCCTCATTTTTAAGACTTTACTCAAAGAAAATTAAAACAAGGAAGTAAATGGAGAAAAAAACGCAACCCTTTGCAACACATCAAAATTAATGTAAAGCAAAATAGCAGGTATTACGGATTGCCTTTAACAATCTCCAGTCCTAACTATCCCATTTCCACATCGCAGTACACATCGCACATCGAAATCGGAAACAAATTACTTTCTGGTCTCGCATTCGAACAATTCACCATTACAAATGACGACTTCCATTTCCTCATTTCAATTCGTCGCTATCGCCGTCATTTCCTTGCAGTTGGTGTTGGATAATGCCACATTGCTCCAGAAGCTAGAACCGAGAAGACGAGATAAGTTAACAAATCGTGCACAATTTTTCTCAATGGAACTTTAATTTGGTGGAGTACAATCGGTAATTGAACTAGTGTGGCGACCTCTATCACACTTCACACACATCGACAAACGAAAAGTCTGGTAACGACCCACTGTTGGATGAATGAAAAAAAAAGATGAAATTAATTGATTTCGATGGCGGATGCCGATGTTGATTTCGATAGACATCGATATATCGATTCAGAAGGAATGGCTGAGGATTGACCTGACCGTAAAATACCGAATACTGGGTGCATTGGCATTCCTCTTTTGGTTTGCAACGTTGGTGGAAGCAGCAGATATAAAATTGTGCACACACTGAACGAGTATTGGCCGCAAGTTCTATTATTTTGCTGCACAAGCAAACAAATGTACTTCCTGGGGGAGGATGCGAAGCAAGAGGGAGATGTGCAGTCATAAAATTTGGGTTTTTCTTTTTGTATTTCATTTGACAGATTATTTTCATTTGCAAATTTGCGGATGGCTGAGGTGATCCAAAACACGAGGACACCAGCACAACGACGAACGCAACATGGAGCATTAGCACGAGGTCCTGTAGCTCTGGCACTGATAACTCCAACATTATTTGCAATTCCATTAATTTTCAGATTTCGACCTGAGGTGCAAATTGCTTTCAATTTGTAGTCAAGGGGTCATATGTACGCATACTAATAATTTGTTCAACATTTTGAATAAATTGATGAAAAAAGTGCATGAACCAATAATGAATGCACAAAGCACGTTGACATTGCACTGATCTCCAATTAATTCGCGGCTATCAGAGTGGTTTGCTTAAAGAGATTTTTTGGACTTTTCGTTTCATAAGGTAGACATTTTTAAATATTTTATGTTGAATAGCTTTTTTTGTTTAATATTGGAAACGATCAAAATAGCAATTGCTTTTATGACTTGAAATAAAACCATTGCTCTATCTGCAATTTTAAACAACATTAAAACAAGAATAATAGGATACTTTTACGCCCTTATTTAGATGTACTATTGTATAAGGGTTGTCGAGGAAAAGTTTGAGAAATATCGATTTTAGGATTCCAAAAAGCTCATTTCGATGAATAGAGTTTGACTAGGCCTTTCTTTTGATGTATCATTAGATGGGTTTTGGATGAATCGATTTCGCTAAATCTACCATCCATATGTATTTCATAGTTCTCATTATCCTGATCCTTAAAACCAAAAACAATCGTTTTCGTGTTTCATCTCGGTTACCAGACCTCGCAGATAGTTTTGGGTTTCAGTGACAAATAGAATACGAATTTTTCGGTTGTTGCTGAGTGTGAATTGTAGACGAAAACAAAGTAACGGGTGATTTTTTAGCTGGTTTGGTTTTGGCAACACTGGTTTTTACAGCTGAAGTACAGCTTCAGTTTGGTTTGCATGGATCGTCTTACAAATGAACAACGCTTGCAAATTATTGAATTTTACTATCAAAATTCGTGCTCTATTCGGAAGATTATGACCAAATTTCGCACCAAATTTACTTTGTTGGACATTAAACCACCAACACGTTGATGTACTGTGCGTAGTGTAAGAAAATATTGCGGCCGTATCAGCTAGTGTGACAGAATACCGCGAAATGTCGATTCGGCGTTGTTCCCAGCAGTTAGTTACAGCTTTATTTATAGCTTTTTTTGCCCGAAATGGAAGTTCTTGACTTGCATGATATGTGGTTTCAACAAGACGGTGCCACATGCCACACAGCACGCGAAACAATGGCGCAATTGCGAGGCGAGTTTGGTGAACAGTTAATTTCACGTTTCGGGCCGGTCAATTGGCCGCCTAGATCGTGCGATTTGACACCATTAGACTATTTTTTGTGGGGGTATGTCAAGGCTAATGTCTATAGGGACAAGCCCGCTTCGATTGACGCACTGGTAGCCAACATTCATGCATTCATTCGTGAGATAGCGATATGTGTGAAAGAGTATGCCAAAATTGGACTCAGCGGATGGGCTACCTGAGACGCAGCCGCGGTCAACATTTGCATGAAATTATCTTTAAACATTAAATTGCAAGGTTCAAACTATTGATTCAAATAAATATTTCGTTCATTTTTTCGAATTTTTTGTGTTTAAAAGAAAAAAAAAATTTCTAAACCTCTTAAAAATCACCGTTTATATACATATGTAAGTTTCAGTTATTTAGCATGAAACTTATATGATTTTGATAAG